>JARWKJ010000005.1:31724976-32449976 GCA_029959095.1 Rhinichthys osculus
GTGAGTGAGTGAGTGAGGTGAGTGAGTGGAGTGAGGTGAGTGAGTGAGTGAGTGAGTTGAGTGAGTGAGTGAGTGAATGAGTGAGTGAGTGAGTGAGTGAGGTGAGTTGAGTGAGTGAGTGATTTGAGTGAGTGAGTGAGTGAGTGAGTGAATGAGTGAGTGAGTGAGGTAAGTTGAGTGAGTGAGGTGAGTGAGTGAGTGAGTGAGTGAGTGAGTTGAGTGAGTGAGTGAGGTGAGGTGAGTTGAGTTGAGTGAGTGATTGGAGTGAGTGAGTGAGTGAGTTGAGTGAGTGAATAAGTGAGGTGAGTGAGTGAGTGAGTGAAGTGAGTGAGTGAGTGAGTGAGGTGAGTGAGTGAGTGAGGTGAGTGAGTGAGTGAGTGAGTGAGTGATTGGAGTGAGTGAGTGAGTTGAGTGAATGAGTGAGTGAGTGAGTGAGTGAGTGAGGTGAGTTGAGTGAGTGAGTGAGTGAGTGAGTGAGGTGAGTGAGTTGAGTGAGTGAGTGAATGAGTGAGGTGAGTGAGTGAGTGAGTGAGGTGAGGTGAGTTGAGTGAGTGATTGGAGTGAGTGAGTGATTGGAGTGAGTGAGTGAGTTGAGTGAGTGAGTGAATGAGTGAGGTGAGTGAGTGAGTGAGGTGAGTTGAGTGAGTGAGTGATTGGAGTGAGTGAGTGAGTTGAGTGAGTGAGTGAATGAGTGAGGTGAGTGAGTGAGTGAGTGAGTGAGTGAGTGAGTGAGGTGAGGTGAGTTGAGTTGAGTGAGTGAGTGATTGGAGTGAGTGAGTGAGTTGAGTGAGTGATTGGAGTGAGTGAGTGAGTGATTGGAGTGAGTGAGTGAGTGATTGGAGTGAGTGAGTGAGTGAGTGAGTGAGTGAGTGAGTGAGTGAGGTGAGTGAGTGAGTGAGGTGAGTGATTGGAGTGAGTGAGTGAGTTGAGTGAGTGAATGATTGGAGTGAGTGAGTGATTGGAGTGAGGTGAGTGATTGGAGTGAGGTGAGTGAGTGAGTGAGGTGAGTGAGTGAGTGAGTGAATGAGTGAGTGAGTGAGGTGAGTGAGTGAGTGAGTGAGTGAGTGAGTGAGGTGAGTGAGTGAGTGAGTGAGTGAGGTGAGTGAGTGAGTGAGTGAGGTGAGTGAGTGATTGGAGTGAGTTGAGTGAGTGAGTGAGTGAGTGAGATGAGTGAGTGATTGGAGTGAGTTGAGTGAGTGAGTGAGGTGAGTGAGTGATTGGAGTGAGTTGAGTGAGTGAGTGAGGTAAGTGAGTGAGTGATTGGAGTGAGGTGAGTGAGTGAGTGAGGTGAGTGAGTGAGTGAGTGAGTGAGTGAGTGAGTGAGTGAGTGAGTGAGGTGAGTGAGTGATTGGAGTGAGGTGAGTGATTGGAGTGAGGTGAGTGAGTGAGTGAGGTAAGTGAGTGAGTGAGTGAGTGAGTGAGTGAGTGAGGTGAGTGAGGTGAGTGAGTGATTGGAGTGAGTGAGTGATTGGAGAGAGTGAGAGAGTGAGGTGAGTGAGTGAGGTGAGTGAGTGAGTGAGGTGAGTGAGTGAGGTGAGTGAGTGAGTGAGTGAGTGAGTGAGTGAGTGAGTGAGTGAGTGAGTGATTGGAGTGAGGTGAGTGAGTGAGTGAGTGATTGGAGTGAATGAGTGAGGTGAGTGAGTGAGTGAGTGAGTGAGTGAGTGAGTGAATGAGTGAGTGAGGTGAGTTGAGTGAGTGAGTGATTGGAGTGAGTGAGTGAGTGAGTTGAGTGAGTGAGTGAGTGAGTGAGTGAGAGAGTGAATGAGTGAGTGAGTGAGTGAGTGAGTGAGTGAGTGAGTGAGTGAGTGAGTGAGTGAGTGAGTGAGGTGAGTGAGTTGAGTGAGTGAGTGAATGAGTGAGGTGAGTGAGTGAGTGAGTGAGTGAGGTGAGGTGAGTTGAATTGAGTGAGTGATTGGAGTGAGTGAGTGAGTTGAGTGAGTGAGTGAATGAGTGAGGTGAGTGAGTGAGTGAGTGAGTGAGGTGAGTGAGTGGAGTGAGTGAGTGAGTGAGTGAGTGAGTGAGTGAGTGAGTGAGTGAGTGAGAAATTGGAGTGAGGTGAGTGAGTGAGTGAGTTGAGAGAGTGAATGAGTGAGTGAGGTGAGTGAGTGAGTGAGGTGAGTTGAGTTGAGTTGAGTGAGTGATTGGAGTGAGTGAGTGAGTTGAGTGAGTGAGTGAGTGAGTGAGTGAGGTGAGGTGAGTTGAGTGAGTGAGGTGAGTGAGTGAGTTGAGTGAGGTGAGTGAGTGAGTGAATGAGTGAGTGAGTGAGTGAGTGAGTGAGGTGAGGTGAGTTGAGTGAGTGAGTGATTGGAGTGAGTGAGTGAGTGAGTGAGTTGAGTGAGTGAGTGAATGAGTGAGGTGAGTGAGTGAGTGAGTGAGTGAGTGAGTGAGTGAGGTGAGTTGAGTTGAGGGAGTGAGTGATTGGAGTGAGTGAGTGAGTTGAGTGAGTGAATGAGTGAGTGAGTGATTGGAGTGAGTGAGTGAGTGAGTGAGTGAGTGAGGTGAGTGAGGTGAGTGATTGGAGTGAGTGAGTGAGTTGAGTGAGTGAATGAGTGAGTGAGTGATTGGAGTGAGTGAGTGAGTGAGTTGAGTGAGTGAGTGATTGGAGTGAGTGAGTGAGTTGAGTGAGTGAATGAGTGAGTGAGTGATTGGAGTGAGTGAGTGAGTGAGTGAGTGAGTGAGGTGAGTGATTGGAGTGAGGTGAGTGAATGAGTGAGTGAGGTGAGTGAGTGAGTGAGTGAGTGAGTGAGTGAGTGAGTGATTGGAGTGAGTGAGTGAGTTGAGTGAGTGAATGAGTGAGTGATTGGAGTGAGTGAGTGAGTGAGTGAGTGATTGGAGTGAGGTGAGTGAGTGAGCGAGTGAATGAGTGAGTGAGTGAATGAGTGAGTGAGGTGAGTGAGTGAGTGAGTGAGGTGAGTGAGTGAGTGAGTGAGTGAGGTGAATGAGTGAGTGAGGTGAGTGAGTGAGGTGAGTGAGTGAGTGAGTGAGGTGAGTGAGTGAGTGAGGTGAGTGAGTGAGGTGAGTGAGTGAGGTGAGTGAGTGAGTGAGGTGAGTGAGTGAGGTGAGTGAGTGAGTGAGGTGAGTGAGTTGAGTGAATAAGTTGAGTGAATGAGTGAGTGAATGAGTTGAGTGAGAGAGGTGATTGAGTGAGTTGAGTGAGGTGAGTGAGTGAATGAGTGAGTGAGTGAGTGAGTGAGTGAGTGAGGTGAGGTGAGTTGAGTGAGTGAGTGATTGGAGTGAGTGAGTGAGTGAGTGAGTGAGTGAGTGAGTGAGTGAGTGAGTTGAGTGAGTGAGTGAATGAGTGAGGTGAGTGAGTGAGTGAGTGAGTGAGTGAGGTGAGTTGAGTTGAGTGAGTGAGTGATTGGAGTGAGTGAGTGAGTTGAGTGAGTGAATGAGTGAGTGAGTGATTGGAGTGAGTGAGTGAGTGAGTGAGTGAGGTGAGTGAGGTGAGTGATTGGAGTGAGTGAGTGAGTTGAGTGAGTGAATGAGTGAGTGAGTGATTGGAGTGAGTGAGTGAGTGAGTTGAGTGAGTGAGTGATTGGAGTGAGTGAGTGAGTTGAGTGAGTGAATGAGTGAGTGAGTGATTGGAGTGAGTGAGTGAGTGAGTGAGTGAGTGAGTGAGTGAGGTGAGTGATTGGAGTGAGGTGAGTGAATGAGTGAGTGAGGTGAGTGAGTGAGTGAGTGAGTGAGTGAGTGAGTGAGTGATTGGAGTGAGTGAGTGAGTTGAGTGAGTGAATGAGTGAGTGATTGGAGTGAGTGAGTGAGTGAGTGATTGGAGTGAGGTGAGTGAGTGAGTGAGTGAGTGAATGAGTGAGTGAGTGAGTGAGTGAGGTGAGTGAGTGAGTGAGTGAGTGAGTGAGTGAGGTGAGTGAGTGAGTGAGTGAGTGAGGTGAATGAGTGAGTGAGGTGAGTGAGTGAGTGAGTGAGGTGAGTGAGTGAGTGAGTGAGGTGAGTGAGTGAGTGAGTGAGGTGAGTGAGTGAGGTGAGTGAGTGAGGTGAGTGAGTGAGTGAGTGAGGTGAGTGAGTGAGGTGAGTGAGTGAGGTGAGTGAGTTGAGTGAATAAGTTGAGTGAATGAGTGAGTGAATGAGTTGAGTGAGAGAGGTGAGTGAAAAACAGAGATGCCGACAATGAGAACATCAGTCATCTCTATCACTGAAAACTTAAACAATATAGGAATACTTTAAGAAAGAAAAAATAACAAAACCCAATAAGTCATCTCAGGGAAATTGAATAATCCTTAGAACTTCTGGAAACATTGGAACAACACACTAACCAAATCTTACCATCAAGAACTAGCCATCCAGAATGGAGATGTTTGGATAAACCACTTCTTCAACCTCTTTAGTAATATAAACAGAAATCAGGAACAAAATGCCCTGTACGACAAACTGAGGGTTTTAGAATCAACCATCAAAGACTACCAGAACCCCTTAGACTCCAATTACACTAGCCAAACTATTAGACAAAATACAAACCCTGAAATCGCAAAAAGCCTGTGGTGTCGATGGCATCTTAAATGAAATGATTAAATACACAGACCACATATTACAATTATCCATCCTCAAGCTCTTCAATATCCTTTTGAGTTCAGGTATATTGCCCAACATCTGGAACAAAGGTCTTATTACCCCAATCCATAAAAACGGAGAAAGATTTGACCCTAATAACTACCGTGGTATTGTGTAAACAGCAACCTAGGCAAACTTCTCTGCAACGTCAGACCATACACTCTCCATACATACCTTAATCGATAAGCAAATCAACCAAAACAAAAGTAACATTTTCTCATGCTTTGTTGACTTCAAAAAAGCTTTTGACTCCATTTGGCATGAAGGTCTTTTTCTTCAATTAATCCAGTCCGGCATCGGAGGAAAAACATATGACATCATTAAATCAATGTACACAAACAACAAATTTGCAGTAAAAATTGGTAACAAACACACCGAATTCCTCCCTCAAGAGTCGTGGAGTGAGACAGGGCTGCAGCTTAAGTCCGACTCTGTTCAATATATACATAAATGAGCTAGCGAGGGCTCTGGATCAGTCTGCAGCACCTGGTCTTACTCTACTGGACACTGAAGTCAAATGCCGATGATCTGGTGCTGCTGTCTCCCACAAAAGAGGGTCTACAGCAGCATCTAGACCTCCTGCACAACTTCTGTCAGTCATGGGCCCTGTCAGTTAACTCCAAAAAGACAAAAATAATGATTTTTCTAAAAAGACCCAGCCGCCAAGACCAACATCATAGTTTTAAATTATAACACATAGAGACAGGCAGACACAGACAGACCTGGCTGCCAAAGGAAGAACGGCTGTGCCCTCACTGCACAGAGAATCAAGTGGAAACAGAGCTTCTCTTTTTGACATCCTGCACTTATTATACAAACATTAGGGACACTTTCTATCCACAACCCACCAGAAAGTCTTCCATCAGAAAACAAATATGGACAAACTCCCATACCTGCTAGGAGAAAGCCCGCCAAGCTCAAACCTGGCTGCCAGGTATGTGAAGTCCTGTCACGATAAAAGAGCCTCCAGCGGGACAGAGCTACCAACACTCACTATATGCCTAGAGACACTGTTATAAATATTAGAAGATTAAACATTTATATTGCTATGTTTATTTTCATGTAATATTTGTATTTATTTTATTTTTTATTCATTATTAATTTGTATTATTTTGTATTATTATTCATTATTTATTTGTATTGTATATTGTACAGTGAGTGAGTTGAGGGATTCCAAAATAAACTCCAATATAACTTGACCCTAAATAGAACCACTAAATTGGCCAATCACTATCAATTAAACTATTTAAAGAAAGACAAATCCTCACCAAATACAGATTAAGTGACCAAAATCTTTAAATTGAGAGAGGAAGACGTAGAGAATGGATAGAGAGAGAGAGAGAGAGAGAGAGAGAGAGAGAGAGAGAGAGAGAGAGAGAGAGAGAGAGAGCAGAGGATTTGTAGACATTGTGATCTACAGCAAATAGATGATAAGAAACACTTTCTACTCATCTGTACTAAATATATCAATGTGAGATAAACTTTTCTGCCCAGATTTGAAACATTAATTCCATCCTTCATTGAGCTGAGTGATACTGAGAAATGCCCTTCATACTTGGAGAAGATGATAGCACAGCTGCATAGCTGCAATATGTTAGCCAGAGACGGTTAACTCTCAAGAGAGACCCACTTTATTTATTAATTTATTAAGATGGATTGAATTTATTTATTTACTATGCTACATATGACATGATACATATATGTTTTGTTTGTTTGTTTGTTTTATTATTTATTGTTTTATGATAATATCTTAATGCTTTGGCAACATTTTTATACACAGTCATGCTAATAAAGCTCATTTGAAATTTAAATTGAGTTGAGTGAGTGAGTGAATGGGTTGAGTGAGAGAGGTGAGTGAGTGAGTGAGTGAGTGAGTGAGTGAGTGAGTGAGTGAGTGAGTGAGTGAGTGAATGGGTTGAGTGAGAGAGGTGAGTGAGTGAGTGAGTGAGTGAGTGAGTGAGTGAGTGAGTGAGTGAGTGAGTGAGTGAATGGGTTGAGTGAGAGAGGTGAGTGAGTGAGTGAGTGAGTGAGTGAGTGAATGGGTTGAGTGAGAGAGGTGAGTGAGTGAGTGAGTGAGTGAGTGAGTGAGTGAGTGAGTGAGTGAATGGGTTGAGTGAGAGAGGTGAGTGAGTGAGTGAGTGAGTGAGTGAGTGAGTGAGTGAGTGAGTGAGTTGAGTGACTTAGTGAGTGAATTGAGCAAGTGAGTGAATGAGTTGAGTGAGCGAGTGAATGAGTTAAGTGAGGTGAATGAGTGAGTTGAGTGATTGGAGTGAGTGATTGGAATGAGTGATTGGAGTAAGTGAGTTGAGTTGATTTGAGTGAGTGAGTGAGTTGAGTGAATTGAGTGAGTTGAGTAAGTGAGTTGAGTTGATTGGAATGAGTTAATTGAGTGAGTTAGTGAGTTGAGTGAGTGAATGAGTTGAATAAGTGATAGAGTGAGTTGAGTTGAATTGAGTGCGTGAGTGAGTTGAGTGCGTGAATGAGTTGAGTAAGTGAATGAGTTGAGTAAGTGAGGTGAATGAGTAAGTAGGGCTGGGCGATAAAACGGTATCGTTATTTATCGACGGTACACCATTGTCGGTAACGATATATAAAAAATGTTCGATATATCGCTCGCTATTTTCATTAAAATGTGCGCGCATCGCTGGCGCGACCACCACAACATTTCCCAACATCAAATGGCATATTAATGAAACGTAATGAAAGCAGAACGAAACTGCACTACTCACTGTTTTGTGCTTCACGGACCGTTTATCTGTTTGGACCAATGTCAGTGCAGCAACACTGTTACTACACAGTGCTAAGAGATCCAGTATAGAAAGGATTTGAGCATTTGAATTCGCCACTGAAGTAACATTCACCATGAATTTAATGTAGTAACACTAACTGTAACCATGGAAGTTTGGCAGGAACAGTAAAATGCTTTCAAGTAAGTCACACATCTTTTTCCAGCACTTCAAAACTAAAATATTATCATATTTTTAAATGTTATTTTTAATGTGATGACCAAAACATTATTTGTTCATTCTTCAAAGATTACTCCCATTTATAAAACTAAAAGTTTCAAGATGTAGGAAAACTCACACTTATTTAAAAATATTTTTTCTTTAAATAAATATATACATATTTTTTAAATCAAGGAAATTTCTCTGGCATTTCTTTCTTTTTGCCACTGTGTCATATAGAACTGAACCGTGAATTTTGTGAACCGTTACACCCCTACTTATTACAGATGTTGATCTACCTCCAAGTTTGCCTTGATTGTTCTATGTTTACACTTTTACATTGCACACATTTTGTAACATTCTATTTAAGTTTAAGAGTTTCTTTAGAACTTACTTTTTTATCTTAATATAAGACAAAAAAATAATTTTTGTTTACAATTCTAACTTTTCTACTTGTCTTAAAAAAAAGTTATAAAAAAGTCAATAATTATCGATACCGAATGATATTTTTTACCTATATCGCCCTATGAGAGGGTGAGTTGAGTGATTGGTGTGGGTGAGTTGAGTGAATTGAGTTAGTGAGTGAGTGAGTGAATCAAAGAATTAATAAATGAATCAATCAATGAATCAATCAACAAAGAGCCACAGTTCAAAGGGTTGGTAAGTTTGTTTTAATGTTTTTGAAAGAAGCCTGTTATGCTCACCAATAACACAATATAAAACAGTAATATTGTGAAATATTATTACAATTAAAACAACTGTTTTCTATTTGAACATATTCTAAAATGTAATTTATTCCAAACTGAATTTTTAGCAGCCATTACCTCAGTCTTTGGTGTCACATGATCCTGCTTAAGAAACATTTATTATTATCAATGTTGTAAACAACTGTGCTGCTTAAAAGTTTTGTGGAAACCATAATGATGAATATAATCTTTGATGATATAAAGTTCATTTTTAACTGCATTTATTTAATATATACATTTTGGTAACACTTTACTTAAACGTAAAGTGTACACTTTACGTAGAGTGTTACCAAATGGTAGTGTATATGCTACCCGATCTCACGGCAATTCGTACAAATTTTACCAGGTGGCTAATTCGTACAAATTCATACGACCTCACTCGTACGAATGAGAAAGATTTTTGCTAAATCGTACATATTTTACAAGTTGCCCAATTTGTACGAATGACCTACACCTGACCCCGCCCCTAAACCTAACCATCACGTGGGTTTGGACAAATCGTACGAATTCGTACGAGTGAGGTCGTACTAATTTGTACGAATTAGCCACCTTTTAATCACTCGTACGAATTCGTACAAATTGGTTGTGAGATAGCGTTGGTATGTGATGCTCCTGTTGTTGCTTTTAAAGATTAAAAATACAAATGTGACAAAACAGTATTTGAGGCTAATTAAAGTTCCAACGTGCATTGGGCACATCTGATTTTGACTTAACTTAAAAGATGTTAATGTAATATACACTAAATATAACTGAGTGACTCACCATCAAAGCTGCCGTGTTGTGCGGCGTGTTCCAGTATTTGGGTATGGGTATTCAGGGAGGGCCTGAACACAAATACCCCAGAGTTGAAGCAATCCGGCCAGCCTGGATCAGGTGAGGCAGACAATTCTTCATATTCAAACAGCTCATCAACATTACACAGTACCTGCGGCACAGAATAATATAACAGCCTAGTTGTGGGGCCATCAACTCATAAATTATCCTCAAAGTATGTACCTGCACTGTAACATATGCAGACCGTGGCACTTTGTTTATTATTGCATATTTTGCACAATAATATTTAGTTATGTATTCTGTGTTCCTAAAGCTTTGAACACCTTGGTGTACTTTAATGGCCATCTTTACTTTCATTTAAAGATGGTGTTAAATGCTAACGATGTCTGATATAGTGTACAGCACCTTGGTCAACTACTGTTGTTTTTAGTGGTGCTATATAAATAAAGTTGAGTTGAGTTGAGATTTATCAGAACAGAACCAATTACTCACAAGTGTGTCTGCATCCAAGAACACACACTTGCTGAACTGTGTAAGGGTCCAGCAGTGGAGTTTGGTGAAGGTGACCCCTAGTTCAGGACGTCCCAGCCAGGTGAGATGTGCCTTGTCTCTACTGTCCAACACATCTACCACGACAACTTCATCAAACACGTCCTCCAGGGCCAATCTAGAAGAATGCATAAAAATCAATGAGGCAAAAAAAAAAAAAAAAAAAAAAGACAATCCAAGATAGATGAGAAGCAACCCAAAGAAAGATTAATGTTGCACTGGCATTGAAAACTATTACAGACTTTAATAGTACCATGCATGGGAAAGAATTACCCTTTTGAAAGTCAAATATTATTATCAAGCTAAATGTACAGAAGGAGCTTAATCACTCTTCATAGCCCTTACTTCTGAAGTTTGTCAGGAAAGGATTGATGTTATTTCAGAATTAATAGTGGAGGACAGTTGCTCACTCACCTTCCTACCCTAGAAACATTGGGGGAAACCATGACCACTAACTTCCTTGATGTTCCATGTCTGCGCAAACTTTTGCCTACCACTATACATCCCATGCAATAGGCATCTGTAGTGGCCAGGGTCACAAAGGCCTGAGCCTCTGAGAGAAACAGACACACAAAATACCAGACATAAATAGTAAACAGAGGACAATAGTGCAATAAATGTGCTTTGGACCAATACCAATAAAAAATTGTAAAGCACATTTTTACATGCTGTTTTTTTATAAAGTATTTTTTGCAGTAAGTTTTACAAGAAAATACTATTTTAGTCTTTATAGGTCAAAATTGCATATATTAATTTCTTTGTGAAATTTACTAGCACTTTTTGAGTGAAAAATGTCACCCATTTTGTTTCACTGTTCTAGTCACATTTTATTTGAAATGATCATGATCTTAATTTAATTTGTTTAACTAAAATTCAGACATGCCTGAATGAAATTAATTTTTGTAGCCTTAATGGACCAGATATTGGTTAAGGAAAAGCAGCCAACAAGTGTGAAGCACACATCTGAATAGTAGGCTAATAGTAATTAAAAAAGAAGAAATGTGTGTCTAAGTCGAACTTTTGACTGGCATTAATAAGGTGGGTTTCAAAAAGCACACAACAAGGTTTCGAGTTCTCTCAATGACTCATTACATTCACCCGCCATTGTGAACTAGTTACTGATATAGCCTACACAAGATATCACCTTAGTTGTTTTCCTGTGTCCTCCTGACTCCCTGGCAGGCAAAAGGAGCAGATGGCAAAATGACACAACTGGATGGCATGGTCAGTTACTGAACTTGAAATGAACAGGCTTGATATGCAAATAGAGTGCTTAAAGGTGCTATATGGAACTTTTCTTCTAAAATGAATCCTTTTTTTATTGCCTGTGTGTGAAGGGGTTGTAATCACAAATTACAATGATCCACTTGTCGGGTTTTGCTATTACCTCTGAAGGCCAATATTCATATTTATATGTGAAGTCTCCGGGTCGGATTTACCGCGAAATCCATCGGATGTGACGTGCATGCGCGCTCCCGAGCCGCTCTCATTACAGTCTATGTGACCGACGGCACTGCAGCTGACTACATGAGTCTGATAACACCCAAAAACGACCTGCCTCCAGCACAACACACACTCCAACACTAACTCCACATAAATATAAAAAACAAAACGTTTTATCTGCTGAAGCTCGTCAGGCCAAACGTGATTCTGATCGACTCAGGACGAAAACACGGATCAACATAGACAGAGCTTTTGAATTATTAGTAAACTCAAATGAAATAGCAAGGTAAACTAAATGAGACATGGAATGAATACAAAAGGCTGTTCCAGGATAAGAAAAGGTGCTTTAAGATACTTGTTGTATGTACTAGATCTACCTTATAGATCGTTACGCTATAACGTAATTCATCCCACTATCATATTGTTTATACATTTCCAGACACGTTCAGTACAGTAATGTTACTTCCTACTGTCTTACTGTTACACTGACATTGTTCAGTCTAGTTCACAAACCATTTTCGTTATTATTATTATACATTCACCTATGTTGACATTGTTGATTGTGAAAGATACACGAATAGTTAGTGAAATGCCGTAGGCTATGCTAGATAACATTACATGTCGGCTAAATGCAGTCAATGTAACGTTATCATGGTACGAGCATGGAGCATTAGTTCAACGTCAAGCTGATAAAAGTAGCCTATTATTGTAACGTTGCAGTGGGAGTTTACATGAGTTTCCAGCATGTTGTGTGATGCTTTCGCCGTTGCATTGAAAGTCTCCGTGTGGCCTGTAGTGAATGCTCGCTCCTTAGATCGCACACGCACACGAGCACGAGCACGAGCGCTCTTGTTGCAATCTGAAACATCACCACTAGATGCCGCTAAAAGTTCCGTAGAGCACCTTCAAGTTACTAGCCTATATTGTTGACAGCACTTTGAATAAACAATTTCTCTCAAAACACCATTAGCCTATTATATCTAAGTTTGTTGGATTATGTAAAATCACACCGACCGTCCTTCCCAGTTAATAATTAAGTCAGCTCAAATACATTGTTACTCGGTCTAGACATTTGGACGTAAACATATTAGAGGGGTCAGCTTACCCGTCATTTCTCAAGTCTGATTTTTATGTCGCTCTTCGAAGTAACGAGGGGAAATCTTTTATGGAACAAGTGCTATAAAGTAAATGGCAGTGTTTAAAATAAATGATGAAAAGTCGATGAAACGGCAGTACAGGTCTTTCTTCAAACAGCATGCAGCGTTGCCTTCAGTCAACGTTCACTGACAAGTGGAGAAAAAAAAAAAAGATTGATATAGCCTAACGGTATTGCGACAGCGGTCATTCAACCCCCGCTACTATTGGACATAAAATGAGAATGAGTATCACCTACCATTAGCCTATCTAGTATAGGGTCATTAAACTTATTACAAGATTTAAACACTGAAAAATAAATGAAGGAAAACAATCTCGGCGCCGAATTAAAGATCAAAATATTCCGTTAATGTAGGCCTAGGCTAAGCAACATCAAAATACAGAACAATGTTCTAAATCCAGGAACCAATGGCTTTATTTTGGTAAGAACAACCAAATGCATATTCAAAGAAAAATAAACTGAAGAAAAAAAAAGAGCAGACAGACAATAAATCATCAAGGCTCATTCTATAGTTCATATTTCAATTAAACACATTAAATGCAAGTTGACTTGTGCGTATCAAATGGCCAGTCTAAAAGTGCAGTAGCCTACATCTTGCTTTAGCAGTATTTACAATGGCAAAAACAGGTTAATAATGAGAAGAAAAAACTTTTTACCTAGTAGTTATATTCTATTTGAATTAATTTAAATATAGAAAATGTGAGTTGGCAGCATCATTTTAAACTCTTTCCATGTCAGTTTTATTTTAGTTGACATTTTGTCACCAGTCAATTCGATATTCATCAGCATACATCATCATCATCTTGATCCATCCATCCATTGTCTGATTGTAAAAGAAGGCAGTCTATAATTCAGATTACGCATGTCATGTTAGAACGAACAAAAAAACAACTGATGTATTCATCTGTAAACAGACAGCTTGCGCTTTACAATAGCAAGTCCCTTATGCAACTTGCTGTACTTCTACAAAAATAGTAACAACTTTGTCCATTTAAAGTGCAGTATCTTACATTAGCACTTGAAATACTAAAAGACCAATAAAAACCAAAAGTGACATTACTTCTACCTCTTTCAAAGATAAACAATTAGTCAAGAAAAATATTGAATACAGAAAAAAAATGCATTACAACTTAGAGAATCCAATGAAAAATAAAATCAACACACATTTTTTTTTTTTTTTTAATTAGCCTTAAACCAGTCTTTCATATAACGGATGTTTCCCACAGGGTTAGGCTCTCCATAACTGGACATGCTAGATGTACATATTCTTTCAGTGCGCAGATCCAATTGCGGTTACGATGAACGGAGCAGGTTGCTGAGAACTTTGGGGGAGAAAAGATTAAAATTGTTATTTACTTGGTGAAACTTTAAAAGCTGCATCAGAAAGCATGAAATCCATATAAAAACAAACCATTATCTTTTAAGGAAATATGTATAAAAAAATAAAAAACTACTTTTCTGAATACTTAATTTGAACAAAACTCTATGATTTAATACTGATGACTGTATATAAACCACACACCCCCCCAAAAAAAGAAAAAAAATTATTAAGCAGCACAACTGTTTCTTGTGCACCAAACCAGAATATTAGAATGTTTTCCAAAAGATCATGTGATCATTTAAACTTAATAATAATAATAATAATAATAATTCTTACACTACCATGACAAAATTTGTGGTTGGTATCCATGTTAATTGAAACAATCACAAATAACTTTGCATATGACTTGGGGTCAGTATTACATTTTCTTAAATTCGCTAGGTTGGCACTATCATGCTTACCTTGTGGATCAGACTGAGTACCACGGTTTTTGCCACTCTCTGGATCCTCCCCTATAAGAAAATTTACTTTTTAGCTTATCCCATGAAACAATTTTGAGTCCCAGTTTATATTAGGTATCTTTAACTACTATGTACTAACATTTAAATTAATCATTTGATACATACAATGCACGTATTGTGTACATACATGTTTTTACAATGTACTAATATGTTTTAAAAACACCTGCATATAATTACAGTTGTAATTAATCTCTGTATTTACATCTACAATTACTCTGTTGACCTTTCCCTTAAACCTAACCACCAAACCTGTCCCTAAACTTACCCGTATCCCAGCTCAATAGCAGCAAAAGTGTTTTGCAATACAACTACTTATTTTTTTTTGTTGTAAGCACATAGTAGCTAAAGACACCTAATATAAAGTGTGAGTCAATTTTATGGTATTTTGAAAATTCAGCTACTAAAGTTCTATGTTAACACCATTCACACTTGGACAAAACACTGCTACTTGTTAGCCTTTTTTCATCATTCTCTCAAAAATCTCGACTCTGGTGGGACTCGAACCCACAACCTTTGAATCACTTCTCTAAGTGAAGCTTAGAAGTCCAATGCGCTATCCATTGCGCCACAGAGCCACCTGTTGAGGCCGCGAGGGCTTTTGTAATACAAGCAGAGCAGTTAAACTCCCTGCCACATCATGCGCCCAACCCCCACTTCCTCTACAAGAGCTTCTGTGTTAGCTGAGCTAAGGTTAAACCATGTACTGTGGCTTCCGAAAGCATTTATATATAATTGTGGAACAAGTTATTAAAAGAGGTCAAATAGTTTGAGTAAAAAAAATTATGATTTTGAAGTTTAACAGCTTATTTGTGAAGTATTTTTTCCTCTTCTCTTTTGAACTGCTTTGATAAGCAAGCAACATAAACCAAAGCCAAGCTAGTGCTTGCATAAGGATTCAGAATCCTGGATAAAAGTGTTGAACTCACCTCCTTGTACTTTGAAACACAGTTTCTTTTTCTGATAGGCAAAGTAACTTGAGGCGGCACCTAGCAGAGCAACACCCACAGAACTGATGATGGCAGCCATGGTTCCGCCTGTGGGATCAATTTAAAGGGACAGAACACAAGGACAAGGGCTAGTTTCAAATTGCTTCTGAAGTGTACAATACGTTATACATATTTTTGTAATGGCTACATCAGTCATTAGTTGGAGCTTGATGACAAAACTAAAGAGACATGGGCATTTAACAAGAGGACAAGCAAACTGAGATGTTTTTGCCACTAGGGGGTGCAACAGGAGTTTCCTATTCTCCACAGAACACTTGGCAAATGTTCCTGTACATATTGTTCTTCAACTCGACATGTGTAAATATAAGCAATAACAACTAATACAGTTTACAGCATGCATTCAAAATCATGCTAAATAATGAAGTTTATTTAACTCTATTCGGTCAGAAAGAGTAGGTTCATAACACTGGAAGTAGTTAACTAACTACGTATCTGACATTGTGAAATTTTGATTAGGCAACTAAATTAGAAATTTAGTTGCGGAGTTGCTCTAATATGTCATGAACTGTGTCATGATATATGGTGTAAACATGCTGGGTGTTGCCTGTCACACCCATTTTTGTGTATGCAAACCATGCATGCAGGAGTTCAACTGACTAAATAAATAGAGGTTTCCAAACTAATGTTTGAAGTTAACCTCCTACAAAATACTGTAGTTTCAGATCTAAAGCTATGCAGATTTACCTCCCTAAACTTTAGGCATCCAGATAATATAAGAGGCAACTGCTAGCTGGCAGGTCAGTGTTCTTCACACATGCACAATACATTCTTACAATGCCATTGTTGGTGGGGTTTACCCAGTGAAATATGCTGACAATTAAAATAACTGGTCACAGCAGTTGTGCGAGACTATATGATATGAATCAAACAGAGGGAATTCTCACATTTCACTTTATTAAAAGGAAAGTGAACACAAAAAGTTGCTAAAATGCTTTTAAAAAAATGATGACAGACAGATGACAGACAGATGACAAGATGAACCACTTCTGTGGAAAAGAAACCAGACAAACTTAAGAAAAGAAAAAATGTGAGCCTGAAAGACTACAATTGAGAACCAATACATCAAAATGGACACCAAACAATACCAATGTTATCTATCATGAGAAACAAAACCAGACAACATTGAAATATTCAATAGATTAACAGCAGTAAATGTAAACTACCATGCTCTTACAATAGGATGAATGCCTGCTATGTGGTAAATAAACATTACAAAAATGTGTGTGTGGAGGGGGGAGGGGGGTCGTTTGGAGGGTCGCAACAATGCAGTAGAAGAACCAGTTCCAGTTCCCCAATAATAGTGAACAGATCTTTAAGAAAAAAAAAAGTTCTTGTGTGTGTGTGTCTAAACAACTCTTAACCACTACAAAGAACATTTTGTGCAATTGAAGGTTTCTAAAGGTTCTTCATGGAACCATTGATGCCAATAAAAACTACATTTTTAAGAGTCTCTTTTTAGACGAAACATCGGTATCTGGGGTAAAAAAAAGAAAAATTCCCTATAGCGCCTCTTCTCTCTTTGAGATTTAGGATGGCATAATCCCTGCATGCGCTAAAGCTTTCAGTTGTGACGCACACAAGGGCAAACATTTGCCAGTTTCAATCCTCTCGTACGTCAAGTAAGCCTAAAACCTAAAAAGTTTTAGCCAAAAGAGAATTGTGCTACAATGTTTCAACCTCAAATGTTCTTTTTTCAAGAAAATAGGTAATAAGATGGCTTCCATGAGCAGAGGAAAAGGAAGCAAAGTAATGGAATGCTCAGTATGGCCTTGGGGTTAATTCCATAAAACCGAGCGGAGATAAGAAACGCCTTCTCAAACCCAGGCAAAACCAGTCCCAATGCTAGATCTATTCATTGGCAAAAAATCTGAGAATACCCTATGCATCTACAATGTGTCAACACAACAAGAGGCATGATAAAAAAGATCAGAAGTCATTAAGGATGTCCCGATGAAAAATATGTGCATCTATTGGAATTCACACCCCCTTTTGATCTAAAATAACTGTATCACTATTGTATTCTCTATTTCACAATCAGAATTATAATTTATTTGTACGCTCAAACAGATTCATAAACATAACAATCAACTATTAGTGGCTTCCACCAACTGATTTATTATATACACTGCTGTTCAAAAGTTTAGGGTCAGACTAAATAAGCTTTATTATGTTTTTTGAGAACAAGTCTCTTATGCTCACCAAGGCTGCATTTATTTGATCAAAAGTACAGTAAAAAAAAACATAATATTGAAAAAACTTTTCTATTGTAACATTTTAAAATGTAATTTATTACTGTGATGCAAAGCTGAATGTCCAACAGCCATTACTGCAGCATATTAGAATGATTTCTAAAGGATCATGATGACACTGGAGATTGATGTGGAAACATTTCTTAACACAGACTTATTGACCCCAAACTTTTGAATGGTAGTGTATAGGCTTTTAATAATCCTTACTAACATAAAGACAACCGTCAAACCAGTCAGCAATACAATGAAATTAATTCCTTATTGCCAAATTTTCAAAACCAATGATTAATATTATTGATCATGACCAAATATGCATCTCATCCATATACCATGATCACCAGCAGCCCCAGCCTTAAAACCAAACCATGTAAACAATGTTTAAAACCATGTAAACAATGTTTAAAACCATTTCACCAATGTTTAAAACCATTTCACCCCAACACAAGCAAAGAAGGTTACTACTATACAAGACATTTAAAGCTCTGCCTTTTCCTCCGTTATATTCAGAAGTCCCCGAAACTGCTCTAGCAGGGGCTCTACTACTTGTAAAAACCCGGCAATCCAGACACTGAGGCCTTCTGGTATATTATCGCCTAGCATCTTGATAAGCTGGAGCCACTGCTGGTTTAGATCTGCAACAACAGGCAATCGAAGCAGAGATTTAGGGCACAGCCAGAGGCAGAATGAACAGTCAAATCTGTCAGTCTTCACTCTTCAGATACTAAAAGGCACTGCACATGATATGCACCACCCATTTACTATTCCAACACAGAAGAAAACAATCACCCAGTGGAAAAACCTCAACATGTACTGCCCACAATAATTGTTTTTGTCTGTCGGACCGCCCTGTCCTTATGCAAGAACTGTGTGACAGTTAGTCATCAGACTGCCACTGTTACCATGGTCTCACTCAATATTTAGAGTGAAACATTTTAGCTTTTGTGGTCAGACTCATTCTAAAAAAAATAAAATAAAAAAAAAACGGAAAATGAAACAGAGGACATGCTAACTCCACAGAGAAAGACAACATTGGCAAGTAAACAAAGCTTCTGTCAGGACAAACAGCTAGAACATAGAGAATGAAAGAGCTGGAACAAAAACACCACCCAGAGGCACTCACTCATGTCAGCTTTATATTTCAGTGGACAATTTATCCTTAGGTAAACTCCATAAAAGCCTTCATTTTGTGACCGACAGTTTCTCCAAAAAAATTACTGA
Source organism: Rhinichthys osculus (assembly GCA_029959095.1). NCBI lineage: Eukaryota > Metazoa > Chordata > Actinopteri > Cypriniformes > Leuciscidae > Rhinichthys > Rhinichthys osculus. The sequence continues at coordinate 31,743,472 of JARWKJ010000005.1, forward strand.
TAGCTGTAACTTAAGTACTATTTAAATAAAATTAGTGAATATAATATTTACCTTGAGGTTGATCAGAGGAACCGCCTAATGGGAAAATAACATTCAAATTATCACCCAGCAAATGAAGACATATTTTACTATTAAATATGTAAATGTTTTGTTACAGTAGATAAAAATAAACAATTATGAACCAGAGGGTAAACATTTGGCATAAGTATAAGGAAATAAGTACCGCTTTGATCATCATAACCAGGGTCTACTCCTCCTCCTATAACCAAAACCAAAAACCAGAGTCAGATTCACTTACAGCACTGACATACTTCACAGACAGTACTGTACATTTAGCTAGTTAGTTAGTTTTAGTTTATTTCGGTCACCATCAAAAATTAGTAACATATGTTACCAAGTTTAGGTAATCGTGATTGTATTTAGCAATTATTTTAAATGGGTTAGACATAAAGCTTATATTTAAGTCACAGAAACCCATGAGAAACTATGGAAGCTTGTTTCCAACAGAATAAAAAATAAAAAAAGATAATTGCGACTTTTTATCTCACAATTCTGACCTTGCGTCATATCAGAATTGTGCGATATAAATTCGCAATTGAAAGTAATATTAGTTACAATTGAAAGTTTATATCTTGCAATTCTGATTTTATAACAAGTTATATAACAAGTTGTTTGTGAGTTATAAAGTCAGTATTGTGAGATACAACTCGCAATTTTGAATAAAACAGTCAGTCTCTTCCCCTCAGAATTAGACTTTATAACTTGAGTTTATATCATTCATTTCTGAGAAAAGTCCGAATTGTAAGATAAAAAGTCGCAACTGCCTTTTTTATTTTTTATTCAGTGGCGGAAACAAAAGCTTCCACAGGAAACCCTTAGCGAAGCATGCTGAATATAAAATATTGAATGTGGAACAAGTTCCATGGCCAACTCTGTTGATTCTATTTTTCTCTAAAAAATTATCTAAAGTAACATATGGACAATAAAGAACATCTTTTAAATTAACGATTTTTTTTTATTTAGGAAATGACAGTGCAATGCAAGTAGTTATGGTTATATGATGTTTGTTGGGAGATTTTTCATACAATTGAATTGGGTGACATCTGTTTATAATTTAACTCTGGATTTGATCTTCTGCTATGAACAGAGATGCAAACTTCAAATCAACTTACAGTCCTAAATCAAACTGAAAAACTGATAAAAAAAAAAAAAAGATGTAAAACTTGACACAAACCTCCACCTCGGCCTTTATCGGGCATGTATTCACCCCCCTCATTAACGCCGAAAAGGTCTTTGTCATCAAAAGTTCCACCACCTAAATGAAACATTAATGCAAGATTTCACAAGAATAGCAGTTTAATGCACATAAGAATCTGATTGGGTTCAGTAACCTTTCAGTACCTCACACTTTTTAAAGTGTTGATTTACCTAAATTAAATGAGGTTTTTGAATAAAGACTGCTACCTAGAGTATAGTGAATTTAAACAAATATTCAATTAATGTATTTTCCTTAAAAGAAAAAAAAACATTATTATAAACTACATATTTACTTATGTAAATAAGCAATTTTGCCCCTGATGGACCAAATTTAAAAATGTTCACATAATCTATAATTGTAATTAAAGTCAAAATTTCAGTTTGTGGCTTTTTGTAATAATGTTAGTATAAAGTTTATTTATAATCTAGCGTGTTTCTAAATGATGACAAAATTCTCATTTAGAAGATAAGCATTTTATTATTATTATTTTCTCGAAACACACACACTAAAAAAAATTTATGACATAATTCTGCCCTTTCTTTTTTCATCCAATTCAATTGGTCACTTGTGAACACATTTACTAATTCCTATATAGTAATAAAACACAGCACACTATATATGGAATAGGGAGTGATTCACATAGTGTAAATATGCTTTCCATTGGGGAAATTCCTAAACACCTCAAGGAATACTGTGCTCATCAAGCCTCGTCTCCGGAACTTTAATATACAAGATTTATGCATGTTCCCTGGCTGAGTAAGATGTATTTTTTTACTAATGCCATGCATTATAAAAAAATTACAGAATTTAATGTGCAGCACTTCAATAGACCCCAAGAATTACACTATTGCCAGCTTTTTTTGAGAGATGAGGATGGTACGGAGCCCCTAAAGGGACATGGTGGTGGAAAAAAATTTAGGAGAGGTTTTTTTTTTTCAAATCTTTTGCGTTCCCTCGCAAAACCTTTGCATTCCCCCGAGAAACTTTGCGTTCCCTCGCAAAACTTTTGCGTTCCCACGTAAAAGTGTTGCGTTCCCTCGCAAAGATATTTGCGTTCCCACGTAAAAGTGTTGCGTTCCCTCGCAAAGATATTTGCGTTCCCACGCAAAACCTGTTGACAGCTCGGACAGACACTTCCTGTTTAATGTCCCGCTGCCAGTGTTTCAGAGCTCCGTACATTAATGGAGCGTTTCATAGTGTTTGAACTTGGACTCAAATATAAAGACATGCGGTCAGTGCTTAACTCAAGGAGTTCAGTGAAGTTGGCAATACACATCGGCTATTCGAACTTCCCGGATCAATATTCTTGAGCTAAACGTTTTTAAAACACGTGACACCTATTTACAATCACAGTAACCTAGACAACGAGCTACAACCCAATTCTCCTCAAAACGAGCTTTATAATATAAATTTGTCTTTAACTGGCCGATTGAGAGACAAGTCCGAATAAGGGACCGTCTGCAAAGTGCAAATGTAGGCTACTGTCACCAAATTCAGTTCCAATAATACCCTTTTTAGAAAAAATATTCAGTAACTTCGTTATACAGTGTAATGCCATCAAATTGACCCTTCGCTAAGCCACGCCCGAAAACCGCCACTGGCCAATCGTGTCTTAGCAACCGTAACTAGGCGCGGTAGGTCTGGCAAGCTTTCGAGCGAGGAGCGTTGTGCGTATGGATTGTGCAAATCTGATACCCGGTATCCTAAAAGTTCGGAATTGTTTTCCTTCCCGAAAAATCTAAAAGCCAAAGGGAGAAATAATGGGCGTGAATCAAGCAGTGTGGGAGACCCCATTCACAACTATGTCGACAGGATTAACAAAAACACCTATTGCTTGGAAGTTGGAAATAATGACGGTTCTTTGTTCATAATGCATATATTTTAACGTAAAATAAGACGATTAAAGACAAGTCGGAGGCTCACTGACATACTTTAAAATATATTTAAGCATTTTGTTAATCGACGGCCTACTACCCCTGACTGAGTAACGTTAACTTTACACTAACACTAACTCCCGGTGTTAGTGTTATTCCACAAGATGTATGGATAAATCTGGATAAACTTGGATTTATAATTATTTTCACATTTCACTTACCCTGCTGTGCACGAACATAGCTGTTCCTCAATTTGTGTGTTTCCCATGTGAATGATCAGCGTATGAGGCGGTTGCTGTTTGCGCTGGGAATATAGGCTTTAGCTTCAATTTTTATGAAATTATTCTCTAATCGGTTGCGTATTTTGTCGTGGATATATATCCCTCGAATGCATACTGCTGTCCCTTTTGTCTTGCTCTCTCAGATTTTCACATGTTCGCCAAAAATTACTAATTATCTCATTGGGAATGTCTGACACCAGTGCATACACACTGTAATAGACGTGCCAGGCGCGAAAGCTTGAGAGGGGTAGCAACAGTAACTAGGGAGGGCGGGGCTTAGCGAAGGGTCAATTCAGTAAGCAAATATAATGCAAAAGCTATGGTTGTAACTATGTTAGCTGCGTACAGTACCAATATAATTTGTGTAAAGAAAAGGCCTACTTATTTTTTATGTGCAATTACTTCCCAAACTAAGTGTTGTATAACCAACATTAGAGCAGTGATGTGTGAACTAAATTTGGTGTGTTACAGTGAAGTTATTAAAAAAAAAAAATATATAATATAAAATGTGCAAAAGCAGTGAAGTATGACGAGTGGGTTTACCATTGATGTGTAAACTGAATTGGGTGGTTTGTAACATTGAAGTTAATGACTATTTTTATATGTTTGACTATGAGTTGATGCTGTAGTCGTTTTCTGGGTTATATTGCACTTTGGAGATGGTCCCTTCAGACTCAGCCGCCTGCTCATAGAGATCCATTTAGCCTATATTATAAAGCTCGTTTTGAGGATAATTGGGTTGTAGCTCGTTGTCTAGGTTACTGTGATTGTAAATAAGTGTCGTGTGTGTTTTAACAACGTTTAGCTCAAGAATATTGATCCGGGAAGTTCGAATAGCCTATGTGTATTGCCAACTTCACTGAACTGCTTGAGTTAAGCACTGACCGCATGTCTTTATATTTGAGTCCAAGTTCAAACACTATGAAACGCTCCATTAGCGTATGGAGCTATGAAACACTGGCAGCGGGACACGACATTAAACAGGAAGTGTCTGTCCGAGCTGCCAACAGGTTTTGCGTGGGAACGCAAATATCTTTGCGAGGAAACGCAAAAGTTTTGCGAGGGAACGCAAAAGATTTGAAAAAAAAAAAAAATCTCCCTGCATCCTACATTTTTTTCCACCACCATGTCCCTTTAGGGGCTCCGTAGGGTGGTGCAAGACCCTAACAGATGCAAACAAACATGGGTAGAACTTTATATTTAGTCCTGTTTTTGCATGTACATACAGTAACTAGGTACTAACCCTGAACCTAACCTTAACCAATGTAGTTACCTTATATTACCAGTACTTTCTAATGTAACTACACTGTAAGCACACGTACTGTAAAATAAAGTGTAACCCAAACGTGTTGGCACTGGCAGAAACATACCAGTTCCTCTCTCTTTGGGTGGGACAACAGGTTTTTTGGGATCAAGATCTGTAGAAATAGAAAATGTATCTATGTTTAATACAAAAGAAGATATTTTGAAGAATGTTTTAAGGTGTGTGGTTTTTTTTTAAAGAAAACCTATGGCATGATGTTACTCATTGAATAGCACCTTTAAAACAATCAGAACAGAAAAAAACCTATTAGCAATTGTAATAACCATGAACAGCAGAAAAGGAGCTCCATTTACCAGCTGAGTATCTATGAATATAGTGTGCCTCAAATGTAAACTGCATGAAAGATTGAAAATCTCTAAATTAAATCAATAAATTATATACTGGGGGGGGGGGAATATTGTAAACAAAAGAAAAACAGAATCTACAATGTCAGAGAAAGCAACATCATTTTTTACCTGGATTAAATGCATCGGACAGATCAAATTCATCTGAAAATTAAATCATCATGTTAATTTGTTTGCATTGCATTAGTAGGTTGATTACTGTACAAAAATAACAGATTTAAAAACATAATGACGTGTGTGCACGTATATTTTACCTCCAGAATCAGATGGTTTCTTTTTATCTGTATTATCTGTATTCTTTTTATAACTTGTATTAACACACTCATTTACAAACAAGTAATAAATCAACTTAAATGAGCTAATTAAACTAAATGCACAATGGGTCAGTTAAACAAACATTACTACATAAACTGTTAACTATTTATTTTACAGTGTCCTTGTTACAAATTCTACATGAACTTACTAGTAACAGTAAATTCTGCATAATTGGGTTACAATTGATTTTAAGGTGTCCATGCTATAGTGTAATTATACATTTAAGTACGGAGTAAAAAATTAACTACATATAGGATTAGGGTTAGGAATAGGGGTTGGTTTAGGGTTAGTTGACTATAATTATGCATCATTTATTGTTATTACTACAGAAACAACATGTAACCTGTGATTGACATTGTGATAACCCTTACTGATATATTAGTGTTAGAGTAGAGTATAGTAGTTAAAATAAAGTGTCACCCATAATTGCATGCAACCCTAAACCAAACTCTAATCCTAACCCTAGTAGGTACATGTTATTCATTAATATTACATGTATAATTATACTGTAACAACGAGACCTCAGAAGAACTCAACCTTTTTAACTTCAAGACCCCACCACCACTCACAATTTCTACCCGACAAAATATTTTAGATCTTGGTAAAGCTAGAAAGATGCATAATCAAAATATCTTGATTTTTAGTTGTTTTAGCCTCTTTCTAAATAATATCAAGTCATTTTGAGGGCCCCCACTGTCTTACAATAAAGTGTAACCCATGAACTTTATACATAAAAATTCCATAAACACCCCAGCATAATGATTTCTTACCGCCTCCTGATTTGGGGGGGACCACAGCAGGTTTTTTGGGGTCTGTATACAAAAAGCAATGATCATAAAGAGATATTTTTCCTCTGAGTTTAGGGTCATTTAAATACAGTAACCGAAATGAAATGGCCACCCCCCATGTAATTGTGGAATTTGAATTGACATGACAAAGGATTCACTGAATTCCAAATCAAAGAAGTTCACACAGCAACGGAATTTGATAAGTCGAGTCTCAGTCTTACCTGAATCGAAGCCATCTGACAGATCAAATCCTAGAAGAGCCAGACAAAACTATAAATTAGGTAGCGCTCATGTTAGTCATTCTGCGTATTCCGCAATGTGCCTTAAACAGTGCATACGACTGTCAAATTATGTCAATTCCATTGCTATATGTAAAACAAACACACACAAAAAAATGACCATTACCTTGATCTGGGTTTTTGGGTGGGGCTGGTTTCACCGCTGGTTTCACCGTTGGTTTTGCAGGAGCTTAAGATCATAATATTGTTAATTGTTTGAAAATACAATATGAGTGACATAACGGAATAGTTAAGACATAAACAAGGATGGAAGTATAGTATTCCACATTTGATTTAAAAAAATGACTTTATCCACCTTATTTTTTTACGTAAGAGTGCGTGCGGCCATTTGTAAATTGAATGTGCCTGGCTTGCGGTGTCATCTGCGTCCAGTTATTTTTAGCTGTACAAAAAAAGCTTGTAATGCTGCTTGATATTGCAAACTGGTATTTCTTACCCTATTATTTGAATGTATTGTAATAATAATAGACACACTGGTTCGTAGCGCAAATAGTTTTACCAATTGCCGCACTTTATTCTTCTCGTTATTTCCTTATAGCGGCTAATGAATCAGAAGTCTCGCACATTCACAGAAAATAGCTTGCTTCCACAGTTCCAAATAAGGTGGACACGGGGCTTGATAATAAGGACTGCAGGATGGCCCGGGCCAGCGTGAAAGACGCTCGGTGATGGAATTGTCACATGGCCGATCGGGCCAGTGCTGCGTAGTCACGAAAGGTTATCATTTGCACGTGTTTTCAAGTTCTGTCAATTTAAACATTCACGTGATGTTTAACCATGCAGATTCAAGCCCAAGAAGATGCGAAAGAGAACTCCATTCAGTACTCACGATCTGTTTTCTGTGCGCCCAGTAGCGGTATTAACATTAAGTGGCATGGCATCTTACTCACAGAAGCCATTTGCTCACAGAAGATGGTGACCACTGTGCCACTGAAACTTGTGACTTGCCGATGGATTGTGTCATGTGCCACTGATATTGTTGCAGAACATCTCGCCATATGTTGTGGCACCTCCTGTAGTGACTGACAGATGAGTTGAGCAGCTATACTGACGTAATTGTGACAAAATCCTAAATATTTAGTGATTTTTTAAAAAATATATCAATTAAATATATTTACAAATCTGTCATTTTTTCAAACATATAGTCAGTTTTTTATATAATACCAGTACTACTTGTGCGTTACGTATGTTGTAGATCACGCAAACTTGCCATTCTAGAAACACACGGAATAAATTGATCACGGGTCACACTACGAATACTGCATTAACAGTCGCATCTGTTACTTTAAACCTTTATTTTTGCATGATGCTGCGTGCATGCTACTAGTGTCAGTATAAGAAAGTGTAGAATAGGGCAGATAAACCAAAACTTTGGAGAGTTGAGGAAGATCCACGGGTGGTCTATTTGTTATTTTTTTGTGAGTTAGACAGTACAGTAGCAAACACAAAAACAAGAAATATTCGGTCACACTTTAGATTAGGGTCCAATTCTCACTATTAACTACGACTTTTGCCTCAAACTCCTAATAACTGCTAATTAATAATTATCAAGGTAGTTGTTAAGTTAGAAATTGGGTAGGATTAGTTATGTAGAATATGGTCATTCAGAATAAGGCATTAATATGTGCTTTATAAGTACTAATAAACAGTCAGTAGTATCCTATATGCATGCTAATAAGCAACAGGTTCATAGTGAGAATTGGACCTTAAACTAAAGTGTTTCCTGATATTCATTTAAATAAATAAAGATAGGGCTATAATTTAATATGTGGTTAGTGGCTTTAATATTTTACAATTATTTTTATGGAATTATGTACCGGTAATACATTTTTGGGTGAACTATCCCTTTATTGTTAATACAGCACTCTGCGTGCATAGAAAACAGATCGTGAGTACTGAATTGATTTCTCTTTTTTAGAATACAATGATTTTGGCAGGGTAAGTAAAAATTTAAACCACAATTAAAAAAAAAAAAAAAACTTTATATTATATTATAATATTTACATATTATAATACATTTACTTTATATTATAAATATTTAACAAACAAAAATAGGCATGCATAAAATGGGCCATATACAGTGAATATAGAGTACTCTTTACTTACGGTCATCATCAAAAGCATCAGACAGGTCAAAATCTGCAAGAAAACAGTTGTTATTTTAATATTTTGTTTAAACTAGAAACCATCTCTAGTGGGTTTATGGCCAGTTTAATCCCATTCAAAACTCAAGTTTAAAATAGAATATTTTAACTGAAACTAAGAAAAAAAAACTGGCCTAATGCTGCAAATAGACTCGTCAATAGAGGATGCATCCAGCCAATTCAACAGAACTCGTTTGATTCACTGAGCCAATGTATATTATATCTCAGCATTAGACAGTTACTCCAAACACAGCAAAATGTTCATTAAAATAACAGCCCATAAATGCCTAATGAAATTTCAGAAAGAGTTCATTAGCATTTCAAATTGATAAATTTGATCAAATAGAAACCAATTAGTCAGATTGGAGTTGACTTGTGCAATTTACTTGTGGCTCCACATCTCGGTGCAAAACCCAAATGCACATCGAACTCAAGTCAAGAAACTCAAATGAGTTAAAGTAATCGTTTTCACACAAGCATTTGGCTATTAGCACTGCAGGAAGTAATTTTAAAGTGTTCCAAGTTAGTAACAAGACACAGCCGTCGTATTGTAGAAAGCATCTAATGCCTTTCCTCCTGCAAAATAACTCTTGTATGACCCCCAAATAGGAAAACTCAAAAAACTAAAACCATGTGTGTGAGAAAGAAATAAGCAACTCATAATAAACCAGTCTCGTTTCTAGAGGGTAAAAGTGCTGACTGAGAAAAATGATTGGAATTTGACAGTTCGATTTTACATAATAACCCCACCCAAATATACACTGTTTTGTATACTATATTTGTGTGTTGTACTGGATTCACATTGTGACCAAAAACCCTCCCATTTTTTAGCATACACAGCAAAACTAAACAGAATTTTTGTATAAATATATGAAAAAGGATGTACAGTGCACGACACGCGATGGCATGTGTTGGCCACACGCAACACCCTATCAGAGACTGCATCCTGTGGCTTATGTTGCTATGGCGATGCATTGTTTTCATTATGGTCTACGCACAACCCATGATGACTGGTGGTTGAATCAGAACTGAAACCAGAGATCCTTTCATCTGGGTAGATGTTTAATGAAGTCGACTTACATTGCATAAAAAAATACATTTAAAGTTCAGGAAAAGTTAAGATTCAGACAAACTTTAGTAATGCAGGTATTATATTTACACGACATTCATTTAAATTTGGGCATGTCTGATTTTTCCTTATCATGATCCTCTGGGGGTTATGTAAATTGTTCCTGTCATGTTGATCTCGGAGCATTTCTCATCACCAAAACTCTAAATGACTATTTAACTGATCTTAGATCATGCCAAAACAAAACTGTCAATGCATCATTCAAAACAAAGGAGAGTGTCTGTGGATTAATAGACTCAATGCTTCCACCAAAAGGAAGTATGGGTCAGCATCATGGGATCAAGTATTTTTAGAACACTGTGATCAAGGCAACTTAACTGCCAAAAAAGAAGTTTGCTGTGTTTGAAAAGAGGTTTTTCTGTGACCTTTAAAGATGTTATCTATTCGCGTGCAGCTATGGGAGAGATACCAAAAAAATAGAAGAGTTGTTTTAAGTGGTTAATTTTATGTTCTATCATTAATAACGTTGTGAATAAATGTATTGCCATTCATAAGCTTGCACAAAAAACAAAAACATTAATGGAATGGCATTGGATGCCAGATGGCACCTATCCCAGACAGCTATCCCGGACACTATGTTGCTGTCTGGGATGCATCTAACAAGCACTGTTAATGACAAGACAGTGTATGGTTTATAAAGGTTGTTTCATTATTAAAAATGAAACATTTTGCTCTGTGAGACAAAGAGGAGCTATTACAGCCAAACTATTGTAGCATGTAAACTCTGCTTTTCAATGCGTTGCAGCTAAATTACTGACATAAAACATATGAAGTTGGGAATAAATATTATAAAATTGAAATTGGGAAGATCCATAATCTCAGCTTCTGTAGCTCTGCTTTAAAAAAATTTTTTTTAAATATGAAGTTATCAAAACAATCTTTGTATCTTGGTTCTCCAGCCATTTTCCCATAGGCTGGTGAGTCATGCATGTATGTGGAAAGAAATGTACCCATGTTCTTTGGCACTTCAAAAACATTCCACCCACTTTTTCCGTATAATGCATCGGAGTAAATAACTGGGCTAGTAGACTACCAGAAAACTATTTTTAACTCCTCGCTTCAAATATAATTTAAGAGCGATTACGACGAGTGACGATCGTAGTTTATATGCAGCAGGGCGTTCAAGAAGAGGCAAAAAGCGACTACTCTTTTCCGGTTGTTATTTTATGGATTATATATAGACCTACGTCCCCAGTTCAAGAAATGTAACGAGCGCTGTTACCAAAACAAAATGATAACAGTTTAGATAGACCATACCTTGTGCTCTCGTTGCCGCAAGACTTGCCAGAATAAGTAAAATCCACGTGTATGAAGTCATCTTGCTTTGAAAAGATGTAAGATTTAAAAGAAACCTAATACAATGTTTTTTTTGTTTTTTCTAGAACATATGACCGCTTTACAAGACTTCAAACGTACTAGAAGTTCTGGAAAGGAAAGTTGAGCGGTAACTTATGTTTCCCACCCCTTTGAGTGATGGAAGCGCGGACCAATTGCTATTCAACAGTTTAGCTCTCTATAGTCAAATTAGAGTGATGATTCAAAACACAGTGCAGGACGAAGAAGACGCGCCTCGACACGCCCTATCTGCGCTGTTTGAGAACGCGAGAGAGCTTGATTTAGTCTGAAGTGGATCGTATTACGGCCGGAAGAAGGACAGTTTTTATTATAGAAGCCTATGGTATATTTCATTTTTATTTAGCATATGCCTTGTAGCATTTTTTAGCCTATGTGTTTTTTTTTAAATAAGCAAGCCACATTGCAAATTAACAAACAATTTATTTTGGAATACGGAGGTGAAAAATACGGTGGGAGTAGGCTGATGCAGCATCTTTAGTGTAAAATTATCCGCGGAATGAGAATCGTTGTGACACATTTATGATTTCTGCCACAAAATTGAACATGTTTACAATAGGATAGGCTACCACCACCTCATTTTTAGAAATAATTAATCTCCTTCTTTTTTATTTAGCCTATCCATTCATTCCTTCATTCGTTGGTTTTATTGTTTTGCTCAAAAATCATTGGACATGCACGTGTTTGAGTGTGTTTCAATTTTTTAATGCATTTTTAGGTCTCTAGCATCCAGAAAATAGATGTATTACGCCATCTAGTGTTAAACAAAAGGTGTTGCAACAAGAAAAGCGCAGGCAGCTCTACAGCATGAATTTAAGTACATCCTACAATGACAAATATTTCACCCCCTGAAAAAATCACCTTTATCTGATATATAACCTCACTAGCTAGCGCAGTTGGGATTAATGTTAAAATAAAACACAGCCCATATGTGATAACCTATTGTCTTCTTTGTCGACGGCTTGGTGGCAATATACAATTCAAGGACACGTGCCTCATTTGTAGGACAAAAACCTTAATATATAGAGCATATTTTTCATAACCTACTTGGTTTTTAAAACACTTTTTGGAACGCAACTGACTAAAATACGTATATAAAGGATTGTTTTTTTTATTTTTTTTATTATATAGCCTTTGAATTATGATTTTATTTGGATTTTTTAACACATCCTATCTCTTGAGCGAGCAGAACTGGATGGTTGAGGGGTATCCTGAAGGGACCTCGGAGTAGCCTATTGTGCCCCCTTGCGCAAATGGTGTGGGAGATCACCAATGGATGAGGCAGCGCTCTTTCGCGTGTCATGTTTTTGAAGAGCCACGCGTTTCACTCTAGGTTCCCCACTCGGCACGCACCAATGCAGATACGGACGGGATCGGACGCTGCTGGCGCCTGAACGTGTATCATCTTCATTGCGCTCACGGTGCTTTTCTCCAGCTCGCCGGTATCATGCAGTCTTTAATATCCCCAGTCACCAAAGCAATACTGGTTGCACTGTTTATTTTTGCGATCCTTCTCATTTTGTACGTGATATTATGGTATATATGTCGAGATGTGGATTGTGATCACGGAATTTGATTGGCATTATTGGATGCGTCTTTAAGGACATGCACCGGGTGTCCCAGCTTTGGCACTGTTCAACAAGGGAGCAAAGGGTGACTCTGGTAAGTGCCTTGTGACTAACCAGTTTAACTTCAGGAATGAGATTTAGAGGTGGACAGCAGTTATGCAGAATAATTTTAATATATAGGCTACTGAGTTGACTGTCCTTTTCCACTAACGTGTTGCGCTTCGCTGGTTGTCGGTATAACCATCGCAAAGACCCGCTTTCCTTCCACCTGGTAATGTGGTCGCACCAGTTGAAATAATTTGACATGTCCAATGTTGCTTTTAAACTAACCTGAAATCGGGGAGTCAAGGAACCCATATTCCATCCATCGTTTAAATTGAATTCAATTGACTTATCTGCCATTTATGATAAAATAACTTTTCTCAATTAGTAAATAGCCTACGCAAATGAAAGGACTAAATCGCCTTTCATGAATTCTTTCTTTGCACAGACAGAAAGCAGATACTGCTGCACTGTGAGCAAAATTTACCAAGAAAAGTTGGCACAGATATGATACCAAGGGCTCTCGATTGTTTTTAAAGCATGATATATGTTGCGTGTCATCTGCTTAATGCTAAGAGTTTATGCCTCTCATTTCGACTCTGTCGTATTATGATACACTATAATATCTTACACCAGTTAATCGCACTGGAAGTTTATGGAATCCTATGGCAAGCCTGCTTAACATGCATTCCTTTCACCTATTTTTGTTATCTATAGTATTTGTCTATAGTAATCCAATATTAACAACAAGTATTTTATTTCACTCGTATCTATTCGATAGATATTTCAATACTCACTCGTAGGGCTATTCAAATAGTCATTCCTTTGCTACCAGTTACAGCAGCCACAGCAACTATTCCATTGACAGTGGCAACAAATTGCTTGCAGTGTTTTTCCATTGAATTCTAGGCTACATTATATTTTATTATCTATCAACTATTCACATAATAGTGTGTAATTCAATTGTTGCTTCTACCCATTGCAGTTTTACTAGTAACTACACATTTTTAGGTATAGGCTGTATCTATTTCAGCTATAGATATGTAGCCTATTTAGCCTACTAGAACCTATTTATGAGACACTAACAATTATACAGTTTATAGTATGTACCATCTGATGAATAGTTAGAAACATTAAAATAGACTATTTGGGTTTACGAAATAAATGTTAAATCGGCTTGCCATAGAAACCTGTGGTACGCCTGTTGTGCGCTATAGTGATGCGAGAGCGTTTGGAATTTGATTCGTGGCTTCAACCGTTCGTTAGGCAGAGATTCAATTAAAACTCAATGCTACAGCTTCAGATGCCTTTATATTTCATCGTTTTTAGTCCCTAATGTATAGACTAAAAGCTACGTGCATATTTCTATAATGCTTTAATATTGCATTATCTTTTCCACTGCTCACAGTAGGCTATATAGATTTAAATATATTTCTTCTTTTGCAAACCGGCTACAATTGCACCCCAAGAGCATATAGTGACTCACCGATTAAATACTCCACTCTGAACGTGAGAAGAATCTCAAGTGTCAGCACAGTCACCATAGCGCCCCAGCTAGCAGGGAACGTTCTCAGAACTTTGGCTAACATTCCCTACAAGTTTGGTTAATGTTTTAAAGAAAACATTTGAATGTAATGTTTAAAGAATGTTTTAAGGATGTTTTCTCATTTCAAATAATGTTCCTATAAGGTTAAATGTAAACTAAGATATAACGTTTTAACTGTAACATTTTGAGGATGTTTTGGGAATGTTTTTGAGATAACAGATAATACAATGTTCTCAATAAAACATAGCACAATGTTCCATAGTAACAGAGGAGGAACATTATCAAGTCAACGTTCGCAAAATGTTTTGATTATATCATTGAGGCCTGAGATGACAGTGTGTTTTTTATAAAACGTTCTTGTAATGTGACGTGTTAACAAAACTAGAACATTATAACTGTAACATTTTGAGGATGTTTAGGGAATGTTGTTGAGATAACAGATTATACAATGTTCTCAATAAAACATTGGTACAATGTCCCCATAATAACAGAGGAGGAACATTATCAAGTCAACGTTCCCAAAATGTTTTGAGGATATCATTGAGGCCTGAGATGACGGAATGTTTTTTATAAAACGTTCTTGTAATGTGACGTGTTAACAAAACTAGAACATTTTAAATTTAACATTTTGAGGATGTTGTTGAGGTAAAAGTTTGTAGAATGATATTTTATAAAACATTGGCACAATGTTCCATAATAACAGAAGAGGAACATTATCAAGTCAACGTTCTCAAAATGTTTTGAGGATATCATTGAGCCCTGAGATGACGGAGTGTTTTTTATTAAACGTTCTTGTAATGTGACGTGTTAACAAAACATTATAACTGTAATGTTGAGGATGTTTTGGGAATGTTGTTGAGATAACAGATTAAACAATGTTCTCAATAAAACATTGGCACAATGTCCCATAATAACAGAGGAGGAACATTATCAAATCAACGTTCTCGAAATGTTTTGAGGATATCATTGAGGCCTGAGATGACAGTGTGTTTTTTATAAAACGTTCTTGTAATTTTGACATGTTAACAAAACTAGAACATTTTAACTGTAACATTTTGAGGATGTTTTGGGAATGTTGTTGAGATAACAGATAATACAATGTTCTCAATAAAACATTGGTACAATGTTCCATAGTAACAGAGGAGGAACATTATCAAGTCAACGTTCGCAAAATGTTTTGAGGATATCATTGAGGCCTGAGATGACGGAATGTTTTTTATAAAACGTTCTTGTAATGTGACGTGTTAACAAAACTAGAACATTTTAAATTTAACATTTTGAGGATGTTGTTGAGGTAAAAGTTTGTAGAATGATATTTTATAAAACATTGGCACAACGTTCCATAATAACAGAGGAGGAACATTATCAAAT
The DNA here is from genome assembly GCA_029959095.1 of Rhinichthys osculus. Taxonomy (NCBI): domain Eukaryota; kingdom Metazoa; phylum Chordata; class Actinopteri; order Cypriniformes; family Leuciscidae; genus Rhinichthys; species Rhinichthys osculus. The sequence continues at coordinate 31,759,108 of JARWKJ010000005.1, forward strand.
CAACGTTCATAAAATGTTTTGAGGATATTATTTAGTCCTGAGATGATAAAATGTTTTTAATAAAACATTGCTTTTAATTGACTTTTTAACAAAAGTAGAACATTTTGCATGAAACATTTTGAGGATTTTTTAGGGATGTTGTTATCTTTTATAAATCTTTGGCACAATAACAAAGGAGGGATATTATCAAAGCAACATTCATCAAATGTTTTGAGGACATTATTGGCCTGAGATGACAAAATCTCACAGGCCTAATGTGTTAACAAAAGCTCATAAAATTGTAAGGATATTTTAGGGAAGCTGTTTAGGTAACAGATTGTAGAATTATTTTAACCTATAAAATATTGGCATGATTTTCCATAATAAAAGAGGAACATTATCAAAACAGCATTCGTGAAGTGTTTTGAGGATTACTCTGAACTGTTTGAGCTGTTGCGCGAAATGTGTTTACAAGAGACGAGAAGCTGATTGGAGGCCACTGTAGATCGACGTTTAAAACCACCAATCACAGCGTGATTTTCCCATGACGTAAGAACATTTGAAATCGACAAACAGCGCGAATAAAGAAACGTTTTTGTTGAAGAAAGCGGCGCAAAATGTCCGTTGTCTAAATTGTCTATTTGACACATTGGCCCAAAACAACAGAACTCCTGGTCAACGGAACTGAACTCTTTCCCATCTGTAATTTTTTTTTGTGTATTTTTTCAGTTTACATAGCTTTCTCTTATCCTTGATATATCAATGACTTTCAGTATTAGATCTTACTTTCTTAGAATTGTATGACAGTCGCAATAAATTTGAGTGTAGGCTATGTTACTTTTGAATAACAGCTAGATTTTTTTTAATGCAGACTCCAAACTGCCTGTTTCAAGATGATTATAACACCGATGACACAAAGTCTCCATTTACAACAAAGGTAGCCTACTATAATACCGGTATTGTGTTCTATGCATACGAATACTGTATTTTTGCTACTTAAAAGTGTTAATCTTATGTCTTTTGAAAGTAAAAGTTAATAATAATTATTTCAGTAATTCATAAAGAGGTAATTGAAAAAATTGGAAAGAGCATTAAGTCTAAAACAATTTTCAGTCACTTGTGTTTCTAGCAAATATTGTATGTGCTTGTAATATCGTTGTCTGTTGACAGACCATGTTTTAAAATATTTCAGGTAATTACTCTGCTGATGGTCCATGTATAGGACACAATCTGGCAACTATTGAAACAAACATAAACCTGCAGAGGTGAATGGATATGGGAGCTAAAGAGCCTTATAACTGGTAAGTGGTTTTGTAACTTTTGTTGTAAATCTTCATAGAATTATCTTTATATTATAGTAGGCTACAGATTATAGTAATCTTGTTCAAATGTTAGGAAATAATTTTGTTGGTTTAAGAAAGCCAACATATTGTTAACCTATTTAAACTAAATATTATTATTATGATTTCTGAGACATAAATGTTCAACTCTTAACTCCTAGAGCTTTAGTGCTAAAAGCACCTAACACAGACCATAAAGGATCTCATCCAAAAGACATCCAAAAATGAGAATTAGCCCATGATTTACGCACCCTCAAGTCATCCTTGGTGTATATGACATTCTTCTTTCAGACGAATACAATCGGAGTTATATTAAACAAATGTCCTGGCTCTTCTGAGCTTTATAATGGCAGTGAATGGCCGTCTATAAAAGCGCATCCATCCATGATAAAAGTGCTGCCCACGACTCTGGCGGGATTATAAAGGCCCTTTGAAGCGAAGCGATGCATTTGTGTAAGAAAAATATCCATATTTAAAACTTTATTGACTAAAATAACTAGCTTTAAAATAACTAGCTTAGCATATATTTATTTCTGCTTTTGAAGTAACTAAAACTTACAGCTTCACTAATACATGAAGCTTCACTAATTCACTTACATGAATGACTAATTCACTCTAGAAATTGTTCTTTCGCCAATGCATTCAAATGCAGTGCTACTTTATCTGTATCTGATTTAAAACAAGCAGAAATCTGTAAGAAATGTACCGATCCATAGACACTATAACTGCTGTTATATGAGAGCACTAGCCTCGTGGGCAGCGAGCGCTGTGACGTGCTGGAGCTGTGCTCACGGCGACCTGAGCTCCAGTCCTGCTTCAGCTTCAGGCTTCTCAAGACAACAGCAAAGTTTGTTCACATAATTTAGCCTCTAGTTGTGTTATTAACATGTATATAATGGATTAAGTATATGTTTTAAATTACAGAAACAAAAAAAGATACTCATAAGGATAAGGTATCATATTTATACTTTCAATAAATTAGTCTTTACATCATTTCTGATTATTAGGCTGGCTAATTTTGAAAGTTTTCAATGTCAATATTGCTTGTGATCTTAATGTATGTGTATTCTTTCTGTTTACACTTTTGCATGATCTTCTTTTTTAGGCTATGAGGAAAAACTCTACCATGCACACAGAGAACAGAGCTCAATGCTGCTAACTGGGCGAGCAACTGGACAACTAGAAGAGAAGAACAGTAGAACACTATTAATACAGATGACTGGATTACTCTTCTGCAAGAACCAAGACAAGCAAAGACTGATGATGAGCGCTCTGAGCAAACACAGCAGTCAAGACGCATGAGTGACTTTACTGAGTTCTTCATGTAGTGTTGGGCATTTACTGTATGCAGAACTTCTAATAATTTATGTGGATGCCATTTATAAACCTGTTAGATTTTGATGTTTTAGTTTTGAGATTAATACAATTGTATGTTTTAACAATGTTATAGCTAAGCATTTTTTTGTATGTTTAATAGAACATTTTGGGAACAAAAATAAAACTTACCGCTAAAAACTTTATAAGAATGTTAGGGGATAATGTTCTAAAAATGTTATGATTAAACCTTTATAGAAGGTCATCACAAAACATTTTCAGAGTGTTCTTAGATAATGTTATGTCATCTTTTAAGAGAACATTCTGGGAACAAAAAGAAAACTACCCGCTGAAAACGTTATAAGAACATTAGAGAATAATGTTCTAACAATGTTAGCATTAAACATATTTAGAATGTTTTTAGAGAATGTTATTAGAACTTTTAGGAGAACATTCTGGGAACAAAAAGAAAACTACCCGCTGAAAATGTTATAAGAACATTAGGGAATAATGTTCTAACAATGTTAGCATTAAACATATTTAGAATGTTTTTAAAGAATGTTATTAGAACTTTTAGGAGAACATTCTGGGAACCAAAATAAAACTACCCGCTGAAAACATTATTAGAACACTGCATGGTAATGTTCTCAGAACATTTTTAGAACAAAAAATTTCTAGCTGGGGCATCATGAGTGCGCCCAACTGCCAATTTGCCCTCGAACCGAGCCCACCTATTGCAAGTGAGCTTGAGAAATAACCGCTAGACCCAAATCAATGGCATTGAGGTGATCTGCTATACCGACGGAACTCAAAGAGTCGCTTTCCTGTCTGAAGGACAAATAGAGGGCAGATTAGTTGCTATTTAACCCAGATTTCGTTGTTTGTTTGTTGAAGAATGAAAATGTCTCAATATGTTCAGAATATAAACTAATTCGACTTGAATTAAAACTCATAATAGCCTAATACTAAAAATGTATTGAATGTGATGTATTTGTGCAAGAGAAATACAATAGAATGGTTTGAGGAAGTCGCCGACATTCACAATTCACTACAAAATGACCACACTTACAAAATGACCACACTTATTTGTTAAGCCTGGCTGGATAGTGTCCATTGCTGCTAAGTCAAACTATATGCCATATCACAAAAATACAAACAAATAAATGTGGCAAGGAGAGAAAAGTATACATATAGCCTAACAATAAATAACACCTTGAATCCTTAAAGTCCCCGTGAACCGGAAGTTGCAAACGACTTTTCTCCAGTGTTGTGTATTTCCGAGAGAAACGGAATACTAATGAGGCAAAATGGTGGGCGTGGCTTTTTTCCCAACTAGCACCTGATTGGATCTAGAAAAGTAGGTCTTTTCATTCAGCCTGTCTACTCTCAGTTGGAGGGGCGTGGTTACAGATGTTTTTTTTTTATTTTATTTTTTTATTTTTTTTTTATTGAATTTTAAGAATTACAGATATGAGCCTTAATAAATGAGCAGAAATCTGACCAAAAACAAACTGAATGAGGACAACTCCAAAATAAATGATAAGATGTTTCATCATGTAGATCACAAAATGTACAAACTGTATCAATATCACAATTAAATCTGTTCACAAGATAATGATTACATGGGTAATATTTATAAATCAGTTTAAGGGAAATTTCTTTGATTTTGTTTGTGACTAAATATTTATGAGGAAGTTTCCAGATTTTATTCCATATCAGATTATCAGCACAACCATTCCAAAATGATATAACAGCAGGTCTGGAGACAATATCCCTTGGTTACAGATGTTAAGCAGACGCCCAAACCGTGAAACCTACGTCATCAGGGAAGGTCCTCCAACGCAGAGGGGAGGGGAAATCTCAGATTTTGATTAAAGATTACGAAGCCAAAAATTTTTTTTTGTGTGGATTGACTTGCATGGATGAATTGTTCACCACAAAACGACCAATTTAGGCAAACAAAGTAAGTATGGTCAATTTTGAATTCATGGGGACTTTAAAAAAAAACAGTTTGAAGCTGGTGACATGAAATAGATAAGTCATCATTAATTAAATGCATTAGTAATGTAAGCAGAAAATAAAGCATCCTATTTTGTTTGTGTCCCTTGAATATAATTCAAATATGAATGGATTAAAGGGATAGTTCAACCAAAAATTGAAACTCATTCTAATGTTGTTCCAAGCCCTGTGGTTAATTTTCGAAACACAGATAAATAAACAAATAAATAAATAATGAAACCTTAGAGGTTTCTGTTCCTCCATCAAAAGTCTGGTATATAACCAAAACTTAAAAGACCTAAAAAGGTCGTAAAGGTGTCGGAAACCACATGCATGAGTGCTTTAATCCAAGTCTCGAGTTATTTTATGTAGGAGATTTGATTGCTTTACATGATGAACAAATTTCATTTAGGCTTTTATCACTACATAGCTATAAGCATTCATATTTCATACATAAAGCAAACAAACTCAAATGTGCTATTTTCATTTTTTCATGTTTATCATTTGTAATGTGCTCTATGTATATGTGTGTCGATCATTGTTTAAATAAAAGTAAATCTGTTCATCATATAAAGCGATTGTATCTCAAGACTTGGATTAAACCGCATTAAAAAATTAATACGGACTTCTATGGTGATTTTATGCTCTTTTTGGAGCTTCTAAGTTTAGGTTACTTGGACTTTGAATGGAGGGTCAGAAACCTCCCATGTTCATTGACAAATATCTTAATTTGTATTTCGAAGATAAACAAAGGTCTAGCGAGGGTAAATGATGGAAGAACTTTAATTTTTGGCTGAACTATCCCTAAGCTCACTCATGCTCTGAATGCCAACTAGGCTATATACTCAGCCTGATCTCATGAAAATGCGTCTCTATAGCACGCGTATTTATCGTGCAATTTATAGGTGAAAATGAATTTTTAAGTGCAGCAGTTTTCGCGTGCATATGATATACGCACTTATAGCGTGTAGTAGACACGCACCCCACAACACTAATCCTGCCCAAACGTATATACAGTTTTTCTGAATTGCTAAAACACATTTCTTGAAACCATCATTCACTTTCTCAAAACCTTAAACACAAAACCAAATTTTCAAACCACATTCAGAGAACCTCTGACTCTTATTTCAAAATCAAACAATTGCCTCAAAACCATTTTATATGTGCTCAAAATCAAACAATGCTTTCAGATCATACACGCAGAGAGTCAATATTTTACCCTGCAGGCACCGGACGTCAGTTTAACATCATTTTGACGTTGGACTCCAACGTTGGACAGACGTTTGATTTTAGTTGGATATGAAAATCGGGTTGACGTCAAAACCCAACGTTTGGTTGACATCAACCTACAACGTTAGACAGACGTTTGATTTTAGTTGGATATGGAAACCGTGTTGACGTCAAAACCCAACGTTTGATTGACATCAACCTACAACGTTAGACAGACGTTTGATTTTAGTTGGATATGGAAATCGGGTTGACGTCAAAACCCAACGTTTGATTGACATCAACCTACAACATTATATGGACGTTGGATTGTTGTTGGAAATGAAAATCGTGTTAACGCCAAAACCCAACGTTAGATTGACATCAACCTCCAACGTTAGATGGATGTTGGATTGTTGTTGGAAATTAAAGTCATATTGACATCAACTTTCAACGTTGAATTGACATCAACCTACATCGTTAGACAGACGTTAGATTTTAGTTGGAAATGAAAATCGTGTTAATGTCAAAACTTAACGTTTGATTGACGTCAATCTACAACGTTAGATGGACGTTGAATTGTTGTTGGAAATGAAAATCGTGTCGAGGTCAAAACCCAACGTTGGATTGACATCTTCCAAAGTTGGACAGATGTTAGATTTTAGTAGGGACTAAAAATCGTGTTGAAGTCAAACCCAACGTTGGATTGACATCAACCTCAAACATAGAACACATAGGATAGTTGGAAATGAAAATCGTGTTAACGTCAAATTCCAGCAAATAAATAAATAAATAAATAATAATAATACAAAGACATTCATTGAGTTAAGAAAATAACCTCTTTATTGTAAAACTTGTGGTTTTAAAAGACTTTCCTTTTATTTGAATAGAAAGGCACAGAATATTCTTTCAATGCCAACATGGAGAATTAAAATGCTCCTTGAAACTGTTTGAGAAATGAAAGACAAACTAAATGAACAAAACTCAACTAACTGTCTGGAACTCAGACCCCACTTATAAAAAAAAAAATAATTAAACTTCAGAAACTTTTTTTCTGCCACCTCCTCCCACCCTGTCTGGGGCATATTTCAAACAGAAGGCGACAGCCGCTGCAATGCTTGCCTCCGTTTCACCAGTCGTCCTCTGGACACTCTCTGTAAAGAATATTTTAACTGTAAATCTTTGGGCATATAGAATATAGTGAGCAGTAATAAACATTAAAACGCAGACATTCTCAAGGGCTATGCCTTTTTTGCATGTACATGTTTTAAAACCATTTTAATGGTGTTCTTAAACTGCAAGCAGCAGCTGGCTACATACTGGGAGAAAAAAAACTGAATGCCAGCAAGTTTCTTTGTTTTAAAAATATCAAAAAATTTAAAAGACATCTTTCCAGCATGTTTACAGTAGAAAATAATTTAATACAAAGAAAATCTGACATTTCTTGCAGGTAGCGGCCTGGTTGTTAATAGATGGCAAATGCGGATACTGATTTTCACTAAACTCTTAAAATAGACACTACACAACACTGAGGATATATGCTTTTTACCTGTAACAACAGTGAAGAGCCGGAGCTTAGTGAAGGCAAGCTTGCCCTTCCCGCCCTTCATATTAAAGTTGGACATAACCTCATTTGTCATCAACCTGTGGATACAAAAGAAAAAATATTTAAATTTGCAAATAGTTCACTGGTTGAACTTTTAAATTCTTTATCAAAAACAAATGCGTTAACTATATATAACATGTAGCATATATAAATTGCTCAAAATACCTCTTAGCTCTAAAGCCTGTAATACAATAACACTTTAACACAATACAAGATTGGATAAATCACCTTATAGTTTATTTATATATAATTCTTACAGCCTTCTACTGCATTTTAGGCCACTCCTGAACAGCAAGCATAACGCTGTTCACACCCTCTTGATTACACACAAAGTCAATTGCAAAGATTCAAATTCATTTCAGGTGGTGTGGAAAATGCCTTTGTTGTAACATTTGCTGGGTCGCCCAAATTTTGAATGACAAGCCTATCAGCAGTGAAATTGTCCGGATGCCACAGATGGCTTCAGAGCATTGTTTGGAGAGGACCAGGTAGAACGGAGCCAACGGATAGCTGTGTTGAAGCAGGGAGAGATTAAATCATGCAGGACAGGGGGTAATCTTCTCCAGGAGAGGGATGGGGAAACACTGTCGTAGTAATGCTACATAAACTTCAGTTCAACTAAGACAGATTCATACAGCAATCAAAGTCTTTGCACACTGTTTAAGTGTGAAAAAGCTACACTGAACAGTCTAAACAATATAGAACTTTTGGACATATAACTAACCTAAGTGTCATAGTCAACATATTAAGACAAATGCAAACCTATGCCCTTGCTAAATGCTTTACAAAAAAAGTTTAATAAAGCTGAACACAGTAGCTTCATACAGTCTGAGTATGTTATCCAAAGAAAAAAAAAAGCTAATCCTACCATACTACTTCAGAAGCTAACGCTAGTCATCACCATTGGCATAGCCTATTGCCTATGTAGAAAGACAATTAACCTAACACACGAGTAACATTCTATAATTTGTGTGATTTAGATATACAATATTTACTGCGATAGCTATATTGAAGGCGAACACATACCAAGAGCAATGCATTCAGACTTTACTCAATGTTTTGGATAATGCTAATCAATCCCCTACCGTTCTCGCAATGTGTAGAATAGCAAAACAACCGAGAATGCATCACGTTACGTCCTGTGGGGGACGCAAGCAGTTTATTTATGGTTATTTCCTGACCGGACTGACAGTGCAGGTCTGCAGTTGGACCCTCTTGGGTTTTTCATGACCATACGAACCCTGTATATAGTACATTTTTTACTTAAAGGGATAGTTCACCCAAAAATGAAAATTCTTTCATCATTTACTCACCCTCAAGTTCTTCCAAACCTCTATGTGTTTATTTGTTCTGCTGAACACAAAGGAAGATATTTGGAAGAATGTTTTAATCAAACAGATCTCAATCCCCATTGACTTCCATAGTACTATGGTAGTCAATGGGGATTGAGATCTGTTTGATTAAAACATTCTTCCAAATATCTTCCTTTGTGTACAGCAGAACAAATAAACACATAGAGGTTTGGAACAACTTGAGGGTGAGTAAATACTGACATAATTTTCATTTTTGGGTGAACTGGTGCAATGCAAACATAAATTTTGTTCATTTCATCTTTGACAATTAAACTTTTAATAATTTTAATTATGTACGAAACTCATACCCAATTGTGACTTCTAAACCGGGCTATGAACTAAACACTGTGACTTGCAGATCCATAAAGAAGGCTGCCAGTTGGCCCAGTGGCAACAGTCAAGTCCCTTATACAATATCAATTCTACTCTATTATATCGGTGCTACGAGTAACTGACATCTAATTGAAACTGAGATATAAAACTTACTTCTCCATGACCCTTTTAACATTGTCTTTCAAGTGGACTCCTCCCACCCTGGACAAGGTATTAATCTGAAATTAGAGGAACAATATTTCAGTTTTACCAACAAAAGAAAAAAAAGTGATATAAATTTTTGGTCAAACCACCCAGCACTAAGCGTACACTATACTTTCCATAAAATCTTCACAGTATGGAAAGTTATAGCTGATTAATGGTTAAAAAGATTTTCAGCAATATCCAAAGGAAATCACACATAGATTGTAAGGACAAAATACAATGTTATTGTCTACAATGCAGCATTCAGTTTAATTTACATTTCGAGTCAAGTAGATGTAATTGAGTAAAGTGTTAAACTTACAATGATCTTCATTTTACAGTATCGACAGCATATATTAGCCAAGCAGGCACAGGATATAGACTCCAACGTCTATCAGACGTTGGATTTTGGTTGAAAATAAAAGTTGGGTTGACGTCTAAATCCAATATTTTTTTGACGTCAAGCTCCAATGTTGGGTAGTCCTTGAATTTTGGTTGGAATAAACCAAACAAAAAGGTGAAATGTATGGCCATACAGTACACTTATTACCAGCTTAACTTAAAACTAACCAGATTTTACTTTATACTTCATCAACATCATCGATAAACAGCCAACATCACCTGATCTCATTTTCTCTAAGCTTTTTTGCCACAATAAATGTATTTTATTAACACGCAATTATAACACCCAGAGAAAATTGTATACTAAAAAGTCAAGGTTAAAGAATTCAACTAAAGCAAACCACCATCATGGTGACTTTAAAATACAAGTAACTACTATTGATTTAATTAAAATGGAAATGAAATAAAGTAAATCTGGTTAGTAATAAGTGAAGCTGGTAATGTTTGAGTTGTTTACTCCTCTGCTGAGATCTTCACAGATTTAATGTGCTGCCATGCATGTAACAATTTTTTTGCAGTGCTTATTACAACCAAAATTAAACGCCTGTCTGACGCCAAACAAACGTTGGGTTTAGACGTCAACCTGACTTTCATTTTCAACCAAAATATGACGTCTGACTGACGTTGGATTAGTTGGAGTCCAACGTCTTCTTGACGGCATATTGAGGTACTGTGCCTGCTGGAGACTCCTTACAAAAAGTTACAGAGAACCAGCTTTCAAAAAGTACCACGGATGACCAATTAATCAACTCCGTGTCTGGTCAGTAACATCATTAGACTATCGTTAAACAATACTAAAACGTTCGATTAAACGATCCACATGTTATATTTTTCATTTACTTTGGGGAAGTCGAAGAACTCACCGCTGAATGCACACGCGGGGGACACTTTCTGTCAGAGGAAATTCAAACGTAACGTAAGACAGCTGTAGCTGTCTGCTTCAGAGTCGAAAAATCTGTGCCCGGCGGCGATTTTATTCATGGCACTATTGTTACTATCTATATTCCACTGATTTTAATCTCTGTAAAATAACTATTACATAGTATTATATTACAATGCAGTCAAGCGTAATTTTAAGCTAGGTGGGAAAAGGCGCCAGTTCACTTCATCAATTCTGACAAGATACTTGACAATACAAACTCTGTGCCACTGAAAAAAATAAAACTTATAAAGCTTACTAACTAACTAACTTAACGTTCTTATGGCCAAAAATGACATATATATTATTTTCCGTACCTCTGCTCGCGATCACCGTCCACCACCAAACAATTGTAACCGTCGACGTACAGATGAAAGGTGTCCGACAGGAAACTGTATCTTTCCGCTGTAAGACCGTTGGAGTCGCTTTACAGTGATTGGCTAGCAATGTGTTTCAAATTTGTTTGAAGATATACCTGCAAATGTATTTAAAACACGCGACCAAGTCAAGTTATTTTAAAAATCTACAACTTTATGAAAATCTATATCATTTATGCAAGAAGATTTTCTGTTATTATTGTTATTTAATTAATCTTATTATTATTAGAGATAGACAGATTAAAAATAGATTAGGGATGTTCTGGATGCATGTGTATGATAAACATGGGCTAATATCCCACTCAACCCCTTTGGCCAGGAACAATAGATATTTTAATTTACCTTTTATATATATATATATATATATATATATATATATATATATATATATATATATATATATATATATATTAGCAAATTAAAGAGTCCCTTCAAGGATTACAGTGCTACTACCCCCAAATAAACACATATAAATTAAACATAATACGTTTATTATACCAACCATTGATAGATAACATAGATAAAAACTATTTGAGGTTTCAATGTGATTCACCAGTTATAAAAGGTTATCATCTGTGCTTGATCACCAAGCCACAAAAACAGCTTTTCAGGTTCCTCAACAGCCATCAGTGGCCCATTGCCTGTCATGTATAAAGACAAGTTTGAACCAAAAACACCAAAAGACAACACACATAACTGCTTTACTTTAACCAAGCAGTCTAGGAAATGCCTTGGTGGCTACCTCAACCACACTGCTGGCCAATTCATATCCCGGTAGCTGGCTGATCATGACAACCAACATGTGCCAAAAATATAGCTGATATTTACTGTTCAGGTTTAGATGACATCCTGGCAAAGTAGATCATCCAATATTGAACCATAAAGTCTTTCCCTCTTGTGAGAATGAAAACCTTACCGGGAGTGTGCTGCTCCAAATTGAATAAAGTGTACTGTATACACCTGCAAACAACATCATTTTGAGCATCAACCCAGCTGATTTTTTTTTGTTGTAAATATGCAAAACAACACAGGGTGGTTTATGATTCATGATATAATTGTAGAAATAAGTATAAACCATTAATAAATCCCAAACCAATGTGTGTTGTGCACACCTTCAGTCTTTCAGTTGCTTGCTTGCAGGTAGTACTCATTTTAGATCAGCACACTCCTGGTGAAGAGCTTGTTCTTCTGACAGGGAACACACTGGGTCAACTTGATCTATTACACTTGCATGAACCAGAAAATCTATGGATAATCCAAACTATCACCTTAGATAAAATAAAGAGCAATGCTTACAGTAAGTTTGACGTTTACTAGGTCACAAAGACTTCAGTCTGAATTATTCATAAGAATGAAGTTGGTGTATTTTAGACATTGAATTTCTCTTACCCAACACGACAACTGAAATCATACCAAATATGTCTAATGTTGCCTGTATCCTATTTAAGATCTATATGTACATTAGCATGCTGACATTTGTGTTTTGTTTAGTAACCATGATGTGCAGTCAACAAAACAAAAACATCTAATAATGGAATGTTGTGTTGTCTAGATGTTAACATAGTGACATTGCTGGGTTTAGACCACCATACCTCACGACAATTTAGAAGTGAGATTGTGACCCAACAAAACATTTTAGTATTTGACATCATTATGACGTTAGCTTAAAACGTTGGCTCAACGTTGGATTTTAGTTACTTTACAACGCAACCTAAAGATAACAAAAGATCAACGTCTAATGATGTTAGAATTTGACAATATATGGACGTTACCGTAATGACGTTGAAGAGACGTGGATTTTTGGTCACCATACCTCATGACTAAATGTCAGTATTTGACAACAATATGATGTTGGTTTGAGACGTTGGCTCAACGTTGGATTTTATTTACTTTACAACACAACCTAAAAATAATAAAAGATCAACGTCTAATGATGTTAGAATTTGACATTGTGTGGATGTTACCATTTTGACGTTAAGGAGATGTTAGGTTGTGGTCACCATACATAACGACTAAATGTCAATGTTTGACGTAAATATGACATTGTCTGGAGATGTTGGTTTGACATTGTATTTTGGTTAGTTAAACCACAACCTAAAACCAACAAAATATCAACATCTAATGATGTAAGAATTTGACGTTATATGGACGTTAACATAATGACATCAAGATGGCATTAGATTTTGGTCACCATACCTCACCACTAAATGTCAGTATTTGACGTCAATATGACATTGGTTTGAAACATTGGCTCAACGTTGGATTTTAGTTAATTTACAACGCAACCTAAAAATAACAAAAGATCAACGTCTAATGATGTTAGAATTGACGTTATATGGACGTTACCGTTATGACGTTAGAGAGACGCTGATTTTTGGTCACCATACCTTTATGACTAAATGTCAGTATTTGACGTTGGTTTGAGACGTTGGCTCAATGTTGGATTTTAGTTTCTTTACAACACAACCTAAAAATAACAAAGGATCAACGTCTAATGATGTTAGAATTCGACATTGTGTTGAAGTTACCATTTTGACGTTAAGGAGATGTTAGGTTGTGGTCATACGACTAAATGTTAATTGACGTAAATATGACATTGTCAGGAGACGTTGTCGTGATGTTGTATTTTGGTTAGTTATTACCACAACCTAAAACCAACAAAATATCAACGTCTAATGATGTTAGAATTTGACGTTGTGTGGACGATGCATTATCACGTTAAGAACATGTTGGGTTTTGGTCACCATATCTCACGACTAAATGTCAGTTTTTGACGTAAATATGACGTTGTCAGGAGACGTTGGCTCGATGTTGTATTTTGGTTAGTTATTACCACAACGTGAATCCAACAAAATTTCAACGTCTAATGATGTTAGAATTTGACGTTGTGTGGACGATGCATTATCACGTTAAGAACATGTTGGGTTTTGGTCACCATACCTCACGACTAAATGTCAGTTTTTGACGTAAATATGATGTTGTCAGGAGACGTTGGCTTGACGTTGTATTTTGGTTAGTTAATACCACAAACAGAAACCAACAAAATATCAACGTCTAATGATGTTAGAATTTGACGTTGTGTGGACGATGCATTATCACGTTAAGAACATGTTGGGTTTTGGTCACCATACCTCACGACTAAATGTCAGTTTTTGACGTAAATATGACGTTGTCAGGAGACGTTGGCTCGATGTTGTATTTTGGTTAGTTAATACCACAACGTGAATCCAACAAAATATTAACGTCTAATGATGTTAAAATTTGACGTTGTGTGGACAATGCATTATCACGTTAAGAACATGTTGGGTTTTGGTCACCACACATCACGACTAAATGTCAGTTTTTGACGTAAATATGACGTTGCCATGAGACGTTAGATTGACGTTGAATTTTGGTTAGTAAATACCACAACCTAAAACCAACAAAATATCAACATCTAATAATGTTAGAATTTGGACGTTGTGTGGACTTTCCATTATGACGTCAAAAAGACGTTGGATTTTGGTAACTTTACAACACAACCTAAAAACAACAAAATATCAACGTCTAATGATGTTAGAATTTGACATCAAATTAACGTTGGCCATAGACGTTGAGTTGATGTTGGATTTTGGTCACCGACGTCGCAACCAAAATTAAACCAAATATCAACGTCATATAACGTTGTGTGCCTGCTGGGTAGACACTACAGATCATTCAGACACTACATTAAAAAATGGAGAACACAGAACCCAAAGCATGCAGTTACAGAAAAAAAGTATATTGTAACAAAGTAAACAAATTTTGTAATTATGTTAAAAAGTATAGTAATGACAACTTACAGTAGAAAGGTGAATAAATTGTATACTGTATGCACTGCAAGTATGGTATTGTACTGAATATTGTATAGTATTGAATTTCTGTATACTTGCATACTGCACTTGCATACACTTGTATACTGTGAAAATACAGTGACCCAACTGCAAAAGCCAAATAGGTTACAGTAAAATACTCTAAATGAAAAGCCTGTTACAGTCACTCAGAAGGGGTGTGCAACTGCAGAATCAAGGTCAGTGAGAGAGATTGATTCTGCTTCAGTATCACGTCTTCATGTCGGGTCCGGCCTGAGGACTTTGTCCACATCACAGACAATGTCGTCTCTGCAGGCAAAGGGGAAAAGCCAGATCCAGCCTTGACAACATTCCCCACACCTTGCTCTTTCCCGTCCTCCTCCTCCTTGTACACCACCTCTTACACACATACGTTTCATCCTCTCCCTCTTATATTGTTTCCATCCATTGTTGGTGTCAACAGTCAGTGCAACATTTTGAGTCAATTTTGGGACTCTGAACTGACTTGTATTATGTACAGTTGGTTTGACCACATAATTAGAAATAAGTGTGAACAATTTTGAGTGGTTGTGAACGATGACAACTGTTGTAGTTGTGTTTAACTTTTGCCTGCCTGTGTTTAGCGTTTTGAAACTTAAGTGTATCACAGTGCGAAATGTGTTTTAGTGAGTGAAAATGTGTTTAGAGTTTTGAAAAAAAGAGTGCATGAGATTTGCAAACAGTGTTTTAACTACCTGAACTGATTTATTTGACCAATTGGTTTAGGCTATTGGAAATTTGGTTCAGAGAATGGGGTTTAGTGTTTTAGTATTTCAGAAAAAACTGTAATACATAAGTACCCCACATCACTTATAATCCTACCCTAAACCTACCCATGCGTATCATATGCACGTAAAAATTCATTTTCGCGTATACATTTCACGATACACACAATGCGTGCTTTAGAGATGCATTTAGTGTGACCGGATTGATATCCTCCATGTGTGCATATGTAACAACTGTAGTTACAAATTACACAACTGTTCTTGGAACAGTGGAACTGAAGAGAGAGAGAGAGAGAGAGAGAGAGAGAGAGAGAGAGAGAGAGAGAGAGAGAGAGAGAGAGAGAGAGAGAGAGAGAGAGAGAGAGAGAGAGAGAGAGAGAGAGAGAGAGAGAGAGAGAGAGAGAGAGAGAGAGATTGAGTTTATGCGTGAGTGGATGTTTGTCTGGAGGCTTAGCACTTCTGGAAAGGAACGACTGTGAGTAGGGATTCAGGTCAGTGTTAGGAACATGCTCAGGGGGAAGCAAACTCCCTGGGATAAAGCAATATGTCTGCTGAAAGTGATGAAGACAAGCAGAGAGAGAAACAAGATAGGAGATCCTCAGGTCACACTGACATGTAATTATTAGAAGTTTTCACTTTTGATCAGTGGTAAAAGCAAGTTGTCATTTTGTCACACCTCAGCCTGTTCTGTGTTATCACCTGACCCATTTCCAGCATTTTCCATTTTTTCCCCCCTGAATTCTCATACATTATAAAAATTCAGCAACAGGTCAAAGCGTAGGCTAAATTATAAACAAAATGACTCTAAGAAAACATTCCCTGGTACTCAGTTTCCATAATTTGAGACATCCAGCCTCTTCTTCTCAGACAAAATCCCTTCTTATTTGGCCTGAGAGCACTTCCAGGAAATGTCTGTTTACATAGTACTAGTCAAACAGCAAGGATTCTCCACAACCTGCTGTCATTGCACCAAAGCTGAGCCCCAGGTTTGTGTTCCTGTCTCTTGAGGTGTTTTCATGGCACACATCGCCCTTGTATGACAGTAGGCTACATAAATGGCTGTTTGCTCCCTACAGGAAAAATCTGCATGTGCCGAGAATGTAGAGTGAAACAAGTCAGAGATTCTTCATTTTGTCATACTGTAAATGCAATAAAATAAAAATAATTAAATCATGTTTTTATTGTCTGTTAGTATAGTTTGCAGTCAAAATGACTTATGGCTTTTGATTACTAATTGGTCGGTCAGTCTACAAAGTATACAAAGATATGGTCTGAGACCACTCTGGGAAATGCTTTTTTCCCTAATAAAAATATATATATATTTTTCTAATACAATACTATTTTCATTACAAATTACACTATCCACATAATATTTTCGGTGAAAAGTTGAATGGAACAATTCACATGAATTTCAGGATGTTTTAGGATTATTTTGTCCTCCTTCTGCTGTAATGACAGCAGAACTTAAGCTGGTGAGCTGGCAACTCCACAAGTAAAACCTGATGATCCATGTTATCCAGCAAGATTTGAACATTTTCCAAAAGCACATTTTGTGTAATTCCATGGAAGCAATAACATCTGACCTTTTAATTTTAATTTCTATCTATCTATCTATCTATCTATCTATCTATCTATCTATCTATCTATCTATCTATCTATCTATCTATCTATCTATCTATCTATCTATCTATCTATCTATCTATCTATCTATCTATCTATCTGTCTGTCTGTCTGTCTGTCTGTCTATCTGTCTGTCTGTCTGTCTGTCTGTCTGTCTGTCTGTCTGTCTGTCCGCCCGCCCGTCCGTCCGTCCGTCCGTCCGTCCGTCCGTCTGTCCGTCCGTCCAATCTTTAAAATAAGTATCTTATGCTCACCAAGGCTGCATTTTAATCAAATTAAATTGATAAAAAAATGATAAAAAGTGACAGCAAAGACATTTATAATGTTACAAAACATTTAAAAAATATAAATCATGCTTAACTTAAAAATGTAATCACCAAATTGTCTGGTGTGCATGTAATTATAGCTGCCATAGTGGTGGTTCTTGTGTGTACATTTCCCCAAATTTGGAAGACTTTCCTAACATATAGCAATAGGCTTTTTTAGAAAGGAAATTTTAAAAGATAAAATTAGGAAGAATAAAAAAAAAAATGGGAAGAATTAGGGAGAATCAGTTAATAATTGACTGCCAATTTCACTGCTTTACTGAGATAAATTGTTAAATTACACTTTTAAATGAAAGTATTGGGTGTCAACTTACTCAAATATTTAATGACACAAATGGGTCAGGGTTTTAAATCTGGTCAAATGTTGACTTATATCTTAGATGCAATTGTATATTGTTTATACTCTTTATTATACAGAAATGGACCATGGTGAACATATTTAGACAGTTTGTCACTCACCAAATTTACCAGTTTACCAAGTTACCAAATAGTATGCACCTCCTGATGGAAATAACACCACACCATTTATTTATATCAAGAGGTGCATCAATTTTTGGTCAAGATCATGTATTGACAATGCAAGAGTCAAGCACTCTGTAAAGTCTACTCCAGCACATCCCAAAGACTTTCAATGAATTTTAGGTCAGGACTCAGAGGTGCCAATTCATGTGTGAAAATGATTCTTCATGCTCCCTCCCAACCATTCTTTCACAATCTGAGCCTGATGTCATTCTAGAATATGGCCATGATGTGTCTTCCTGCATGGTTGTTTAAGAAATGAAAAGCTACACAATTAGGGTTAGAAGAACTGTTGCCAAACATATAACATAAGACAAACATAATGATTACTACAACAATGATCCAATCATAGACTTTTTTGGCTGGGCATGTGTGTGTGTGTGTGTGTGTGTGTGTGTTTATTAAGGGTGTAACGATACCCTCATGTCACAATTCGATACATATCACGATACGATATTATGCGATACTCCAAGACATATGATTAAAGGTTAACAAAAAATGTACTGTTGATTAAAATGCTAAATTTGGTATTACATTGTAGGTCTAAAAATGAATAGGCTTGGACTTGGTGCTGGCAACCCAATGCACAGGAAAATGTGGACACCAGAATAAAAATATTAATGATTCTGAAGTTAAAAATACAGAATCATTTAAGATGAATATGCTTGCACTCTGTCACTGACTAGATATATTTAAAATAATGTACTTTTTACTGGTAACACATTTGGCATTATCAGGACTATGACTAATTTAGTCTTGTTACTTATTGTACCCTGGAAAGGTGGTGCTGTTTTTGGTCCTCTGTCAGTTTGAGAGGCTCAAGCATGATTATGTCCCTTTGAATACTTGCTATTTCCTGTGATTTAATCGGAATTGAATATGATTTTTGGATCTTTTTAACTGTTACAACTGTTACCTTTTTTCCCCTCTCTAATGAGGCTTGAGATCACTTTTTTCGACTGTCTCCCTGTTTATGCGGCGATGGACATATTTTTTTGTTGTGATTTGCTAAGGCTCAACACAAATAGTCCCCCATTGCATTATTATACATTATATATAGTAGTTCAATGTAGTACTGACACTAAATATATATATTTCTCACACAGTAATTGTTATTTTGGGTGAACTATACACAATACATATTGTCACTAATCACTGATTCTTGAGATAAGGGACAAAACACACAAAAGCCCTCTTTATGTTAAAAATAAAGAAATTCATCAAAATAAAAATTCTTAAAGGTGCTCCAGTCTAAGCGATGTTGGGTGACGTCACTTCTTGTTGACGTTCGAAGTATAGTCAAACAAAACGGAGGCTATAGCTAGACCCTCCCTCCTCCTCATCCCGTCCCCTCCCCCTGTAGTTTTACTGATACTTCATTCAAGGTGTAATGTCGCCAAGTTAGATAAATGCTTTCATATAATGCAAAAAAAGAGAAACATTAGCAGAAAAACACAATAAAACGTTTCGCCACCTGAGGTTATAACTTTAGCTCCCATAAAAGGACGCAATAATAGCAAGATAACGTTAGCTTAAAATGTAGTCAAAGTTGTCGATAGGCTATGAATGAAAATTCTAATTCATAACAAACAGTTGGTGAAAACAATCATTCACACAAACTGTCACCCTACTGTGAGTTTGCTTGATTATTTACAATAGGGATCGATAGCTAGCTGCTAGAAACCTAGTTGTATTCACCAAAGTCAGCGCTGACTGCATTGTTCTAGCTAATTATATCCTTGTGTTTGTTAGGCGAACATGAAAGTCCATTTAGAAAAAACAAACTGGATTTACCCACCTGTGCAGAAAAAACAGAGCTAACGTTATCTGAATGTCGGATTGGAAGCCCTTCTGCCGGGGGAGTTCTCGCCATCTTTCAAAGGCTTTTCCAATGTAAATTCGGGCATGCGTTCCTTCTCCTTTTCCCTCTTCTTTGCATTTTTGCAATCTGTTCATCAGAACGTCGTCTCTTTGGTCGTGTGTCGGCCATATCAAACTTAAAGAGTTATAATTCTAACTTCCCTCTTCATGCTTCTCTCTCCTCCACACCCCCCTTCATGTGTACGCGCACTAACCCCACCCCCAAATCATTCGTGTCGGTCATTGGCTGGAACAGTTTGTTTTGTTTTCGTGGAGCGGGTTGCCCCAGTTTGTTTTTGTTGCTGTTTGTGGAGCCTGGGCTGTCTACAGAGACCGTGTTTTTTTACAGTGTGTTCAGGGGACAGGCAGCCAGCTGATAGTGAGGAGATGTTATGTGACAAAAAATGTTTTGGCCTAAAAAACGAGTGACATTGCTTAGAGCACCTTTAAAAAGTTACATCCAAAGGAAATATGGATGCTCAGGACATTCATTGCTTTTATTTTAAAATAATTTTGTTAGTATTATTTTAAATACATGTGTAACAGAGTCAAACAAGTGAGAGCTGTGCAAGTAAAAGCCTCACTCCAGATCTCAAGAGGCGCTCTAGCGACTGATGCCAGAGGCTGCAGTTTTTAGTCTCCTTGTTAGAGTGTCTGGCTCCCACGCTGGAGACCCAGGTTCGAGGCCCCTTACAGAGCGGGGCGAGTAGGACCTGGTTGAGGGGTTACACATGCTCTATACTTAAAATACATGTAATTTAACCTGATCTCAGCATGAGGTCACAATGTAAAACTGCCAAACAAAGTGTTTAAAAATGCAACAATATAAAAAATGTACATTTAAATTGAAAGGCAGAGATCTGTAATATATCAAACAATACAACCAAGTAAATCTTGAATTATATTTTTAATAAAAAATGCCTATCAAAGTTGTCCTCACTTTGTGTATAATGTCTGAATAAATCAGACAGTGTCATGGCCATCTTTAACTCGAACCCTTTCCTATTTCCTGCTAGTTTCTGTAAATAGTTGTGGGAGGGGGGAACATCCACTCCACTGTACAGCATCTGGTTAAGGTGGAAAAATATTACATTGTCAGATGTCAACTCCATCAGGTTTTATGTCTGGAGTTGGACAAGTGCTCACGCACACACGCACGCACACACGCACGCACACACACACACAAGTGCTCACGCACACACGCACGCACACACGCACGCACACACACACACACACACACACACACACACACACACACACACACACACACACACACACACACACACACACACACATGTGTGTGTATTATTAGACAGTGGTGGAAAGAGTACTAATAACTTAAGTAAAGGTATTGCCACTTAAAGGGTTAGTTCACCCAAAAATGAAAATGATGTCATTAATGACTCACCCTCGTGTCGTTCCAAGCCCGTAAGACCTCCGTTCATCTTCGGAACACAGTTTAAGATATTTTAGATTTAGTCCGAGAGCTTTCTGTCCCTCCATTGAAAATGTATACACGGTATACTGTCCTTGTCCAGAAAGGAAATAAAGGCATCATCAAAGTAGTCCATGTGACATCAGTGGGTTAGTTAGAATTCTTTGAAGCATCGAAAATACATTTTGGTCCAAAAATAACAAAAACTACGACTTTATTCAGCATTGTATTCTCTTCCGGTTCTGTTAGGGTTAGGGTAGTCTCGCGTAGCCAGACCTTCAGACTGACGGCTGAAGGTCTGGAACTCATAGCAGCTTTCTTTGGCCAAGGCCCGCCCATAAGGCCATTTGACCGACATGTCAAACAACCAATTACAGTTCGTTTCGTTCAGCGTCACGTTTCGGTGCGTGGAAATGTCCCCACAACAACAGACCGGCGTGCAACAAGTCAGTCAGCATAAAATAAACGCGACACTCGCGCCCCGCGGAAATCCGATAAAATTCAACCAATCAGATGACGACTTCGACATTCCTGAAGTGTTTCCAGTTAAGTGTACCATATGCATCAGACGTTTAGCCAACGTTCCGTGGGCGTGACGTCACGTCTGAGGCTGAGACTAGGGTTAGGGTAACACATGTCTGTATTAAAGAAAAAAAATGATTGATAAACACATATTTGGAATGTAATTAAATAACAAGTACTTTGGGTGTCTTGTTCATTATATTAATTTTCATATAAAAGCAACAGAACTTAAATTACATCCAGTTTATTAGCAACACCGTGCACGGGTGTGAATCTCGCGATATCCGCCCTTGATCTCAGGTGTCAGATCCACTGCGAGAAGAGATATCTGTCCGTCTTGCCTGTGCTTTTTTCACTCCTCCCCTCACTGCAGCCGCCTATTCTCGCATACATTTCAGGCGAGGCAAGGCGCATCTCAAACAAGCCTATTATCGCCATTAAACAAGGAAAAGAATCCAGATTGCATTAAGATGGCCAGAAGAAGCTTCATTTTGCATTGCAAGCAAACATTAAATGACTGCATAAGTACATTTTGTTTTGTTAAAACCTTACACAAATCAACTTTAGCCTATAGCTAATGCTGGAAAGTTTTCGAGATAAAATGCGTGTTAAATGTTTGTTTTACAGTGTGAGAATGGAGATGTGCAGCAATATCTGCAGCACATAGGCCTAAGCCTATACTGAACATTTTTTGTCTGCAAGGAGGATGATATGCATTGTTTTGGAGGGCCTGCAAGTCGTGTGTGGCTTACAATCTGGCTAAAACCTGTGCAATTCTTCTTGGACTCACACAATGAAACTGTTATGTTTTCAGCTCTCTTTCTCAACTCCTGTGCAACAAATATATATACCATTACCTGTCTTCACACCTACTGTTAAACATTTTTTAAAGTTAAAAGTTGTGAAATCCAAACTTGAGGAAATCATTAAAATATATATTTAAAAAAAAAACACAACGGACAGACGAGTACTGCTTTAAATGGCTACAGGTCATTCATTTAATCAATAATTACTTGTTTAGATACTTTAAAAATACATGTGGTGGTTATCCTACAATAAAGTAATACTTTTGGTCAGAATATTTTTGGTCCTTCCGCGGTTGCCCAAGCGCAGTGCGCGGTAAACACAATACCACTCTCGCTTCACTTTCAGTCTCTGATAGTGTTGGAGTGGGACTGTTTTACACCAATATATCTAATAATGATAATCATCATCATTTAAAACATTATTGTTATAATTAGTATACATTTTATTATTAGCCTCTAAGCTTCTCCTTCCAGAATTAAACAGTGTTCCGATTTTTTTTATTTAAATTCATGTTTTATTCATATTACATTGATTATATATTCATTAAATAACATTATTACATTTCATTATATCCAAAATATTTTTGTTAAAATAAAATAAAAGATTAACATATTTTGCCCTTTCGATCGTCCAGTTCATAGTAAAATAAACGACTTGAAAAAAGTCCACCGTTTGTGAGTAGGCCTATAGAAGTTCGGTCTGAGTACAAAGCCGTTTTTTAATAATAAATAAAAATAACATTGTTATTACTTCAACATTTGAGTCATTATTCTTAAAAGTAATGTAAATTTAAAAAAAAAAAAAAAAAATAGCTGTAAGATTATTGGCCTGGATGAGGCAATTCCATATTGGATGTGGCCGCCATCTTGGTCTCAGGGACCATTGGCTCGGGCGCCCTTGCTAAATCATTTCAGTATGCCCTCAGCTACATCTGTGCCAAATTTGGTGCTTGTAGATGAATTTGCGTGAACAATGGGGTGTAAGGCCCCATACTACAGCCCAAACTGCTTTTTTGGACAGCGGCCATATTGGAATTAGAGGATCAAGGGGTCCAGATATACTGGGTCATAAATATAAACATTCCTATGAGTTTCCCATGATCAATTAAGCTGAAAAAGATATCAAGTTTGTATTTGTAACTCATGTGGTTCAAAAGTTTTAGCCGGAACCCTTTTAGGGCAGCGGCCATATTGGATTTGGCCGCCATCTTGGCCCCCAGGGTCGCTAGCTCCGGCGCCCTAGCTAAATCATTTTAGTATGACCTGAGCAACATCTGTGCCAACTTTGGCACTGTTAGATGAATTTGCGCGAAATGACCTATTTATGTGCTATTTATGTGATTTAATGGCCCCCAACTAAATAAATTAATAAATAATAAAAATTGACTTCTAAAACAAGTTTTGTCCCTTATCTCAAGAATCACTGATATAGTATATAACATGATATATCCATATCATGTCAATATGGACCAAAATGTCTGAGGAATGTTTCCAGCACCTTGTTGAATTCCACGACGAATTAAGGCAGTTCTAAAGGCAGAAGGGGGTCCAAGGTGTGCAAAGTGGCCAGGCAGTGAGTCTATTTTCCATAGCTTATTTTTCGTCTGCCACTAGTTGAATCTGATTCGGCTGATAACTGTTCCAAATTCGCCTTTGGCTAAGCCACACCCTAGAATGTAGATTGACCAATCACAGCGCAGCCAAGAACGAGCTCCCACAGAGGTCCGACACTTTTTCACAGCGCTCCATTGACTTTAACACAGGCGTCTCATATTTTTGGTCTCGGCAGGCTATTACCGTCGTAGTTTTATCAAAAATATGGTTAAACGTTGTGCCTGGGGCATTTGTAACACAGATACGCGTTTCCCAGAGAGGTTGGAGGGGGGTGTCCGTTTTTTTCCCTTCCCAAACCGAAGTCAAATCCTGACAAGTGTCATCTAGCACACGCTGCTAATAAATACAACGTTATTCGGTTGTTAAGTCTGACGTCACGCGTGACGTTTAGCCTCTTCCGGGCCCAAGCGCTCCGCTCGTCCACTCCAGATCCTAGACTAAATAAACCCTTTTCTTAAGGGCTTTTTTCGCTTCAGTGCCAGTGGGTGTTACTAGGGATTAAGGGATAGCACCCACTGGCGCCAAAGTTTCTTCATTCGTTTAAGATTTGTAACTTACCTTATCAACTGCAGCCATTTTCTCTTATCTTTCTCGTCACAGGGAAAGCGGTAGAATGACAGTTGAATGTCACTTGTTTTTTAACTCCGATCTATTTAAACAACACGGGAACACGTTAAAACTCGGGCGAAAGCGGTAGGTAGGTAGAGAGGACCCGGCCTTTGGACCCGGAAACAGTATTATCGGAGAGTGGTTACGTCACGACTTAACAACCGGATACTCGCGTAGTCCGTTTGCTTTGTAATAACGATTATAGAAGTGAATAGAGACCTACCCAGCTTTGCATGAACAGTGTTGCTCCTTGATGTTGTTAGTCCCAGCCTCCGTCTCGATTAGTAGGATATGCGGTGGTTCATTTTTTGACTGTGACCGGTATGCTTTTGCCTCTATTTTGGATGCCTTGTTGTTCCTCGCGTTTCACCTGTATGTCGTGAATATAACGTTAGCCTTTATAGACGGTTTCAACTGCAACAACATAAACAAACGTTACTGCGCATGCGCGCTTTTGTGGCCCAAACTTAACTTCCGGTAGAGTCAATAACAACAGAGTTTATCTGTAGAAACCATAGACTTTTTGTGAGAAAAAAGTCAGAATTGTGAGATAAAAAGTCTAAATTCTGTCTTTTTTTCTCGCAATTGCGACTTCTTATCTCGCAATTATGAGATAAAAAGTCGCAATTATTATTATTTTTTTTATTCTTCATGGCCGGAAACAAGCTTCCATAATTATCTGTTGCTTATCATGAGTTTGTTACCTGTAACGAAGTGAGTGCTACAGATCCTTGAATTTTTGCCTGGCTGCCAAGCCTCTCATCGCACAGCGGTGATCCACGCTCGCCGTCTCCCTTCGTTTTTAGGAAACCGAATTTTTTTATTTTTTGATAAGGTATTTGTCCCAGAGCCTCAGGTTGCATCCCACAACACAACAACCTGAGCCCAACTTCAGTCTGCTCATCACCTTAATTTTCACTGCGTTTGTAGTCGGCGCCATATTACCAGAGAATGATATTATGATATTACCGGTTAACAAACACAGACCGGAAGTTAACTTCGGGCCAGCGCGTAACCCGGGCAACGCGCGTGCGTTCGATGAAACCGTCTATATTGCAGCCCTTTTGCCTACTTCTATCAGACACTTTATTTGCTGCTTTATAAAAGTTTGATACAATTTCAGCAGGAAGAGCTGTCACAGCATAAGCCATGTTGATACCAGAGCCCAGATGAAGTTTGTTTGTCGGACGTAGCAGCAGTAACTAAGGGGGGCGGGGCTTAGCCAAAGGCGAATTGGCTGATTAAAAATACCTGGCCTATTATATTCAACAATTATTTGATCTTATTTGTTCACCAAATTTTCAAATCATTATCCTGATATGTCTTTTTGGTAATCTTCACCAGCTGCATTTTTTTCTTCTTTTTTTTTTTTCTTTCCTGGCAGTGGTTAATCCCTGTAGTAAATCGGAGTCCAGACTCTATTGGGTGTCTACAGTGCTTGTCGTAGACAGCGGAACTATCGTAAGAACAGATGATCCGTTCCTGCTGTTCTTCAGCACGGAGCGTAAATACTGAGACACTCCCTGTCATCTTCAATCATGTGGTGGTTTTTGCCTTGTATCTTCGGCTTCATCAGACTCTACTTAGACGGCGTCAAAGTTCTCCTATACCAGCTTTTCAACAAATCGTTCAAGCTGCCAGGTTAGAGGTTTTTATCGTTACGGATTTGCAGTTGTCTAACGGGTAACGTTCGTTAGTTTATGTGTGTAGCAACTGTCAAACATGTATTCAATAGTTACACGCAGTATTGTGGGAGCTGCGCTTAACGGACAGTTCACCCAAAAACAAACGTTCTGCATCACATTCATGTTCAAAACCGATAAACAAAAGACTAAATGAGTTGTGCGGCAGACTGACAGGATCAGTCATTCACGTTAGATGTAACTTGTATGGAACAACAGTTGTAATGAATGGGGATGGACTGAGACTGTTATTCTGTCTAAAAACTGAAGAAAGTTAATAAGTAAATAGTGAGTAAAAAATATTATCGTTTTTTTTGTTGAGCGAACTACTTAAACTTTTTCTTTACATTACTGATACATTTCGTATGACAGTTGTAAATTATATGGCTGCTAACTCGCGTTTGCTGAGACTGATTGCTTAACCTGTTTCTTCATAAACTGCTGTAACCTTTCACATACTTTAAAACACACACACACACACACACACACACACACAGAGATAGATAGATAGATATTTTAATTAATTAAATTAATAACTTATTCAATAACTAAGGGTTTTTACAACCAAAATGAATCAATGACACTATTTTCTTCTAGATCTGCTGTATGAATGTGTGTGTGTGTGTGTGTGTGTGTGTGTGTATATATATATATATATATATATATATATATTACTGACACTATACTTATTATTATTATTTATAATCATATAATTATTATTTATTAATCTCAAGTTTCTACTTGATTGCTCGGTTGCAATTGTAGACAGCCCTATAGGCTACTTCAATTTAAATCACCGTTAAAGGGCAACCATGTCCCAGTGCAAAGCACAAGGATTAGACCCAAATCCTTCCTCACAATGGTCTTTTGATTCAGAAATATTTAAAGCTTTTATAGCCCACGGGATTAGCTACTAGAAAAAAAGAAAGAAAGAAAGAAAGATGATTAAGGAACACTGATTTTTAAGACTACTTTTTTAAAAATTATTTTGTGTGATGGCTATAAAATATAACCCTTACAGTTAATGCATAATTAACTTAATATTATTTGATTTTAACTGGAAACATTTTTTAACATGGAAATGGTAACAAAAAGTTACTGCTTATCAGTGATGATTCTCATAATCTCACTGCTTCACTGACTTATTGGCCAGTAAAACACCAATATTGGACAAGTTAACTTGTTTATCAATATTATTAATTAGTATTAATAAATAATACCCATTAAGCAAAAGAGTGAAGGAATGGTATCACTAGTAGGCTTATCACAAAACAGATCATGCAGTTTCTACATTTAATGCTCCCTGAGGCCACTACACATCCAAAAAACACCCACAGAGAGATGAAAGAATATGTCCCAAACAAAGACAGTAGCTGCGTTTACATGGACACTTATAATCGGATTGACGGCTCAATAGGACTAAAAAACCTTCATGTAAACACCTTAATCGATCCGATTGAGCTCGATCCGATTGAAATTTTGATCGGATTGAAAGGGGTGGTTTACTCCTTTTGTAATCCTATCGAGAGAACATGTAAACACTTGATCGGATTGAAAACCGAAACTAAAAGGACTGCGCATGTGCAATGACGTTGAAATAGCGTAATGACGTATGACGCACGGAACGAGCTGTTCTTCCTGGTGAATAAAGTGAATATAAATGAGTGTTCCGTTATTAAAAAATTCTCATTTCACTCCGCGTCTGTGAAGTGGAGCAGGACAGTGTCCCAGCAGTGCTTGTTTCAGACTCTCATCCATGGACGACTGGTTTTGGGCGCGGGGTTTTACTGCATGATCAATATAAGCAGCACGACAAAACGGTTCATGCTCATCGTCTCCAAATCATGACCAGAGGCGGATAAATATATTAAATCTGCTGTTTAAAACAAATAAAGCACCAAAATAGAGGAGAATAGTTATGCGCGAACAGCAGCATATTCGTGCAGTGTGCGCATGTCAAAAAATCAATTCCGATTTGAATCTTGTGACATATAAACGCGCACATCAACCCGATTACTTTATTTATCGTTCATGTAAACACCGTGTTCGAATTCATCAATCGGATTGATTTCATTCCGATTGAACCATGTAAACGCAGCTAGTGTCAGTGTAAAACAACTAGTTTTTGTAATATTATGCATTCACATTTTTTCCATAATTTTCTTGCTTTCTGTCTTGTGCAGATTTGCCCAAGCAGAATGGAAAGGTTGCCATAGTTACAGGGGGAACCAGAGGAATGGGATATGAGATTTCCAGACATCTGGTCAGCCTGGACATGCATGTGATCATTGGTATAGTATCATCTCATACCTGATTTCAGATCAGTAAACTAACACTATTCCACTGGTGCAGGGGCGTTGCTAGACCCATTTTACTAGGGCACGTGCCCCAGTATAAATCTGCTGTGCCCCAGTAAATCTGAAGTTTGAGTTTAACAATTAATTTTATTTGTCAGTGTATTTAATATAAATTATATTATAGGGTAATAGAAATGATCTATTTGCAACGCAGTAATAAACCAATCAATGCTTGTAAAAGCAACGCAGTTTAACCGAAACAGAAGCTGACCCACACGACAGAAATCCGCGCGCGTCTGTGTTTCCTAGCAACAGCAGCGCGCACACATCTGAGCACACCGAAGTCCGGTGTTGGCACGCGAGGTAGGCTATGAAAACATGACGAAACAAAAGTTTCTAAATAATACAAATAATCTTAAAATTAAAATTGAGTCAGAGTCAAGTGATTGACCGTTTTGCCAAAACGAAGCATAGGCGGTAGCCTACAGTTTAGCCTAATGCTCAACAAATAAATCAACTTAGTTTTTGGACTTGGCTGGGGAACTTTATTTTCTTTTAGAATATACATGCTTGTATATATTAACTCTTTATTGATTTATTGAAATGATGTAATTGTAAATTCTTGAAAAATATAAAGGCTAATTATTCATTATTAACATTGTGTAATGTAGAAGAATGCAAATGTGCAAGAAAGTTTTCTCTACGTTTTCTATTTTCTAAAGTTTTCTATTTTCATACAGTGTTGCCTTTTATGGCACAAAAAAGAAAAGAAATTCGTGTAACATGATTTTAAAGCTATTGTTATCCAATTTGTTGGCATTTAAACACCTTAAAATGCACATATGTAGGTCCGAGAAATCCAAATTTTCTCGGGGGAGCATGCCCCCCGAACCCCCCTAAGTTACTCTACCCAGCATGGTGTCTTTGAAATAAACAAATTTAATTGATCTATCGGTAAGCCCCGCCCTCCTTAGTTACGCTTGCTATCTCAGACAAACAATGGGGGACCTGTGCCCCAGTAGAGCTTAATGTCTAGCAACGCCCCTGCACTGGTGTCTTGACTCCAGCTTACAGATCCATTCCTGTGGTTATGTAATCTGTTAATTGGTTTCCTGCTACTTGTGATACTTTTTAATATTTTCCATACCATGTACAGTGTTATTAGCATGACTGGTGTTGAAGGAGCTCAAACCCACCTTCTTCTTCCTTATCTTCATGTTTCAAGTAGTGCTGCACGATTAAAGGCACACCGCGGAACTTTTGGCCACTAGTGGCGCTCGACCTGTAACTTTCACGTCTAGCGTCCCTAGAGGCCACAAGCTCCGCAGCACTGTCGCAAAAGTCAACAAACAGTCAACCGGTCCGCCTATAGACAGTGGGTCAGCTTCCCGTGTCTTTAGATTGTGTGTGCTTGCAGTGTTTGAGGCGGGCAGCCTGGCCGCGCTCGATTCCCTTATAGCAGTCTGCTGAGAGAGAGCGAGCATGCTAACATGTCTGTGAGTGAATGTGGGCGCGGGACGGCGGGCACATTTACTGCACTAAAAACACCGTCGGCCTGAGCTGACTGTAACTTATGTGTGTTGGTTTCATTTTACAGAAACCGTGGGACATGTTGTGTGTAGTGTTTGTGGGCACTGAGTCGTGGGAACGTTCACTACATTTAATGTACATTTGACATGAGTCGATTTTATTTGTTCGAGCCCTGCACTGTGGCGGGCTGTGCTTGTGTGTAGAAATGAACAATGGGCTGTGGGCATTTTATTACACTCATAACACCATCGGCTGTGGCCGAAATACCAGAAAATACTACACTACTTATATGATTTATCTGGGTCACCTTGGAAACGGCATTTGTGTGCAGGCAAGCGTCAGCATCGGTCGGGCACCCCTCCTCCTCCTCCTGTAGCTCACGCCAGCGAGCGAACGCTGGACCAATGGTGATCCTCGTCCTGGCTTTTCATTTGTCACTATGCCTTTTTCTTTTTTTTAGTGTCCTCTGACAAAACCTTTGCCTTCTTCCTTGTAGCTGTTGGTTCGGCCATGACGAAAACATACAGACGGCAATCAAACGCGAGTTGAGCACTCACGTCAGAATCTGAGGAAGTTGTGGGTGGTGGGGGAAGTGACGTATGCCGTAAAGCGGTCGAATTTTGTAGTTCTTTTTGTGCTCGGGTTCCTACCCGAAACCCGAAGTTACATAGTGCTGGTAAAAGCGATACAGACACCTTCAGGCTACGGCAGACGTGTCATTCAACCTATTGTAAGTCGATGTACCATCTCAATGGGTTTTGGTAATATATTATAGAGGTTGAAAAGTTCCACAGTGTGCCTTTAATCGAATCGCAATCGTAATCGCGATGTCAAACCTATGCGATTATATAACGCAAAATGCCGCGATTTTATATGAACACAGCATCTCTTCTTTTTTGTCATCCTTTGACTAGTGTTACATGATCCTGCTCTTATTCGTGCAAATGCCTTAAAACAGGGGTCTCAAACTCAACTTAACTGGGGGCCGCTGGAGGTAGAGTCGGGGTCAGGCTGGGCCGCATCAAGTATTCCACAAAAAAATAGTATTCAAGTATTCCAAAAAAGGAGTACAACTGATCCAATCTTCTCAATATTTCATATTAACGTTTCTTCTGAACTGTTCCTCTGAATTTGAACATTCCTTTCTGTACATGATGTACAGCTTCATGAGCTGTCCTTCTGACAGTTGAAGTTCATTTTACAAACTTTCTTTGTCTATAACACATATTTGTGATATTTATATTTGCTTATGTCCTTTTTATTTTCTTTATACAACACATTAATGATATTGAATGTTTTTTTTTGGAAGGCACATTTCCTTTTATTATACTTAGAAAAACAATTATTGCTTTTGAAATACAAATATTTGCAGTCATGTCTGCCCGTTTTATTGAATTATTTTTACACATGTATAGTGTCTCAAATTACTGACTGGACAAATCAAAGCAAACCTTCTTATCACCTATTGGACACATATTACAAGCTCAAAGTGATTATTCTCATATTGTTTTAGAGCAGGGGTCTCCAACACGTCGCTCATGAGCTGCCAGTAGCTCGTGGCCTGATTGGTGGTAGCTCGACAAGGGGCCGTTCACATATCGCGCTCACATATTTTGCGCGCAAGTTCGTTATTTCAAATGTAGGCGCGTGGCAAGCGAGCTCATAATTGAAGCGACGCGCTCATTTTTTCCAGGCGCAGTATGTTTGTACTTCGCGGTTGTCTATGACAACTATTGACAACAAACCCACTGTAAGCTGTCACGAGACTATCTATGGTAGCCCGTAAGGGATAAATTTTTTTATTTTTTTTAAAACGCGGCACACGCAACGACGGGCCGCACTAACATTAAACTTAAATGTCAAGTAGGGGGCCACAAAACTTGGGCCGCGAGTTTGAGACCACTGCCTTAAAACAATTGTGCACGACAAGAAGTCAAAAGAGCGCTCGCTGCCTGTGAATGTCCTGAATGTGACTCATGCACAGAATGCACAGACCGCGTGCCAGAATACAGTTCTCTTTCGAGCTTGAACGAACAATAACACACACAATTATGCCAAAATGTCGTTTTGTCGATTATCTTCATAACATAAGAGCAGTCTTATGATGGACGAAAGAGTTGTGCTTGTGGGAGAATGAGGCGCGTGTGAGATACGCGTCTCGGCAACGGGTGCTCTTAAAGGGCCGGCAGCGAATAAAGCTTTCAGTCGGTAAAGTTAATCAAATAACAAAGGCAACAGAAAATTACTCACTGCTCTTGACTAAAGAAGTTTTGTAGCTTTAATAAGGATTAGTCTATATATAATTTATAATTCATGCAGCGCAGACTGTTTGATAACTTTATTCAATTTCTGTATATAAATCTGTATATAAATCCTCCATCCTACCTGTTAAGACAGGAAGGGCACAGGTAAATATGGCATTTATTATGGGTTTATGTGAGGATTGTTTGAAGTTCACTTAATTTAAAAGCTGTTATTATTATTTTTTAAGCCTAATAAATATTTTAAAAGTTGATAGCTTTCAATTGTATTGATGGAATCACTGTAATGTTGGATGGCTATAATTAACGTTTAAAATGTGGGGGGTGTCGTCATTTTTATCCGGACATCAATGGTTTATTGATCATTATAGGTGTTATCAATCATTTAGTTGTTGTTGCTAGTTTGAGTTGAGAAATACACATTAATACACAGAATGATCACTAATCTGTGTGTGCATTTTACTTTAGAACCAAGCAAGTTGACTCATGAAACCATTTGTTTATTATATCGCAATCGCATATCGCAATCGCAATATTGACCTCATTAATCGCAATATGACATTTTCCCCAAATCGTGCAGCCCTAGTTTCAAGCATTTCCTCTTCTTTTTCCTCCTTGTCAGTCTGCATTATCAATAAGAGCTTTTTCCTGGAGTTTAGTGACACATAAAAGGCAATAAGAAGGGCTTAAGCAAGAGTAACTCTCCTCACATGTTCATTCAAATGCAGGACAGGGTACTGCAGATGCAGGAACAGGACTTGACTATATGCACCGGCTGTTTGGTAATATTGGTAAAAGCTACGTAATTGCACTGAGCCCCATAGTTGTAGCATGAGGCTGAGGTGAGCCTGAGGTTCCTCTTAAGCCTGGAACACACCAAGCCGACGCCGACGAACTAGCGCAGATGAAAGCCGACTGTGTTGTCGCCTCTCGTTGCCTCTCGTCGGGGTAAAAAGCTGCACTTGAACACACCGAGAGAACTACAGCCGACTGTCAGCCAGAATGCGCGTTCTGCACCTGCGTGTAAATGAGACAACTGTCTATTTCTGCAGATATATTCTCTATATTCGTCATTCAAAAAGGGGAAACCGACGCTGTCGGCTGCAGATACACAAACCATAAACAAAGCAGTGCGTGCTTACCGTTTTAAATATCAATCCTGCTAAACACTTTCTTTATTCCACTCCGCTCGTGTTAATATTGAAATATTCGCCAAGGAACACCCAGGTAAGATGACGTAACATAAGAACAGCCTTATATCTGTAGAGTTTTGACTTCTTTGCTCGCTGTTTTGCTATTATTCCCGTGTATGACTCTTTCACTAAGCTGAACAGCCAATCAGAGTTCCCTCTTTCACCGACGGCCCGACGCCGATTTAACATGTCGAATCGGCCGAAACAAAGCCGACGAGGACCGATTTCAGCCGACGGCACGGAACCGTGCGGAACACACCGAGGAAACTCAGTCGGCCGACGCACAAAAACTGCCCGACGGCCGACCGTCGGCTTGGTGTGTTCTAGGCTTTAGGTAAACTGTCAGAAAAACATGTGTAATGATGGTTACAATTGAGTGTCACTGGGGCAATAACCTGAAAATATATATTTTTGGACATCATCTACTCCTAAAAGGTGCATATTAGTCTCTTAAAGCTCCAGTCCGTAACTTTTTTAAGTTAAAAATAATCCAAAATAATTATATAAAAAAAAACATATTCTGCCAGTGGTCAAAACTATCTGCTTGCCATAGCTAGATTCAAAACGGTTAGCTTGTAATAATGATTTTAATTCCAGTGGTACTGGTGGGTTTCCGCGGGAAATTCGAGCATGTCTTTGCATCATTACGTCACACCCGTACACATAAAGAAGGAGTTATGGCTAGCCGGCTATACTGCGCGTGACGAGATGTTTAGATGTATAGGCTTTTCTCGCAGCACTTTACATAATTAAACTTATGGCATCCAGAAAGATCCAAACAACAATCATCAGTGTCAACTGGAGATTCAGCAGTTATAAAACCCAAAAGACTTCGTACTTCGGATTTAAGGTGGCTAGAGAAAGAGAAAGAAACCGTCTCATGCGAACACAAGGATTTAAACATCGGCGGGGCTTTTGAAAAGTGCGTGAACTCCGTGTTTTGAAGGGGTTCAAAACGGAAGAAGAGACGGCCTTTTTTCTGCTGAACAAGTAAGTTAAGACATTTCAATAGTTCAATCATGTAACAGTACGTTTTCTTAATTCACACATTTATGGAGTTTCCTTTGTTGTGCCTTTCTCATTTTGCTATTATGGAGAATATGAATTCTGAACTACACAGGTAACCATAAAACACATTAAATTTAACATTAGTCACGCAATGCTGATGTTGTTAACATGAACAATTTGAGAACAAAGTAGGCTATAATTTGCACGGTTGCTGTAAATCGCGTTGCATCTAACGAAGCTTATCATGTCGAATGCTTTTTCCCCCTTAGTTGGTCAGAACAAAAATGGATTTTACTTACTTGTTCAGAAGACATTTTCTTATGAAAATTCTTATGTTGGTCAAACTTTCAAAAAGTGAATCTGTGATTCTGAATGACAGTATCCACACAGCGCGGTGACTGACAGCAGCACTCGCCTCAAAGCACTGTGTTCATCCACGCTGTTTCATGACGATTTACAACCCACGTAAAGATGATAATTCCGCGAATCACTGCAGTTACAGATTTCGAACAGAGAGATGGCGACAAAGAGGAAAAGATACGGACTGCAGCTTTAACATGGACCCTTTAAGTGCTAATATGCTACCTTGATGGGTAGATAAGTTACATTTTTGCACATTATTTTTCAGATGGTTGATAGCTGAATTTTATATATGAATTTCTGTGCAAATTGATTATTTTTTTCTTGAAATAACTTTTTTTTTAACAATTTGAACTACCTGAAGAACTACTGAATGCACCTTTCAGTAGTGTTAGCATCGCTGTTCTTTATGTACTTTTGTACTTTAGTCCCACAATGCTGTTAGACACTACACTGCCATCGACGTGAATCAGCATGATCATCTGACTTTTATGTAAATTAGATACTGATACTAGTGAGTTTTAGAGAGCGCTCTAATAGGGATGGGTGATATATTAATCGTTTGCAAGATACATGAAAAAATTCTCCTCACGATAAGAATTAGTCTTCCTGCGATAATAACGATAAAGCCTAGCTTATGACGTATTTCTGTTTGGGACCCATTCACAGCTCACGTGCAGAGCGAAAACAACTGGCGGAAGGCGGAGTTGAAGCTGAGGTGGAGTTTATCGCTGAACGATATGTTTTCACTCGCCGAACACTGACTGAGCGCTTGAGAGTTTCGCTCTCCGTCAAGCGGTCCGTAATGCGCACCATTTCAGTTCATCCCAATGAATGCACAGAGTAAACAAACACTAGTGTGGGGCCCGACTCGCCATCGCTTCGCTGAGAGCGCTCAGTGTTACTCACACACTAAAAAGAGAGAGCGAGAGACTCTTACATACCACGCAGAATTGACGTGCTACATGTAAACGATATTATTTGTTGTATTTTCGTGTAAAAAAATAATGGTTCATTTGAAATTATTTAGCCTTTATGAGCAAGTAGAAAATAATTCGCAAACGCAGAGGTGATAAATATTCATGAACCCAGCAGCTCATCAAGCCTAGTGCGGTTTATATTGTTATTAGTAGTAGAATTTGTAGTAGTGTTATTGTACGTTTTTTACATTTCAAACTTGTAATTGATTTGAATTATTATTGTGTGTATTTATTATTGTGTGATGTTTTTCAGTAAAGTTGCACTATTTAAACAGTATCTGCACTTTTACAGAAGAAACCTTTATCTGCAACTTTTCCATTTCTGCAAGCGCTGGTGTCGGGATTTTTACTGTTTTATGTAATTGGTATATTAGGAGCCTATTTGACGATGGGTACGTTTTACTTTCGATCAATGTTTGTGTTTCTGAGGCTCTCAAGAATGCATGCAGCTATCATTTGTAGCCAAAAACAGTGGTGAACGGTACTATATTTAGATTCGTCATTGATATTGTTATTGCAATAAATTCCAGAAAATATCGTGATATAGTTTTAAGTCCATATTGCCCATATTGTTCTACACAATTAATTCCCTTACATGTCCAACAAAAATAAAAACTTCTCAGGATTTTCTCTGTCATTAAATCTTTTCACTTTGTGTATGAGCTACTGTACCAATGTTTACGCTTGTTTTTTTTTTGTCTTTGTTGGTCTTTCTGTCTTCTGGCTTCAGACTTTTTCTGCTTCTTTGGCCATACAGGCACTGATCCTCCAATTGTTTCTGCTGGTAAAACACTATAATAAGTCAATTTTATTGTTTAATGTTAGTGTCTAATGCTTTTCACATCACGAAACAACACTATGCTACTAGTGTATCAACGGAGAGTGCAGCCAATGAGCATGAGGATTCTTTCCGACATTTGTAGATCACTTCATTTCAACGTGACAAAATACATTTTGAGAGGGATGATCTGCACCATACATATTAATTAAAACACTTTTTATAGAATAGAGAAAAACATTCTCTTGACAAAAAACAATTTTTTTTAAATTATTTTTTATTTCTTAAAGGGAAAGACATACATTGACCGCCACACAAATGACACGTTGATGCTTCAAAAAGTTTATAAAGAGATCGTAAAAATAATCCATATGAATTGAGCGGTTTAGTCCACATTTTCTGAAGAGACATGATCGCTTTATATGATGAACAGACTGAGTTTAGGCTTTTATTCACATATGAACATTTATCAATTCACACATCAGTTATGATAAACTTGACATGCGAGAACCAATTGAGGTTCATTCTCATGTTACGCAGCACGTTTGAGCTTCAGCAAGAATCAATGAGGTTTGTTTTCGCGCGCCAAGCAGGTTTGGTTGAGCTTCTGTTTGTTCACTGATCAATGTTTATATGTGAATTAAAGCCTAAATTCAATCTGTTCATTCTTGATATTCGTTTTTATTTTACTCATTTTTTGCTGATTTAAATTCTTCATGTGCCATTGATGCAATGATAACTTAATTTGTATATAATTAGTATATTTAACACCTTCCTTTCCTGTCTTTTCTTTCTTTTCTTCAGCCTCGAACGATGAAGAGGAGGGTCTGGCAGCAGTGAAGAAGATTCAGGAGTTGAATCAGGGAAAAGGTAAAATTCTTGCTAAATTAAATGTTTTTGGAGGGCCTGGAGCTTTTAGCTGGGCTGCTGTGTAAGAAAGGCTCTGTGTTTTCCCGAGCATCATCATGTCTACACCCTCTTCCATCGGTGATCCTGACCTTTTCGTTCTCCTTGAGGTGATGATTTACTCCACCACGACCTGATACCACTTAACTTTTCTTGCCATGTTTGGACTGGTGTGTTTACTGGAAGAATGTGTGAAAGCAAGCAGAAGAATACCAAGAGAGAGATGTTTGATGATTGTGTTCGCTGAAGAACCATAACCTCATTGTAATGCAGATCGGATATCGAGAGCTGCGGTTCGGATGAAGGCGTGCTCGCTTCACTGCGGTATCCACCCCTCCCCCACATGGATTTTCAACAGCTAGGCGAGAACAGGGCCGTCGGTTTTTACTCCGAGTTTTCATCATTGGGCTATTGAAGTTGAGAAATAATGCACTGAAGGAAAGCTGTCCTTCTGCCCTCATCTAGGGTCAGGGTCAGTTTGTCTGAAACCTTAACTTTAAATACAAGTTTTGAAATTGGTATTTGGTTCGAGACAAAAAAAAAGCAATACTGCGAAGTTGTCAGATGTGCAACAAGTCTTTCAAAACAAGCTAAGGCTTGGCTGGAGGTCTGTTTATGTGTGTGGCTTTATGCTCAGCATGATCTGTCACTGTGCTTCTCTAAGCTGGTCTAATAATGACACATGATCGCTCTTTATACGACTACAATCACCTAATGAGGCTTAGACATCACATCCAGTTAAAAAGATGGACTGAGCTGACAAAGATAAGACATGCAATTATAATGGGCTTTGAAGGCTGTATAGGAACTTTGTTTACTGCTGCTCAATTGGACAGTCTAAATGTTGCTGTTGGTGGGTTATTAAAAATGAATGCTGTGCCAGAATGTTGCTGGTTTAAAAGAAGTTGGTGTGGTCAAAGAGGTCACACTTGAAAATGTTTACTTCAATGTTTGTCTATTTCCTATAATCATTTATTTTGCTCCTTAATCACAGTAAATATTGCACTAAAATGGCCAGGAATGTGTTTCTTCAACACAAGCATCATTATGACACATGCTGATAACTGTAATTAAATGTGAATTAAATTTACCTTGGGGAGCACAATTAATTGAAAACTTAATCAAGATAACGATTATTGTTACCTCAATTAACCAATCATAACAAGTATTGAATCTTTGTCACTATTAACAGGTCCTGTGTGTTTCACTTCTGTAACTGGAGATGTGTAAACCTGCAGCAATAGCTTCAAGTATTGTTGTATTGCTTGCTTATGCATTATTTATTAAAATTTAGAATAATGGTTTTGTATTGTATGCTGCTAAATGGGCCAGTGTGAAGTTAGGCAGTGTAAAATGGCAATAAACTGATTTAGGATCACAGTTCT
This sequence comes from Rhinichthys osculus, assembly GCA_029959095.1. Classification (NCBI taxonomy): domain Eukaryota; kingdom Metazoa; phylum Chordata; class Actinopteri; order Cypriniformes; family Leuciscidae; genus Rhinichthys; species Rhinichthys osculus. The sequence continues at coordinate 31,798,402 of JARWKJ010000005.1, forward strand.
TGGCTTGTTTTGATTGTGTAGCATGCATTATGAATGTGACATGCAGTTGCCTTACACAAAAGTATTTTAATATAAATTATATTCATAAGTTAATCACCATTACAATATCAAAGAACATATTAAGGAGCCATTTTTGAACCCTTGTTGGACCATTGTTGCATACTATACGTCTGTTACATTAGTTGGTTTTGTTTTTATACATTGGTCTGTGATATTGTACATTTGTTGTTGCAAATTTTGCTCACCAATGTACAGTTTTCTAACTGGCTAACATGAGGTTTTGTTCAAATTGCGAGGATGACTTGTGATGGTTGTGGAAGAATTAGTTAGAGTGGGTTAAATATTATAAATATGCCTAATGTTTTGCATAACTACATACTGTTGTTCAAAAGTAGTTTAAAAAAAGAAGAAATACTTTTATTCAGTAAGGATGCATTCAATTGGTCAAAAGTTACAGTTAAGACATTTACATTGTTACAAAACATTTCTGTTTCAAATAAATGCTGTTCTTTTAAACTATTTAATCCTGACATTTTTTTATTACGATTTCCACAAAAATATTTAGCAGCACAACTGTTTTCAACATTGATAATAATTATATATTAATAATAAGAAATGTTTCTTGAGCAACAAATCAACATTAGAATGATTTCTGAAGAATCATGTGACCCTTAAGACTGGAGTAATGATGCTGAAAATTCAGCTTTGCCATCACAGGAATAAATTTATAAATAAATAAATAAAATTATAATAAAATTTAAATAAAAATAAATAATAAATAAAATTAATATAATAAATAAATTAAATATATAATAAATAAATAATAAATAAATATTTAAAAAAAAAAATGTATTAAAATGGAAAAATATTAAAATGGAAAATAAAAAGTTATTTTAAATTGTAATAATATTTCACAATATTATTGTTTTTACTGTGTTTTTGATTGAATAAATGTAGCCTTGGTGAGCATAAGAGACTTATTTTCTTATCAACCCCAAACTTTTAAAGGAGCTGTATGTAAGAAATTTATTTCAATTAATCATAAAATGGCCCTGATATGTCACTAGACATTAAGAAATCATGTACATTTCAAATACTTATATCACTGACAACAGTTGTCCGGCCAACATATTGTCATTTAAAAAGTGCAGTTGCAGCCCTCAACTGATGTTGATGTTGTCATGTTGTGTTTTGGTCTGATGCTCCACCCTCCACCTATCTACCAATCACGAAGTCAGTAGTGTTGCAGCATCCGGGTTGCCAGCTCTGCTCTAGTTACCACAGCTGCAGCTCGTCACGTTCCTGCGGGATCCTGCAGCCTATCTGGCAACCTTGAGTCAGGGAGGAGGGGGAGGGGATACACCGCTCTACAGTAATTTGAAAGTCATTGCAGTACCAGTTTTGGCCACAATCTTACATACAGCTCCTTTAAACTAGTATACCAGTCAAAGTGTTGGCAGGGCAAGCTATAAGTTTTGTACCAAAAGTATTTGTCCAACTTTGCACCAGGAAAAAAAAAAACTATTTACTGTGTAGCCCTTAAAGTATTGAATTTAGATAGCTTTAGTTGAATGTACCAAAGCCCAATTGAACTGAACCACCCAAAATGGCACAGGCCAAGCTCATCACGAGGTCACACTGACCCTTTACTCTGCAGCTCGAAGATAATGTCCATCTTAGACAGATAGTGCTGAGTGACTGATTCAGGGCAAAGCGCTGCTGGCAGGCACACTCGTCCCACGCTGATCCGCTCTCTTCTCTCTTGCCCTGACAACACAAGGCAGACGTACAGAGCTCAGCCGTGGTATGCGGCAATACACCCTGTCAACGCGTTATGGATTCAGTCACTCTGGATGGGCGGACAGTTTGTTCCCAAGGCTGTTTTCCACCCCTCCTCTGCTTGTCTCTTTCTCAGCGCAGCTTCTGCAGTGCTGGATCTTTGGTGTGATTTCTGATTGACAAGGCCTTTGTAGCTCATCACAACGGTTTTCAGAAAGTGTCTGTGTCAGATGTTAGATGTGGTCATGGAGCCTGCCATAATGACATGCACTTTCAGAGTTTACTGTAGTTGTTTGACCAAGATGTGCTGATATGTGACATACATATTGTATGGCCATCGAATGTCTGTTTAAATGTCTCTTCCTCTGCTTTGCACAGATGGACTTCATCTCAATCTACATACTGTCTCTCTTAAAAAGTATGCAAGATCATGATTACACTAAAAAAAAAAAATTATATGGTTACGTCCTTGTTCTCTTTTGGCTTTTCCGATTGTAGAAATGTGGAATTAAGGAATATGTTTCTTCTTATGAAATGCAGTGTTCTTCGCCAGACATAACAAGCCCACATTCTACTTTTGATTAATCTCTTTATAAAAACTTGATCCAGCATTCTTGAGGATCATCCAAGTTCTTCTTAGCAAACAAGCTTTTGTGTTCTTCTTGGTGTTTCCACCTTGCTACTCTGCCATGGATACTAGTTTTGCCCAGTATCTTTCTGATGTTCGTTATGCTGAGCAATTTTTGGATGTTGCTCTGGTATTTTTTGTGACTTACTGGATTGCAAACTCCAAACATTCTCCATTTGGATGACATTTCTCTGATTGTGGCTCATTGATTTGAACCACTAGTGGGAGGAATTTTGATTCATTCCAGTGATTCAAGTCTTTTGTTCACCAAAATGTTTTAGACTCACTAATTTGATTCTCGTCGCCTGATTCCAATATTCTATTTAATATTTGAGAATTAGGGCAGTTAACTGATAACTTAGTATTGATAACATTAATTAATCAGCACTAATAAAACATATTTTACAACTGAACAAAGTACAGTTTATTGTAATACACAGTTGAAAAGTTTGAGGTCAGCAAGCACTTGCTAATTACCTCAGTTCTATACTTTTTGCTAGAAAATTAGTAGCATTAGTACTAGCAATTTAGTATCTAGTACTTCGATACATAGAACGTTTAAAAGAACAGCATTTATGTAAAAATTTAAATCTTTGTAACACTATTCTTGTATTTACTTTTAAGTTTTGATCAATTCAATGCATCCTTGCTTAATAAAAGCATTCATTTATTTAAAGGTCCCCTGACATGAAATTTTCACTTTCTGAGGTTTTTTAACATTAATATGAGTTCCCCTAGCCTGTATATGGTCCCCCAGTGGCTAGAAATTTCAATCGGTGTAAACCGAGCTTTGGCTATTTTTCTCTTCTCTGCAGCTCAGACGCGCTGATCTTGAATCTCCTCCTTATGATGTCATAAGGAGGAAAGGTTACCTCCCCTTTCTCTGCTTGCTTTGCCTGCCCAGAGAATTTGGCTCGCCCATGAGAAAATGAGCGGAAGTACGAACGCGCGAGTGCGATTTGAGTTTTTCCTCGAGGGATATCATGGCTTGCAAACGAGCGAAGCATGGCAGTTGATCAGTGTTCGAATGTACAAATGAACATAAAGGTATTTTTTAGTTCCTTCATCCGAGCCTCTGAAGAAACAATGGGTTAATTTTATTTTCTCTGGAAATGTGCCGACCCAACTAACTTCCCAAAGTTTTGTATGGTCCAAACATTTCACCGACGACTGTTTCCTCAACTTGGGCCAATACAGAGCTGGCCTCGATGAACGTCTGAAAATAAATCGATCGAGCTACCAAGCAACAATTTCTGATGTGTAGCCTAATTGTTCAAGTTCAGACAGGTAATCTTTCTCTCAAAATCGTTCAATACGGTTTATGCATAAGTCAAGCCAGTGACTAAAATATCAACTTCACATCGTTTCATTTAGTAGGATAAAAATAATCTTAGAACAATCTTTCCACACAGCGCGAGTTTATCTGGACAGTTATGAAATCAATGCCGCACGTTACACTGCACAACGAAGTTCTTACTGTATCATCGTGTTTGCATTGGTGAAAGCATTAGAGAGAGTGCCGAAACTGCGTTGCAATGATAAGATCTTCATTCTCGCGATCAACAGACTGTCATCTGCTTGCTCAATGCTCATCACGGCAAGATTTCATGTGATGGGAATATATCTAAATACTTTAAAAACTTCTCACGATTCGTTTATCTCGATAGCTGTAATAGTAAAAACGTATAATAGCTGTAGTAAAAGTATTCGAGAGAGTTTCACATGTAATATGTAGCTATTTCATATGCAAGCATGTCAGCCAATCACAGCAGTGGCCGCGGTTACACTGAATCCCACAGCAGACACGCCCCTTCAAACAGAGTGTTCAAATCAGAGGCTAAAATCAGGCTAGGAAAAATGCCTTTTATTTCTAAATTATGACTATTTTTGATCTAAACAACATACTAACATTATAAGGGCAACCCAGGAAACATTATAAAATAATAAAATAACCCCATGTCAGGGGACCTTTAACAAAAAAGTCTTACCGACCTCAGACTTTTTGAATAGTAGTTTATGTAAACTTATGACAAAAGCTGTTTGAACCCAAAAGTAATTATTTACTACACAAAAAGGGGTCTGTGGTATCAAGATTTTATCAAGGTTTATGACTCAGTGCTGGTGTGCTGTCTCACTACATTCTCAAACCGAACTGTTTACAATAAACTTCCTGTAGCTATGTAATTGTCAGTAGGACATAGTGAGAGTTTATTGTGGTACCTGTTGAAAGCCAGCTTACAGCTGATGTGAAGAGCAGACGTCTGCACAGCCAGAACCTGCACAGAACCTTCTGGATCCTCACCAGTGGAGTCAGTGTTTAGTAAAATGTCTACTTGAGGGCTCATTGTGGGTGTGACGGCACCCTACCGCCTGATGTAATTAGACAGACGCCCCAGCATATGGCCAGAACACACACTGTGTGTCAAGGGTTCACAAACATTTAAAAAAAAAATATTATAGAGACACCAGCACATATGCACCAAACAGGAGGTTCATACATCTGTGAGGTGTCAAATACAGAGGATTTGATCGTGTTTGTGCATATAACTGTGTGTTATATCATCTGTTTTGCATGTTTGTAATATAACAGTCATACATTTTTATCTTCTGCGTCTTCATTATAATATAATTGTGACACTTCAATTATGACGTCAATGAAAAAAACAGCCCATTCCCTTCTTTATCTCCATCCTTTATTGATCTGCTCTGTGTCTTCCTGTTTTGATATGGAGAGATAAATCTTATCATCCCTTCTAAGATGTACTGCCCAATCTGCATCTTCCGTCTACATTTTCAGAGACCTGTTGGAGTCCGACTCGACTGACAAAACCCCGCATCTCAGCCAGAGCTGTCACTTACCCAGGAGTTATTCTCTATCAGTCTTCCTCTCTCAGGAACCCGTGTCTGATTTACTGGCAGCATTTGAAAATGGAGAAGGGGGGAAATGTCTTTGTTGGTACTTGAAAATGGAGGTATGCCAATCACAATGGCCTTCAGCTTGCACTGTACCTCTGGTGCCAAGATTACCTCATTACCACACTCTTGGCACATCCAAACTGAAAATGGTAAGAGAAAGAACAAATAAGGATGAGACGGGTATATTCAGTGGTGGGTCGTATCCCCAGACTAACTCACCTCTTAGCAGACCTGTTGGTCAGGTGCCATCAGGAAACAGCACTCTGCAGTTCTGCATGGGCTCTTGTGCTCATTAGTGCTGCTCGGATTCTTAATCAGAACAGAACATCTGCAGGCATTCCTGTCCAGCAGCTCTTCAAAAGGCACGCCAGCGATCAATCATGCCAGGACAGACAGCTCACGACTGAAGGGCTTTGAGAAAGTCTGGAATGAAAAAGCAAAGAGTGGAAATACACAGACAGAACTTGCCATCGTAGAGTTTCTAAAGGTTTTGATTTTTGGAGAACACCAGGATTATTGGTTCTGGTCTCTCTTCAGGTTCAGGCACAATCGAAAATAGGGTGATTTATTTACATTTAGTCCTCTTTTCAAGAACCAAACTAAGACCTCTTTAAGTGGACATGGAGCAAAAAGTGTTTCTTTAATATTAAATTGAATATTTGAGTTTAGGGCTGTTAAATTAGTGATGGCATTGATGAGATTAATTAAAAATATTTTACATGTTTCAGCATGCAACTAAACAAAGTACATTTTGATGTTAAAATAAACTACAGTTCAAGAGTTTGGGGTCAGTATTTTTTTTTAAAGAAATTATTACTTTTATTCAATACATTTTATGATGTTCTATTTGAAATAAATGCTGTTCCTTTGAAATTTCTGTTTATGGAAGAATCCTGAAAAAAATTTATGCAAAACTATTTTCAACATTGATAATAATAAGAAATGTTTCCGGAGAACCAAATAAGCGTATTTGAATTATTTCTGAAGGATCGTGTGACACTGAAGACTGAAGTATTGTCTACTAAAAATTTAGCTTTGCCATCACATGAGCTGTTTGGGTAGCTTGCTTGTTTTCTGCTTTTAATCAATTTTAACTTAGTGTCATGAACTGCTCGGTGGAAACAGACAGTGGTGATCCAAATGCAGGCTTTATTGAGAGGACAATCCAGAAACAGGTACGAGAGAACAGGCAGAGGTCAAAACCAGGTAAGCAGTCCAGATCAGCAAACATATAATGCAAGGATGAGGCAAACGGGAAGACCAGAAACAGGCAGGGAGTCCAGGAACCGTGAAACTAGGAAACACTAAGGAACTAGGAAACACTAAGGAACTAGGAAAACGCTTAGGATGCAGTGAGACACATACAATACTGAGCCCTGAACCAAGGGAAAACTCAGGCTTAAGACAGGTGCGCTAAACAAGATAATCAAACACAGGTGCATGAAATCAACCAAAATCAGTCCAGGGTGAAACCTAAAGGAAACAATAAACTAGGAAGGAGTGCCCCCCAGAGGCTCAAGCGGGCACTCCAGCCGCAGATCGTCACATAACCCCCCCTCCAAGGAGCGGCTTCCAGACGCTCCTAAGAGCTCCGGAGGGAGGTTGACGGGGGATGGGATGGAGGGCCAGGCCCGTGGAGAGGCAGGGGGCCAGGCCCATGGAGAGACCTGGGGCCTGGAGACCAGAGCAGGGCAAGAGACCATGGGTGAGCACACTTGGAAGGGGACCAGGACGGAGCAGACTCGGACGGAGACGAGGGAGGAGCAGACTCAGACGAGGGCGGAGCAGACTCGGAGGGAGACGAGGGCGGAGCAGACTCAGATGAGGTCCATGTCAGTGTCACCTCCATGGCCCTCACAGAGTACCTACTGCCCCCCCCCCCCCCCAAAAATACTTGGGGAAATTCACAGGTTCAAGAAAGGCCTCCCGGAGCTTGAAGGGCGCAGGCAGGGCGAGGCGCAAGGGCGAGGCGCAGAGGCGGGGCCGGCAGGGCGAGGCGCAGAGGCGGGGCCGGCAGGGCGAGGCGCAGAGGCGGGGCCGGCAGGGCAAGGCGTCTGGATACACTCACCGGAGCCTGGCGAGCCGAACGAGTCCTCCTCCTCCTGCGACGGCGAGTCACTGGGCTTGATTCAATCACTTGGTCTGAATCACTCACTTTGCTAGATTCAGCACTGGACGCACTTGACTCGGCGGCACTGGACGCACTTGACTCGGCGGCACTTAACTCGCTTGATTCGGCGGCACTTGACTCAGAAGACGATGCACTTGACTCACTGGAAGACTCAGAAGACGATGCACTTGACTCACTGGAAGACTCAGAAGACGATGCACTTGACTCACTGGAAGACTCAGAAGACGATGCACTTGACTCACTGGAAGACTCAGAAGACGATGCACTTGACTCACTGGAAGACTCAGAAGACGATGCACTTGACTCACTGGAAGACTCAGAAGACGATGCACTTGACTCACTGGAAGACTCAGAAGACGATGCACTTGACTCACTGGAAGACTCAGAAGACGATGCACTTGACTCACTGGAAGACTCAGAAGACGATGCACTTGACACACTGGAAGACTCAGAAGACGATGCACTTGACTCGGGATTCGGTTCACTTGACTCGGGACTCGGTTCATTTGACTCGCTAGACTCGGCGGCACTTGACTCACTTGATTCGGCTGGCACGCGCTCAGACTCAGTAGAAAACTCTTGAGGCAGGAATATAACGGAGCTTACGTGAAGTGTTAGAACGTAGGGATTCACATGTTGCGTGGATACGGCGGACCCTTTACGAAGCGCTGGTTCAACTGGGCTTTCATGTAGCGCAAACTCGGCGGAGCACGTGTGAAGCGCTGATTCACCGGGAGACACTTGATGCGTGGATTCAGTGGGTACCTTGTACAATGGCGAATCGTCGGATCTTTTGTGAAGGAAAAGTTCCAAAAAATCCACAGTAAAAAGCGAACCGCTCATGGAAAAGGCCAGGTCAATATATTGAGTAAGAGTCCAGCTTGAACTCGGAAACGGTATAGCAGAGCTGAGTGGTTCAGACAGTCCTCCCCGAAACAACATCCTCAAACTGAAATCATTCAAGTAGGACTGACGAGCGAGCTTCAAAAAATCTGTCACAAAAACCTTGAGAGGACGTTCTCCTTGACGGAGGCTTACGATCTGCGCTGTGGGATCCATAACGATGTCCGTGTTCCTCTCAGCCGCTGGATCAGAATTGGCTCAGTATTCTGTCATGAACTGCTCGGTGGAAACAGACAGTGGTGATCCAAATGCAGGCTTTATTGAGAGGACAATCCAGAAACAGGTACGAGAGAACAGGCAGAGGTCAAAACCAGGTAAGCAGTCCAGATCAGCAAACATATAATGCAAGGATGAGGCAAACGGGAAGACCAGAAACAGGCAGGGAGTCCAGGAACCGTGAAACTAGGAAACACTAAGGAACTAGGAAAACGCTTAGGATGCAGTGAGACACATACAATACTGAGCCCTGAACCAAGGGAAAACTCAGGCTTAAGACAGGTGCGCTAAACAAGATAATCAAACACAGGTGCATGAAATCAACCAAAATCAGTCCAGGGTGAAACCTAAAGGAAACAATAAACTAGGAAGGAGTGCCCCCCAGAGGCTCAAGCGGGCACTCCAGCCGCAGATCGTCACACTTAGCAGCATGAAAACGCACATTCAAACTACTTTTTTGACTGACAACATGTTTAATTTGAGAGCAAGGATATGATGGCATCAACTTTAGGAGATTTTGGATGGATTCTAGGAACTGCAGCCTACTTCTTTATAGTGGATCTAGATGGTTTCCTTTGTAACCTTTTAAGCAATTTTAAGAAGATTTTAAGAATCTTTTTCCTAGGGCTGGACAATAATTCAATATATATCGCAATAAATCTTTTTTCCAATTACTGTGATATGATTTTTAAACGCATTTCCGATGTTTCAATATACATTACAGCCTTGGCTACGTTTACATGCAACCAAATAATCCATTAGTAATCGGATTGACGGCTCAATCGGACTGAAAAGCTCTCATGTAAACACCTTAATCGATCCGATTGAGCTCGATCCGAATGAAATTTTGATCGGATTGAAAGGGGTGGTTTATTCCTTTTCTAATCCGATCGAGAGAACATGTAAACACTTGATCGGATTGACAACCGAAACTGAAAGAACTGCGCATGTGCAAAGACGTAGAAATAGCCTAATGACGTATGACGCGTGAATGAGCTGTTCTTCCTGTTGAATAAAGTGTCATATAAATGATCCTGTCATTCTAAAATTCTCCTCCTTTCACTCAACGTCTGTGAAGTGGAGCAGGACAACGTCCCACCAATCCTTGTTCTTTCGGATTCTCATCCACAGCCGCGGGCCCCTTTTTTACAGTCTATGGCGGGGAGGGGCATTTTTACTGCGTAATAAATATAAGCAGCACGGCACAACTGTTCATATGTTCATTGTCTCCAAATTATGACCAGAAATGGATACATATTAAGTCTGCTGTGCTGTTTAACAGATAAAGAATCAATGTAGGAGAATAGTTATTATGTGCAAACAGCGGGAAACTCTATATTCGTGCAGTGTGCGAATGTCAAAAAATCTATTCCGATTTGAAGCTTGGTCACAAAAAATCCCAGGATGTCTTTCGAAAGAGTAGGGGTGTATCCCTGGCATCCTGGCCAAATTTACCCAGTGGCCTCCTACATCATGGCCTCCTAATCATCCCTATATACTCATTGGCTTCATAACTCCGTATCCTCTCCACCAATAAGCTGGTGTGTGGTGGGCGTTCTGGCTCAATATGGCTGCCGTCACATCATCCAGGTGGATGCTGCACATTGGTGGTGGTTGAGGAGTTAAACAATCTGTAGCAGACATGAATTGAAACAAGTAGTGTCTGGATAAACAAGGAAGGCCAGTCATCTTGATTCAATCTTTGCCAACTTTGGTCCCATGTATGTGTCACCTGAGCATTTTCCCCCTGTTGGCTCCTCTGACCATCAGACTATCATGTTGAATGCTGGTAAATTGCCCTCCAATCCTATTCAACACATCTACTGCAGAAAACACACCCCTGAGACAAATAAGCAGTTGGGCCTTCTCATGAGAATACTACAGATTTTACTCACATTCATTAGGCTACTGACCCTGAGGCAAAGGTTAGTGCCTTTACTTCCACTGGGTCTATCTTGGACAAAACTGTTCCATTAAAGAACGTTTCTGTTACAAATAATGACAACCCTTGGATGACCATGCAAATTAAAGATCTGATAAAAGAGAGGCATCATGCATTTTGTTCTGGTAATAAAACTTGCCATATGAATCTAAAAACAGTTATTACCAAATAAATTAAAAATGCAAAAAAAAAAAAAAAAAAAAAATACTACAAGAACAAAGTAGAAGAACTGTGCTGTACTAAGCCAAAACAGTGGTTGAAGACATTAATGAAGGCATTAATGGGGATGGAAGGAGATTGGAGAGATGTTGTGTCTCAGGATTATAACATCTTGCAACATGAGTGTGATACCTTTGCTAAGCATTTTGCTTCCGTGTGGGATCAAGGGATCCACACTTCTCCCTCTGAAGATGATGTTATTCACAAGCTGTCAAAGTGGAAGAATACCTCCCCTGAGTATTGGGCAAGTTAAAGCTAGACTTCGCAAAGTGAATGCAGCGAAACTGCTGGTCCTGACTGTATTCCTCCTTGGGTCTTAAAGACGTTTCATGAAGAACTGGCACCTGTGTCATGTGATATCTTTAACACATGCATTCAACATAATATTTTTCCAAAACATTGGAAGGAGGCTATGGTCAAAGCTGTTCCTAAAAAACAAAGCCCAGTTTTCCAGAAGATTACTGCCAGATTTCATTACTCAGTTGTGTTGGAAAAAGTATATGAAGGAATCCTCAGAGATGCCATTCTGGACAATACAGTCACTAAGATTGCTCCATCACAACATGGCTTCATGGCGAACAGATCAACTGACACGACCCTAAATCAGATTCTACAATACTGTCAAGAAGCATTTAATAACAACCCCAAAATGGACATTCATGCGGTTTTTGTTCATTTTACTCGAGCCTTTCACACAATTAAGCAGTGTCAATTGCTTCATGCTCTGGCTGACATGCATGTGAAACGCCCCATTGGTTCATTGTGAGGAGTTATCTGAGTAACAGAGAGCAAAGGGTGAAACAGGGTTCCTGTGTGTCTAACTCATATCCAATTCCAGCTGGTGTTCCCCAGGGGGGACTTTTATTCCCTCTGTTCTTTGTTATCTGTATTTGTTATCTGTCATCTCTGGCTCCCTTAGTATTCGTAGTTTAGGAAATATGTTGATGATCTAACAATCACTGAGCTTCTAATGGGATCCCTACCTGGCCTAACCCAGAAGGCATTGGATTCAGTGGTAAAATGGGGAAATGAATTTTCACAGGCTATGAATGGGGTTAAGATCATGGATATGGTAATTAGTGCCAGGAAAGATGACAACATCCCATCTCTTCCTTCTCCTGTAATTTCTGGACATACAATCAATACATTTTCTTCATTTAAACTGTAACTGCCACATGAACCGGAATTATCCCGACAACTTTTTTTCTGTACAGAGGTGAAGGGAAGGAGGCCTTCACAGGGGAGATACTACTTGACACTTCAGGACTGCGTTGTTGTCGTGTCCAGGCGCAGGTCCTTCATCATATCCGGATATGGCCTGGATCCGGCGGACTGCGGTAAACCTCGAGATAAACGGAGAGACTAATATTAGCTAATATATATATATATATATATATATATATATATAGCTAATATTAGCTTATATACATCATTTCATCCTCCTTATGATGTAAAAAGTACATCAGGATTTATGGGAAGTTTATTGGTGCGTTGTAAGTAATCAGCAATATTTTAAAATTTATACGATGTTTAATAGGGAGCCAATGCTGTGTTGACAGAACCGGGCTAATGGTAATACTTCCTGGTTCTGGTAAGAACTCTAGCTGCTGCGTTTTGGACCAGCTGTAGTTTGTTTATTAAGCGTGCAGGGCAACCACCCATAATAGCCTTACAATAATCTGGCCTTGATGTCATGAACGCATGAACTAACTGTTCCGCATTTGTCATTGAGAGCATATTACTTTATTTAGATATATTTTTAAGATGGAAAAATGTGGTTTTACAGATTCTAGACACGTGACTTTCAAACGAAAGATTGATATCATAGAGCACACCCAGGTTCCTAACCGACGACGAAGACTTGACAGATCAGCCATCAAGTGTTAGACAGTATTCTAGGTTAGTATGTGACGAATTTGTTTTCTCAGAATTTAGTAGGAAATTACTAGTCATCCAGTTTTTTATATCAGCTATGCATTCTGTTAATTTTTTGAATTGGTAAGTTTCGTCAGGGCGTGAACAAATATAGAGCTGGGTATCATCAGCATAACAGTGAAAACTAATACCATGCTTCCTAATGATATCTCCTAAGGGTAGCATGTACAGAGTGAACAGCAATGGTCCTAGTACTGAGCCTTGTGGTACGCCATACTGAACTTTTGATCGATAAGACATCTCTTAATTTACTGCTACAAACTGATAACGAAAAGTCAGATAAGTATGATTTAAACCATGCTAATGCAATTCCACTAATGCCAACATCATTTTCAAGTCTATTTAAAAGAATGTTGTGGTCAATGGTATAAAATGCAGCACTAAGATTGAGTAACACTAATAGAGAGATACAACCATGATCGGATGATAAAAGCAAATCATTTGTGACTCTGATGAGAGCTGTCTCAGTACTATGGTACGGTCTAAATCCTGACTGGAAATCCTCGCAGATACCATTTCTTTCTAAAAAGGAACATAGTTGTGGGGATACTGCCTTTTCTAGTATCTTTGACAGAAAAGGTAGATTCGAGATCGGCCTGTAATTGAGTAATTCTGTAGGATCAAGTTGCAATTTTTTAACAAGCGGCTTAATCATAGCCAGCTTAAAAGTTTTTGGTACGTATCCTAATGACAAAGATGAATTAATGATATTAAGAAGAGGATCTATGACCTCTGGAAGAATCTCTTTCAATAGCTTAGTTGGTCTAACATACATGTTGTCGATTTAGATGATTTAACGAGTTTAGAAAATTCTTCCTCTCCTAAAGCAATGAATGAATCAAATTTTTCCTCAGGGAGACTACAATGCACTACCTGATGCAATACGGTAGTAGACGGTTGCATAGTTATAATTTTCTCCCTGATATTATCAATCTTGTAAGTAAAGAAGTTCATAAAGTCATTACTGCTGTGCTGCTTGGAAACGTCTGGGGTTGAAGCTTTATTTTTCGTTAATTTAGCCACTGTTTCAAATAAATACCTAGGGTTTGGTTTATTTTCTTCTAATAGGGTTGAAAAATAAGCAGATCTGGTAGCTTTTAAGGCCTCTCTGTACGCAATCGTGCTCTCTTTCCATGAAATGTGAAACAACTAGTTTTTTTTCTTCCAGTTGTGCTCCATTTTTCTGGCTGCTCTCTTAAGGGCCTGAGTGTGCTCGTTGTACCATGGTGTTGGACTATTTTCTTTAATCTTCTTTAAGCGCAAAGGAGCAACTGTGTCTAAAGTGCTGGAAAAGAGAGAGTCAAAAGTTTCTGTCGCAAAATTGAGTTCTTCTAAGCTATCTGGGATGCTGAGGAGATGAAAATGATCAGGAATATTTTTAATAAAGCGATCTTTAGTGGCAGAAGTGATAGGTCGTCTAACATATTTGTAACACGGAGTCGACTTCGCTGTTTTGGCTAAATGAAGTATACACAAGACTAGATAATGATCTAAGATGTCATCGCTCTTCTGTAGAATTTCAACGACATCAACATTGATTCCATGCGATAATATTAGATCTAGAGTATGATTATGACAATGAGTAGGTCCTGACACGTGTTGTCTAACTCCAATAGAGTTCAGAATGTCTTTAAATGCCAATCCCAATGCATCTTTTTTGTTATCTACATGTATATTAAAATCACCAACAATTAGGACTTTATCTGCAGCCAGTACTAACTCTGATAGAAAATCAGGAAATTATTTGATAAAGTCTGTATGGTACCCTGGTGGCCTATATACAGTAGCCAGCACAAATCTCAAATGTGATTTATCATTTACACTAGTTAGTGTTACATTAAGCACCATCCCTTCCAAAGAATTATATTTAAAACTAGACTTCTCAGTAATTCTGAAGATATTACTATAAATTACAGCAACACCTCCCCCTTTGCCTTTCAGACGAGGCTCATGTTTATAACTGTAATCTTTTGGGGTTGACTCATTTAAAGTAATGTAATCGTCTGGTTTTAGCCAGGTTTCTGTCAAACACAGCACATCTAGGTTTTAATCTGTAATCATATCATTAACAATAAGTGCTTTTGAAGTATGGGATTGAATATTCAGCAACACGAGATTTATCATGTGTTCATCCGTATTATATCTGCTTTTTATTTGTTGAACATCAATTACATGTTTACCCTTAAATGGGTTTAGGAGTTTTTTTGTATGTCCTAATTCAGGGAACAGACCACAGTCTCTCTCTATATGATGATATCTAGGTGAAAGAGTCTCTATGTCATGGCATTTATCTGACCTCAGTGACGTGAGACAGCTAGCAGACGGTCCGTTTAGCCAGTCTGTCTGCTTCCTGACCTGAGCCCCAATTCATGTTTGAGTTCTAAGACATGAATTGGGGCCCAGGTCAGGAAGCAGACAGACTGGCTAAACCGATCGTCTGCTAGCTGTCTCACATCACTGAGGTCAGAGAAATGCCATCACATTAAGACTCTTTATATATACTATATAGGAGTTAGCCAGACAGCACTACTGCAATTGCAGGCAGCAGTTGACAAGTTCTCGCAAATTTGAGCATATTACACCAATTTTATCTTCACTTAAGTGGTTGCCGGTGCGTTTCAGAATCGAATATAAACTTTTATTATTTGTTTTTAAATCATTAAATTGTTTGGTGCCACCATACCTTGCTGGCCTACTAAAACGGCACACATCTGCTAGAACTCTTAGTTCCTCTGATCAATTGCTCTTGACTAATTCCCAGATCCAGACTGAGGCCCCATCCACACTACTGCGTTTTAGTTTAGAAACGGATAATTAAAACGAATACGATCTCCGTCCACACCAGTGTTTTAGCTGCGTATTAGACTTGATCTCCGTCCACATTAAAACGACTGAAAACGCGGATCACGTGACCGTTCACCAACACTGGGCATGCGCGTGCCGGTGTAAACACAAATTCATTGATAAAATTATCCCACCACGCTCTGGGTTAACCCCAAACCGACGCTCCATGTACGGTCAACGCCGCCGCTGCACACGGGAAATGTCACAGATCGCTCGAATAACAGCTTGACTCCGCCGCATGTAGGCAGTTATAGCGTTGTAAAATGCAGAATTTACTTGTACAACAGCTGCTAGCAAAGATATACGCCATGACTGATGACACCCAATCATAGAGCCGAGCGTGAGCCTCTACTACGTCATCGTTTCTAAAGTCCTCCGTTTTGACCCGTCTACACTAAAACGCCCTCCGGAGATTCAAAACGAAAAACGGGTCGGCAGCGTTTCTAAACTTCTCCGTTTTGGGTCTCCGTTTTTGCCGTTTTAGTGTGGACGGGAGGTGCAAACGTAGCAAAAGGTCTCCGTTTTTAAACGAAAACGCAGTAGTGTGGACGGGGCCTGAAACTAAGGGGTGATCAGGCTTTTGTTGTTGCTGCACCTAAACTGTGGAACATATTACCATTGCATATCAGAATGGCTCCAACAATATCCATTTTTAAAACTTGGTTAAAATCTCATTTGCTATCCCGGGCTTTTAATCTCGATTAGGTGCTGAGGCATGTTTTACTTTTAATTTGTGTCTACTTATTTGTATATATGTTATTGTTGTACTATTTGTCTTTGTATGATTAGTATTTTAAGTTATTTGTACTGCACTTTGGGCAACTGTTGTTGTATTAAATTGTGCTTTATGAATAAAGAAAGAAAGAAAGAAAGAAAGAGAAGAGAGGGTTCAAAATCATTGCTGTCAGATAATAGGTATTCCGACTTCTTCTCTCCCCTTATTGAGTAACTGTGGCACGATGAGGCCACCATACATACCCTTACGAACATACTCAAGGAGGACAGTTCACCGCCATTGCACAGTTTCTTGCCTGTGGCTCCAATATCTACTTATTCAATTCGTTGAAACAGGAAATATGTTGTGCCAAGGAGTAAAACAAATTGAACTTTCTTTTATTCCACATGCTCTTAAATTGTTTTATAAATTACATATTATATATGATGCATTGACTGTGTGATGTCTTGACACATTTTAGGTTGTGCTGCTAATAGGAAATGTAACTGTCCTTTTTTGGTGCTGCAATATCCTGTCTTGTCAAACTTCAAATAAAACTAACTAATTAACTAACTGTTTGCATACATACAAAACATACTCGGGCCACCTCTTGAGATGGCCTCAATTTGGTTCACCTTAAAGGGGTTTGCTTTGGTGCATTCATATTTCAGTGCATGCCAACTGTTATAAGACCTTGGAACTAACCAAGTGTGAAAACACCTTTTAGATCAGGGCTGCCTAATCCTGTTCCTGGAGATCTACCTACCTGCAAAGTTTAGCTCTAACCCTGATAAAACACACATGAATCAGCTAATTAAGATCTTCAGGAGCACTTTATAAAAACCGGTGTTTTAAGCAGAGCTGAAGCTGAACTTTGCAGGAAGGTAGATCTCCAGGAACAGGAATTTTTCACCTATGCTTTATTGTCTGTATTGACAATATTGTTGTCGAAAAGGCCTGAAGCCTGAAACACAGCAAATTTTGTGAGGGAGACAATGTAGAGCTGTCATACACTGGACTGCTATGCAAGCTTTAGTCATCCTTTTCGCCTCACACCATAAACTGCCTCTTATATATGCACAACACAGAGAGAGAAACCTAAGGGAGTACACAATACATCATTAGGGTTCTGCCCCATGAACATGTCCTGATATTCCCCCCACCTCCCCCCAAAGACTCATTTGTACACACTCAGCTGTATCTCACCCCGCTGCCCTTTTATTCCATGAGTCATGATACACAATGTCACCACAGAGAGACATCACTCTTACTGTTTATATCCCCTCTGTTTAATACTCTTTCGGCCCAGTGTCATAAATTCAAATCATTTATTGTGTGTGAAGGGTGCAGCTAGGAAAGTCAATATATATGTTTCCATCCAAAGTTGCGAATTTAAGTTGCAAAGCATAAAACATTTGAGAATAAAGCATTGTTTCCATCCAGTGAGTCAAAGTAGGAGAAGCTACTGTATATAATAATTTTCGTATATAATAAATTACTTGTGTCTCAGAGCACGCAGACTAAACGTAATAAATGTGTTATCTTGCTTTCGGATGCAAATGCTGCTGTTTGGAAACGGAGTCGTGCAAGACAGTTTTGGAAGGTTATACTGAACCACTTTGGCTACTTTCAGACTGTCAGTCCAAATCCGATTATTTGTGTATCCAATGGGAATCTGATCTAAAATCATTGACGTCCACGTATCGCAACTGTTCAGATCCGATTTGTGTATCCATGCTAATCTTTCGTTTTCCGGAAAATCTGAATTGGGTTCTATCTCAATGACTTTGCGATGGTAGGCATACGTCAAAAACAACAACAACAACCGCAACATGGAGGGGTTTGCAATACAGATGTTGTCTTATTTACAGCATGACAATTGTGTAGCCGCCGTGCTGGACTACTGCGTCTTATGAAGCAACAGCAGAAACATAGAGGCTGGTATGCACTGCTTTATTCTGTGCTGTCGTCTCCGACGGTTTCAAAACATGTCTCCGTTACATATACAAAACGTCATTTTCTGCTCATCTGGCACTTTGCAACAACACACCGTTGTTTCAGCAGCGACTTTCAGCATGTTTCCTATAACAACGTCTGACGATTACGTTTTATGTGTGTGAGAAAGTCACATAAACCACTCGAAAACCGATCAGAGCTGTCAGACTGAAATGGATTTTCAGAAATGCGATTTTAATAGGACAAAACCACACATGACTGTAGCTTGAAACGAATTAGTAAAAATCGTATTTCGCGTGATTTTTTGCCGTTAAATCTAAAGCTAAAATTTAAAGCTAAATCTGATCTGATTTCAATCGGATATGTACAAAAATCGGATTTAACTGACAGTGTGAACATAGCCTTTGATAAAATACTTTGCTCAGACATTTCAGAACAACCAAAACGGCATTTCAGATGCTGTGCAACGAGATTGGTCCACTGGTTAGTCTAGCTGTTGTCCCATCGCAGTCACATGATTTTTTTTGATGTGCATTGAGGATTTTTTTTCGATAAATGTGTTTCCATCGTAGAGTGCAAATTTCAACATTCAACTTCAGATTTTTATTTTACAGGTTTTCACATGGGAGCTATGAGTGTAAATGTTCACATACAAGTACGAATATTTATTGTACAAGTTCTCAAATTCACATCTACGTGCTCTCGAGTTTTGCTACTAATTTACCTTCATAGAAACACCAAAGGGATTGCTTTTAAACATCACAGGTGAACCCCATTAACGTCATCAAATCATCTGCACCGTCAGGTGCATCAGGTTACCAACATTGTAGAAACACACAAGGAACAACACAACAGAACAGGCCATAGATAATGCTCACATGTAACCCTTATAAACAATTACCAAGAAATAAAAAGATAAGAGTAAGAAAATAATGATAAAATAAACACAAATTTAAACATAAGAATTAAGTTGATTAATTTCAGATAAAATTGTTTCACAAGAAACACTTTAAAGCTAATTCTTCATTTAAACTATTGGGGTATACTGTTTGAAGCGTATAAATTCCAAAAGCCTCTCATTGAAGGAGATAGCGCTCCCTATCTCCACCCCGTTGAAGAGATTTAACTAACTCGATGCCTTGAAATTTCAAAGTACAAATATCATGCCCAAATTCATTAAAATGTCTAGCCACAGGTGACTTAATGTCGTGATTACGTATGTTACTTTTGTGTTCGTGCAATCTTATTCTTAACTATCTTTTTGTTTTACCAACATAGCAAAGCCCACATGGGTATTTAAGTAAGTGAATATCTGTTGGGGGACCATCAAAATAAAGTGATTTTTTTAATTTTATTTTTAACCAGATATCAAGCATGCAGTCTACTAATATTCTAATGACAGTTAGTTGACATGTAGTTGCAAAGTTACTTATAGTTAGTAGAATGTCTAAAGTGGACTATCGAAATAAAGTGTTACCATGAAGTTTAAAGAAATGATATGCACTGATAAATCATTTATAATAAACACTGCAGTATTCCATAAAATTAAGAATTGGCCATTTAGATTTTATGTTAAAGTCAAAGTCGCGATGTAACAGAAGTAGCAACAGATCTTTTCTTCCATATTTTTTACATACATCCAAGTGAAACATGTAGACAGGGTCTTGTTTCAATCCTCTAGTTGTTGATTGGATGGAGGCAGATCTCAATGCGAGCTTGCAGTCAATTGTAAAAAGAAGCGGGTCTAAGCGGATGAAATGATTGGAGAAATCGTTTGTTTCACAGGAACGGTGATATTTTGATTGCAAATTACAAGGACAAAAAATGTTGAATAAAATGTATGCATGAATGAAGTGTTCACAATAAGATCAATATCATGCATTTAGAAAATGGATAGGTTAAATTTTCATAAATTCACCCAAAAACAAGCATTTTAACCAAGACTCTAAGGTTGTCCTTTTTACTATTGATAAGTTGTCGGAGAACACTCTTTTATTTGGGGATGAATGAGTGGTTTTTGTAATTAAGGGTTGCTAGTCAGAATGGCATTTCACACTCTAAACTGGGGTAGTGTCGGACGATTAATGTAATGTAGTGGGTAATTGCTGTAATTGTGTAACTATAATTAGTTTAATTATGCGGTTGAGTACTCAGCGCTGGAAAGGTGCACTCTGTGCCAAAGAGCTGAAAGGAACAGATACTTACATTTTATCACTGGTATAAGAGCTTCACTTCTAAGTCACCAATGCAATAGTATATAATTATAAATCTTAATGGGAAGGCCAGACAGACAATATTTTTCTGTTTGTATGATAAATAGATCTTATGCAGCAAGGGCCTATTATCTCCTCTTTCCATCTGCGGTTTCTATACTCCCATCAGAATCTCTGTTCATTGCACCTGGTTTTCTCATCCCTCCTGCCATCCCGTTTACTCCCTTCCCTTCATTATTTTTCTGGGCTGATCTCATGGATTGATAGTGTTTGGTTCAAGTGCACTGTAAGGGGACCAAAGGCCATTCCATCCTAACAACCAATTTTGATCAGCCAGAGATTGGCTATAAACCTTAAAGGTGTGGGGCTGTTTATCACAGTAATTCTCAGAAATGAAGAGGCCTTGAGGATTAGAGAGGTTTTCATAAGGCAGGGTTAGATTAACTGTTTAACTTTTTGTTAGAGTAATACCACCTAGCTAAGATTTGGGTTATATTATATCACATGAATAATTTTTGTTTGCCATAATGAATGTGCAGAGATGTGGACTGACAGACATATTAGAAACTGATTTTTTTTAATTGATTTTTGTTTTTAACATCATTGTTTGTTTATTTAGGGCCCTGTGAAATCGTACTCGGTTACTAACGTAACCTCGGTTCTCTCTAGAGAGGGAACGAGTACTGCGTAATATCTTACGCTATGGGGAAAACCTCTTTTCCTCGAGATATTGAAGCCAAAAATTATCCTTAATTTTGAATCAATGTAAAACGCGTTGCGACAGCATGCAGACATAGGCAAGGCGGCTCGCGTGCCTATTGGCTGACCTGTGGCAACAGCAGCAGCCTATCGAGAGAGGCCCAATGGGGGTGCTTCGCGCCCATTTACGTCACGTCCCGCCAGAATAGGCGTGGCCTTGGCCTATAAATATAGCTCGACAGGCTGATACAAACTGGTTTTCATCGCTGAAGCGAACCAGAGCTGTTGTACTCGTTCCCTCTCTAGAGAGAACCGAGGTTACGTTAGTAACCGAGTACGTTCTCTTACGAGAGTATCTCTCGTACTGCGTAATATCTTACGCTATGGGGAACACAATGCAACACGCCGTGCGTACTGGGATCCGACACCAAAGTCCCAAGGGCAGTAGCCCGGGGCTCATAAAGTGCATAATCACCATAGACTCAGAGTCGGAGAAGAGAGGCTGCAAGCATCATTCCCCATGAAATAGCATCCTACAGGAGCTAGTTATGTTAGCAATGTTTCACGCAGACAAGGTGAACGTGTTTAGCCTGAACTGGGTGACAGTACGGGTTATTCAACATCAATGGAGCTGTTTTATCGATCAGTGAACGATACACAAGCAAAACTCAGCCTTCTGCGCCGGCGCAGCGGGGCAGATAGTACTGAATTCTAGACCGACAGCAGCTTGGCCTGTAAGGCGGGAACCTCTAGGTTATAGAACCTTATAAATGTAGACGGCGAGGCCCAGCCTGCCGCCATACAGATATCTTGTAAGGAAATCCCGCTCGACCACGCCCACGACGAGGCCACGCCTCTCGTGGAGTGTGCTCTGACACCCAAAGGACACTGCAGGCCTTTAGAAATGTAAGCCAGCGCTATGGCATCGACTATCCATCTGGATAGGCTCGGTTTTGATGCGGCCAGTCTGTCTTTTTCCCCAGTGACTGGCCAGACGTCGGTTTTTCAAACGCCGCTATGGCCGCCACTTACACTTTGAGCGTGGAAGGGGTCCTGCCCTTATCCAGCAGCTCCTGAAGGAAGGAGAGTACTTCCGTAACCCCGCAGTCTACGGGTGAAAACCCTTGAGCTTGACACCAGGCAGAGAACACCGACCATTTCGAGGAATAGAGCCGTCTAGTAGACGGGGCTCTGGCCTGCGAGATCGTGTTTAACACTCCCTCCGGGAGGTTTGCGGGTACCCGTTGATGGCCCATGCATGTAGGGACCATAAATCCGGGCGAGGATGCCAAATCGAGCCCTTTGCCTGAGAGAGGAGGTCTCTCCTCACCGGTATAGGCCACGGGGCAGTGCTGGTCAGCCGCATCAGGACTGGGAGACAGATCTGGTTCGTCCAGAGTGGAGCCACGAGCAGCACTGGGCATCCGTTTTCCCTGATTCGTTCCAACAGTTGAGGCAGGAGCGAAACGGGGGGGGGGAAAGCATAGAGGGGGTAGTGGGGCCATACGTGGGCCAGCGCATCCCTGCTCTTGGAGAAAAGGTTCGGACAGTGAGCGTCTTCTTGGGACGCGAACAGGTCCACCTGCGCTCTGCTAAATGTCTCCCACAGCAGTTGGATCGTCTGCTGGTGCAGCGACCATTCCCCTGCTGGGACATTGTCCCTGGACAGTCTGTCTGGTCCCAGATTCAGGTGACCAGGCACATGCGCTGCTTTCAGTGAAAGCAGGTTGTGCTGAGCCCAGACCAGGAGGCGTTCCGTCAGCCTGTAAAGGTTTCGGGACCTGATGCCGCCCTGGCGATTTATGTATGCCACCACTGACATGTTGTCCGATCGGACCAAGACGTGGTTGCCTTTTATCTGGGGACAAAAGCGCCGTAGCGCGTTGTCGACTGCCAACATTTCCAGACAGTTTATGTGTAGAAGCTTTTCCCGTTCTGACCACTGGCCAAAGAACGGTCTGCCCTCGAGCAGCGCTCCCCATCCCGAGGTGGAGGCGTCCGTGGACACCACCATCAAACTCGAGGGAGTCCCCAGACTCACGCCTGACTGGTACCAGTCAGCTATTTTCCAAGGTTCCAGAGCCGCAACGCATTTCATGTCGACCCTGAGGCGAAACAGACCAGAGGTCCTCGCCCGGGGTGGAACTCGCGCTTTCAGCCATAACTGCGGTGGGCGCATGCGAAGCAGGCCCAGCTGAAGTACCGAAGATGCTGAGGCCATGAGGCCCAGCATTTTCTGAAACCTTTTGAGCGGGACTATAATGCCACAGCGGAAGGATCTCGCGGCACGCTGAATGTCCAATCCACGCTCCGGCGACAGACGTGCTATCATAGATAGCGAGTCCAGCACTGTTCCCAGAAAATAAATTTTCTGGCTGGGAAACAGCGAACTCTTCGCCCAATTGACTGTGAGACCCAGATTCTCGAGATGCTCGAGTAATGTGGTTCTGTGTTCTATGAGCTCTGATTGTGATCGAGCTAGAATCAGCCAATCGTCCAAGTAGTTCAAAACTCGCATGCCCTGAAGTCTCAGGGGTGCGAGAGCCGCGTCCATGCACTTCGTAAATGTACGGGGTGCCAGGGACAGGCCGAACGGTAGGACTGTGTATTGATATGCCTCGCCCTCGAAGGCGAATCTCAAGAATCGCCTGTGACGTGACGCTATTTGTATTGGAAATAGGCATCCTTCAGATCTATTGACATAAACCAGTCTTCCTGGCGAACTTGCGCGAGGATTTTCCTGATTGTCAGCATTCTGAACTGGCGCTTCGCAAGGCCTCTGTTCAGCTGTCGTAGATCTAGAATGGGTCTGAGACCCCCGTCTTTTTCCGGTACCAGAAAATATATCTGCTGTATAGCCCCCCTTCACTCTGAGCCTGAGATAAAGGCTCTATGGCCCCGCTCAGTAGTTTCGCTATTTCGGCTTGAAGTAGATTAGATACTTCGTTGTCTACTCAAGTTTCGACTCGCGCCGTGTAACGTCGGGGACGTCGAGTGAACTGTAGCGAATAGCCTCTTTTTATAGTGTTCAACACCCATTCTGATATTCCGGGAAGCTTTGCCCACGCATCTGCGTGAATAGCTAGAGGTAGAATGAAAACCGGGCTCTGGCCGCGGCATAGCGGCGGCTGCAGAGCTTCGGTGTGCTGAGACATAAACACTGTGTTTACTGCGTGCGAGGCGAGGGGCGCGCCGATCACGGCGGGCAGCCTGGTCGTGCTCGGTTTCTCTATGACAGATTGTGAAGAGAGAGCGAGCGGGACAAACCCCGTGGGGTTGAGCGTGTCTGTGAGGGAATGTGGGCGCGGGACAGCGGGCACACTCACTGCACTGAGAACACCGTCGGCTTGTGCCGACTGAATGTGTGTTGGTTTCGTTTTTACAGAAACCGTGGGACATGTGGTGTGTACTGTTTGTGGGCACTGAGACGTGGGCACATTCACTACATTTAGCGCACAATCGACATGAGGCGATTTTGTTTGTGCGTGCCCTGCATTTTTGCGGGCTGTGTTTGTGTGAGCACTGGGTTGTGGGCATTTTTATTACACTCATAACACCATCGGCTGTGGCCGGAATACCAGAAAAAACACTGCTTATGTGATTTATCTGGGTCACCGTGGAAACGGCATTTGTGTGCAGGCAAGCGGGCCGTGGTACCGGCTTGCTTACTGCAAAATACACTTGAACAGTCGCATTTTCTGGAACTGAACGAGCAAAAAGTTTCGGTGGAAGTCTGGCCGCGGCGAGACTGAAACACCGTCGTTTTCCTAGGAGGCTAGGAAGACTTGTGTTGGTTTCGTTTTACAGAAACTGTGGTACATGCAGTGTGTAGTGTTTGCGGTGTAAGGATTCAGGGCGGATCTAATCCGTGGGGAATTTGCATATCATAATTAATAATTGGTAATTAATAATTATTCATGCATGTTTGGATTAGACCAGTCTTACATGTTAATAAATCTCCCGATAAGGGAGGATCTGTCATTTTACCTGCATGCATGTGAATCCTTGAAATTAACCACAAGTTGATTGCAATTAATTACACGGACCACGTTTCACAAAACAGGCAAAATGAATTAGCTCAATTGTCAGGATAATATTTGTGGGATCCACAATATCATCTTACTTTATAGGATTTCAGGAAACCCAATTCTCTGGCCAGAAGAATTGGGTTTCCCGCCCTATAAACACAACACATACTCTTTAAGGTATTTTTAATTTTAGTAAGCTTGTAGCATAAGATCTTTTGCACTTAAGGGACTTGAAATTGAGCAAAGAGACAGCACATCAATCAAATGAATATATAATTAATTTAATAGAGGCATGACTACTTATGTATTTACTACGGTTACACGGGATATATGTATTTACAAACACATAGACATCAATGAACAATACAATAAGACATCAATGAACGAGAAATGCGTAAAGTTTGGACAATGGATAACTTACACGCGTGAGCGAGTAAGAGAGAGAGGAAAGGGGATGGGGAGAGAACAGAGAACATTGGCAGAATTTCATTGGCAGGAAGACATTCACCTCTCCGATTACAACACGAAACATCATCTTAAAACTTCTTAGAAGCTCTATAAAGAGATTATACTTGCACAAGGTATGTTATGGTCTCTCTGTGTGTCGAGGCATTCCTGTACGGCCCTGTCTAGCCGCGTGAGCTGAGTCCTTTGTGTGTGAGGAAGCGTCACGTGGGCTGCTTGGCGCGCGTGTTGAACGGAGGTTACTTTAAAGTCTTTGGTGTAACATTTCCAAAGGGAAATAGTTCGGCTAAGTTCGTTTCACTTCGTGGAAGTGAACTGAGTCGACTACGGAAAACAAAACTTTGACTAACAAAAAGGAAATAAAGATCTCTACGGGGAAATCACTCTGAGTTAACGTTACATCTTTGCATGGCTGGTGAAGAAGCATGTGTGTCTCTCGGTCCGGCGCGTCACGTGGTCACGTGCGCGTGTTTCTCCTTCAAAGCGAGTGCGCGCTCGTTTAAAGGTACCTTGTAGATGGATTTGCTGAAGAGATATGTCACGGGGTTTTCTTTTCAATCGTCGATTGGAATTAAACACAGAGACTTATCTACAACTGAAAAACACAAACTAAACTAGAAACAAATAAAAGAAAAGCGAAGAGCTCGCCCGGAGGCGAGACGTTACATAATGACACGAGGACAAGGCAGCAAGAGAGCGAGCGGAGGGGGAAAGCGTCATTTATCACTTTTGGAGAAATCCAGCCTCTTCCTGTTGGCTTGGCCAAGGGTTGGAAGTTTACAGGCGGGACTTTGGGTTTATGGCTCTTTGTCTCCAGAGAGAGACATTTGAAACCCTAATTTCGTCGGTTGTTTAAGAGAAGAATCTTCACAATTCTTATAATACTAATGTGTCACAAAGTTTAGCAAAATGTAATGTCAATTAACAAATGGGGAACGAAGATTGGAGTTTATCGAGACCAAACTTGCCACAAATGGATTTGGTTAAACCTTAGTTGGCAAAGTTTGAAGCGTTATCCCATTAGAGTTGTCGAGAAACATAGACCAAACCACAGAAAGGCAATTCATGAAATAGGGAACTTAGATACATTGTTCATGCAATTCTCAAGTGGATATATAATAATATATATATATATATATATTATATATATATATATATGAATACAGGATTCATTTCTCCTCCTTGGTTAGAATTCAGAGAGAGCCACAGTTCTGTGAACATTCAATGTGACATGGGCAAATGGACACACATAAAAACACATCTAATATATCTGGTTAAATGTCTTTTTTTTTAAAAGAGAAGTTTCCTTCTCTTGAACATCAAATTCCAAATCAGTCATAAAAGTGTCTCGTAGCTGGAAACCACGCTCTGTCCTGAGCAGGCTTCACTTGTGGGGGATGTGTGTGGGTGTGTGTGTGTGTGTGTAAATTTACATTCCAGGCTTTTTTGGTCTTTAGCAGGATGTATTTAGTCCTTTCAGATTCACCCTCGCCCAGTCCTTACAGCGGGCACTGGGTTGTGGGCACATTCACTACATTTAATGCACAATTGACATGCGTCGATTTCATTTGTGCGAGCCCTGTACCGTGGCGGGCTGTGTTTGTGTGTAGAAATGAACACTGGGCTGTGGGCATTTTATTACACTCATAACACCATCGGCTGTGGCCGGAATACCAGTGTAGCGATTGTTCGCACGTATAAATATAATTAATTATTATTCATAACGGATTATGATCAATAATTAATAATTGAATTATTTTCAGAATTTACTGTAGCAAAATCAATAGTATGATCAGTTTTTTTAGTTCATCCAATGAACGGAAAGCATAAACAATGATTAATTCTAGGAAATATAATATCTTCTTGGCCAAGAAAGACTAATTCCCAGTTAACAGCTAAATTAAGAAATAAATCAAGGGTCAAAGCATAGGTAACTTAGATCGAAGTTCAAGACAATAAATCGGTAAGCACATATCACAAGTAATGCTTCTCTTTTCAAATACAAACAATACTTTATTGATTATAAGCCTATGACTAACACACAAAACAAATATCTAACACAAACACACGCACACGCATTCATACAAGTCGAAGAAAGACAGAGAGTGAGGAAGAATGAGTTTTAGGAGTTAGATGGTGAGATCCCAAGTTTCTATATGCACTTAAAAGACATGACCTGAACGAACCATCAATAATTAATTTCACCCTTTTATCGTTTCTTAGGCGGGTAGTTCAATTTGATATTAAAATGCACCTGCAAGTTGAGCTAAAAGTCTGGAGGTACTTGCTTGTCCTTGCTTTGGGGTTCGTTTTTGTCGTGAAGGGGGTTCCCCGGTCCGTTGCTTGGCTGATCTTCTCATGTGCCTGGATAGACTTTGGACAGCCAGTCACGTGGTGTGTTGGCGCGGATGAATGAAAGTCTTTGAAGTTGAAAGCTGGTTTTGCAGTTGAAACGTTAAAACGAAACTTTGCAGCAACACTTAACTTAGAACCGAGACTTTTAACGGAAAAGAAACAAACTAAGAAAAGAAAGAAAAGTGAGACGAGATGGCTTCAATTAAATCTGTTTTAACCCATATCTTGATTTGGGTAATTTGTCTCTGCGTCTACATGGTTACTATAACCATCGTCGGCTCCACCCGGCTTGTTCTGAGCGAGTCACCAGAGCGAGTCACCAGAGAGAGTTCAGAGAGCGTTCAGAGAGCCTTCACAAGAGCGAGAGACCGATTCTGTGTCCGGGTCTAAGATTTTAAACTCAAAATGTTTGTCCCGCCTCCTGGAGGAATTTGGAATTCGGACAATAAGATACTATATGGTTATTTGAAAAGGGGGTCTTTCCTATCCCCCCCCTTCTCTCATCGCGAATCATGTGTTCTCTGTGGTCTGCTTACTCATCAGCTCGAAACAGAGGATTCAGTTTAGACATAATTTCCATTTTAAGAACATAAACATTTTTACACAGATTTCAATCGAGCCATCTTTTGAATTAAAAACATACGAGCATAATGATAGGAAACACGACACTTTCATTCCAGTATCTCTAATATTTAAAATAATTACATGACTTAGATGTGATCTAAGCAGAATAGACACATGCAGGGGTTGTAAACACAATATATAATTGTTATGTTACATGATTTTGATTCTGGGTCAGTCAAGAATTGTTCTGGGATGAGTTTTATTGGTATTTGATATGGAGGAAAGTCCTTATGTGTGTGTGTAAAGTTTCTGGGGTTTAAGAAAGACATTCCAGTCTGAGGTAATGATAGTTCCTGCTGAAATCTGTTCTTGTTCAGCATATCATGAGACCTTGGTTCTTAAAGAAAGGCTAGTCTGTTTAGGCGCAGGGGTCAGGTGACTCCTTGTTAGGGCCTCTTGTTTCAATTTCTGAACAGATCTGTTCTTGCCAAATTATAAAACATTGACAACGTTCTTCCTTTAGTTAAACAACAAAAGGTCTTCTTGGCTCATAGCCTCAGGGATAATTTGGAATATGCAGCCCCTTGTGTTTGGTTATGTCTGAAAGCTTCAATTGTGTTTGGTCCATTCTCAATGTTGCTACACCAGAAAATACAATGCTTATATGATTTTTCTGGGTCGCCGTGGAAACGGCATTTGTGAGCAGGCAAGCGGGCCGTGGTACCGGCTTGTTTACTGCTAAATACACTGGAGCTGTCGCATTTTCTGGCACTGAACGAGCGAAAAGTTTCGGTGGAAGTCTGGCCGCGGCAAGACAAAAAAAATTTCTGCTGCGAGAGCCGGGATCGAACACGGGTCTCTCGCGCATAGGCTATGGGTTCCGCCACTGAGCCACAGGGGGGGGAACGACATTAGCTTGAGCAAATAAGAGGGAGTCATCACAGTTCGGCGTTTGTTTGCAGGTGTGCGTGTTATACAACAGGCTCATTGCTGCAATGTTGACATTTTCAGCCACTCAAACTAAGAGGAGCTGAGAAATGTTTGAGAAATGTGAGTCCGGCCTCGGCGGGACTAAAACACACTCTTTCCTCATTTTGCCGGTGACGCACGCCCACGGGGGGCGGGGGCGGGGTAGCTTTCTTATAACGTAAAGAAAGCTAGCCGCGTGGTCATGATGCTGGAAAGCGTAGCAGGAACGGCGGCTGAAGGCGGCGAGGTCAAGGCCAGCGGCTTCAGGCTCAAAGGCTCGTCCCGCAGAAGGCTTTTTCTCAGACGGCGTGGCTTCTCACTCTGGATCCAGCATTGCAGTAGTGCTTCGCTGAAGAGATGAAAATCAGTTTGTATCAGCCTGTCGAGCTATATTTATAGGCCAAGGCCACGCCTATTCTGGCGGGACGTGACGTAAATGGGCACGAAGCACCCCCATTGGGTATGCGTCACGCAGGGCCTCTCTCGATAGGCTGCTGCTGTTGCCACCGGTCAGCCAATAGGCACGCGAGCCGACTTGCCTATGTCTGCATGCTGTCGCAACGCGTTTTACATTGATTCAAAATTAAGGATCATTTTTGGCTTCAATATCTCGAGGAAAACAGGTTTTCCCCATAGCGTAAGATATTACACAGTACGAGAGATACTCTCGTAAGAGAACCATCTTTTTTCTCCCAAATTTTTTTTCACTTTAGTTTTTCTGGAATCCATGTTTTATGATTTTGGTTTGGTTTTTTGGTCTAACAGTAATTCAGGTACAGAAATTGAATAATCAAACGTAAAATAACATTGCATAATCTTCACTGTATGAATTAAATGTAGATCAATCCTTGTTAAAGCTACAAAAGTTCATTTCAGTCAAGATCATTTAGTGATTTTTTTTCTTCTTTGATTAACTTTAATGACACAGATGGCAGCAGGTTGGATATATTATGCATCTTGTCACTTTAAGACAGGATCCAAGATATTGCATCCAATATATTGACACACATTGGCACCCGGGGTGGCTGTAAGTGGTGTCTGGTGCCAACCTGGACACCCCATTGGCTCCGCCACTGGATGACAGACATGTCTGTTGAGCACATGAATGCAGTGATCTCATCAATTCAACTTTATATCTGCTCTCTCACAAATGCTTTCATCATAACTAACAGTTCGAACACGATGTAAATAAGATTCATTGTACAGTATAGACAGCATCATTGATTATAACGGGAGTTTTGGTGACTCGCGCTGTGTGATTGACAGCTCCAGCGATTATAAAGGGTGCATTCTTTGATCGCTTTCTGTATATAATTTAATCCCAATTTAAATAACAGTATTTTGTGGCATTACTGTCGGGTCCATATCATACAGTAAAAGTATGTTTGTAAAGCCTGCACCAAAATAGCGACTGATTTACCAAAGAATCCACAGTGAAATGTACCGAACAAACAAATAAAGCTCTACTTGGACATTCACATAGTTGAAAATAAATAACCACTTTCCTTGCATTAGGATCCTTTGGAAAGTAATGTTATTTTTAGTCCAATGATCCTCTATCTCTCTTCTCTCATCTCACTTACACGTCATTGGGCGGAGCCAAAGAGGCGATGATGCCTCAATCTGATTCTGCAAAGGTGGTCTTTTCACGCACTATGACCTAATAAGGTAACACTTTATAATAACTGCACGCTATTAATCATTTGTTAAGCATGAGTAAACAGTTAATTCATCATTTATAAAGCATTAATAGACATTAATAAGCAGTTTATAAAAACAGCTATAAATGCCTTTTTTCTTGATTAATAACCATATCTATAATGCGTTTAATAATTGTATTTTCATACTTTGTTAATGATCAATTAATAATTTCTAAATGAAGTATAGCATTATTTACAAACCAGTTATTTAAGAGTTGTCAGTCATTCATAAGATCACTTAGAAAGTGTAAGTAAATGGAGTAAATACAGGTAGTTATAAAGCATTTAGTAGTGGTCAGTTAACTATTTTTGTGAGCTCATCTAAAGTGAGGACTACTCATGCCTTGTAAAGCATTTATAAAGGAGATTTAAAGGCTCATTTATCTTATAAACAGAAAAATTAAACAAACACAACACAGTGATACAGAACATAGAAATATTTACAGCCTTTAAATCTCATTTGTAAATGCTTTACAAGGCATAACTAGTCCTCACTTTAGATGAGCTCACAGAAATAGTTAACTGACCACTACTAAATGCTTTATAACTACCCGAATTAACCCTGAATTACAGTATAAATACATGTTAATAAAGCATTTATTTAGTGCTGCCACTAACGACTAATTTTCTAACGACTAATCTTTCGACTAATTTTTCGATTAGTCGACTAATCTAAACGACTAATTAAAAAAAAATCAAGTGTTTATTTCGTTGTGTCCGTCTTTATTTTGAATGGCCAAAACATAAAATGTCACCTGTTCAAAAACATTATGTATTAACAATCTAAGCATTAAGTAGGCTATCTGCATTTCCATTAGGCTATACCATATTAGTCAGAGTCCTAATCTAATCCTCTAATAACAAACATGTATGTATTACTTTAATTAGCTCTCTGTTCTGCCTTAAAAAATGTACAGTAAGCTAATAATGATTAATTTATGTACATTTCTGAAAAGCATAACTGATAACATCACTCTGAATAGTAAAGTAGATGCAATGCATTTTCTGTGAAAAGCGCTATACAAATAAATTGGAATTGAATTGAAAGAGTCTGGAGGACTAGCCCACTATGAGTCGCGCTGAAAGCAGGCACGCACGCAGTTATGTAGCTCGCGTTTACACTTGCGTGCATGTGAAAGCAACACGGACTCGGGAGCGCTTGTTCAGGAAGTTAAGTAACCTGCCCATGCGTTTTAGCTGATTATGATGCATTTAGTTAAATAAAACACATGTAAGGGATGATAGTGTTGATGATTTACCTTGGATACGCGAGAGTTGAGTCTGCAGTGTATTCGCGCATTGCGCGTGCAATCAGGGCAACACATTTGGAAATCCACTGTCTCCTCAAAAGAGTCCGTTTGAAAAACACAATATATTGACCCGCGTTCTGTTTTTTTATCATGCGCCGTGCACGTTTGCGATGACATAAGATGCACGCAAACTCAACAGGGTTCGGTAGAATTGAGTGTGAAACCAGACCAACGCTGCGGGGGGCGCCGGGAACAATCGCGCTCGCGCTCGGACCGCAGCAAACGAGCCCACTGTGAAAGCTCCGTCACCTGCCTCCGCAATTTTTCATATCAAAGCAGTGAAGGCGGGCGGGAACGTGAAGGAAAATGATAGCAGATCAACCAGGGCGCGCACGGCGCACAGACTGGTGTGTGGAGGTGAATTACAGTGAGCCGTTTTTGACGGGAGACCAAAAATAAATAGCGGTCAATAGTAAAACGACACGTCGACTAAAAAAATTGCCGTCGACTGATTTGCATGGTCGATTACGTCGACTAAGTCGACTAATCGCGGCAGCACTACATTTATTAACACACTAAGTAACTTACTATATGTCTGAATAATAAGATGTATGAATGTACATTTAAATTGTTTATTAATCATTTACTTACATTTACAAGTAATCTTATGAACCACTGACAACTCTTAAATAACTGGTTTATAAAAAATGCAATTCTTCATTTAGAAATGATAAATTGATCATTAGTAAAGTATGAAAATACAATTATTAAACACACTATAGATATGCTTTTAAATCAAAAAGAAAGCATTTATAGCTGTATTTATAAACTGCTTATTAATGTCTATTAATGCTTTATAAATGATGAATTAACTGTTTACTCATGCTTAACTAATGATTATTAGCGTGTAGTTATTATAAAGTGTTACCCATAATAATGTGACAATCAAAAACGAATTGATCTCTGAGCTTGGTTTCATTTAAAGCTGTTTGGACTAACAAGGACATTTTGAGTTCTGAAACTTGCAGGGTGTTTTAATAGTACCCCTTAAAGAAAAAACACATGAGTTTCACATGTGCAAAAACACACGTGATCCCATGTGACAACGTGGACGTGATTTTGCACATGTGAAATTTAACATGTGAAATATGTGGAACACATGTGCTTTGCACATGTTAAAGGTAATTTGCACATGGGAAACGTGTGCTTTTGGAACATTTTCCCATGTGAAACCCATGTGATTACATGTGAAACCCATGTATATTCCCATGTGAAACCCATGTGATTACATGTGAAACCCATGTGATTGCATGTGAAACCCATGGGATTGCATGTGAAACCCATGTGATTGCATGTGAAACCCATGTGATTACATGTGAAACCCATGTGATTACATGTGAAACCCATGTGATTACATGTGAAACCCATGGGATTGCATGTGAAACCCATGTGATTACATGTGAAACCCATGTGATTACATGTGAAACCCATGTGATTACATGTGAAAGTTGACCCATGGGATTGCATGTGAAATCCATGAGCTTACATGTGAAACATAAAATTTCCATGTGAAACATTTAATCACATGTGAAACCGAATCGGTTACCTAACGTAACCTCGGTTCTCTCTAGATGAGGGAACGAGTATTGCGTAAGCTAGCTTACGCTGCGGGAAAGATTCATCTTTTCTGAGAAATTGAAGCCAAAAAATTATCCTATAATTTTGTATCCATTGTCAACGCAGTTCAGCTGCAGCAGACCATGAGCAGGCTAGCTAGCAGCTCATTGGTTCGCTCACAGGGAACTGCTTAAGCCTATGAGGAGACGCGAATGAACTCTCGGCCAATGAGAGTCTGACCGTGGCCAGACAGTATAAATTCGCCTCTCAGGCTGCAAACTCTGGTTTTCATAGAATGAAGCGGGAACGCTAGTAGCACAAGCACGGCCAGGAACCCATTACTCGTTCCCTCATCTAGAGAGAACCGAGGTTACGTTAGGTAACCGATTCGTTCTCTTACGAGAGGTTCTCTCGTATTGCGTAAGCTAGCTTACGCTGCGGGAACACCTGGTCAACGCCGTGCGTGCTAAGCATCCACTATGAGACCCAGGGGGGACCCCAGGGAACCCTTATGAGTAGGAAAAATATATGTACATGTGACAAAGGCCAGCAGAGCGGGCCGGGGATTGTGAAGTACATAAGCACATGGTAGAGAGGGACAGAGCGAAACCGGTCTGAGTGAATAACTCCCTATAGTGCAGCTCAACCAGAAGAGCTGTAACATACTAGACTGCTAGTAGTTTAGCCTGCAAGGCGGGAACTTCCAGATTGTAAAATCTGACAAAGGTGGAGGGGGAAGCCCATCCCGCTGCCACACAAATGTCATGAATGGAAATTCTGCTGGACCACGCCCACGATGAGGCCATGCCTCTAGTGGAATGGGCCATGATGCCCAGAGGGCATGGCAGGTCTTTTGATGCGTATGCGGCTGCAATGGCATCAACTATCCATCTGGACAGAGTCTGTTTCGAGGCGGCCAACCCTTTGGTGCGCCCACCGAACGAAACAAAAAGCTGCTCAGCTCGTCTGACCGGAGCAGTGCGAGTAAAGTATAATCTCAGGGCCCTGACCGGACACAGGAGATTAGAGTCAGATTCGCTATCGGATGCAGGCAGAGCCGATAAGGAAATAACTTGAGCCCTGAACGGGGTACCAATCGTTTTTGGGACATAACCATGTCTAGGTTTGAGAACGACTAAGGAGTCATTGGGCCCAAACTCCAGACAGGAAGCGCTACTGGACAGCGCGTGAAGGTCTCCCACACGCTTCACTGACGCGAGCGCGAGCAGAAAAATGGTTTTGAGCGAAAGCTATTTGAGGTCCACGGTGTTTAGCGGTTCGAATGGGGGGGGGCTTTCATAGCTTCGAGAACTATGGAAAGGTCCCAAATCGGCACAGAAGGAGGGCGTGAGGGGTTCATCCTTCTAGCTCCCCTGAGGAAGCGGATGACTAAGCCATCTTTGCCCAGTGACTGGCCGCGCCGGGGTTCAGCGAACGCCGCGACGGCTGCCACATACACCTTGAGAGTGGATGGGAACCTGCCCTTGTCCAGCATCTCTTGGAGAAAAACTAGCAAGGAAGGAACCTTGCATGACCGTGGGTCCAAGTTTCTGTCGGTGCACCACTTAGAGAACACAGACCATTTAGACGCATAGAGCCTTCTAGTAGAAGCCGCTCTAGCCTGCATGATCGTGTTTAAAACTCCTTCTGGCAAAGCAACGGGTAGTCGTTGATCACCCACGCATGAAGCGCCCAGCGCTCTGGGTGGGGATGCCAGATCGTGCCGCGAGCTTGGGAGAGGAGATCTGTTCTGACTGGAATGGGCCACGGTGAGCTCCGGAAACCAAGTCTGACCCTCCCAACGCGGGGCTATGAGGAGCACCGAGTGGCGTGTTTCCCTGATTCTCTGAAGCACCTGCGGTAGCAGAGAAACCGGAGGGAATGCATAAAGCGGGCGGCTGGGCCAGGTCTGGGCTAGCGCGTCCTCGCCTTTTGAGAAAAATATTGGGCAGTGGGTGTTTTCTTCTGAGGCGAAGAGGTCCACCTCTGCTAAACCGAATATTCGCCACAGCTTTTGGACTGTAAGAGTGTGCAGGGACCATTCCCCGGGGGGAATGGGGTTCCTGGACAGACTGTCTGGACCGTCGTTCAGATGGCCCGGCACGTGCGTCGCTCTGAGCGAGAGCAGGTGACACTGGGACCAAACTAGGATGCGTTCTGTCAGCCGGAAGAGATTTCTGGATCTGACTCCGCCCTGACGGTTTAGATAGGAGACCACGGCCATATTGTCCGAACGGATCAGCACGTGGTGACCGTAAATGCGCGGCAGAAAGCGCGTGAGCGCGTTCTCGACCGCCTGCATCTCCAAACAGTTTATGTGGAGGAGACTCTCCAGAGCTGACCAGGGGCCGAAGGCCGGTGAGCCCTCGCAGACCACACCCCAACCCGTGTTGGATGCGTCTGTCGAAATGACTTTTCGGCGAGAAAAGGTCCCCATGGAAATGCCCCGCTGAAACCATTCTGTCATGGTCCATGGCTGCAGAGCTGTGATACAGGTCTGCGTTACCTTTATCAGCTGGCGGCCCGTGGTCCACGCGCGGTGAGACACACGGCTCTTCAAACAGAACTGAAGCGGGCGCATGCGCAGTAACCCCAGCTGGAGCACTGCGGAGGCTGAGGCCATGTAACCCAGCGCCTTCTGAAAAGTTTTCAGAGGTGTGAGTCTGTTCATCTGAAAAGATGCGGCGAGACGCTGAACACGGCGCGCGCGCTGTGTTGACAGACGAGCCGTCATCGAGACAGATTCTAGCTCTATACCCAAGAAGGAGATAGTCTGACTGGGTTGAAGTGCGCTCTTTGTCCAGTTGACAGAGAGGCCCAAACTTTTCAGATGGTCGAGGAGAACTGTACGATGAGACAGTAGCTCTCTCTGTGGTTGTGCCAAAATCAGCCAGTCGTCCAAATAGTTCAGTATTCGCAGCCCCTGACTCCGCAGGGGGGCGAGCGCCGCATCCATGCACTTCGTAAACGTGCGGGGTGCTAGGGATAGGCCGAACGGGAGGACGGTGTATTGATAAACCTGGCCTTCGAAGGCGAAACGTAAGAATGGCCTGTGAAGGGGATTTATCTGAATCTGAAAGTAAGCATCTTTCAGATCTAGTGAAATGAACCAGTCCCCCTGGTGCACATGCGCGAGGAGTTTTCTGATGGTGAGCATTTTGAACGGTCTCTTCATGAGAACTTTGTTCAGAAATCTGAGGTTTACGATTGGTCTGAGGCCGCCGTCTTTCTTTGGAACTAGAAAATAACGGCCGTAAAACCCCGACTCGCTCATAGATAGAGGAACTCTCTCTATAGCCCTTTTGCACAATAGTTTTGCTATCTCTGAATGGAGCAGAGTCACTGCTTCTGGGTTCACAATAGTTTCTAGCCGCGCTCGTAACCGTGGAGGGCGGCGGTGAAACTGTAAGCGATAGCCTAGCCTTATTGTGTTTAGCACCCACTGGGAAATTCCCGGAATAGCTTCCCACGCTTTGAAGCGTAATGCTAAGGGGTGAATGGCTACATGGTCCCCGTTGCTGCACACAGCGGGCCGCGCGAGCGCGCTCATAGTATTTACGACAGCGGGACTTACACTCAGAGAGGAGTTCAAGGGCCGTGTAACAGAGTGAGCAGAGGTGGGACGCGCACACGGGCTCGTGTGCGCGCTTATGCACTCTGAAACTCGAGCGGGTTGGAACCGCTTTATGAGAGTGGGCTCTGTGAGACACACGGGAACTGAAATGCTTTTGTGTATGAGTGAACACAGTGTTGTGGGCACATTTTCTACACGTGAGGCTTTTATGCTCTTTTTGAGATTTCTCTGGGTCGCCGTGAAAACGGCGTTTGTGCTCATGCAAGCGGGAAAGGGGACCGGCTTGGTAATGGCGGGGTACACTGCTTTAGTAGCCGCGTGAGCGGGGACTAACAGAGGGCGAAACTTTGACGGTGGTCCGGCCTCGGCGGGAGAGCGCCGCCTTTTTCTCAGCTGTGCTAGGCAGACTTTGAGTGATCAGGTTTCAGCGTGATCCTGGACTGAGGCCCCCGGGGAGGCGGCGGTCTGTGGCGGCCCGGCAGAGCGAGAACGAGGGCGGCCGCCCTGGCGTCGCTGAGAAGTCTGACTGTGCTGAGCTGGGCGCTGGGGTGGGGCTCGTGCAGGAGGCTGGTCACGTGAGCGGCCTGCAGAGGAGCTAGCGCGACGAGGCAGAAAAAGATTCATGGCCTGGGAGGCTTTCTGCACTTCGGAGAAACGGTCAACGATACCCGTGATAGCAGATCCGAAGAGGCCGGATGGAGAGAGCGGGGCGTTGAGAAAGGCGGTGCGCTCAGAATCTCCCATGTCGGCGAGTGTGAGCCACAAATGTCTTTCAGACACGCAAATGGCGGCCATACATTTCCCCAGGGCTTGAGCAGCAGATTTTGTAGCGCGAAGGGCAATGTCCGTGGCGCTCCTCAAATCCGCGACTGAGGGGGGATTTTTTCCGCTCTCGTCCGACTCACGCAGTAAATCACCCTGTAGAATCTGAAGGACGGTCATGGAGTGAAGTGCAGAGGCTGCTTGGCCGGCGGCTGAGTAAGCGCGGGCGTGGAAGCTCGAAGTCGCTCTGCAGGCTTTAGAAGGAAGCACAGGTGATGAGCGCCATCTCGTGGAGGGCGGGCATAAATGTGCGGCGACCAGGTCCTCTACAGGGGGAATGGAAAGGTAGCCCTTTTCTGCGGCTCCGTCCACAACGCGAAGCGGGGCGGAAGAGTCGGAGCGAGTTCTGGCAGAGAGGGGGGCATTCCAGGACTTCGTGAGTTCCGCGTGCAGTTCGGGCAAGAAGGGTGCGGCCCGTTTAGTGACGGGAGTCGAGCGCTGGCGGAAGTAGCTGCCGTCCATACGGTTGATGGTCTGCTCGGGGGGAGGAGACCAATCGAGCCCGAGGCGTTCGACGGCCTGTGAAAGGAGGCGCACTAATTCCTCCTCGATTCCAGCGCGGGTCCCTGAGGATTCTCGGGCCAAAGAGGCGTGAGAACCGGACCATTCCTCACTGTCTGAAGCGAGAAGCGAACATGTTTCCTTGATGTCCGCGGCGTCATCGGAGGCGACAGAGCGGCCACTCGGCGGCAACTGTATGTCCGGAAGCGGCGGAGAAGGAGAGCGGGAGGCGACAGGCTCCGGCGGGATGAACGCTTCTGGCTGGGGTTCCGGCGGCCTCTGAGAGCGGCGTTTCTTCTTACGCGGCGAAGTCAGAGGCGGTGCGGAAGCAACTTTAGTGGCCTGAAGTCGAGCCCGCAGGGTCGACAACGGCATCTCCTCGCAGAGATCTCAGCCGCCATCGGCGAGGGCGAGCTCGGCGTGCTCCAATCCGAGGCAGAGAGCGCAGATGACGTGGCGGTCTCCAGACTCGAGGGGAGCGCGGCAAGAACCGCAGGAGGAAAAATGAGACATCTTTACAAAGACGCTCGGCTCTTTTAGATACAATACACAATACAAGAAGCTTTTTGGTAAAAGGATATAAATCCGTCGGATGGCGCTAGCTTGCAGGACGGCTGAAGGTGGCGAAGACGGCCGGCTTCCTCAGTCTCCCAGATGCTCGCTAGAAGGTGCCTTTTCAACGACGGCGGCTTCTCTCAGGATCAGCAGATGCATGTAGCCTCGCTGAAGAGATGAAAATCAGAGTTTGCAGCCTGAGAGGCGAATTTATACTCTCTGGCCACGCCCGTTTCGGCGGGCTCTGACGCAATGAGAGCAGGTCAGACTCTCATTGGCTGGAGTTCATTCGCGTCTCCTCATAGGCTTAAGCAGTTCCCTGTGAGCGAACCAATGAGCTGCTAGCTAGCCTGCTCATGGTCTGCTGCAGCTGAACTGCGTTGACAATGGATACAAAATTATAGGATAATTTTTTGGCTTCAATTTCTCAGAAAAGATTAATCTTGCCCGCAGCTAGATTACGCAATACGAGAGAACCTCTCGTAAGAGAACCATGAGATATCATGTGAAATGTAAAATATCTCATGTGAAACCCATGTAATGACATTTGAAACCCATCAACAATCCATGTTAAAGCTACACACCATGTAAACCTGTAACTTCATGTGAAATCCATGTAAAAATTATTAAGCAATATACCACAGAAAACGGTAGGCCTACCATGTTCTTGTGTAGGGTCTATAGCCTAATGTTTCCCAACATTAAAACAAATAATTCAAATTATTTTGTTTTAATTTATTCACTTTTTATTTCATTTTAAAATATGCAATACAAATTGAATGTTTAAAACAAACAAAGCAAAACCAAATTAAAATTATACATAAATACATAAAAAGCTGCAAAAAACGCAGGTATACGCGCATGTGTGTGTGTGTGGTGTGCGTTTGTGAAAGTCCTCAGTCCTTTGTGTCTCCTGCAGCAGGCATCCTGTTTTGGGATAGAAAAAGATCAAAGATTAGGGCAGTGTAAACCATAGACTGTATGGACAATAATCACTTATATGTTTCTCAATGCATGACCCCTTTAAAGTAAAATACGCTTTTTTCAATTTTTTATTAGATAGTAATGTATTAATAATCTCAGTGTAGAATGACTTCATCAGAAAAGCAAAGCAGTGTGCATGGTCTATATTGAAGCAGCAGTGTGTGTGATAGCAAATTTTGAAACATTTAGTATTTTATTTTGAAATGTATTTGAATTTAGGTTCATACAACAAGACCCAAACAGATTCAATCAAATTAATTATTTTTTGTTTGAAAATATTTAATTGTTGATTTAATTTAGACCATTTAGCTAGTCCAAAAGTTGATTCAATTTAGTAGAATTTCAGCTGGAATTTAATTTACAAACTAATGGAATGATAAAAACGCAAATATAATAAGTATCTAATTGGAGTTACAGTCGTTGTAAGATTATCACCAATCCTTTGGCGTTGGTCTTTTTTTTTTAAACTATTTTTGCACACCATCTATTTTTGACGACCATGGGCCACCTCTAACTCTGGTTGACTCTGTTTTGATAGGAAAGTAAAGGTGAACGCTTTGTCATAGTTAACCTTGGCTCACCTCACTATAATTCAGGGAGGGGGAAAAAATGAACAAAATACCAGGATTTGCATAACATGACAACGAAAGCTGATTGAAGCAGTGATGTGTATGACTAGAGTATTTTAATGTAGCTTCTCATTTTAATAAGCCGAAAGCCCAAAGGGCTCTTTGAGGTAAACACAACAGCATTCTGAATCACATTAGAGCAACAAAGGTTTCTGGGTTTCAAGGCTTATAGGTTTACTTTTCCTATAAACAAAATGCCAACAAAAACAACTGAAGGGTTTTCTACCTTGTCGAAAACTTGGACATGTTCTGGTACATTTATCAACATCAGGCTAAACATGTTATTTAAAAAAGACCACCTTTAGCTTTATCGCTGCTCTTTTAGAAGGCCTTCTGTGTACATTTCTTGGTCTCCACCCCGGCAGGCATGTAATGGTCTAATTCTCACTTGGGAGCCATTATTAGCTCAAAGGTTAGTTCCGTCAGACTGAATATATGATACGCCTAATTAAAGTTGATGGAGAACAAGAACAGGAATGATGAGTGGGCAAAACTCTAGCTTCTGTTTCCACGAAAGGGATTGTGACCCCTTTAAACAGAGATATGAAGACTCATCAAATTATTTAGATTAGGTCTTCCATATGAGCCTGTTCATTCAAAATGGAGATGTGTCTTAACCGAACCAGGAAAAAAAAAAACCTCTGCACTCAATTGGATAGACCTACAACCAATCAGAGCAACGCAGTAAGTGACGTATGTTGAGCTACGCATAGTTTTCAACAGGACTCAACTGCACTGCACGCACGCTGGAAGAAGTAGTAAAATAATGAGTGTTGCTTCTTTTACTTGGTCCTTCATGAGTGCGACCAAAGGAGAAACCACAACAACCACATCCCATCTTCTTAGCGACCATCGGAGAGGGCTGATAAATTAAACTTTTGCAAACACATCTTTCCGATCGACAAATGTCTTGATTGCAGTTCTCTGTTCGTCTTTTAAAATTAAAGGCAGGGTAGGTAAAAATCCCCAAAAATACTTTTTTCCAAATTTGTTTAAACTGTCTTTATATATCAATGCATAATTAAAATGTAAGTAATCTGGAAAAGAAATTATAAAAATCGAGTGTCTGTAGTCCTCTCAGGACTGCAATAAACACAGCTCATTATTCCATTAACTCCCACCCCCTCCCTTCTCGGCTCCTTCCAAAGCCACGCCCCCAGAACACATGAACGCGCGATCCCGGTGTTGTGGCGAATTTCGACCCCCTCCAAATTATTACCCCCCCTTGCATTGGTAGGTTTAGGATTAGTTGTGGGGGAGGGGGTAGGATTAGGGGCGGGGTTGGGATTAGGCAATCAGGTACTGACTTCAACGAGGGGGGTAATAATTTGGCAGGGGGTCGAAATTAGGCACAACACCGGCCGTTCGCTCAGCTGGAAGAGTCGGACGCGTTTACCAGCGCCGAGCAGAGAGGAGCGCAGTGCATGCAGTGAAATCATGTCAGAATCACAAGTACTAAAATAACTAACTTTATCAGTATGAATATAAACAATTAACAAGGCTGTTAGTACACACTATCAAGCTCGCATATCGATACTGGTAAAGTTTAAAATATTTTACTAGCTCGTAACCGAATCAAACTCAATATAAGGCAAAGCTATAAATAGCTTCATTGATACACGTTCGCCGTTACTATCAGTTACACTGTGATGAAGGTGAATTTGTAAGATTCATAACATATACAGGCAGTGGTGGAATGTAACGAAGTACAAATACTTCGTTACTTTACTTAAGTAAATTTTTCACGTATCTGTACTTTACTTAAGTAGAATAAATAGTGCATACTTTTTACTTTTACTTCGTTACATTTCGCAGCAATTATTATACTTTCTACTCCACTACATTTCTACAAAGTTCTGTTACATTTTCGTTAAATTTTCTGATTAGTTTTTCCCCTGCCAAAACGTAATCCTGACCGTCCGTTCATTGCACGTTTCTGTCTCACCAGTGAAGTTTGGTTGCCATAGATATATCAACCCAGTCACACTAAATGCGTCTCTATAGCACGCAGTGTGTTTATCGTGCAATTTATACGCGAAAATTTGTTTTTACATGCGAAAATTAGTTTTTACATGCATAGGAAACGCATTGGTAGGTTTAGTAGTGATGTGGGGTGCGTTTGTATTATACGTTTGGTTAGGATTAGTATGGCAAGCCAAGAGGTTCAGAATTACGCCATAAATGAATCGCGTTTACAGCAAACGCCGTCATATATGGCGTTTTAACATATGTGTTTATATATATATATATATATATATATATATACCGTATATAGTAAGCTTGATGTGTAGGCTATATTGCCTAATTGCAAGCTTGTTCAGAAATGGTGACAAAAGTATTAGGCTGAATGAGTTAGAATTAACTGTTTTATTAATCATTAGAATATAGACATTAAGAGAATAAATTGTTATGCAAGTACTTTTACTTTTAATACTTAAAGTACATTTAAAATCAGGTACTTTTTACTTTTTACTTAAGTAGGGTTGTCATTGTGGTACTTCTACTTTTACTAAAGTAAATATGTCTCTGGTTATTTGTACTTTTACTTAAGTACTGAGATTCAGTACTTCCTATACAGGTGTTTTGCATGTAAGAGCTTCCATGATGAAAGCACTGTTGGCTCTGATGTATTGTTTACAGATAAACTGAGTAACATATACTCAAACACCTTCTCACAACTGCATTGCAGACACCAGATAATATAACACACACACAACATATATTGTATAACACATACAGATACAACATAAAGACATAGGTAAACATATGTAGAGCATATAACAACAAACCAAACGTGAAAAAACGGAGCAGGTAGAGTTCACGGTGAACATAGGAACAAAGTTTTGGCAGAGGGTAAAGCTAGGTATAAAAATAGATCCCCTAAACTTTTTAACCTAGTTAGATTTGGCGAAATTAAACAAAACAGCTTTCAACTGCAGATAGGCCTATTGATTATTTATCGTCAAACTAACAGTAACGTTATAACAGTCGACACCAAAGTTACACTGTCATAGCTAAGCCAGTGTAACGTTAGTTATGCTACGTAACGTTTGGTAGCTATATTAGGTAGCTACGTGTGCTAGTGATACATGCTTCATGAAAAAATAAATGCCATCAAAATGAAAACAGCGAGATTACCTGTCCAGCAGAAATAATGCCATCATGGAGTCACTTTTCAGCCCCTTGAGATCCCTCAGTTGTCGCCACCGCTGGAAAGCCACGCCGATATTGACTCTCGTATGATTTCTTGATTTATCCAAAGACTTTTTGTTCATAGCCTTTTCAAATACTGTCTTCCTTTTTTTAACTTGTTTGACTTCGCTGCCTGTATATGCAGGTACTGAGAATTTTGACTGTTCTTTCTCTGCCATAATTGTTATTAGCTTCCGTGCCTCTTCAAACGGGTCCGCGCATTTGGGCTGCTCCTGTATCAGCAGAGGTGGTATCCATGGTAGCGAGGGAGAGTGACAGTCGCCCCAGCCAATATTTTCTTTCGCCCCGATTGGAATAATGAGCTGTGTTTATTGCAGTCCTGAGAGGACTACAGACACTCGATTTGTATAATTTTTTTTTTCCAGATTACTTACATTTTAATTATGCATTGATATATAAAGACAGTTTAAACAAATTTGGAAAAAATTATTTTTGGGGATTTTTACCTAC
The DNA here is from genome assembly GCA_029959095.1 of Rhinichthys osculus. Lineage (NCBI taxonomy): Eukaryota > Metazoa > Chordata > Actinopteri > Cypriniformes > Leuciscidae > Rhinichthys > Rhinichthys osculus. Next base: position 31,843,174 of record JARWKJ010000005.1, read on the forward strand.
CCTGCCTTTAATGCGCTGTCGATTTCTTTTACAACAGACGCGATAGCGAGTCTATACATCTCAATTCTCCAGCTGCAGTCATCTTTGAGGGAAACCAGTTCAACCCAAGCGCTCTTTGATAACGTGATGATTACGTAACTGCAGATCATCTGTCCATCATCGTCTAAAGCCCGCCCTGGCAATTTGATTGGCCCGACGATTTCCGAACCGATTATAATTACTCCTCAATGGATCGAGTCCAGACCGAACTTCCTGACCAAAAAATGTTGTGGGCGGGGTTCGGGCTGGCATCCAGGCTACTTCCTAGGTGTATATGACTTTCTTCTTTCAGATGAATACAATCAGAAATATATTAAAAAATTGTCCTAGCTCTTCCAAGCTTTTTAATGCCAGTGAATGGAGGATGATTTTTTAAAGTAAAAAAAAAGTGCATCCATCCATGATAAAAGTAATCCATTCAGGTCCATGGGGTTAATAAAGGCCTTCTGAAGCGAAGCGATGCGTTTGTGTAAGAAAAATATCCATTTTTATAACTTATCAACTAAAATAACTAGCTTCCGGCAAACGGCCTATGCAAGTCGACTTATACCAAAAGAGTAATAGCTGACGCGATGTATGACATAAGGTCAAGGGAAGGGTTACTCTTTCGCCATAAATCGATGCGTACGGCCGTCTGTCGGAAGCTAGTTATTTTAGTTGATAAAGTTTTAAATTATATTATAATTTTAATATAATATTCAAATTATAGTTAGATATTTTGTGAGATATTTTTCTAACAAAAACACATTGTTTTACTTCAAAAGGCCTTTATTAACCCCCTGGAGGCGTGTGAAGTACTTTTATGGAGGATGGGTGCACTTTTTTGGCCAAAATAATATCCTCCACTCACTGCCATTATAAAGCTTGGAAGAGCCAGGACATGTTTTAATTAAACTTCTATTCGTCTGAAAGAAGAAAGTCATATACACCTAGGATGGCTTGAGGGTGAGTAAATCATGGGGTAATTTTCATTTTGGGGTTAACTATCCCCAGGGGCGGACTTAACCATTAGGCAAAGGTCGGCAATTGCCTTGGGCCCCGAGCTACCTAGGGGCCCCCAAAATGCCCCATTAAATTATGCTTAAGTTTTTTTTTTTTTTTTTTTTTTACTTTTCGCAAATGATATATTTCTAAAAAAAACATTTGCGAAAAAAGGCATCAAATAGTTAGTGTCGCAGACAGGAGGGGGCCCCCCATCTCACTACATTGGACTATTCCATTATCTCACTTTCTGCGTGCGAAAGTGACAAGGCTGTAATGCGCCAAAAAAACTGACGGAGAAAAATAAGTGATTAACAGACAGTGTACGAGTGACAGACAGAGTGTAACTTACAGAGTAGTAGACAATGAAGTAAAAATGAAGCGAAGCTACACAAGCGATGCTGAAAAGCAGGAAGCGGGAGGAAAGCAAAACGTTTTTAGCAAAATTGCAGAAGGTAACAAATAGAGATGCACCGATTGATCGGCTGGTGACCGGAATCGGCCGATTTTCACGTGATCGGCGACCGGCCGGTCAGTCTGACATTTGCCGATTTTATGCCGGTCAAATGCACTCGGGCGCCGCATGATTAACATCGCGCAACATCAGCATCACACGTGCACACGGAACGCGCACTTGTAGGAAACCTCGTGAATTACGACCGTTTCACACAGCAAGCGTGAGCAGCGCTTTTTTTTCTTCTTCGGCGTGCATGTTAATCAATGAGTGCATTCACACCGGGAGCCGGAGCAGCGCGTGAGCGTCAAGCAGGAGTGTCGCGTGAGCAACAGTGAAGCGCGGGTTTCGGCGCCGAGTCTATTCTGCTCGCACTCAATTAAAGTGAAAGCATACTTTTGATGGACAAAATAAATATGATTTCACCCCAAAAGTGCCCAAAATGCACAGAATTTGCACGTCTGGTGTGTTTTAACAAGAACTGAAGTAGCCAGGCTATGTCAGAAAAGAAAATTAAGAATCAAAAATATTTATAGAAAATAACTTGTTTTTATTCCCAATCGTTTCTCTGCACATGCTCCACTTGTCCTGTTTAGCCTGGCTGGACATGTGTCAGAGAGAAAAACTGTTTGAGAAATATAACTTGCAACAAGTGATTGCAATAGGCCTGTGTGTGTGTGTGTGTGTGTGTGTGTGTGTGTGTGTGTGTGTGTTGAGAAATATATACTGCAAGGGTAGGCTATATTTATTTTATTTTTATTTTTATTTGTTGTTTATATATTATTTTATTGCCATTACCTGTTTTCATACAAAAGTTTAGTTTGCTAAATATATCAATTTTTTTTAAGTTGGATATTGGATGTGAAAAGAAAGAAATGCTTCTTCCATAACACTGCACTTTAGATGTGTGTGGATTTCCCACACCAGGAGTAATTTATATAGTTCTATTTTATAGCGATTATCTGGTAAAAAAAAGTTCTATGCAAAATGTTCTATTAAAGAGAAGATAGAAAATATAATATATGTTTGTGTGCGCTGTAAAGTGGTTTAAAAAAAGGAAATCGGAATCGGCTTAAATCGGTATCGGCAGGTTAAACTCAAGAAAAATCGGAAATCGGAATCGGCCTAGAAAATTGTAATCGGTGCATCTCTAGTAACAAACTTTTTTGTGATGCCCGCTGACAATGACAACAATGCTAACGATATGTTACAAGTCCATGGTCGTAGCCAGCTATGAGGTGACCGAGGTCCGGAACTCTGTCATTTTTTTACATTCAAAAATAAAATGTCAAGTTCTCTGAATGATTAATTAGCCGTTTAAACCACCTCATATGAGTAATGAGTGTTTGAAATTCATGTTGCTGCGAGAAGCTAGCGCAGTGAACGGGGCTTGAGAGCGCGCTGTGAGTGAGTGCACGGGTGCAGCCTCCGTGTTGCCAGATCCACCTAATGGAAAGGTGGCAGTAGTCTCCTGGACCGGTTTTTCCAATTTAATGTGACACTTTAGGAAGTTATTAAAGTGGAAAGTTGCATGTTAGCAAAGTCCTTTATATAAATAGTCTCTGATGTTAGGGTTAGTGATATATTAACCTTATTTCCAAAACACAAGCTTTGAACTTATTTCGGATTATTATTATTATTTTGTTTTGTTTTTCGTAGCAATATCTGGCAACATTTTACTGTCGGCATTAATAAAAAAAAGCTTATAGACAAACTGTAATTGCATAAAGCTACCACATTCGGTAAGACAAACGCAATGATCATCGTGATTATCTGTAAGAAATGTATAACACTATCAAAAACTATAGCATAATACAGACCTGTATGAATGAAACTTGCCAAATAACTTACTGGAAGACGGCTCATGCTGTTTAGTTAACCTTTCACAAAGTCATCATAAAAACATTAATTAAAGCAGTGTTTCTCAACTAGCAATCTATTCAGCCAGCATATTTGTGTTTGATCTGTGTGAATTACAGAAATATAAGACTTGCTAGACCTACTTTTTTTCTATATTTCTTTGCACAAAATTCTCCAGAAAGTGCCATTTAATGGTTTATTTTTCAAAAAATGAAATTTATTTTTATTTTCGTTCTCTTTTAAAGATCGGATGGGGGGCCCCATACTACCTTCGCCTTGGGCCCCCAATTTGCTAAATCCGCCACTGACTATCCCTTTACTTTTCTGCATTTGCTCTCAGTCATAGGTGCTGCTTCAGTACTGATTTTGTAATCTGTTTGCTTTCAGTGCAGTTCATGTACCTCGATTTGGCCTCTTTGACATCTGTGCGGCAGTTTGTCCAGAGATATAAAGCCACAGGTTTGCCACTACACGTCCTTGTCAATAATGGTATGTAAATTCCTTAATTCCTCTAGCATTAGGCAATTTTTTCCCCTTAAAATTGCTGTATTATTTGTTGTTATTGTCATATTTGCAGTGTCTAACATTTTTAAATGTTTATATTTATATTTTATATTTCGTATTTTCATATTTATTTATTTATTTATTTAATGATTTAAAGAATTCTTATTAACAATAAACAATTTTACAGCATTTATTACATTAGATTAATATTAATTTTTATATTGTATAGATAGATTTCACATTGCATGTATTAAAATTAATGTATAATGAACAAACATGAAATTGCAATACAAGTTCCAAAATTGCTGTTCATTGTTAGTTCATGATACCTAATGCATTAACTTGTAAAGTCTTAACTGTAAAGTGTTACCTATTTATCATTTATAGGTTGTCTCCTATAAACGGTCTTAAAATGTCTTGCGTCCTCCTAAGCTCGCTCTGTTGGACATGTCTGGTCTGTGTCCTGAGGGCCTTAGGGGTTGTTTGTTTTAACTGAATGACTTTTATTTAGAAGTCTGCCCGAGGGAATGTCTCAAAATGACAGGAACAGTCACACACTGTCCTCTCCCTAACAGAGAGAATTAATAATTCACGCTTCCCTTTTCCTGTTTGTTCTTTATGGCGTACACCCCTCCCATCTGATGCCAGCTGATGGGTCAACATATTTGTGCCACCCCGTTGAGGGTCTAATGATGCCGAAAGGTCAACACTTGACCCCTCTAGTGCTCTGGCTGGACAGGACACTGCATGTGTCTGAGGAAGAGTCGAGGGACATTGATTCTCTCTTTAGAGAACATGGATCGATAAAATTAGGATTCGTTAGGTTCAACTTTCCAGTGTGAGTGTAATTAAAAACGTACTGTTTAATGTTCATTTAATATGCTGAGGACATTTTTATAATCCTGATTATTGTTTTCTCCTGCGAACTGAGCTGTAATTCTGTTAAGAGCAAAATAATGATGAAACATGTTTTCAAGAGCAGAGGCTTATTTCCACATGAATGCTGGTGCTCAGTCTCGGCCAGGGTTTAAAACCAGATTACATCCATTTAATATTGGGATTCACCAACTTTAATTATCTTGTGGTCGCTCTTTATAAAGACATAGAAGTGCATTTTTGTAGAAGGCTATGTTTATGTGTGAATGTGACGCATGATGATCTTCACATCTTTTCATTTTCTGCTCTGCGAGAACATGAATTAAGCAGAAAAATCACATTAAGAACTTTAATGGAGGAAATGGTTATTCGCTTGTTCAGTTTCATATGAAGACATCTCTGATATCATTCTCTCTGTGTGTTAAAAGCCATTCAAAAAGATGTGAATCAATAAACGAGCAATACTTAATTCACGGTATTCAGAGAGCTGCATGCAGTACAATGTTCTCTGAGTGTATTTTCATTGCTTTTCAAAACAGTGACTCAGAAATTACTCATGAGTCATTTTTAAGGTGTGAATACTTGATCAAGCATAGTAGGATTCTTCCTGGTGTCCTGCATATTCTGTTTGTTCATAATATATCAGCAATGATGTTCCTTTATGTATGCAGCTGGTGTTATGCTTGTCCCGGAGAGGAGAACAGAGGATGGATTTGAGCTACACTTTGGGCTAAACTACCTGGGCCATTTCCTGTTGGCCAACCTGTTGCTAGATGTCCTGAGGAAGTCAGGCAAACCTGGGAAATGTTCCCGAATAGTTATTATGTCTTCAGCTACCCATTATGGAGGAAGATTAACTCTGGATGACTTGCAGGGAAGGTTAGAGGTTTACTGTATTACACTTGAGCGTTTTTTCTTACCTCAAGCCTTTTTGTGAATGGAAGGGATGAATTGATGCAATTGATGAATTCAAAAGTGTGAAAAATCTAATTTTATTCCGTATTGTTCGACACCACTGCTGAATCTAGTTCTACATGCAAAAGTCATCCAATTTTATGTTCTGTTTTTGCATTTTTGAATTAAGTCTGAATTGTCTACTCTGACTGCACACACAAACAAAAACATACAACACAGTCATTGTAGTCATATTTAAAAACAGTCTGTTCTTTTTCAAACAATACACTCACTGAATCCACCGGTTACTGAATTAAGATCTCACTTTTCATAACTCATTCCCAACTGAGAACCGTTACCATGTTGTTTGTGCTGTGGACTATATTATGAAATGTGGTTTGTGAGACTTAATTAGCATAATCTCCTACTTGTTAAATAATAGTAATTAAAAAAAAAATTGACACAAGTTTTGAGGGGGTGAATAATTGATTTTTTTTGTCTATTTAGCTTATTTTAATGCTTGTTTCATCTTGTTTTAATTCATTTTAAGTTATCATGAGGCACACTAGTGGGCCCCAGCCCCCTGGTTGAGAACCTCTGCCATAAACAGAGTTGTGTAAAAATGAATATATTAGTTATATTAGATATATCAGTGAAATCGTAGGTGGAGTTTCATTTTGTGCATGGAGGGGTAACAAAAAGAAGGCTAAAGGCTTATTGTGTGCAAATATGAAGACTATAGCCTATTGTCTTCATATTTGCACTATATAGTATCTATACGATTATACAACACTTTTACCCAAAGGATAAAAAATAAAAGCTTACCTGATGCAGAAGTAGCTGTTTTCTCCCCCAACTTGCTTAGATTTCAACTATCTGATAGTTTTGCAATCAAACATTCATATTGTACAGTTGGCCTACAATTTAGCTTGACTGCTTGCAAAGGGGGAACAAAAAAGAAGAAGTGTAAAGTGCCACAAACTCCAACACTTTTAAACTCTGGAAAAGAATGCATGCGAAAATTGAACAATATATGACCATTTTAGTTTTCAATATGTAAAATAATTTAGCCATAATTTCATAATTCTGCACATTAATAAGATTAGATAAAAGTGTGTTTTTTTTTTTCACCACCTAGACTAATGCTGCATTCCCACCATGTTGTAATTACCGTAGTTTCAAGATGACAACACATGACATTCAATTTCGAGCTGTTCACGTCCTCGGACTGGAATTATGCGTTTCTGTGGCAACACTATCAACGCCTAAATTAATCTACAAGCTCTATAAGGATGTGAACGCTTTTTACAAGTTGAAATCTCGTAATTACTTGAACGGACCTTAAACAATTATCCACCACAAAACTCCACCTTATAGCCATAATGGTTATTGCTGTTTGCTTTTTGTTTTTTTCAATAAATATTGGCTATTAAATGCTCATTTACATTTAAATTATATTTGCCATCACCACTCTGTCACGATGGGTGGCTGAAATGAAGGCGCACGACGATGTAAACAAAACAAAATAGTATTTTAATTGTAAATTTAACAAGGAAACACACAGGAGATAAACTTGTAGACACGGAATAGAACAACCACTTCAATATAGACGTAAAACAATCCAGGACAAAGAACTGACAGAAACTTGAGGGCAGAAATTTAAGTACAGAGGGCAAACAAAGGAGCTAATGAGTTCATTAACAAGGGACAGGTGATTGAAATGAATCAATGAAACTTGGAAAATGTCTCGGTTACTAATGTAACCCTGAAGGAGGGAACGGGAGAGGTAACGTCAACAGGAAAACGTAATTGGGATCACTTCAGGGAAGCCCTATCATCTTCAAGTATCTACAGTTGGTGTGCGTGAATCGCGTCACGTGCCCCACCCTGCAGCGCAGGTATAAACAGGTAGCGGGCGCACGCACACATTGTTTTTCGCTGAGGAGCCGAGATCGTGACAGCCGTACAGCGATGGTCAGCAACGGTGGCGACGGGGCATTACGTCTCCCGTTCCCTCCTTCAGGGAACGAGGTTTACATTAGTAACCGAGACATTACCTATTAGTCGCTCACGTTCGGCGTAACGTCGGCGTGACAACGTAATTGGGATCCCTATGGAAAACCCCACGGTTGCTGCCACATCCAGTGCCCTACGCAAGACTCTCAGGGCCAGATGTACTAATGCTTTTGCGCCCACTTCAGGCGTATTTGTTTCGCAAAGTGCGCATAAAACCATGGCGAGGTATGTACGAACGGGACGCACCGAGATGAAAGCGCAGACTGCCTGTCGCGGGACCTGAAAATGGCTAAATACGCTTTTCGTGTCATGCATATGCATTCATGGGATGGTCAAGGGGAAAGTGGGAGTGTCACATAAAGAGATGGGAGGGGAAGCGTAAACTGCGCCTAATTATGTATTCCGCGTTATGTTCAGAAAAAGCCGGTGAAAGCGCGCCTCTATTTTGCGCTGAAAATTCTCTGCCTCTTAAAAGCAGGTGTAACTTAGTAAGAGGGTTTCCTGGCATATGCCTCCTGGTGAAATGGCAGCAGTAATCCGAGCAAGACGAAGACATAGGCTAATGAGAATATTTTTGCCAAAAGAATCACACTTTTTCAGTTGAGTGACAGGGCACGGGCAGAGCACGCCTTGGGCTTCGTAACCCAAGCCAATGGCATCCACTATCCAGTGGGTCATCCTCTGCTTGGAGACAGCCTTTCCCTTCTGACAGCCTCCCTAACAGACAAAGAGCTGATCTGAGGTCCTGAGGCTTTGCGTTCTATCCAAGTATAGGCGCAGAGCGCAAACTGGACAGAGAAAAACAAGGGCTGAGTCTGCGTCCTCCGAAGGCAGCGCTTGCAGGTTCACCACCTGGTCCCGGAAGGGAATGGTTGGAACCTTGGGCACGTATCCCGGCCGGGGTCTCAGGATAACGTGAGAGTTAGCCGGGCCGAATTCTAGGCACGATTCGTCAACCGAAAATGCATGCATGAATCCCCTACCCTTTTGATGGAGGTCAATGCAACCAGGAGTACTGTTTTACAAGACAGAATTTTTAGCTCAGCTGATTGCAAAGGCACAAAGTGTGGTCTCTGAAGTGCCGAAAGGACCAGAGACAAAACCCAAGATGGAATAGAAAGTGGGCGAGGTGGATTTAGTCTCCTTGGTGGTGGCTGCTGCTGAAGCTTTGCGGGACCGGAGGACGCCGCAGGCGTTCGACCTAGGCAGCGAGCGGACGGAGGGTCTACGGCCGGCGGATGGGTGGGGGCGGCAGCGGTCCGCTGGGGCCGGATGTGCCGGATGGCCTCCGCCTGCTTCTGGGTGGCCAAGAACTGCTACGCAAAGCACTCGACCGCGACGCCGAATAACCCAACCTGGGAAAGAGGGGCATCCAGGAACCGACATTTGTCGGTGTCCCTCATATCAGCCAGGTTGAGCCAAGGTTGAGTTCCTGGACCACCAAGGTGGACATCGCCTGACCGACGGAACGTGGGGTTTCTTTCATCGCCCGTAGGGCGCTGTTAGTTGCCGCACGGAGCTCCCGGAGGAGTCCTGGGTCAGAACCACCCTCGTGCATGTCCATGAGCGCCTGGGCCTGGTGGACCTGCAGGAGCGCCATGGCATGGAGGGCGGAAGCAGCCTGTCCACAGGCTCTGTAAGCTTTCGCCATAAGACCGGACGGAAACTTACATGCCTTGGACGAGAGGCGTGGATTGCCCCGCCAGGAGGAAGCGGACGCTGGACACAGTTGCATCGCAACGGCACGCTCCACCGGCGGGACATCCACATACCCCGTAGCCTCTCCACCATCGAGGGTGGTGAGGAGCCACAAGGACGGCTTCTGGCACTATACAGTGCCGTCCACGTCCTAGTGAGCTCCTCATGCACCTCCGGAAAGAATGGCACCGGGCCGGCGCACTGAGAACCAGCACGGCCCACCCCGAGAAACCAATCATCCAACCGAGAAGGTTCGGGACGTGGTTGAGGATTCCACACAAGTCTGATCTTCTCGGCGACCCGGGAAAGCATAGCTGCCCATTCTGGATCGGACTCGGGCAACGCTACACTCCCCGAATGGGGGTAACGCAGCCGAATCCTCATCTCCAGAGGACTGAAGCTCCCCCTCCGATGCTGCAATCGACATCTGGTCGTCAAGGGGAGCTCCAAAAGACACGACTGGTCGTCCATGAGAAGGACCAGCACGCTCTTTTGATGGCTCCGTTGGCGGCAGCGTTAGTGAGGCGTGAGGGGCCCACGGAGATTGCCTCGGTGGGGAAGCCCTCACGGTAACACTCAGATCACCCTGGTTAAGCACCGAAGTGGGCCTATTCTGAGGTCCAGAATAAGCACGCGATCGGGGCACAGGCGAGGTGACTGCACCTCCCTTGAGGATTCTTATAATACTAATGTGTCATAAAGTTAGCAAAATGTAACGTAAATTAACAAATGGGGGGCGAAGATTGGAGTTTATAGAGACTAAACATGCTACACATATGATTTTGGTTAACCATAGTATGCAAGTCATGTTTCAGACCAAAATAGTTTAGAAGAGAGAATGGAGACATAGGCCAAACCACATAAAAGGAAAATTATGAGATGGAAAATTAGATACATGTTAAGACATTTATCACATGGTTATATATATATATAATATATAGGAATAAAAGGGTTCATTTCTTCTTCTCAGCAAGAATTAGGAGACAATTCCCTGCACATTCTTTTGGGTCGTAAAACTGTGTCCTGTAACAGGACACCGAGTTCTGCCAGTGTGTTGGCTTTATTTGGGGGAAGTCTCACAGACCTTTGTTGGGATAGTGAGTTTGCTGGATTATTCATTAAATATAATGTGTGTGTGTCTGATATATAATTATTGGTCCAGATGCTACAAAAACAAAGACAAAACATAACCCTGACACACTCACTTAAATGTTAATTGTTCTTTTTTAAATTGGTCATTTTTAGCATATCTCAAACTGAATGTCCATTCATACGGTACATTATAATGTTGTGATGCCTAAATAATTGCTTTTAGTTTATTTAGACAAAAAAAACTATAGAATATAAAATATAGAATTTTAACAATTTATAACCAAGTATAGAGTATTTGAACATTTATCAGGGGAAATGATATTGACTTGTCTGTATTAGCTGGAATTTCAATATTGGTGCATCCCTAACATTCTTAAAAGGCGAAAATATGTGTCTCATATTAAACACAGATCTTCCTGTAGTGCAGATCAGTCCATTTCCTCAAAATATTGGCACTGTTCTAACCTATTTTTTTCAGGACTGCTTTTATATTGCTTTCAATCTTGAGAGTCCTCATCCTTTACTGCAGTCATGTACTCCAACTATTCAAGGACACAGTCACTATAACATGCAGTGCGATTCAGAGCACTGTTTATTGATTGACTGAATTCTGCAAAGCCTCCTGGGAGGCAGAAAGGGGGCGGTTATGAGTGTTACAATAAATACTGACAAACAACAAATCTAATACAGAAAACAAGGTGCCCGCTTGCAACTGATGGTGAGTTTTGTCACGCTGTATGTTAAGTGTGTGTGTGGTTGGCTCATGCTGTGGGTTGGCACAGAAGATTCCTAATAAATATGTCCTTCAAGGTGAGAGAGGAAGGGGTGGGCGCAAAGACATCTGCTGGTATAAATAACGGATAAATGAAGCAGCTGAATGATTAGACATGGATTCTTCATTCTGGGGCATTCTAGGACTTCGAAACATGCATAGAAAGACAAGATTTTTGAATCAATTTATGGTTTGTTAATGTGAATATAGCAATTAGGCACCAATGCTGGTAAAATTTCACGATTATTGATGCTAATTTCAATGCTGTTGAACAAATGTTAAATGTTAAAATACATATTGGCCTGGTTTCACAGACAGGACATAGATTCAGCCAGGAGTAGGCCTTAGTTAAATTAGGACAATTAAGTGTTTTTTTAAAAACATGCCTTAGAAAAAAAAAAAAGCTATCAATGCCTAAATGAATCTGCAGTGGTCACGTGGTACAAGTAGGAGCTCTAAGAAAATTCCCAGCTTAATCTTATACGAGCTCTACGAGGTTGTGAAGGCTTTTTTTCAAGTTGAAAGTTTGTGATTATGACGTGGCATGAATGCATGGGTTTCAAAGTTCAAGGGTTTGAAAACTATGACTTTACCATCTCCACGTAAACAACAAAAATGTGAATTTGTGTAAACGGTGACATCATACGTATATTACACGTTCACACATGCGTATTACGTGTTCACAGGGTGTTTCTTGTCAAAGTGACATCGCCAACTACTGGCCTGGCATGCAAAATCAAGCCTTTTTAGTCATTTTCGCAGATCCGTGTGGATCGTTTTGACAAGGTTGTCATCTGTTTTTAGTACATTGTTGTCATCTTTGTTTTGCTTATTATTGTTACGGGTGTGGTGCAGGTTGAAGGAGAGGCAGCAGTCAGCAGATCAAATTCAATAATCTGGATGTGCAGGAGGCCAGGGCGGAGACTTTCCCTCGGGCGGCCAGGGCGGAGACTTTCCCTCGGGTGGCCAGGGCGGAGACTTTCCCTCGGGCGGCCAGGGCGGAGACTTTCCCTCGGGCGGCCAGGGCGGAGACTTTCCCTCGGGCGGCCAGGGCGGAGACTTTCCCTCGGGCGGCCAGGGCGGAGACTTTCCCTCGGGCGGCCAGGGCGGAGACTTTCCCTCGGGCGGCCAGGGCGGAGACTTTCCCTCGGGCGGCCAGGGCGGAGACTTTCCCTCGGGCGGCCAGGGCGGAGACTTTCCCTCGGGCGGCCAGGGTGGAGACTTTCCCTTGGGCGGCCAGGGTGGAGAGGCCACTTCAGGTGGCCAGGGTGGAGAGGCCACTCCAGGTGGCCAGGGTGGAGAGGCCACTCCAGGTGGCCAGGGTGGAGAGGCCACTTCAGGTGGCCAGGGTGGAGACTGTCCCTCGGGTGGCCATGATGGAGAGGCCACTTCAGGTGGCCATGGTGGAGAGGCCACTTTAGGTGGCCAGGGTGGAGACTGTCCCTCAGGTGGTCATGGTGGAGAGGCCACTTCAGGTGGCCATGGTGGAGAGGCCACTTCAGGTGGCCATGGTGGAAAGGCCACATCAGGTGGCCATGGTGGAGACGCACCTTCAGGTGGCCTATATCCCCCCCCCCCCCCCCCCCCCCCCCAAAACTTTCTTGGGGGGAATCACAGGCTCTGGGACAGGCTCTGGGACGTGGAAAGTCTCTGGCTGGGCTAGCAGTGAAGGCCCGGCTATGCTGGATGGAACCAGCGGTGAAGGCTCAGAAGGGCTGGACGGGACCAGCGGAGAAGGCTCTGAAGGGCTGGACGGGACCAGCGGAGAAGGCTCTGAAGGGCTGGACGGGACCAGCGGAGAAGGCTCTGAAGGGCTGGACGGGACCAGCGGAGAAGGCTCTGAAGGGCTGGACGGGACCAGCGGAGAAGGCTCTGGTTCGGCCGGCGTGACGCGAAGCTCCGGCCCGGCTGGCGTGACGCGAAACTCCGGCTCGGCCGGCGTGACGCGAAGCTCCGGCCCGGCTGGCGTGACGCGAAACTCCGGCTCGGCAGGCGTGCAGGGAAGCTCAGGCTCGGCAGGCGTGCAGGGAAGCTCAGGCTCGGCAGGCGTGCAGGGAAGCTCAGGCTCGGCAGGCGTGCAGGGAAGCTCAGGCTCGGCAGGCGTGCAGGGAAGCTCAGGCTCGGCAGGCGTGCAGGGAAGCTCAGGCTCGGCAGGCGTGCAGGGAAGCTCAGGCTCGGCAGGGCTGCAGGGAAGCTCAGGCTCGGCAGGGCTGCAGGGAAGCTCAGGCTCGGCAGGGCTGCAGGGAAGCTCAGGCTCGGCAGGGCTGCAGGGAAGCTCAGGCTCGGCAGGGCTGCAGTGGAGCTCAGGCTCGGCAGGGCTGCAGTGGGGCTCAGGCCCGGCAGGGCTGCAGGGGAGCTCAGGCTCGGCAGGGCTGCAGGGGAGCTCAGGCTCGACAGGGCTGGACGTGACCAGCTGTGAAGGCTCGGCTGGGCTGGACGGGACCAGCTGTGAAGGCTCGGCTGGGCTGGACGGAACCAGCGATGAAGGGTCGGCTGGGCTGGACGGAACCAGCGGCGAGGGCTTGGCTGGGCTGGACGGAACCAGTGGCGAGGGTTTGGCTGGACTGGACGGAACCAGTGGTGAAAGGTCGGCTGGACTGGACGGAACCAGTGGTGCAGGCTTGGCTGGGATGGATGGAACCAGCGGTGAGGGCTTGGCTGGGCTGGACGGAACCAGCGGTGAAGGCTTGGCTGGGCTGGACGGAACCAGCGGCGAAGAGGGCTTGGTGCTGGACGGAACCAGCAGCGAAGAGGGCTTGGTGCTGGACAGAACCAGCGGTGAAGAGGGCTTGGTGCTGGACAGAACCAGCGGTGAAGAGGGCCTGGTGCTGGATGGAACCAGCGGCGAAGAGGGCTTGGTGCTGGACGGAACCAGCGGCGAAGAGGGCTTGGTGCTGGACGGAACCAGCGGTGAAGAGGGCCTGGTGCTGGACGGAACCAGCGGTGAAGAGGGCTTGGTGCTGGACGGAACCAGCGGTGAAGAGGGCTTGGTGCTGGACGGAACCAGCGGTGTAGAGGGCCTGGTGCTGGATGGAACCAGCGGCGAAGGCTTGGCTGGACTGGACACCACCAACCCAGGATCGAAGAGAGGCCAGAGTGGAGAGTTGTGTCGGGACTCCTCTCGACCACCGCCTCCACTGCGGCCTCCACGGGTCCTACGGAACACAGCTTGGCGGGTTCCCACAAAGGCCTGCTTCCAACTCTCCATCTTCCCTTTTTTCTTTACTTTTTGGTCGGTTCTTCTGTTACGGGTGTGGTGCAGGTTGAAGGAGAGGCAGCAGTCAGCAGATCAAATTCAATAATCTTTACTAATATAACTCAAAACAGGAATCCAGGAACATAACCACACCAAATACAAACGTACCATACACAAACGAGAACCGACCAGGAGTGAAGGAGAACACAGGGTTTACATACACAGAGAACAGATAGGGGAACAAGACACAGCTGGGGCAAATTAACTAGACACAGGTGAATAAACTAAACACTAACGAGCAGCGGGAAACAGGAAACAGGACTGAACCAAATACACAAAGAACGGGGGAAACACAGGACATACATGTAACAATTATTTTTTGCTTTTTGTTTTCCTTAATCAATATTGACTATTTAATTGTACAATTGCTCATTTACCAGTTTTTACATTTAAATTATATTTGCCATCATCTACCATGCACTTAAACTGTTAAATGTTCTTCATTTTTAGCCTATTTAAAACTGAATGTCCATTCGGTACATTATAATGTTGTGATGCCCAAATGCCAATTTCCAGTCATTATTGATGCTTAAAATTAAAACTATAAAAAAAAATGTTTCACTGAAACGAAGAGCTGAAATAAAAGAAAACAAAAATATTAGATGGAAAAAAAGAAAACAATAAGCTATATAGAAATAAAAAAACAAAACTGACAAAAAGCATATAACACAAAAATTACTAAAACTTTAATATCAAAATGAAAATGAAATGAAAATAATTCAAAATACTAATAAATACTGTAATAGTATAAGTAAAACCAAATAACGCTGGTTTAATGTTAACTGCTGTTCTGAATGATCTGACTTGAAGCAACAACACATCAACGAGCACATTCTTGTCAAAATGGGTTTGCAAACACAAATTACAGTAAACAACACATTATTGGCTGTTGACACCAAAATAGCTGCATAACTATGCTCAAGGCCTCTTTCTTTTTTCTCCCATTGTCTCTCTTCCTCAGGATGTGTTATAGTGCCCATGGTGCATACGCCCAGAGTAAACTGGCCCTGCTGCTGTTCTCCTACCACCTGCAGGACCAGTTGTTGGTCAAAGGAGACCCTGTAACGGTTAATGCAGTGGACCCAGGCATGGTGAACACAGCCCTGTATAACAATCTGTGTGGCCCGGCCCAGCTAGCCAAGAAGCCTTTCGCTAAACTGCTCTTTAGGGTAAGGCAAATCATTTTGCCCTCTATAAAATCACATTAGTCAAGTTTACTGGAGGATAATAATTGCCTGTGCATATTTGGACTGCCTTATTTTATTTAAATAACTTGCCAAACTTTGGAAAGTCAGCCAAACTAGGTCTGAGTCACTAGTGTGATGGTTTATTCAGGCACCTGTCTGTGCTTGGCAGAGAATTCTTGAGGCTTCAGTTTTCACATTGACAGGGCCGAGATAGGACATGAAATGTACAGCTTTCAAGTGGTTGAATTAAAAAATTCGATAGAAAAAAACCCATCAAATATTTTCATATTATGTGTCAAACCTGTTAATTGATCAATATTATAAATCTGTGCTATTTTGTCTAAAAAAATAAAACGCACTAGAAGCTAAAAACAAATGTTTTATCAAGATTAAATGGATGTTGTAATAGCCATTGATGCTGATAAGGCTAAATATATAAACAAATGCTTGCTTGCGTTATAATGCAAAGTATGAAATATATAAATACTATTATTTTGAGATGAATAGTTGATGAGAAAGTCTTTATAATAGAGTTGGGACAAGTATTAGTTTAGTTTTATTGAGATACAATTATAGTTTTTATTCATATTTTGAATTCGTTTTTGTTTTAATATGTTCCATTTTCATTTGAGTTAAAATGTAAAAAAAATGTGTTGTAGTTTTTATCTTTTTTTCTATCTTGATGTAGTTTTTATTAATTTTTAGTTATTTTAGTACATCAAGTTACAACTACATGAAAATAAGAAATGCTGTAAGCTGAAATAAAACTAGTGAAAGATTATATTTTAATATTTTATTTTATTTCAGTTAACGTTTGTTTCATTTCAAGTAACAAATTTATTTATTTATTTTATTTTATTTTATTTTAGTAACTATAATAACCCTGGGTGGGAGCTCTATTATACGAAAGCCCTTTTAATTTTTGCCTAATCTTTATCATTTGGTAAGTGCTACATGATTGCAAAAGTAATCTAAAATCTAAAATTAGGCAGAAGCAAGCAACCACATTAAAATATCAGCTGATACATATCCTATATTGAATGATACTGTTAAAATAAATAACTAATATTATTTAAAATGATAACTGTTATTACTTATTGGTCCAATATGCAATTGCCTGCTTTTGCCTCTAAAACGCATTCAGTTTCATGTGTTCATGAATATTCTCCTTTAGATAGAGTCAGTGACAAAGACTGTTGTGAAAGGTGCTCTGTTGAATGACAACACTTTATGACAAACCCACCTGCCCCAATATGTTGCAGTAAGGTATTGTGACAGTGTGGTGTATCCTGGGAGACACTGTTTTCACTCTCTCTTTTCTTCTTTTCCATCCGTCTGTCTCACCCAATCTCTTGGAATTCGTCTTGAAATCTAAAGGTTTGGAGCCGCTATGTCAGGGTGAACAATAATTGGATTTATCTTTTCTCTTTGCTTCAAAGGTGTGTGTGTGTGTGTGTGTGTGTGTGTGTGTGTGTGTGTGTGTGTGTGTGTGTGTGTGTGTGTGTGTGTGTGTGTGTGTGTGTGTGTGTTAATCAGACGTGATTCTTTCATCTTCCTTTAGAATATGTTACACCTCTTGAATTTCAGATAAGTGGAAGAAAATGTTGGGAAGAGTAAAAAAAAAAAAGTAATATAGAGTATACAATTACAAATATACAAATATGTATATGGTATTTCTAGATTTTTAATGTGGTTTCATGTTACGCTATATATTATATGCCACCTATACAATAAATACCCATCTGTTTGTGCTCAGTGATCTGTTGTCTCAAAATGATCAAAATTGCTACCTTTTTTTTCCAGGCTGTTTTACTGTCATCCCATAAATTCAGCTGAGTTTATGGTGCTAAAAGAGCATTAGAGATGAGCAAACATCTATAGCAAACAGCAGCATATGATTGTGTTGAACACTCTGTCAGAACATTATATAATCATTTTTTTATGTATGAACAACTCTCTTTGGTTATGCGCAATAGATAGCAAATGAAAACCACAACAATGGCCAGTGACCTTCGCCCATTTCTCAAGGGGAATTATTTGTACTATACAAAAGATAATTCAATGTGTAATCAGTTGAATACAAATGTAATATCCGTGAATCTCGTACCCTTGTTGAGGTGAGGTGTGTTGATTTTGATTTATTAAGATAGTTATCAGCACAGCAATATCCTTTAGCTGGGGCCTTAGTTATTTATTTCAGGTTGAGTCACGGGTCACGGCGTCCATTATGTATGCGGCACAGAAATCGCTGTTGAAAACCCAGAAGTTATGGGGCTCAGCGAGGACAGTGTGCTTTATGTGTTTAAAAGAAAAGATGACAAATTATGAATGTCTTGAGGGGAAATGTTGTTATGACTAGACAGCCAACGACTTTTAAAATAGAAAAGCACACCCGCTGTAGAGAATAAAATTTTTCGGTTCTTGGCAAAAAGAAACTGATAGGGAAGGTTTGTCCAAGAGCATAAAATACTTCTTTATGTCATGTTAGCTATATAACTAATGTTAACGTATATAACCTTAGAGTGTGAAGTGTTATCAGATTTACATAAAATATCATATGCATGATAAATGACATGCAAAAACAACAAAATATTCTAAATATTAAAATTATTCATATATAAGTTAACGAATAGTTCTGGCCTTTGGTTATGATTGGCTGAGCTGCTTACAAAGCAACGCCCCTAACTTTTAGAAAATCTCTGCAAACTGTGGCTTCTTGCTTTTTTATGAAACATTGCTTTCACTAAGTTCTAATTGGTTGAGCCATTTGTCGATTGAGTTCTATATTAATTCTATGCGGCATCTGTGATGTAGCTGGTCAACCATAATTATATTATATATACATATATATATATATATATATATATATATATATATATATATATATATATTTTTTTTTTTTTTTTTTGCTGTTTACTATCACTCAATGTGCAAGGCAAGGAAAGTTTATTTATATAGCACATGTCATACACTATGGCAATTCAAAGTGCTTTACATAGGAGGAAATAATCACAAAATAAAAGCAAGGAAAATTCAAACAGTTATTCAAAAACTTTACATAGAAAGGAATTATAAAAATCACGCAATTCATAGAGCTTTGCATAGAAACTAGAGAAATAAAAGCAGGGGGAATTAAAGCAGTTATAAAAGGAATTAAAGGAGATAAATTATACAGTTATAAAATGAATTAGAGTAAAATGAATTAAAATAGTAAAAAGATGATACATTGAAATAATCTTCTCATCTGGCAAAACACCAGTGTAACTTATTTTGACTCTGAGATTTCCCCATGACGGTCAGTATTCTTCTGTGGATTTTCAGTGGAATAATGTGTTAATAATGTAAAGTAGTCCTACGTAATGATAGCCATATATATATATATATATATACTCACCTAAAGGATTATTAGGAACACCTGTTCAATTTCTCATTAATGCAATTATCTAATCAACCAATCCCATGGCAGTTGCTTCAATGCATTTAGGGGTGTGGTCCTGGTCAAGACAATCTCCTGAACTCCAAACTGAATGTCAGAATGGGAAAGAAAGGTGATTTAAGCAATTTTGAGCGTGGCATGGTTGTTGGTGCCAGACGGGCCGGTCTGAGTATTTCACAATCTGCTCAGTTACTGGGATTTTTCACGCACAACCATTTCTAGGGTTTACAAAGAATGCTGTGAAAAGGGAAAAACATCCAGTATGCGGCAGTCCTGTGGGCGAAAATGCCTTGTTGATGCTAGAGGTCAGAGGAGAATGGGCCAACTGATTCAAGGTGATAGAAGAGCAACTTTGCTGCATACCTCGGTTGTAACGAGTGGTTATTTCAGTCAAAGCATTTGTGAAGCCACAACACGCACAACCTTGAGGCGGATGGGCTACAACAGCAGAAGACCCCACCGGGTACCACTCATCTCCACTACAAATAGGAAAAAGAGGCTACAATTAGCAAGAGCTCTGGTTGAAGACTGGTTGCCTGGTCTGATGAGTCTCGATTTCTGTTGAGACATTCAGATGGTAGAGTCAGAATTTGGCGTAAACAGAATGAGAACATGGATCCATCATGCCTTGTTACCACTGTGCAGGCTGGTGGTGGTGGTGTAATGGTGTGGGGGATGTTTTCTTGGCACACTTTAGGCCCCTTAGTGCCAATTGGACATCATTTAAATGCCACGGCCTACCTGAGCATTGTTTCTGACAATGTCCATCCCTTTATGGCCACCATGTACCCATCCTCTGATGGCTACTTCCAGCAGGATAATGCACCATGTCACAAAGCTCGAATCATTTCAAATTAGTTTCTTGAACATGACAATGAGTTCACTGTACTAAAATGGCCCCCACAGTCACCAGATCTCAACCCAATAGAGCATTTTGGGATATGGTGGAACGGGAGCTTCGTGCCCTGGATGTGCATCCCACAAATCTCCATCAACTGTAAGATGCTATCCTATCAAAATGGGCCAACATTTCTAAAGAATGCTTTCAGCACCTTGTTGAATCAATGCCACATAGAATTAAGGCAGTTCTGAAAGTGAAAGGGGGTCAAACACAGTATTAGTATGGTGTTCCTAATAATCATTTAGGTGAGTGTATATACACATACACAGTTGTGGTCAGAATTAATTAAAAATAAATCAGCATTTTTTTATCCTTTTGATCTTTCATTCAAAAAATTTGCACAAATCTAACCTTTCATTGAAGTAAAAGAATGTGCAGGGGAAATTACATTATGAAATAAATGTTTTTCTCCAAAACACATTGGCCACTAATATTGGCACCCTTTTATTAAATACTTTTTGCCAAGATAACAGCTCTGAGTTTTCTCCTATAATGCCCGATGAGTTTGCAGAACACCTGACAAGAGATCAGAGACCATTCTTTCATACAGAATCTTTCTATTGGGTTCAGTATAGGCGACAGGGACGGTCATGGCAGAAGCTTCATTTTGTGCTCAGTGACACATGTTTGTTTTGGACCGTTGTCCTGATGGAAGATCCAAGCACAGCCCATTATAAGATTTCTAGCAGAGGCAGTCAGGTTTAGATTTTTTATCTGTTGGTATTTGCTAGAATCCATAATACCATGTATCTGAACAAGATGACCAGGACCTCCAACAAAAAATAGGCCCACAACATATAAGATCCAGCAGTATATCTAACCGTAGGCATGGGGTACTTTTTATCCATGTTTGCACCAAACGCATCTGGTGGGTTTGCTGCCAAAAAGCCCTTTTTTTGTTTCATCTGACCATAGAATCCAGTCCCCTTTGAAGTTCCAGTCGTGTCCGACAACTGAATATGCTGGAGTTTATTTTTGGAGGAGCAAGGAGGATTTTACTTGAAACCCTCCCAAACAACATGTGGTGATGTAGGGGTTGTTTGATATATATTGTTTTAGGCTTTCTGACCCCCAAGACTCAAGTAATCTCTGCAATTCTCCATCTGGGATCCCTGGAGAATCTTTGGCCTCTCAAACTTTCCTCCTCACCATCCATTAAGTCAATATAGACACATGTCCTCTTTCCTTGCAGTTTCGTAACATCTTTAGTTGATTGGAACTTCTTAATTATTGCCCTGATTGTCAAAATGGGCATTTTCAAATCTTTTTTCTTTTTGCTATTTTCTTACAGCCCCTTTTTATTTTGTGATGCTCAACAATCTTTTGATGCACATCAGAACTATATTATTTGGTTTTACTCATTGTGATGGACGATTAAGGGGGTTTTGGCCTTTGTGGTTCCTCATATTTAAACTCCTGTGAAACAAGTCATATCTAGACAATTTCATGTTCCTAGTCACCCTGGAGTGCTAAAAAAAGGTAAATATTAATCTAGAAATCTAACTTGTATGTTGTTGTGTTACTTTTGACCCACCTGTGTGTTACTTTCGACCCAACTGACGGGGTCAAAAGTAACATGAGCAGTCTTAAGTTCAAAGTGAAATTATACTGAAGTCGTTCTACATTTTTACAAAATACCACCTGGTATTGATAGACCACACTTGTGAGTGACTGACCACAGCAAAAATATATCTCTGTCTATAAACTGTGCGATATAGTCACGAGGAGCGACCTAAATTTCTGACATGCCAGAAATTCATCCGACTGCCTGTCGGGAGAGGTTAATCGCCTCTCATTTCCGCCTATACATTTCACGAACACTCACGACAAACGACGCACGATATAGCTGAAAAGAGTTGCACGAGTCAGAATTTGGCTCAAAAAACGGACGAAAATCGCAACAGTGTATGCCCGAGAAGCTTTTCTCACACTCTTTGTGCTGTATGGATTCAGCTCAGTATAGAGAAACCTTGTGGCTCCTGTAGTTTAATCTAAATTCCCTCAGACGAAAGAGATCTAGAAAATAGAAAAACAGTGCTTATTCCCAATTGCCTGGCCTCAAAGAGAGGCATTTGAAGTGCAGAGTCTGGCACCAGTGTTAGAGAAGATTGGCTGTCCAGTATAATTGATCCGTCTGGAGGTCATAGTCCAACTGACCATCTGCATATCAATCTCACCAACTGTGCAGCCCAACTTTTAGATCTTCTGATGTGGAAGCGAGCCATAACATTTGCAATTAGAAGGCTAATTTGAATAATTAACCCTGGTGGTTGGAAAGCATCACGTGTGTAAACATGAGGCAAGAGTCACAAGTGGAAGTGTACAGATTAGGACTGACAACAAAATAACTTTCAATTGAATTACATGATTAGCTAGCTTGCAATAAATACAATATATGAATATTTGAAACAAAAAACAAAACAAAATAAAGATGTTAACAGTGTTGTGGCAGGCAAGTAATGCATTCAATAGAATTTACAAAAATTCAGTAAATTTTATTCAAGTTAGTTAACATGTTCAACATGTTCTTGCAACCCATCTACACTTGTTTTATATGTATTGCTCCGTTTCATTCAAGTCTGTTCCATTTGCTGTTTTTGAATGTGTCTTGTGTGAACGGGACACATTCTTATTCCCTGGCTTGCAAAGACTGGTGGGGAATTTATGGCCTGGTCAGGAGGCATGGTTTTTTTAATAGATTTTTTTTTTTTTTTGTTGTTAATTAATTGTACTATTGTACTACAGTAAGCACTATTTCTGAATTCCCTGAAATTCCTTGATTATAGTCTTGAGTTTTCTTCTTGGAACGTAGATGTCACAGTATTCCTCATTTAAATAATTCCTGCCCAAGGCATACACAAAAAAAAAACAAAAAAAAAAGTGGAGCAAAGCCTGGTTGTGTTTGTTGAAACTCATGTTATGGTAAGGGACGTGAGATTCTGAAACATACAGTGTTACTGACAGACTGGCAAGAGAGGTGCTGCCCAATGTAAACATTTTTTTTTTTTTGAACATTCAAGCATGGAAATCTATTCTAGTAGACCCAAAAAAACAAAGTCAAGACTTTGTAAAAGGGCATAATATGGCCTCTTTTAAAAGTTAATGTATTATGTACAAATATATATTATACAAATTAAATATTAAATATTAAAAACAATCAACAATAGTATATTTATAAATTAACATTAATCTACATTAGAGGTCTCCAATCACTATCCTGCAGTTTATCGCCAATCCTAATTAAACACGCCTGAAACAACTAATCAAGAACTTCAGAATTGCAAGAAACTTCCAGCGGGATTGGATACACCTGACCTAATAAATGCTGAGAAAAAAAAGTGAATTGTTCATTCATGATACCTAATGCACTGACTAGTGATAAATTAATCCTTGTTCTAGTGTTAAAGTTACCAAATGACAAATTGACAGTTCTATACAGATACAATGTACAGTATTTGTTTTCAGCCAGTATATTTACCAAAGCAGCTGCAACTTACAATAAAGTGCACATATAAGTGGCAATTACCAGAGCTTGCAGCTAAGGATATATGTCAAGTGCTAGGGTAAGATTTTCAAGTGCCAAGAAGAACACTACAGAACAAATCAAAGAACGCTATAACAACTGCAAACACGCACAAGGAATGTTGCGATGGCTGTCACGTACAAGGATGAGCGAAGTCAAGAGACTAGCAGGAATGCAAAATTTGGAATTTTGTTCCAGGAATCGGGATCATCTTTTCTGTCCTTCTTTGATATTTCATATCCATCGCTGTTTAAATATTCTTAACGTGCCCACAGCTGTGTGTGACTTGATCTCTGATTCCTGTCCATCCACAGACGCCTGCAGAAGGAGCATCCACAGCTATCTACGCTGCAGCTGCCTCTGAGCTCGAGGGGATCGGAGGACTGTATCTGTACAACGGTCGTAAGACGGAGTCTTCAGCGCTGTCTTATGATGAACGGCTGCAAACCAAGTTGTGGAAAGAAAGCTGTGCTCTTGTGGGTCTCCAAAAGGCCTGAGATAACATCAGCACTGAGCTCCTGATCACAGAGACCTTGGCTCTCAACTACATAAAACGTCCACCTGAAAAATATTCAACCTCTTGCCTTAAGTTAGTTTAGTATCCCCATTTTCCAATTTTTCATTCTCTGAAACCGTCCCTCGGTCTTTAAACCATCTCGTTACCATTTAGTGTCCACACAAGCCATCCTTTAAGGTCTTGAAGACTTTACCTCAACAATACATGACCAATACTAACAAGTGCACTGTTTTCCAACATAAAACCTCTCTCTTCCTCCACTTCTTCTCACTTGGGAACTTTCTAAACACTTTGGTTTTCCTGAACTAAGCAAATAAAACAATGATTTTGACTAATAATCTACTATCTTGTGCTCGGCTAAGCCTTTTTGAGTGCTTAATGAATCAGGACCGTCACAATGGCTGTTCCACTGATTTTCCTCTGGAATCCGTCAACAGACTAAAGACAATCGAAGGATAACATAATTATATGTGAAATCTCAAGCTCTCTAAACTGGGCAAATACCAGCCTATCTCTGTTTATTCTCTTCGTTACCGCGCTGGGATTTTATGTCTTTCTTTGTTAGTATAGTTGTATATCTGCAGTGGCCCCTACATTGGGTTATTCCATCCATCAGTCAGTGTCATTCCTCCCTCTGTCTACCACATCTAATTCTCTAAACACAAACTGTAGAAAGGCTAAGGGGGAAAAACCTTTGTCTGGCTAAGCCCTTCATTTTTCATTCCTCCACTGTGCAATTTACAATGCTGTGTTTCAAATCTTCCACAAAAGAGACGGATGCCCTCATGTCAGGTGCCTCACCTTCATCCACCTTGTTTCTCCCCAAGGGAAATATTTCACCCAAATGTTCTGTTCGTGACTGTGACATGCTTAGAATTTGTGATTCCAATGTGTAATTATGTGGTTGTGGTGTTCTTTTTTTTTTTCATTTTAATCTTGCTTCTGAGCAGACATTGAAACATAAACATTTAAAATATGTGCATCTTTTTTTTTAGATGTTGAGTCTTAACTTTTAAATATATTCCAGCTATTATTATTTAATATATATTTATCCAAGGTCAGTGTGCAATTGCAAAACAACTTATTGAGTCTTGAAATAATGGACATTTTTCCGATAGGTGATGTTGCTTCATAAATATAAATATATAAAAGTACTGTAAAATGAGTTACTTCCTATCTGCTGATGTCTGTAACAACTCTGAGGTGTTGTCTCGACTTTGGCTGCTTTGGATAAAGTGCTACTTTGACCTGTTAAATTCTAATTTAAATGTACTGGTGTCAAAATGTGCCTGTCATTTGTGTGTTTTATGTGGTGTCAGTCATGCAGTTGACCAAATGCATTCCCATCCAGATATTTCAGCATCTCCCAACTAATTCTGTTCCTTTTCTTTATTGTACAATGAACAGGATATGAAGCTTTTGGGTCAATGAGAGACAATTGCTTTTGAGAATTTGCTTTTATCATCCTAGTTTTGCTCATGGTACTGTAATTATGCACTAATGGAAGTGCTGCTGTATTATAATGTATTTAGCATTATAGGAAGTGTAATTAACTTCCATGCACTGATAATAATGATCCAATAGATTAATTATATGGTTGTGACACTCAGAAATAAATTAATAATATTTGGAGGCACCAAATGGTTGACGATAAACGAATCGAGAAACAGTCTCAGTACAAAATGTGTAAAGAGGACATTGCGTACTTAGCACCTCAGCCACATACACTGTGAATGAGCCCAATATTTCTGTCATTTGTGTTTAAAAGAGAGGGATAAAGATGGAGAAAAGAGTGACGCATTATCTTGCCAGGAGACTCTGAAGTGTCTCATCTTCAGCTCTTGTAGAAAGCAGAGTGAATGATGTTCTCTTCTAATGCTCGTCTAAATAAAAACACTGATTTCCCTGTTGCAGTAGCTGTTTTTTTCCCCTGCCTAATGTTCTGCTAATGGTGAAGTGTAAATGAAAAAGTGAGATGTAAAATCCAATTTATGTCGTGTAGGTTTTAAAAATTGGGCAGAGCCTGTAAATTGCCATTTCAAGGACACAGAGTAGAAGTTGAACTTGAATAGAATAAAAATGGCTACATTTACCCTTTGTCCAGGCATTTCATTTAATTTTTTTCAAGTTCTGTCATGCATAGTCACATGTAATATGTGAAAGTGTTGATTTATTTTCTTTTTTTAAGTAATAGTTGTACGTTTTGCTTTTCAATCCTTGTGTCCATAAAACATGGAAACCCAACGTGTGTGTAAGACATGAAATCCTCTACAGGAGCTCATTTTAGGTTTTTCTGTTATGAATGCCTTTGGCAGTTTGTGGGACATCCATCTCAAGCACATGCACTGATATGCGAGACTCACCTCACTCTAATATTTAAATACTAACACATTTGATTGCTTTTTAAGTGATACTTTTAAACTCGAGCCCTTGCTGATCAGTCGTATGCTTCTAATTTTAAACCTATTCCTCCCAAACAAATTCTTCAAGCATCAATGACTACGTTTACATGCAGCCAATTTTCGGGTCATGGTCGGGTTAAGGTCACTATTCGGGTTTCTGAAACATTAGGAATAACCCGTTTACATGCGTGAGCAGAGAGAGTTTCTCCTGTATACATGGAATTGCAATATCCCGATGTAAACGGCGACGCACGGTTAGCGTCAAGACGTACGGACAACCTTAAGACGCAATATGCGTCATTTCCGATTCTTCTTCCTGTATCCAAAGACAACAACCCTATTTTGAGCAGTCTGAAGCCTATGTTTCAGGTGCTTTAAGACACCATTGTACCAAGAGCAATACGCGTAATCAAAATAAGGCTGAATTAGAGCACTTGCCAGAGTTAACATTGCTTTTTTATCATTCCTTTTGCGCTTGGCCCACTCCAGACAAGTGGCAGTCCAGCACACAACCAAGGTAACTGAGTCCTTTACATTAATCTCACTATCTCCAACTAAAACCTTAAAACCAAGGGATCTTCTCAGTTTTATTTTTGACCCAAACAGTATGGCTTCCGTTTTCCCTCAGTGAAGTGATAGCTTATTGTCTGACATCCACCTGCTGACTTTTGATAGTTCTACACTGAGAGTTCTTTCAACCATGTTCTTATATTTATGTGAAACCAATAACGTAGAATAATCTGCATAAAAAGTCCACATGAACATACAGACTTAAGGTCATTTATATATAGAAGGAAAAAAAGTGGGCCCAAGACACTCCCTTGAGGAACCCCACATTCTATATATTGTGGTTGAGACATTGTTCCTCCAATATCCACCACCTGCTTCCTATCCTTCAGATAAGAACTCACCCATCTGACTGCTAAGTCATTAAAACCAATGGCTTTTAATTTGCGTACCAAAATACCATGGTCAATAGTTTCAAAGGCCCTCTGTAGGTCTAACATGACCATAGCACAAAAATGACCTTTATCTACCTCCCTCCTAATGTGGTCAGTTAAATACAATAAACAGGTGTCAGTGGAATGTGATTTACGAAAGCCAGACTGGAGCTCATAGAGTAGATTGTGTGATGATAAATATTTGTCAGCCTGTTCAAAAATAATCTTTTCAATTATCTTTGACAGACTACACAGTATAGAAACAGGTCTATAGTTTCCATGGTCTAATTTACTCCATTTCTTGTAAAGTGGAATCACTTTGGCAAGCTTGAAATCATTAGGGAAATATCCTTGCTCAATAGACATGTTTATGATATGGGTGATAGATGGGGTTATAACCTCAGCAGCATCTCTTAAGAATCTAGATGGAATATTGTCAAGGCCAGTGGCTTTTGAGCTATTTAGGTTTTTAAGCTTCTCAAGTACAACTGCCTCTGACACCTTTTCAAAAGAGAAGCCGTCTGCTTTTACCTCTTGCTGAGAGTAAAAGTCAAAGATGTGACTTTCACCGTACTGCCCTGACTGGACAGGTAGTTTTTCCCCCAGTTTACTAGCAACTGATGAGAAGTAGTTGTTAAAACTATCTGCCACTGTCACCTTTTCTGCTGTGACATTATTCCCCAAATCAAGAGTTATGTTACTAGTTTTTGTTTTCAACCTGTTACTATAGCCAAGCTGCTTGAGGGACTTCCATAACTTACTTGGATCATTTATATATTGCACAATTTTCTCATTAAAATAGGCCTTTTTAGCATTGACCACTAATCTGCTCACTTCATTTCTCACCTTTTTGTACTCTGCCCAATTCTGATCATCATTGTTTCTCTTGAATGTGTTATACTTCTTATTTCTCATCCTAATTGCCTCGAGAATATCATCATTTATCCAGGGTTCTGTCCTCTGTTTAACTCTTACTACTTTAAAAGGGGCTACTTTGTCTACAACTTCTAAAAACATACATTTAAATGAGCACCATGCTTTATCAACTACCTTACATTGCAACACAGCAGACCAGTTTATTAAATTCAAGCAGTCATTAAGTGCTTCTTTGCTATACCTTTTCAGCGACCTGATTTTTATAGAGGTATGGCAATTGAGTACTGCTTTCTTGATCTTTCGAGTACAGAAAACAATAGAATGATCACTCAGTCCATAATCAATTACCCCACTTTCTGTTATCCTAGACTTTTCTGACACTAGAACAATTCTAGGGCCATTGACTAAGACATAATTTTCTAAACTCTTAAAAACCTTATTACCTTTTGTTTTACTTATTTGGAAATTAGACATTTGTACCTGTCACACTGAGACATTTCAAATGATACTAAACATGTATAATACTCAATGATAATCATTCACATTAAACCTATTAGATTCTTGTGTGAGTTTGGGTGATCTTCGCATGGGGGATGAGGGGGAGAAATGTAGATTAGGATGAGAGAGGGGCATGAGGGAGACATTAAAATGTTAACATTAAAATGTTAATTTGCTTTGTTCTCTCAGAGAGTTGCGCTAAAAAAGAAAAAAGGTTGTTGATTGTGGCCTGTGGAATGTTGGTCCACTCCTCTTCAATGGCTGTGCGAAGTTGCTAAATATTGGCAGGAACTGGAACACGCTGTCGTATACGCCGATCCAGAGCATCCCAAACATGCTCAATGGGTGACATGTCCTATGAGAATGCTGGCCATGCAAGAACTGGGATGTTTTCAGCTTCCAGGAATTGTGTACAGATCCTTGCAACATGGGGCTGTGCATTATCATGCTGCAACATGAGGTGATGGTCGTGGATGAATGGCACAACAATGGGCCTCAGGATCTTGTCACGGTATCTCTGTGCATTCAAAATGCCATCAATAAACTTCACCTGTGTTCGTTGTCCATAATATACGCCTGCCCATCTGCATGCTCGTCATCCTCATCGGAGTCTCGACCTGACTGCAGTTCATCGTCATAACCGACTTGAGTGGGCAAATGCTCACATTCGATGGCGTCTCTTCACGGATGAATCCCGGTTTTCACTGTACAGGGCAGATGGCAGACAGCGTGTATGGCGTCGTGTGGGTGAGCGGTTTGATGATGTCAACGTTGTGGATCGGGTGGCCCATGGTGGCGGTGGGGTTATGGTATGGGCAGGCGTATATTATGGACAACGAACACAGGTGCAGTGCACACATTTGTGACGGTGCCCGTTAGTGTTCAGGGGATTCCCGCGGGTCCATCTTCGGATGCCCCGCGAGTTTCCTTTGGCGCTACAGAGGAGGATGCAATGTCTGTCGCTGCATCACAAGGTGGGTGTGCAGTCGTTCGCCGAGCCTGATCCCGATATGACGGCCATGCTTTCCCGGGCGGCCGCGAGCATCGGGTTAGAGTGGACCCCTCCACCCTGTCCCGAGCGCTCGCGGCTGGACGATTGGTATTTGGGTGCAGCCGCAGACGAGAGTCTGAATCCTCCTCGCCCTACTCTCGTTCCCTCTTTGGACCTCTAAGTGGTTTTAACTGCCCTGCAGAGTGCTCCCTTTGAGCCTCTGCAATCAGTGGAGATTAAATTCCTGTCTATGAAGACAGCTCTGCTGGTTGCACTGGCCTCCATCAAGAGGGTATGGGACCTGCACGCATTCTTCATTGACGAAGCATGCCTGGAATTCGGGCCGGCTTACTCTCATGTGATCCTGAGACCCCGGCCTGGATATGTGCCCTAGGTTCCCACCATTCCCTTCCGGGACCAGGTGGTGAACCTGCAAGCGCTGCCCCTGGAGGAGGCAGACCCAGCCTTGGCCCTGCTCTGTCCAGTACGTGCCCTCCACGCCTATGTAGACAGAACGCAGTGTTTCAGGACCTCAGACCAGCTCTTTGTCTGTTATGGTGGGAAGCTGAAGGGAAAGGCTCTCTCCAAGCAAAGGCTGTCTCACTGGATAGTGGACGCCATTGCTTTGGCATACCAGCAGCAAGGTCGACCGTGCCCCCTTGGTGTGACTGCCCACTCCACCCGGAGTTTGGCGTCCTCTTGGGCTCTAGCGCATGGTGCCTCGCTAACAGACATCTGCAGAGCTGCAGGCTGGGCGACACCCAACACATTCGCCAGATTCTACAATCTCCGAGTGGAGCCTGTGTCCTCTCATGTACTCGCTTCAACCAGCTTGTACCGGACCCGCTCAGGTGTCTTCGCTTGCTCGCCATTCCACTCCACTGACTGGATACGTGCGATATTTCCTCAGGTGAGCGTCCTCCTCAAGCCCTGAGTTCCTCCAGCACTGCTGACGTCGACGCCAGTGTCTATTGCGCGTTGGCTAGGTGCATCCGTGTGCATGGACCCCCACATGAGTATTTCCACTGTATGCCTCTCTGAGCATGTGTCTTTCCCTTGGCAAGCCACCTTGCCACCCCTGGGGTTGAAATATTCCACCTGCGGCCGGACACCCCAGTGTTCTCCATATGCATCCCTCTGGGTCATATGTGTATTCTCTAAGTCCCCCCCCCCCCCCCCCCCTCCCCCCTCTGGGCTGGCATTAATTGCATATTCTCTGAGATATGAGATATGCTCCCCAGTGTACCTTGGTATTCCTGTGCTAAATAGGATTCCTTCGTCCGTGCTAGTCTCACGACAGGGATCTCAGATTTACGCAGGGCACTGGAAGACAGGTGTGAAGGTGGCGTGATTAGACTGGTAACCGCAGACGTTACGTCTGCCTGCCACTTCCGCTGTACCACGGGGATCGCCTGAGCTTAGTCTTGGCTCCTCAGCGAAGAAACATTTCTGCATGTTGCCGGCGTCCTCCTTGCATACCCACGAGGTGGGGCGGAGTTGCGCCATGCAAATTCCGCAGACCCATGGCATTTCTTTGCCATTGGCTCATTTTGTAATACTCGAAGTTGATAGGCTTTCTAAGTGAAACCCCATTCATCGTCATCCGACGTAACGTCTCTGATCCCTACTCAGGGAACGAGGGTTACATACGTAACCGAGACGATTTGTTTCCAAAGCCACATTACCGTGTAAAGGAGTGTGTCTGTGTATGCGCTTGACTTGATCCCTGTTCCCCTGATCCATGTTTTCCTGGATGGCTATCTCTAATTTATCACTGTCACAGGCTTATCAGGGCTTGTCACACTTTGCCCGTCACTCTATGGCCCCACAGTGTCTGGAATCCAGCATTTAGAGTAGCGTTTTTTCCCATCTGACATATACATTTTGTCTGCTTGATAAAAGAGGTACACATGGGCAGGTAAGTAGCCTGGCTGAATCTAATCAATTGGTACGTAACATACAACTATAAATTCAACTGTGGAATATTTATATTAAATATGTAATATATTATTTGTAAACATATTTCAATATTAAATAATTCTATATGTCTCCAGCTTTGATATTAGACCACTGTTTAATGACAAAAATGTCAAATTAAAAAAATGTTTTTTTCAGGAAACCAATTTATAGCATGCATTTAACATGGCACAGCACATACTTTTTCAGTCAAGCAAGCTCTTCTGAATATACAATGTCAATGCTTCAATAAACAATCTCCATTAAACTTTTAATCCAAAGTTTGCACACTTAAATCTTGAAAATCTTGAATATGTTTACTTAAAAGAAAAAGTGTTGTCATGTTATCTTATATGTCCTATTGGCAGTAAATACAATAAAATAGTAATAAAAGTAATAAATACTAATAGTGTTGTGCAAATATTTGTCTTAACCCGCCTAAGCTTTTCAAAAAAGGTTTGCAGTCATTTTTGACCGGGTACATTTTTGTTGTTTAATGAAATGTTATACTCTCACTTCCCTAAAAATAGCATTACCCACTTGTGGGGGGATTTTAGGTTATTTAGAAGTATAACCTCTTTTTTTTTATAAAAAGATAAAACAATAACCCTTGATCAGGACATCCTTAATACCAATGTAAAGGTCTATACTCTGCTATTTTTTTACATTTAGATTTTTTTTAAAACTATATCTTTATCATTATTGCATTAGTCATCATGCTTGGTATGAACAGGTATGTTGTTTGTTTATAGGAAACTGCTCTGAGATACATGCTGGCTTAAGGGGTGGTGGGAACGTTTTGGAGGTTACGAACACAGTGACGGGGCGCCCCCACACAAATTTTGCTAAGGGATCCTTTAAAAGGGTAGGAGCGTCACTGAATAATGTGTAGGTAACAAAAAAAAAAGAAGCAATTTGTCCTGTCAAGACAGACCGGGCTCTAATGGGCTCTCTAAATAGGTCTTTGTAATGATATGTCCTCCAGAAAGCTTTCTACGTACCGGCCGCTGAACTTTGTGTCACTAATCATACAAATCCTCTGCCAGCTTTCCTCTACTTATCCCTCACAGCCTGAGAGACATGCCAATCAATGGTGTTGCCAGAAATGGCCTTTTTTTCACCCCTGATCTAAGATCTACTTTTCCTGGTTTCTGGTTAGAATTGAGGTATGGTAAGGCCCTAGATCCAAATAAAAGAGCAATTTTAAGAGCTGTTAGCTCACAGCTAATAGCTCCTGTGCCCCCTTAACAGGCTCTGTGGAAAGGCCTTATCTTCACAAACCAGCAGGCCTACTTAAACCTTGGTAATGCTGTCTCGATGAGCCTCAACATTCAGACTCTCGCTCTTTCCCTCACCCGTCCCAACTAAAGCACAGCCATCATCCATATTTAGCAACTCCTAAGAGTCCAACTGTGATCTCACAATTGGAGGTACAATGACATTACCAATTATTCTCTCGTTTCACTGAAGAACAAATCTTATACAGACCTTTTGTTCTCTGTGATATTTTTATTTCAGAGCACTCAAACTAATAATTAATGTAATGTGACACTTTAATATATGGTTTAACTTCCAGTTTCAGCAGTTAAAAATTATCTAATTTAGTAAAATAAGAGAACTCCACTGTATGCAAATATCCACATTATTTTTAACATAAGAGTGGGTGCGGCCATTTGTAACTTGAATGTGTGAGGCCACTGGTTTTACCCGCTTCCAGTTATTTTATTTGTATAAAAACAGTCTGTTATGCTGCTTGATACTGGTATTTGTTACCATATGAATTTATTATCATAATCCTAAGCACACTGGTTTGTATAACAGATTCAGGCTTGGTTTTTGTTTTGAATCCATTTGCAGAAGTTTTAAAGCAATAAATCCAAATCAACAGGCAAAGAGATGGTCAAAGATACTGGCTAGGTACAGTGAGCAAAATAAACAGTCCAAAGAGCCAACCAAGGCAAAAACAGTAATCCAAGAAATGTGATATCAAAGAAACAGGCAATAAGTCATAATAAGAACCAGTCACAATGGCAATGGAAAGAATACTCATTAAGGCAGGTAAGACTGGCAAACCTTTGCAAAGTGTTAGTGGAAAGCATGGCTCTTTATATCTAACAAACAGGAAGTAACTGTGGAAGAAATAGAGTGTGGTCAGTTTTCAGGTGAGGGCTTCCCACATTGGTTGGAGGGAGCAGATACAGTTTGTAGCGCAAATAGTTCTCTTACGAGAGGTTCTCTCGTACTGCGTAATATCTTACGCTAGGTGAAAACCTCTTTTACTCAAGATATTGAAGCCAAAAAATTATCCTTAATTTTGTATTAATGCAAAACGCATTGCAACAGCAAGCAGACATAGGCAAGGCGGCTTAGCGTGCCTATCGGCTGGCCTGTGGCAATTGCAGCAGCCTATCGAGAGAGGCCATTCAGTGACAGTCCAATGAGTTCAGGCCATTCAGTGACACTCCATTGCGTCACGCTCCCGCCGAAGCGGGCGTGGCCTAGCCTTATAAATACGGCTCGATGGGCTGATATAATCTGATTTTCATCTCTTCAGCGAAGCGTTCGCACCGCTGGATCCAGGGTGAGAAGCTGCGCCGTCGAAACAG
This sequence comes from Rhinichthys osculus, assembly GCA_029959095.1. NCBI lineage: Eukaryota > Metazoa > Chordata > Actinopteri > Cypriniformes > Leuciscidae > Rhinichthys > Rhinichthys osculus. The sequence goes on from JARWKJ010000005.1 coordinate 31,877,450, forward strand.
CTTTCTGCAGGACGAGCCTCTGCAACTGAAGTCGCTGGCCTTCACCTGGCCGCCTTCAGCCGCCGTTCCTGCTACGCTATCCGGCGTACTATATATCCTTTACTCTGCTCTGTGTGTGTGTGTGTTCGCCCCGCGACTCAAGTCTATCATCTAAAAGAGCCGCGTCTTTTTAAAGATGCCATCCTCCTGTGGCTCGTGCCGAGCCCCACTCAGCGACGGGGACCGCCATGTGATATGCGTTTCCTGCCTGGGAGAGGATTGTGCAGGTCTCGCGCTCGCCGACGGCAGCTGCCCTCACTGCGAGCTATTGCCTATGGTGACTCTGAGGACTCGCCTGGCATACTTCAGCGAGACTGCACTTCCACCCGCTACAGTGCCGCGCCGTTAAAGCGCTGTACTCAGCGGGTCCCCGAGCCTTCTCCAGCCCATGAAAGCTCGCCGGTTCGCCCGCCAGCTTCACCGGCTTCACTCGAGTCGCTCACTGACGGATAACGGCCGCCGCTTCCGCCATTAATGGCGACGAGATAGCTGCATCTGTAGAGAAGACCAGCTGCTCTATCCTGGCGTCGGACAGTGAGGATTGGGCGAGCTCTGTGGACCTCCCCCTTCTGCCCACGAGTCGTCAGGGAAACGGGCCAGCAGCAAGACCGCGGCTAGCTTTCTTTACGTTATAAGAAAGCTACCCCGCCTCCGCCCCCCATGGGGGTGCGTCGCCGGCAAAATGAGGAAAGAGTGTGTTTTAGTCCCGCCGAGGCTGGACTAATCTCCATTTCTCAAACATTTCTCAGCTCCTCTTAGTTTGAGCGGCTGTAAATGTCAAGATTGCAGCAACGAGCCTGTTGTATAACACGCACGCCTGCAAATAAACGCCGACACACAAAACTGTGATGACACTCTCTTATCTGCTCGAGTTAATGTCGTTCCCTCCTGTGGCTCAGTGGCGGAACATAAAGCCTTTGCGCGAGAGACCCGTGTTCGATCCTGGCTCTCGCAGCAGATAAAATTTAGTCTCGCCGCGGCCAGACTTCCACCGAAACTTTTCGCTCATTCAGTTCCAGAAAATGCGACTGTTCCAGTGTATTTTGCAGTAAGCAAGCCGGTACCACGGCCCGCTTGCCTGCACACAAATGCCATTTCCACGGTAACCCAGATAAATCACATAAGCAGTGTATTTTCTGGTATTTCCGGCCACAGCCGATGGTGTTATGAGTGTAATAAAAATGCCCACAACCCAGTGCTCATTTCTACATACAAACACAGCCCGCAAAAATGCAGGGCTCGCACAAACAAAATCGCCTCATGTCAATTGTGCACTAAATGTAGTGAATGTGCCCACGTCTCAGTGCCCACAAACACTACACACCACATGTCCCACGGTTTCTGTAAAAACGAAACCAACACACATTCTGTCAGCTCAGGCCGACGGTGTTTTCAGTGCAGTAAATGTGCCCGCTGTCCCGCGCCCACATTCACTCACAGACATGTTAAGCCCCATGGGGCTCGCCCCACTCTCTCTCCCTCAGCAAACTGCTATAAGGGATTTGAGCATGGCCAGGCTGCCCGCCGCGATCGGCGCGCCCTGCCTCACACACTGTAAACACAGTGTCTGCGTTACAGCATGCCGAAGCTCCCTTGCCGTCACTATGTCACGGCCAGAGCCCAGATCTCATTCTACCCCTAGCTATTCACGCGAAAGCGTGGGCACAGCTTCCCGGGGTATCAGAATGGGTGCTGAACACCATAAAAAGAGGCTATTCGCTACAGTTCGCTCGACGCCCCCGCCGTTACACGGCGCGCATCGAATCCGCGGTGAAAACAGAAGTAGCACATCTACTTCGAGCCGAAATAGCGACACTATTGAGCAAAGGGGCAATAGAGCCCGTATCTCAGAGAAAAGGGGGTCTGTACAGCCGATATTTCCTGGCACCAAAGAAAGACGGGGGTCTCAGACCCATTTTAGATCAAAGACATCTGAACAGAGCGCTTATGAAACGCCAGTTCAGAATGCTCACAACCAGCAAAATTCTCGCGCAGATTTGCCAAGGGGACTGGTTTATGTCAATAGATCTGAAGGACGCATATTTCCAGATACAAATAGCGTCACGTCACAGGCGATTTTTGAGATTCCCCTTCAAGGGCCAGGCATATCAAACACATTCCTACCGTTCGACCTGTCCCTTGCACCCCGTACATTTACGATGTGCATGGACTCGGCGCTCGCGCCTCTGAGACTTCAGGGCATGCGAGTCTTGAAATATTTGGGCAATTGGCTGATTCTAGCTCGATCTCGTTCAGAGCTCATAGAACACAGGACCATGCTACTCGAACACCTCGAGAATCTTGGTCTCACAGTCAACTGGGCGAAGAGTTCGCTGTTCCCCAGCCAGGAAATATCCTTTCTGGGCACAGAGCTGAACTTGCTGTCAATGACAGCGCGACTATCGCCAGAGCGCAGACTGAACATTCAGCGCTTTGCGAAATCCTTCCGCTGCGGCACTATAGTCCCGCTCAGGAGGTTTCAGAAAATGCTGGGCCTCATGGCCTCAGCGTCATCAACACTCCAGCTGGGTCTGCTTCGCATGCGCCCACTGCAGTGGTGGCTGAAAGCACGAGTGCCGCCTCGAGCTTGGGCCTCCGGTCAGTTTCGCCTCTGGATCAATCAGGAATGCGTCTCAGCCCTGAAACCTTGGGAGGCGAACGACTGGTACCAGTCAGGTGTAAACCTGGGGACTTCCTTGAGTGTGCAGGTAGTGTCCACGGACGCTTCCACCTCGGGATGGGGAGCGCTGCTCGAGGGCAGACCGTTCTTCGGCCAGTGGTCAGAACGGGAGAAGCTCCTACACATAAACTGTCTAGAAATGATGGCAGTCGATCTCGCGCTGAGGCGCTTCTGTCTCCGAATAAAAGGCCATCACGTCTTAGTCCGCTCGGACAACATGTTAGTGGTGGCCTACATCAATCGCCAGGGCGGTGTCAGATCCCAAAACATTTGCAGGTTAACGGAACGCCTCCTGGTATGGGCCCAGCACAATTTGTGCTCACTGAGAGCAGCACATGTGCCTGGTCACCTGAACTTGGGACCGGACAGATTGTCCAGGAACAATGTTCCAGCAGGGGAATGGTCTCTGCACCCGCAGACGATCCTTCTGCTATGGGAGACATTCGGCAGAGCGTAGGTAGACCTGTTCGCGTCTCAAGAGAACGCTCATTGCCCAAAGTTTTTCTCCAAGAACAGGGATGCGCTGGCCCACATCTGGCCCCGCTGCCCCCTCTATGCTTTTCCCCCCATCTCGCTCCTGCCTCAAGTGCTGGAACGGATAAGGGAAAATGGATGCTCAGTGCTCCTCGTGGCGCCGCTCTGGACTAACCAAGCATGGTTTCCAGTCCTGATGCAGCTAACGAGCACTGCCCCGTGGTGTATACCGATGAGGAAAAACCTCCTCTCTCAAGCCAGGGGTTCAATCTGGCATCCCTACCCGGAGCACTGGTCCCTGCATGCATGGGCCATCAACGGGTACCCGCAAACCTCCCCGAGGGAGTGCTGAACACGATCACACAGGCTAGAGCACCGTCTACCAGGTGACTCTATGCCTCAAAATGGTCGTGTTCTCTGGATGGTGCAAAGCACATGGCTTTTCAGCTCCTGACTGCGGGATTAAGGAAGTTCTCTCCTTCCTTCAAGAGCTACTGGATAAGGGTAGAACCCCATCCACGCTCAAAGTATTTGTGGCGGCTATAGCGGCGTTCACAGAACTCGCGACTGGTCGGTCACTGGGGAAAATGATCTGGTCATCCGCTTCCTCAGGGGAGCTAAGAGGCTGAATCCTCCCAGACCCCCCTCAGGGTATGGGACCTTTCCACGGTTCTGGAAGCTATGAAAGGTGCCCCATTCGAGCCAATCCGCTCGTCGGATATGAAACACCTGTCATTCAAAACAGCGTTTCTCATGGCTCTCGCTTCAGTGAAGCGCGTAGGGGATCTGCAAGCGCTCTCTGTGAGTGCAACATGTCTGGAATTTGGGCCAAATGACTCAAAAGTCATACTCAAACCGAGACATGGATATGTCCCCAAGTCTCTCAATACACCGTTCAGAGCCCAGGTTATCTCCCTGTCCGCTCTGCCGGTTTGTAGCGAGGAAAGGGACGTGAGCTTCCTTTGCCCAGTCAGGGCATTAAGAGCTTATGTGTCTCGCTCGTCAGCTTTCAGACAGACTGAGCAGCTTTTTGTTTCGTTCAGCGGGCGTTCTAAGGGACTAGCCGCTTCGAAACAAAGCCTATCCAGATGGATAGTCGATGCCATAGCGCTGACATACGCGTCAAAGGGCCTCGAGTGCCCTATAGGCGTTAAAGCGCATTCCACAAGAGGTATGGCCTCGTCGTGGGCTTGGTCTAGCAGAGTTACCCTTCAAGATATCTGTATGGCGGCAGGCTGGGCCTCCCCGTCTACATTTATCAGGTTTTATTACCTGGAAGTTCCCGCCTTACAGGCCAAGCTGTTGTCGGAATAAATAAGTATTATCTGCCCCGAACTTCGGCTCAGAATACTGCATCCACTTGAGCACAGCTCGCGGCTGACTAAAGCTAACATGGGCAATTAGACTTGTGATTTTTTGCACAGTTCAGGCTGAGCGCTTCACCCTGGCTGTGTGGAACACTTAAGTGACTGGCTCCTTTGGATGCTAAATGATATTGAGAATGATGCTTCCAGCCTCTCTTCTCAGACTCTGTGTGAGTCTCTGGTGATTGTGCACTATGTGAGCCCCGGGCACATGCCCTTGGGACTTTGGTGTCGGATCCCAGCACGCACAGCGTTTTGCATTGTGTTCCCCTAGCGTAAGATATTACGCAGTACGAGAGAACCTCTCGTAAAAGAACGTACTCGGTTACTAACGTAACCTTGGTTCTCTCTAGAGAGGGAACGAGTACTGCGTATCTTGCCGTGCATGCAGTACGCTCTGGTTCGCTTCAGCGACGAAAACCAGATTATATCAGCCCATCGAGCCGTATTTATAAGGCTAGGCCACGCCCGCTTCGGCGGGAGCGTGACGCAATGGGCGCGAAGCGCCCTCATTGGACTGTCACTGAATGGCCTCTCTCGATAGGCTGCTGCAATTGCCACAGGCCTGCCAATAGGCACGCTAAGCCGCCTTGCCTATGTCTGCTTGTTGTTGCAATGCGTTTGCATTAATACAAAATTAAGGATAATTTTTTGGCTTCAATATCTCGAGGAAAAGACCTAGCGTAAGATATTACGCAGTACTCGTTCCCTCTCTAGAGAGAACCGAGGTTACGTCAGTAGCCGAGTACGTTTTACTGTTCACTGCACTGTTATTCTTTTAGTTATTTACATGTAGCAGTTAATTAATTTGGAGTCTCACACATTCACAGAAAGTAGCTTATTTCCTCATTGCAAATAAAATGGGTAGGAGCCAGATAATCATTTTAAATGTTCAAAAACTAGATTACACTATAGGGAAAATGGCTAATGTTAAAATACTTGTTCTGTACCAGCTAAATATTCAGAGACAGCTACAAGCAAGTGTACATTTTCAAAATGCATTTTTTTACCTTGTAATTTTTAATCAAAATGTCATTACTCGATCTTCTAGTGAAACAACAGACTTCTCTCTGGTGACGTATACCGAACTTCTCCAATTATTTAGTCCGCATATACTCCAGCCCTTTCTTACAATCAACTGCAAGTTTGCATTCAGATCTGCCTCCATCCTATCAACAACAGATGATTTGAATCAAGTCCCCACCCTACATTTTTTACATTTTCGATAAACCGTTTCATTGTACATCATGTAGTGATTCAATCACAACAAAGAAGAAAAGATGTCACAACTTCCATTTCCACGCGAATTACAATTCCTCAAAAAAGTGTAAACACTGTTGCTCATTTGACGCTACCAAAATATTGCCCCATTTGTTTGGGGTGTCAAGAATTGCCTCATTAGCATGGTTCAGTTAGCCTATTTGCTAACTGTCTATTTGCTAACACTTGCAACCACAGGGTTCACAAGCAATTCACAAGCTTCAACTTTTTTTTAACAGGTACCCAACCACTAGTCTCAGGCAGTAGACATGTGATTTCTGATCCAAGATTGGCTTCCACAATCTCTTTGCATCAGCTTTATTAGAGTGTAGGCAACACTGGTTACAGATAAATGGCTAATGGCTGACAAGAGTAGGTAAATGTCCCTGTGATATAATCAGTAGCGGGATCTTTTGAGAAATCTTTTTGCCTGCCAATGTAAAAAAAACTTTCTTCAAAAGTACTCAAAAAATGAAAATGCTGTCAATATTTTGTTACCCTCATGTCATGCCAAAGAAAAGTAGAAATATTTGGAGAATCATTGTGGAGTTTTTTCCATATAACATTTCAGTAGCCACATCTGTCAACCTAAAAAAATAATGAACAAAAATACCAGATTATAGGTCATTTGCAAATACAATTTAGCAGCATCAAACACAACAACTTCGCGATTATCCATAATGATACAGTGATCAACATGACATCATGACTTTGCGTAAACATACACGCCACTTTCAAGTCAAGTGGCATGTTATCTATACGCATTTTGAGCTATCCACGTGTATGTCCACGCCGAAACGAACCGCCATCTTTTGCGTGTATGTCTATGCCGTTAAATGTCCGAGTGATTCCGCGTGTATGTACACGCCATTAAATGTCCGAGCGAAACGAAGAAAAATGTAGATCTACATCTGGGGAGCGATATTTTTTTTCCTAGGATGGTAGGGGAAGACTCATAAATGGTATTAACCCCAGTGACGGGTAGGTTTAGGGACGGGGTTTGGGGTAGGTCATATATTTATATATACAGTAATGTAACGTTAAGTCAACGGCGTTGATAAACACGCTGAAAAGCGTTTATGCGTGTTGATAGCACGCCAAAAATGGATATACGAATTGGCGTGTCATACATATGCCATTTCATGAGATCAGTCTGCAGTGATACACATTTGAGAATGAGCGTTGCGCTCATTCTCAAATGTGTATCACTGCAGACTGATCTCATGAAATGGCATATTTCTTTATTTGAAATATTTACGAACGCTCGTTTTAAGCGGGAATGCAATTCATTTGCTCATGGTGACACCGATTTGACCAATTGCACTAATGCAAATAATAATAATAATAATAATAGCTAATTATTCTTTTTTTTTCCCTGACCAAATATGACCAAAACGGTTATAAAAATGCTGTCATTATAAAAGGTTTCTTCAATGGTTTGCTTGGTTTTTTTCTGTTTATTACATTTCATGTTGTGACACTTCTCTTCTCCCTGCTACGTCAGAGCGTCCAAAGCGTCAACAAGCTTCCCTGTACTTTTTGACAAGTGTCCTTGACAGGGCGGCCAGACCTTCTTTGCTGCTCAAGTCGGCGGCGGTGTGAACGTACAGTTAGGAATTTTGACAACTGTTGCAGTGTGTTACGAACTCACTGCTCCGAGACTATGAGCGATCCAAGTGCAGCATTTTTTTAGGACAGTCCATAAGAGTAGTTAGTCAAAAACAGACAATGGTCAAATACACTCAGCAATCCAAACAATCCAGACTAGGCAGAATCCAAGGACACAGGCGGAGAACATGAAACACGGGAACAGGTGCTCAGAAATGCTGTGGTAACACTAACAAGACTACGCAAGAAAAGCAAAAGCAAAAGAGAACACAGCTTAAATAGGCAAACACAAACAAGCTAATGAACCACAGGTGAAAACAATCATGCATAATGAGTCCAGGAAGATAGTTATGGGAAGTGTAGTCCAGGACAGAATGACAATGAAATAGAGATGAGTGCCCTCTGGTGGACATCCAGGGCACTTCAGCTGGTGATCTGACAGTGGTTGTTTACCGTTTGTGCAAGCTTTCAGATTAGCAATACTGGAGTAGGCTAATATAATAAGCAGTTTTCATAAATAAAATATGAGGAGACAAGGTACAATGGAACAGTATCTTGCCCCCTCTGGGCTTTTTTTTCTTTGCAGGGAGAGGGAGGAGGAGAGAGAATCTGAATTAGCAGACTTGCTTTTCCTTGGGCATTTTGCACCCCAGGTCAGAGGTAAAATACATACAGTTGCCAATTTGTAAGACACTAAAATCAATTCCATTTACCATACATGGTTTTAAAACATTAATATTTTCGATGACACTTTACAATTAATATTTTTTGCTGACACGTTATGAAAAGGTTTCATTTGTTAACATATGTTTAACATTTAGTTAAATTAATTAACCTGAGTTGGCGTTAATAAGCATTTACTAATGAAATGTGAATCGAAAGTTAATTATATCTGTTAAAATTATTGAATTAATCTGTGATAACATTAACTAAAATGAACAGTTGAATTTTTATTAATGAAAATTATCACAAAATATAACAAATAGTAACAAATATTGTATTGAAAATTATTTATATTATTATTTAATAATTGAACATTGTAACTGATATAATAATCATTGTTAGTTAGTGTTATCTAATCTTATTTTATTGTATATTATTATGTATATTATCTTAAAGGTATCTTATATGTAAAGGTACAATATGTAAGAATTTTGTAATAAAATATCCAATAATCAAACATGACAAATATTGCACAGTGTGATATATTTCCTGCAGTTGTGTACTTACAATATCCCAAAAGTTCCCAAACATTTTTAATTTCAGAGAAATTCCAATTTTAAATAATGGGCCCGTCCCAGACTCCCTTTTCACTTGTCGCCTGTCAATGACGTAATATCCGCGCTATCCCTGGTTTCCGCTGGTACTGCCATAGTAACCATGGCGACGGACGTGGACAACAGCATTAGGTCTAGCGGCACGCTCACGCTGTTGTTTGTTGTTTCGCTTCGTTGGAGTTTTCGAGATGCCAAGAGCCCTACATCCGTGACAAACTTCGACTTGACAGAGCTCTTGCATTATTAGACAGGTGAGAAAATGTACATAAAACTAATCAATGTTATATAGTTCAACATGATGAAATGTTAGAATATGATCTGTATGTTATTCTGATGTTGATCTAATTACTGCTAGTCTCATACAGCCAACAAACTAACACATAGAATAACATTATGGGCCCTATCTTGCACCCGGCACAAATGACTTTGTACACTGACGCATGTATCATTCCTAGTTTGCACCTGCGCAAAGCGGGCTTTTCCCTCCACAGACGCACTTCGGTAAACTAGGAAATGAACTTGCGCTCCCTGGGCGGGTCGGCGCAAAAAGGAGGCGTGTTTCGGCGCAAACATTCCCACAACGCGCATACACTTTGATTCTCTCATCAACACAGATGCAGCAGTTTTTATTTTTCCAAATCGTACATTATAACAAGGAAAAATATTAACACATGAGGGAAATCATTGTGGTGTCCATGAAGATGTAAAAAAAAATGTAGGCCTAAATCTAGCTTACACATTTACCCAAAATTTTCAGGCTCATTGTAGTAATGACAGATCAGACCTGTTTGCCCAATAGTGGCAAGACACATGTAACCTATATAAGGGGTGCTTCTCAATTCTTATTTGTGCATCCTCGTTTCCTTTCCTCGCTTCCTTTCCTCGCGTCTCAGCTCCACCCCCTGTAGGACACGAGGGAAGGCTGCAAGGAAAAAAAATGAGGACGGAGGAATTGAATGAAAGCTTTTTTTATACATTGGAATACTTGATCACTCGAGCGTCACGTCACTTCACATCAGCAGTGCTCAAAGGATCTGCCCTTATGTTGTTAAAGTTTGTTTATTTAAGAAATTCATAATAAATAATAATAAAGCAAGATACCTTGTTGAAATATGTGAGTTGTGTGGTTTATGTAAACTACAAAAGTAAAGTATAAATTCAAATGATTGTGACAGATGTGAAGGGGGAGGAGAATTGATACGTGCGTCATGTTTAGTCGATAAAACTCTTCCGCAAAGGGTACACCTGTGTATCCTCGCTCATAGCTCCTCTGGAAGCCTCCTCGCTCCTCGATCCTTGCCTCCTCACGGTGCAATTAGAGAATTGAGATGTCCTTCAAGATGGCTGAGCTCGATTGGTTTCCGGGTCATAGGATGGAGGACGGAGGAGCGAGGAGACGAGGAGGGATATTGAGAAGCACCCAAGGACATCTGACAAATTAGTTTGTCCGTCAAGAACCAGGAAAAAAAAAAAAAACTCCCATCCCCATACAACGTCACTTCTCTGTCTTTCACTGCCCTGACAAGAACGTCGGTCTCCTCGGCTGTGAACCGCTCCTGGCGCGCGCCTGGTAAATCCGCCATAATAATAACAATCCGCCATGCAACATGCGCACCTGCTCTTAAAGGGTATGTTGGATGACGCTCTGATTGGTTTATTTCACGTTACGTCCAAACCACACCTATGAATAATGAAAGCTATTTCAGACCAACCCCTTTTAAACTTGCATCGGGCGCAAGAGTCATTTATCCCGCCGGTAAAATAGCAACAGCGCCCAAGACCCGCCCACAAAGTTACTTGCGCTTCGCGCTTGATACTTGCGTTTCAGATCGTTAAAATAGGGCCCTTTAACTTTCAACACACAGTGGCGGAGGCAGAAAGTAGATGATAGGTGGGCCTCTAAAAGTGTGGGGAGGGGGGAAATAATGGACCGTCCCTCAGTGGCGCCAATTCACTAAAAGTCAAGGTATGGCAAGTTAAAAGGACGTTATTTAATCTAACAATATTACGTGACTATATCAATTCAAGTAAGTCAAAAACGACAGATAAGAACAAGACAAAATCACATAGGCAAACACGATGTATTTTATCTGTTTAAAGTTTATTTACCCCTTCACTATTATTCTGTGACTGTCTTTGGGACACTTCACACAAAAATGCAATTTAAGTAATTATTTACTCACCTTGATGTTGTTTTAAAGCCTTATTGTCTTATTTTTTTATTGAAGATATGTACATAAACGAATTAGCCTATCTGTTAGTTCTCTTTTCAAACGACAAAAGTGTCAAGTAGTTACGGCGTCCTGTCATCTTTGTCAAGATGTTTTTCTTTATTAAATTCATCATAGATAGCGGTTTAGCCATTTTTGCAGTTTAGTATGATAGTGTAGACCAAGCAATAATTATGTTCATCCTAAATATAAGCAAAGGTTACCATATTTTATTTTTAACCAAAATAGCACCATTTATTGTTGAAAGTGAGAAAAAAATGCATTTTATTTAATGTTGCTTGAGTAAAATGTAGCCTGTGTCATAATGATACACCCCTCTCCTGAAAATGGTCTGAGTAGGCTATTTTTTGTTGTACGTAAGTCAAAACGCCAGTGCTTCGCGCCAGTTCGCGATCAGCAGCGCAAGTGAGTGACACACGATGGAGTGCGCGAATTGACACGGTAAGACCATAGACAGTAAAAGAAAAAGTAAGACCTATTGCTCACCATCTCCCCAGTGTGATTGAAGCAATCGATTGCCTAAAATCGTCCTGTAAATTTAATGAGGCCTTATCAGATGCGCGAGGACTGAGAGAATATGTTATGTCATTTACAGCAGTTATCATGTGCACTGTCCGGCTAAAACTACTACTTATATCGAAGATAGGATGGAATTTGCTTCGCAGAGTGGCAGCCTTATGGTGTGTTCACACCGAACGCGAATAGAGCGTCAAATACGCGTCGATCTTGCCTAGTTAGACGCTTGAACATTCGCTCGAGTTAAAATTTTTCAACTTGCGCGGAAGACGTTCGCGGTAAACGCGTCGCCCAATTCGCGTCATTCGCAACGCCCGGCGCGAATGATGCGTCTATTCGCGTCTTTGCATTGACTTTGTATGTAATCTACTCGCGCAAATAATTAAATACGCGTTCGGTGTGAACACACCAAGATATTGGACAGGTCGCGGGAATGGGGTTGTTTCATGACAATTTTCTCTTTTTTTTTTCATTGGTTGTTGCGTTAAATCGTACCCAGATACAATAGTGTTATTTTCTGATTGGCTTTTGTGTAGCTCGACTAACAACAAGACGCGCTTGATTCCTGCCGGGTCCAAAGTGAGAGCGTCGGGGCCAGAGACATTTTGGGCGCTGCGGCATATTAAATATATTATAAATCGTTTTTCCGCGTGAGAAATACAATGTGTGGCGGGAGTGCGTGACAAAAGACCGAAATGAGTGACTGTCATGCTCAATGCGTGACACTTGAGAGCCCTGTGTGTGTGTGTGTGTGTGTGTAACTATAGACCCCATCACTGAGTAAGTCTCTCTCAGTTAAATGTATGTGTTAATGTAGGAGAGAGAGAGAGAGAGAGAGAGAGAGAGAGAGAGAGAGAGAGAGAGAGAGAGAGAGAGAGAGAGAGAGAGAGAGAGAGAGAGAGAGAGAGAGCACACACGCATGAAATGAGTAGCCTATTGCAGATTTGGGGAGGGCCCATTCACTGGACCTTTTCAGGATCCCAGTCATTTCTGTGGGCGGGCCTGGTTACACTATGAGCATCTCCTTCAGCAGTATAATCTGCCTCCCAGCTGAATACTAACTTAAATATAATATCAATAGTAATACTCCAAAAACCATCAGCTACCCATTTATTCATTCATATGTTACTAAATAAGGCCATTTTGTCATAGCTAATCCATACCGTAGAAACTAATGCCATCCTGCTGGCAATTTCAGGCTGAAACATACTACCAACCAAACAGAAGTATGCAGATAACTCTGGATGTGTGTATGAGATTGACACTTCTTCATTTTGCCATGACATTTCTATGTGCTGAGGTTTTAATTTGATAGACACTAAATTTCATGGATTCGTCATTCATTTTCATCAAAGTTGTGCAACGATCGCATACATACATAACCAGTCCTTACCCCAGGAATATGCTTCATCCTTCTTTCATCTTTCTGAAAAATCCCAAATGTACTGAATTTACCCATAATGTCATCAACAAATCCCTAAAGGCCACTGCTCAGATATGTTTGTTGCTGGAATGACAGGTGACAGGACGAGCTCTGAATATAATCAATATGGTCCCTTTGCTGTAGGACTGTTTTCAGTTAAGTCCCAGATGAGATCTGTCAGGGTCTTGACAGCATTTGTTTAGGCTGAGAGAGCGAACTGAGAATCTGAAGAGAAGGTCACAGTGCTCCAAAAGGAAGTCGCTTATTTTTTCCACCTAGATCTGCTATTTAATAGTGTTAAATGAGCAATTATTTATTATAGCTGTCAGCCTTAAAATCACTTTTCAGACATTTCAGAAAAAATGGCCAGTTAGTTTATACATTACCATTCAGAAGTTTGGAGTTGGAATGATTTTTTAAAGATTTTTTTTAAAGAAGTCTCTTATGTACGGTGTCCCAGTAGTGCACAACACAACCAAATTTAAAAAAGCAAACATAAGTTCACAACACAAAGAAATTAAACCACAACACAACGAAATGAATACACAACTCAACGGAAATGAGCCACAACACAACGGAAAATGTACAACACAACAGAAATGAGCCACAACTTAACGGGAAATGTACAACTCAACGGAAATGAGCCACAACTCAACGGAAAATGTATAACTCAACGGAAAATGTACAACACAACAGAACTGAGCCACAACACAACGGAAAATGTACAACTCAACGGAAAATGTACAACACAACAGAAATGAGCCACAACATAACGGGAAATGTACAACTCAACGAAATAAAGCCTCAACACACTGGAAATGCTCCCGGAGCGCGATAAAGTTAGTTCTCTTACGAGAGGTTCTCTCGTATTGCGTAAGTTGCTTACTTTACAGGTAAAGTCATCTTTTCTCGAGATCTGAAGCCAAAAATTATCCTTAATTTTGTGTTTATTGTCAACGCAGACAGCAGACCATAGCAGATTGAGTAAGTGTGCTCATTGGCTGTCCTGCGGCAAATGCAGCAGCCTATCGGTGACCCCCTGCTTCGCGCCCTCCACGCGTCACAGCCCGCCAAAGTGGGAGTGGCCAACGTATATAAAAGAGGGGCACAACAGGCTGAACTCTGATTTTCATCTCTTCGGCGAAGCTCTCCGCATCGCTGGATCTTGAGAAGCCGCCGCCGTCGAAACCCAGCCGTCGAATCGACCAGCAAGCTCAGGAAGCAACTGAAGAAGCCGGCCGTCTTGGCCACCTTCAGCGACCCGTGCCTGCTATGCTATCCGGTGACAGTATCCTTTTTAAGCCTTCTCTCTGTGTGTGTTCGCCGCCGCGACACACACTCTTATATCTAAAAGAGCGCGAGGTGTTTTTATCAAAATGCTTCGCTCCACCTGCGGCTCGTGCCGCGCCCCGCTCATCGCTGGAGACCGCCATCTCATCTGCGCTCTCTGCCTGGGCCGCGAGCACGCCGCCAGCGCACTCTCCTCGGGCGGCTGCCCTGAGTGCGAAGAGCTTTCAATGTCGACCCTGCGGGCTCGACTTAAGCTCTTCAATGATGCCGCTCCGCCTGTCTCTGCTGGGCCATGCAGGAAGAAGCGCCACTCCCAGAGACCACCGGAGACCGAATTGGCGCCCAGAAGCTTGCCATAACCTTTCTCTCAAGCTTCTCTCTCGCCTTCCCCGCCCCTCCTCTCTGAGACCACCGGAGACCGAATTGGCGCCCAGAAGCCCACCGGAACCTTTCCCTCAAGCTTCTCTCTCGCCTTCCCCGCCCCTCCGCCGGTTCCCACCCGCACCGCCGCCGCTTCAGAGGACGAGGCGGATGATTTGAACATGGACGCCGCCGCTGACAGCTGCTCTCTTCTGGCATCTGACAGCGAGGAATAGGCCGGTTCGCACTCGTCAGTCCAGGAGGCCGGCCGTACTCGGGCTGGCATTGATGCGGAGGCGCCGGCATCCAGGACTGCGCCCTTCCTACCGGAGCTCCACGCCAAACTCTCCAAGTCGTGGAACGCCCCTTTCTCCGCGAGAGTCCGCTCACATGCCTCCTCGACGCTCTCTCAGGTTGACGGCGCCGTCGAGAAGGGGTATAACTCTATTCCCCCGGTAGAAGAAGCAGTGGCAGCGCACCTTTGCCCGCCCTCTGGATGGCGTTCAAAGGCTGCCCTACCCTCTAAGGCCTGCAGGACCACTTCAGCCCTTGTCGGCCACGCTTTCGCCGCCGCCGGACAGGCCGCTTCATCCCTGCACTCCATGGCGGTTCTACAGATTCTCCAGGCTGATCTCCTCTTTGAACTGGACGAGAAGAGCTCGGAACCATCCGCCATCACGGATCTTCGCAGCGCGACGGACCTCTCCCTTCCCGCCACGAAGTCCGCCGCCCAGGCTCTTGGACGGTGCATGGCTTCCTTAACAGTCACGGAAAGGCACCTTTGGCTGACGCTCGCCGACATGAGGGAATCCGAGCGGGCTGTCTTCCTCAACGCCCCGCTCTGCCCCACCGGCCTCTTCGGCCCAGCTGTTAGCAGGATTGTGGACCATTTCTCGGAGGTGCAAAAGACCACGCAGGCCATGAATCTCTTCTTGCCGCGTCGTTCAAACTCTGCTGCACGCCGCAATCGGGACCAGCCTGCACAGAGCTCCGCTCAGCGTCCAGCCCAGCCACCGCCTTCGCAGCGACGACAGGGCGGCCGCCCTAGATCGCGCTCAGCCAGCCGTCATAGTGTTAGATGTAGAACATGTGCCCACGTCCCCGTGCCCACGCCTACTCTGTCTCACGGTCGCGCCCCGCCGGTCGCTGTGCAAATGTAAGCCTGGTGCCCGCTCACGAGCGCTCACGCTTACTGAAAAGCATTTTATCCCCAGCTACACTCTCGTGTCCCGTTTCCCACACGATACGCTCCCCGTCCAAAGCCACCGGGACCTTGTGTATAAATCGGCCGCCCATCGCTATAAGCGAGCTGCCGTGTTCCAGCACCGAGTGCGCGCGCGCTGCAACCGCGCCCCAGATTCAGATCCTTGAGCCCACTGTATGCGGCGATCGGACCCCGGAGGCCATTCGGCCCCTTGCTCTACATGCAAAAGCATGGGAAGCTATCCCGGGCACCTCAGAATGGGTGTTGAACACAGTAAAGAAAGGCTATGCATTGTAGTTCGCTCGCCGTCCCCCGCGCTTTCGAACGCGGACCGAGACGAGAGTGAATGGAGAAGTAGCACACCTACTTCATGCAGAAATAGCGAAACTTCTGTGCAAGGGTTCCATAGAGCCAGTACCCCCTTCTTTGAGCGAGTCAGGCTTTTACAGCCGTTATTTTCTCGTACCCAAGAAGGACGGAGCCCTCAGGCCAATTCTAGATCTGAACAAAGCTCTTATGAGAAGACCGTTCAAAATGCTCACGACCAGACAGATCCTCACGCAAATTCGCCCCGGGGACTGGTTCATTTCCCTCGATCTGAAAGGCGCATACATTCAGATCCAGATAATACCCCGTCACAGGCCATTCTTGAGATTCGCCTTCGACGGCCAGGTATATCAGTACACCGTCCTGCCGTTCGGCCTGTCTTTAGCACCCCGTACATTCACGAAGTGCATGGATACGGCTCTCGCTCCCCTGAGGGGTCAGGGTATGCGAATTTTGAACTATTTGGACGACTGGCTGATTCTAGCACAATCAGAGGAGGAAATTGTTTCTCACAGAGCGGTGCTTCTCAGCCACCTGGAAAGCCTGGGTCTCACGGTCAACTGGACCAAGAGCTCGCTACTGCCCAGCCAGTCAGCCTCTTTTCTGGGCATAGAACTGGACTCTGTGGCAAAGACGGCCCGGCTGTCGACACAGCGCGCGCGCCGTGTCTGGCTCCTGGCCGCGTCTTTCCAGAAAGACAGCGTCGCATCTCTAAAGACATTTCAGAGGATGCTGGGTTATATGGCCTCAGCTGCAGCAGTACTCCAGCTGGGTCTACTGCGCATGCGACCGCTACAGCGCTGGCTGATCGCTCGAGTGCCTCGCTGAGCCTGGGCGGCCAGCGGCATTCGAATCAGAATCACTCAGGGCTGCGTTTCAGCACTGAAGCCCTGGCTAGCGGCCGTCTGGTACCAGCGGGGAGTGACAATGGGAGCTGTCTCACACCGACAGGTTATCGCGACAGACGCTGTTCAATGGCAGACCAGTCTTCGGTCTGTGGTCAGACCGGGAGAAAGGCCTTCATACAAACTGTCTGGAGAAGATAGCAGTCGAGAACGCGCTGAAGCGCTTCCTCCCGCACTTGAGGGGCCACCATGTTCTAGTCCGCTCGGACAACATGTTTGTGGTGTCCTACATAAATCACCAGGGCGGTGTCAGATCCAGAAATCTCTGCAGTCTGACTGAACACCTTCTCGTGTGGGCCCATCGCTCGCTGCGCTCGCTGAGAGCCTCTCACGTGCCGGGCCACGAGAACATCGGCCCGGACAGACTGTCCAGGGACAACATTCCCCTGGGAGAATGGTCCTTACACCCCCAAGTGGTCCAGTCGCTATGGCGCCTTTTCGGCAGAGCGGAGGTCGACCTATTCGCGTCGTAAGACAACGCTCATTGCCCAAGATTCTTTTCAAAGAACGAGGATGCGCTGGCCCAAACCTGGCCCAGCTGCCCGCTGTATGCTTTCCCCCCGATCTCACTGTTACCACAGGTAATTAAGAGGATCAGGGAAACGGGCCACTCAGTCCTTCTTGTAGCCCCACGATGGGAAAACCAGACCTGGTTCCCAGAGCTGGTGAGGCTGTCGCACATAGCCCCGTGGCCGTTCCCGGTGAGGAGAGATCTCCTCTCTCAGGCCGGTGGATCGGTGTGGCATCCCCAGCCAGAGCGCTGGTCTCTGCATGCGTGGATAGTCAACGGATACCCGTTGCATTGCCAGAAGGGGTCATGAACACGATCTCGCAGTCTAGAGCTCCTTCTACGAGACGGCCCTATGCGTCTAAATGGTCAGTGTTCGCCGAATGGTGCACTGGTAAAGCTGTTGGACAAGGGCAGGTCCCCTTCCACGCTCAAAGTATACGTTGCGGCTATTGCGGCGCTCGCTAGGAAGGAACGAGCTCATCATCCGCTTCCTCAGAGGAGCCAGGAGGATGAATCCCCCGCGGCCCCCCTCGGTTCCGGTTTGGGATCTTTCTTTGGTACTGGAGGCCCTGAAAGCTTTCCCCTTTGAACCACTAGAATCCGTGTGTTTGAAATACCTCTCGCTCAAAACCATTTTTCTGATAGCCCTGTCATCAGTAAAACGTGTGGGGGATATACACGCGCTGTCTGTCAGCCCCGCGTGTCTCCAGTTCGGACCAAATGACTCTTAAGTCATACTCAAACCGAGACATGGTTACGTCCCCAAGGCGATTGGCACGCCTTTTAGAGCACAAGTCATCTCCCTATCGGCTCTGCCAGCATCCGATAGCGAGGGCGATGGTAACCTTCTGTGCCCAGTCAGAGCGCTGAGGTTTTACGTCACACGCTCCACGGCCTTTAGGCGCTCCGAGCAGCTCTTTGTTTCGTTTGGAGGGTGCACCAGGGGTCTCGCCGCCTCGAAACATAGCCTGTCCAGATGGATAGTGGACGCTATCGCAGCGGCTTACACGTCAAAACACCTGCAGTGCCCTATGGGCATCAGGGCCCATTCCACTAGAGGCATGGCCTCGTCATGGGCTTGGTCCAGCGGGATTTCTATACACGATATCTGTATGGCGGCAGGCTGGGCCTCCCCCTCTACATTCGTGAGGTTCTATAACCTGGAAGTCCCCGCCTTGCAGGCGAGACTTTTGTCAGTCTAAGGGGATGTGTATGTTCTGCCCAGCTGTCATGTGCAGACCACTCTCATCTTAGCGAGGCGAGCCTCGCCGCATATAGCCGGCTGAGTTCGTCCACGTTTCCCTATGACGCGTCAGTATGCATGTGCGGGCCTGCGTTGCTGGCCGCCTATTTCCCTAAAACAGCTGCGCGAAGGGGTTTTTCGCTTTACATAATCCAGCAAAATTTTGCTCTATTGTGTGCTTGTGAACTGTGTTGGCCCGCGTTGCTGGCCACCTTTACTCTAAGTCTATACATGGACCGGCGGTGCCGCTCTGTGCTCATATCAAGTGTCTTTTACATGTGCTGGCCCGCGTTGCTGGCCGCCGTTGTTCTGCATGTTTGTTCCACGGGTCTCCCTGGGTCTCATGCAACGGATGCTTGGCGCGCAAGGCGTTGACAATGGGTTCCCGTAGCGTAAGCAACTTACGCAGCACGAGAGAACCTCTCGTAAGAGAACGTACTCGGTTACCTAATGTAACCTCGGTTCTCTCTAGAAGAGGGAACGAGTATTGCGTAACCTGCCGTGCTCGCGCCGCGAGGTTATTCGCTTCAGTCAATGAAAACCAGAGTTCAGCCTGTTGAGCCCCTCTTTTATATACATTGGCCACTCCCACTTTGGCGGGCTGTGACGCGTAGAGGGGCGCTCACTGGGCGTGACGTCACGCTGGGCTCACCGATAGGCTGCTGCATTTACCGCAGGACAGCCAATGAGCACACTTAATCTGCTATGGTCTGCTGTCTGCTGCACTGCATTGACAATAAATACAAAATTAAGGATAATTTTTGGCTTCAGATCTCGAGAAAAGATGACTTTACCCGTAGCGTAAGCAACTTACGCAATACTCGTTCCCTCTTCTAGAGAGAACCGAGGTTACATTAGGTGACCCAGTACGTTTTCCATGCCACTGTTATAGAGTCAGCAGTCTAAAAAATATATTAACACCACGATTCGTTTTAACAGTGTGTAGCTAACCATTGTATATTAACATTTATTAATTCAAAAATCACCTACGTGCATTATAGCTGCATATTTATACGCTTTGACGCGCTACCACAGCGCATTGGAACATTCAAAAACAGACATGTTCAAAATCCAAAGCTTGATTGTATTGGTAGTAGACTGACTAACTACAAGTGACTTTTTTTCCAATACCTCCATGTATTTACAGTAAACAATTTTAGGAAATTTCGATAATATAATAAAAGTTTTTTTTTCTTTTATCATGTTTCAAAGGTTGTAGTTCCTATTAACCAGACTGACTTACACCAGGTGAAATTGTGCCAATAGCTCCCTGTATGCACAGTACACAATTATTTTTTTATAAAAACATTTGGCCTTCTGTAATTCACCTAAAGTTTATTTTTTCATGTCCCAAAACTTGTAGTAGGTTCCTAGTGACCAGACTGCTTATTACAGGTGAAATTGTGCAAATACCTTCCTGTAATTCTGCAATTCACAAAATTGTTTTTATTTTTATTTACCAAATTATATTATAATAAATTATACGTTTTAACCATTTGGTGGAATTGCCAGACGTTCCCTTAGGGATCATGCACTGTTGTAGCACGTCAAAGCATTCTCGAGTATAAATACGCAGCTATAATTCATGTTGGTGATTTTGAAGTAATGTTTTATGTCGATATACAATGGTAACATACTGTTAAAATGAATTGTGGTATTGATATATTAAGACTGCCGACTCTATAGAACAATGGCAGCTGAAACTAACTTTACCGCGCTCCGAGAGCCTGGTGGTCGGGAGCATTTCCGTTGTGTTGCGGCTTTATTTCGTTGTGTTGTACATTTTCCGTTGTGTTGTGGCTCATTTCCGTTGTGCTGTGGATTAATTTCGTTGTGCGCTACTTGGCCACCGTAGGCTACTAATGTTCTCCAAGGCTGCATTTATTTCATAAAAAAAAAATACAGTAAAAACAGTAGCCTAATATTTTGAAATATTATTTAAAATATTTCATAATTTATTCCAGTGATGAAGAAGCAGAACTTTCAGCAGCCATTCTTCCGTGTCATGTGATTCTAAAGGTTCTGCCCCAGTGATAAGCTGTCATGATACATTTCTGACAGTGTGTTCCCTGCTAACATTAAGGATTACAAAAAAAGCCGAGCATCAAGCTTTGCATGTCACCAAGCAATGCACAGACAGAAAGCTGGTTTGGATCAGCATTTGAGGAGTCGAGTTACAGAGATTTGTTCTAATGTTCTAATCACTTGGCTCCAATTAAATTCCTGGTTCTATGGGCTCAATTTCCTGAGAAACCTGTTCATAGAGAACATGGAGCTAGAGAAAACAAACTCACTTATTCCTGCAAAAAGGTCTGATTAATATATAAATATAAAATATAAAGAAAAAAATGATAGATTCACCATTCAGGTGCATTCATTCATAGCAGGAAGCTATAACGCACATGCGTGTTCTTTTTATGTGTTCCTTAGAGGTTGAATTCATATCAAAATCTGCCAAACTTCTCATATTACTTCTGAATAGGATGTCTACTTCATAAATTGTATGAAAATTGTGAAAATAATGGTTCAGATCACTCAAAACACATTTGGAAATGGAGGCGCCCTTATATGGGCAGTAATGGAGTCTGGTTGTCATCTAGTGAAAAAGTTTGGTACTGCGTACAAACAAAATCTTACTGAAAGCTCATTTTTTGAGATATCAACCTAAAATTTGAAACACAACTTGTTCAGATTTTTGGCTTTGATTTTTTTGCAGTTTTAGAGTCGCCCAGGTTTTGAAAATATATATTTTATATAAAATAAGAATAATTAAATTTTTTACATTGTACATTTTCATAAACTCAAACTTCTATAACTTTTTTTCTGTTTCACTTTCTCAATTTATTTCACTTCTACAAAAATCTTACGTCTATATTCCAAAGCATTCTTGAATTACAACCATTTAAGTTTGAAATGTGCATTTTCATGTATATTCAAAAAAAGGGGGGTGATACTTAAGGGGTTAATTTCAGGGATTTTTTCCACCAAACAAACAGAGCACTTGGAAAATGATTATCGAGCCGCATTGGACTTTTTTTCAGTAGCACCTCAATGCAGTACATGAGATCCACGGGGAGGAGTCGGATCAAGATCCAAGGGGTGGAGATGGGTAGGATTAGGGTTGGGTTTAGGGATTAGGGGTGGGTTTAGGGATCAGGGGGCGGAGTTGGGTAGGTTTAGGTGTATGTAAGTCAAGTCAAGTCACATTTATTTATATAGCGCTTTTCACAATACAGATTGCATCAAAGCAGCTTCACAGTGATAACATGAAAGTAGTACAACACAGTTCAATAATATTGTTGAATATTAAATATCCCCAACTAAGCAAGCCAAAAGCAAGGCGACAGTGGCAAGGAACCAAAACTCCATCAGATTGGATGGAGAAAAAAACCTTGGGAGAACCCAGGCTAGTCAGGGGCCAGTTCTCCTCTGGCTAACAATCATAGGGTTTCAAAGAAGCTTTACAGTAAGTGCATATCAGAAAGTACCTGGAAAAAATACATTTAGTTAATCATGTAATATTAAGGGGATAACATATCGCCGGCGTTGAGTCGTCTCTTCGCAGGCGTTGAGTCGTCTCTTCACAGGCGTTGGTCTTCTCATCACAGGCGTTGGGGCATCCGAAATCCCCGTGAGAGGCAGGATACAAAACTGGAGCCTACGAACGCCATTTTTCTCGGGACAAGCGTCCCGAGATAACAGCAGAAAGGCAGATGGGAAATAATTAGCATAGCTGATGTTCATAATGATTTCCATTACACGTGAGTAGGTGTTAGAAAACCATAATCTCACAACTCTCCGCAACCCAAACTCTCCGCAACCCAACCGCAACCATACGGACCGACCCGTTTGTCTATAAGGCTGTCGAGCCCCACTGGTGCGTTAAGCAGTTTCAGTGGCAAACGGTTCCGTATGGCATAGCAGAGGACTAAAAGGTAAGCATTATGTGAATGCTTGACTAAAGAGACACGTCTTTAGTCTAGTTTTAAACTGTGTCAGCGAGTCAGAGCATCGGACCGTATCGGGAAGGCTATTCCAGAGTTTTGGAGCTAAATGCGAGAATGCCCTCCCTCCTTTCGTGGACTTCGATATCCTAGGAATGACCAGAAGCCTTGAATTTAGTGATCTTAGAGAACGCGGTGGATTGTAGGGCGAAAGAAGGTCCGTTAAGTACAAAGGAGCTAAACCATTAAGGGCTTTATAGGTCAGTAGTAGTACTTTGTAATTGATACGGAACTTAATAGGTAACCAGTGCAGAGATGATAAAATCGGTGTTATATGATCATATTTTCTTGATCTAGTAAGAACTCTAGCGGCTGCATTTTGCACTAACTGTAGCTTGTTTATTGAGGATGCAGGACAACCAGCTAATAAAGCATTACAGTAATCTAGTCTCGAGGTCATGAATGCATGAACTAACTTTTCTGCATCAGAAACAGATAGCATGTTACGTAATTTAGCAATGTTTCTAAGGTGGAAAAAGGCTGTTCTTGTAACAGATGAAATATGATTTTCGAAAGACAAGTTGCGGTCTAGTATAACACCCAGGTCTTTTACTGTAGTGGAAAAAGTAACAGGACATCCTTCTATATTAAAGTCGTATTGTAAGAGGTTCTGTGTGTAGTTTTTTGGACCAATAAGTAATACCTCCGAATTTAATAGCAGGAAATTACGCGTCATCCAGCATTTTATATCTTTGAGACATTCTGTCAATTTAGATGAGGTAATGTTTTCATCTGGTCGTGATGAAATATATAATTGAGTGTCGTCAGCATAACAGTGGAAATTAATTCCATGTTTTCTTATAATATTACCAAGTGGCAGCATATATATTGAGAATAGCAGAGGGCCTAGCACCGATCCTTGCGGTACTCCGTAGTCTACTGACGTTAACTTTGATTTTCCCCAAAGTTTGATTTTTTTGATGTAAGGTGGGAGGAGTCGGATCTGGATCCGACTCCTCCCCGTGGATTTCATGTTCCGCAGTGAGGACCATCTCCTTTTTTTGCTGACACTCAAGGCTGCTTTATTAATCGTAGAAGTACAGTCACGGTGTAATGCTGTTGTATTGAATTTACCCAAAAGGAAATTAATTAAACTATTCTCCTTTTGTGCTATGCAAAAGAAAGAAAGTCATACAGGTTTGGAATGACATAAGTGTGAATAAATGATTTTATATTTTAATAATTTTCATTTTTTTTGTGAACTATTCCTTTTACCTTTTGACGCTACACATCTTGTACAGCAGCACCATAAACCAGCTATTTTCAATCCTTTTTTCAATCAACAAATCGTGAGCTTAGAATTATAAGGTTCTATCTTCACTTTTGGTCGAAATTGAGTTTTTGACATAATCTTATCCATTAGGTGTTTATTAATGCCTGTGTGGTGTTATTTTTGTAAAAAAAAATATATTTTGTTAGTAGTTATTAATAAAATAAAAAGGTTCCATCTCACAAACCAGCAGGGATGTAAAAACTTTGATGCTCAATATCTCAGAACTACCCTAAACGGAGATAGAACCTTATAATTCTAAGCTCACAAAATGCTTTTGGATCCACACATCATGCTCAGTGATAAATGACCTTATTTTATGTGAAATAGTGATGTGCTGGTACAGAAGTATCTGGATTGATGTACAGCTGGCACACTGGTGTTAATTTTGACGTGTTCCCATAAATCCTGCTCCGTCCAGAGCACACTGGAGAACAGCAGCGTATCACTAGCTGAGTTAGTGTGTGTGAGCATACATGTCTTTGTGCCTGAGAATACACAAGCATTCAGCAGACAGAACAGAAGGAGGCTGGGTTACTCTCGATAATCACCAGGCCTCGATTTGCATTTCAAATGGAGTTTGCAATGCAGGAAAAGGAAGAGGAATTCAGGGCCAGCAAGTCTCTGAATAAAAACACGGATAAGAGACTGTGCAGCAAAACGTGTGGCTTTGTTGTTGCTGCAACTGATCTAAAGGTTAAACATATCTTTGGGGGCAGAAAGGCGTAAAATAAACAGCTAAGATGATTAGAGTAAACATTATCATCGGAATAAAAAAGATAACCAAACAAGACATAGGTTTTGGACACAACCTTATGCATTACACACATACAGTATTACATTTTTTATGCTACAGATTTTACAGATTACCTTCTCAGAAGTACATCATACACATACTCATCGTTCCTGTACCATGGTAAATTATTCCCACAGAGAAATAAACATACCAATGAAATACAATTTTCTCTCACAGTATGAATTGTATAAATATGTATCTTACTTTCAGTACAATTCTGCTTGTTGTCATCTTCAGAAATGATGACACTGCGGTTGTCGGATGTATCACTGATAATAATGAGGATGAATATAGAGAGCTTATTAGGAATTTTGTAGATTGGTTCCAGTTGAATTTCCTTAATGCAAGTAAAAAGAAAGAAATCATAATAGATTTCAGAAAGAAAACATCAAATTGTCCCTGTAAATATCTAAGGGATGGACATTGAAATTGTGAGATCTTATAAATACCTTAGAGTCTACTAAGCTGGACCGGTGTGATCACATGAATTGTTTAAGAAGGGTCAGAGTCGACTGAGATCTTTTGGTGTGTGCTGGATTCTATTAAAGACTATTTATGCTGTGCTTTTTTATGCTGTTGTATGTTGGGATTTCTGAGAGGGACAAAAACGATTCAAACTGATTATATAGCTAGTTAATAACGGAAGAATATGTAAAAGTATGGTATTTGGGATAAAAAAGCTGCTTACTTTTCCATTTGTTGATATGACGTGGTTAGCTTCAGATGGTAAATATATCAAGTTAGGTGTCCAGCTTAGAGATAATCACATTTTAAATATATTTAAAAAATATTATATTAATAATTTAAATAAAATATCATATTTATTTGTTACTACTGTAAAGCTATATTCAATTATTATTGGATCTCATTCAATGCTTTTTAAAATGAACATATTTTAATGACAGTATATTTATTAAACAAAAATGAATTCTTTTATTTATCAAAATAAACCAAAAATACAAACTTTGCTAAAGTGATTGTTTTGAACAAGTATTAACTTAGACATTATACAAAAAAATATATGTATTTGTATGTGCCTTTTGCCCCATGCTGGTGAGCCTTTTACCCTGTGTGTGGGGTAAAAGGCCATGCCACCTCATACATTTATAAGATATTAGTAAGTGTTGATGCTGTGACATGTGAATCCCCACACCCACACTTGAACCAATGGTGTAAGCTTTACTTTGAAACAATTTTCACCCTGTGTTGCAGAACTTGCTTGTAAACTTCACAAATAAACAAAGAAATGACAAGTAACACGTTGAATTTTGAAGTAGAAAGACTAGTATTTTCTTAGAACATAACATAGCCTACTTGTCACAGTTCTGGACTTTTTGTGTTTCGCCTCCTTCTGGCTGAGTTTATCATTTGTTGTCATGGTCACTCATTAGGTTCAGCTGTTCACTCATTAATCTACTCATTATCATGTGTATATGTTCATTTCTGTTAGAGTTTAGTTGTCCGGTGTCATCAGTTTATTAATGTGTTTATGTTACTCTGTTCTTGTGGATTTATTAAATATTGCCTTTATCTTCATCTTTGTGTTCGTTTTTAAAACCACCCGCATGACATAACACCGGACCTACAAAGTAAATAGTGGCCTGTTTTTTGAAGTTTTATTTCTTTTCAGTAAGTAGGTGTTATGGTTTCGTTTTTTTTCCCTGCTTGCACTATGGATATTCCGGCAGTAAAACTGTTGTGCCTTGAGCAGGGAGAACACTCCCTCGAGAAACATTTAGAGGTGTTTCTGGACCTTGCCCATCAGACCACCTTCCTGGATAACTGCCTGTGCTTGTTCCTTCTCGCCGGCCACACAAGCGCAGCTGTCCAGGGAGGCTCCACGAGGGAGCTTTGCCGCATTTGTGGAGTGGGTGCTGGTTTCCTGCAGATAAACGTTCGCTGCCCGTTCGCTGTTCGGTGCCGCCAGCCCCACTCCCAATCCAGTGCACAGCCAGAACCACCCAGTCTACGAGGATGACAGCCTGTGGATTCTTGTGGATTTATTAAATATAGCCTTTTTACCTTTATTTTCATCTTCGTGTGTGTTTATACAACCACCCACATGACAGTCTTCCAATAGTCTTTGTTTGATTTACAACTTTGAAAAATCTTTTTTTCTTTTTACAGTGTAGCTATGCTATCATTCAAAAGATTAGGGTCAGTAAGAACTTCTTTTTTTTTTTTTTTTTGAGAAATCCCTTGGAAAGCAAGACTGTATTGATTTAATCAAAAATGCTGACAATGATATGCTTAAAATGGAGAAGTTTTTCCAGTGTACAAACGACACCATTGTCAAAACGATCCCCATTCACACGGAACAGCGAAAACTACAAAAAACGCTGTATTCTGCTGCCAGGCCATTAGATGGAGATGAAACACTAGACTGAACACGTAATATGCATGTGTATGACGTCATCGTCTTCAGAGATTTGCATTTTTTGTTGTTTACACAGAGACCGTTTTCAGGCACCCAAAACACCGCTGTCGTGTAAATGAACGGCCAAACAGTAAATGTGAACAGTAAATGTGTTTTACATTTTTACAGCCCCTAAGTTATACCCTCACGTTCATTCTCTGTCCGGTCACGTTCACATTTACTGTGTGTTGCAACCTTCTGTTACCTTATTTGATATTAAACTCGAATTGGAACATTCTTTATCTTCGTCTGTTTACCTGCAACCACCAGTGGCAGTAATATTGTAAAATATTATTACCATTTAAAATAACTGTTCCCTTTCAAGAGAACTCGAGCTGCGTCGAGACGCTGTGGGAACGCCCCCTGCGTGATTGCGTTGTGAAGCACATGTATAATCAGTCCAATGGTGTGACGAGACGTCGTAGGCGGGTGACGTCATAGACCAGGAAATTATAAAGCACACCTGAAAACAGGCCGCGCTATAGTGATGTTACATATGACAATGAAGCTTTGATGTGCGTATCGCGAAAGCGAAGCAATTTCTATTGAAGCCCCGTATCGGGGTGTGTATTGGTTTCCCAGAGGTCACGTGATCGATGACAAACGAAGCCTCACTTTCTGTCCAATCACGTGCGTGTCTCGCTTTGGGTGTCAGAAGGCTTGAAGGTCCTTGTTGGCTCAGTCTGGTTGATGGGTTTGTGAGGAGAGTGCTGTACTTTGAAAGTTAATCAATACATTACATTTAAATAACCAAAACTACTTATTATTTTGTTGTTGTTGTTGTGTCCTTTTGTTTTTGTAAGATCATTGCACTTTTGGTGTTTTTTAGGTAATTTGGTGTTGGTATTTGGGTGTTTGGTGACGGGTTTGTATTTACAGCAATGCCAACAGCCAAAAAAAGGAAGACTTCCCCTAACTGGGAATATTTTGAGTTTATAGCTTCCAATGTATGAATGCATTTCTAAAAAGAAATAAAGAAATATTTATTTATTTGGTATTATTTTATTTTTTATCATTGTATTCCTTAATTGTTGACTGTTGATGTGTCTTATATTCAGTCAATGTACATGTACAGTCACTCCCAACAAAAAAAAAATATCCTCACACTTCTGTGGAAACCTTTGGCTTCTGTTGGACAGTGCTGTAGACCAGCGCAAACAAAGCTCAAATGCCACTTCTGATGCGATCGTAGAAGTGGATAAATACCTTACAGAGACAAACATACAAAGAGCTGAAGATCCACTTGAATACTGGAGAATGCAGAAACATGTCCCCCATCTATATACATTGGCATTACAGAATAATTAAAATCTTTATCACCTTTCTGTCATTCCTACAGTTACATAAGCACTGTCACTGCCAAGTGTCAGATGAACAGATGATCCTATCACACAATGTCCTTATTCACTATATGTGTGTGTGTGTGTGTGTGTGTGTGTGTGTGTGTGTGTGTGTGTGTGTGGAGAGAGAGAGAGAGAGTAGGCCTACATTAAATCTTATTAAATCATATGCTCATTTTATATTTTATTGTCACACTTTAATGGGTAAAATCATTTATTTATTAATGGACAAATCAAACACAAATGTGTAAGGCTTTTTATTTCTACACATAACATTGAAATTATGGAGTGTGTTGTGGTTGCTTCATCTGACAGAGCTTTTAACACAGGCTTCTGGCTGCTTTATTTTAAATAAGCACCAGATGGCGCTGTTCTCGACACTCTCGAAGCTTTGAATCTTTTCCCGGAACATTTAGGGGAAAGCCTCAGGATTGATTCACGAGGCTTCATTTCCCCAGTCCTACCGCGCTAGCTTCTGTGCCTTCAGCAAGCGCTCTCTGTATACTGTATCTGTCTATTTGGTGTTGTCTGTCATTGCAAGCACAATATTCACAAGAGAAACAATATATATACACTCACCTAAAGGATTATTTGGAACACCTGTTCAATTTCTCATTAATGCAATTATCTAATCAACCAATCACATGGCAGTTGCTCCAATGCATTTAGGGGTGTGGTCCTGGTCAAGACAATCTCCTGAACTCAAAACTGAATGTCAGAATGGGAAAGAAAGGTGATTTAAGCAATTTTGAGCCTGGCATGGTTGTTGGTGCCAGACGGGCCGGTCTGAGTATTTCACAATCTGCTCAGTTACTGGGATTTTCACGCACAACCATTTCTAATGTTTACAATGAATGGTGTGAAAAGGGAAAAACATCCAGTATGCGGCAGTCCTGTGGGCGAAAATGCCTTGTTGATGCTAGAGGTCAGAGGAGAATGGGCCGATTGATTCAAGCTGATACAGGGCCGTCGCCAGAACATATAGAATGGGGGGGCATTTCATTTTTGATCACTTTTTATGATCTACAAAACAGACAGTCACAAAAACAATAACATCCCCTATTTAGTCTAATATAACTGAAATAGACCAAATTCTATATTTAAACAACACCAAAACACAAAATATTAAGTTTCTGATCATAGGCGGAGGGTGAAGCAACACCATGAGGATATGCGCTTCCCCTTTAAAAACATTTACTAGGCTACATGCAGGATTTGACATGGCAGAAAGCTCTCAAAGAGCGCCTATTTTATTATCTTTAAAAAGCGGTTATACAACGTCATCGCGATCTCACAAAGTTCCTAGGCTATCAGTAAAGCTGATACACAATAATGCCCTATTTGCATAGCCTAACTGCTTATTATAATGAGAGGATTTGCACGCGCGTAGAACTAATCCACTCACTGCTCAAAACACCGGAGTTTAGCCAATATTCTTTTATTACGGAGAAAACTGATCCTAGACCAGCATTTATGGACAGCTTTTCCTCTAAAAGCAATCAGAAGTATATGGAAGCTTGTTTTCGGCAGGGAATAAAAAAAATTAAAAGATAATTGCGACTTTTTATCTCACAATTCTCACATGGATTTCTCTCAATTCAGAGTTTTTCTCACAATTCTGACTTTATAACACGCAAATTTGACTGTATATCATATATATATATATATTTATAACTTGCCATTTTGATTTTATATCACGCAATTCTGAGAAAAATTACCTTTTTTTTCTTCGTGGAAACAGTAGGCTGTTTTTAGCAGGCAAATTAATCAGAAAATTCAACAAGCCCGCTTGGCCAGGGGAAGGTAAGCCTTGCGCAGAGCCTTATACGCTCCGACTAATTTTCATATTTCTGAAGACAATGTGTTATTTAAAGTTACAGAGATTAGTGCACCTGTGTGTTAAATGCTGCTGACGACATTTCGTTATGGAATACGTGGATACGTTTTTTTGCTCTCAATAGTAAGTTTGCTCAATATGATTAGGGGGGCACGTTGTGTCATCTGGGGGGGCATGGCCCCCTAATGCCCCCCCTTGGCAACGGGCCTGAGCTGATAGAAGAGCAAATTTGACTGAAATAACCACTCGTTACAACCAAGGTATGCAGCAAAGCATTTGTGAAGCCACAACACGCACAAGCTTGAGGCGGATGGGCTACAACAGCAGAAGACCCCACCGGGTACCACTCATCTCCACTACAAATAGGAAAAAGAGGCTACAATTTGCAAGAGCTCACCAAAATTGGACAGTTGAAGACTGGAAAAATGTTGCCTGGTCTGATTAGTCTCGATTTCTGTTGAGACATTCAGATGGTTGAGTCAGAATTTGGCTTAAACAGAATGAGAACATGGATCCATCATGCCTTGTTACCACTGTGCAGGCTGGTGGTGGTGGTGTAATGGTGTGGGGGATGTTTTCTTGGCACACTTTAGGCCCTTAGTGCCAATTGGGCATCGTTTAAATGCCACGGCCTACCTGAGCATTGTTTCTGACCATGTCCATCCCTTTATGGCCACCATGTACCCATCCTCTGATGGCTACTTCCTACCATGTCACAAAGCTCGAATCATTTCAAATTGGTTTCTTGAACATGAGAATGAGTTCACTGTACTAAAATGGCCCCCACAGTTACCAGATCTCAACCCAATAGAGCATCTTTGGGATGTGGTGGAACGGGAGCTTCGTGCCCTGGATGTGCATCCCACAAATCTCCATCAACTGCAAGATGCTATCCTATCAATGTGGGCCAACATTTCTAAAGAATGCTTTCAGCACCTTGTTGAATCAATGCCACATAGAATTAAGGTAGTTCTGAAGGCGAAAGGGGATCAAACACAGTATTAGTATGGTGTTCCTAATAATCCTTTAGGTGAGTGTATATGTATATATACATCCTATATATATCCTTCTCTAAAAATTAGCATATTGTGATAAAGTTCATTATTTTCCATAATGTAATGATAAAAATTAAACTTTCATATATTTTAGATTCATTGCACACCAACTGAAATATTTCAGGTCTTTTATTGTTTTAATACTGATGATTTTGGCATACAGCTCATGAAAACCCCAAATTCCTGTCTCAAAAAATTAGCATATTTCATCCGACCAATAAAATAAGTGTTTTTAATACCAAAAAAAGTCAGCCTTCAAATAATTATGTTCAGTTATGCACTCAATAGTCAATACTTGGTCGGGAATCCTTTTGCAGAAATGACTGCTTCAATGCGGCGTGGCATGGAGGCAATCAGCCTGTTGCACTGCTGAGGTGTTATGGAGGCCCAGGATGCTTCGATAGCAGCCTTAAGCTCATCCAGAGTGTTGGGTCTTGCGTCTCTCAACATTCTCTTCACAATATCCCACAGATTTTCTATGGGGTTCAGGTCAGGAGAGTTGGCAGGCCAATTGAGCACAGTAATACCATGGTCAGTAAACCATTTACCAGTGGTTTTGGCACTGTGAGCAGGTGCCAGGTCGTGCTGAAAAATGAAATCTTCATCTCCATAAAGCTTTTCAGCAGATGGAAGCATGAAGTGCTCCAAAATCTCCTGATAGCTAGCTGCATTGACCCTGCCCTTGATAAAACACAGTGCACCAACACCAGCAGCTGACATGGCACACCAGACCATCACTGACTGTGGGTACTTGACACTGGACTTCAGGCATTTTGGCATTTCCTTCTCCCCAGTCTTCCTCCAGACTCTGGCACCTTGATTTCCGAATGACATGCAAAACTGAGCAACAGTCCAGTGCTGCTTTTCTGTAGCCCAGGTCAGGCGCTTCTGCCGCTGTTTCTAGTTCAAAAGTGGCTTGACCTGGGGAATGCGGCACCTGTAGCCCATTTCTTGCACACGCCTGTGCATGGTGGCTCTGGATGTTTCTACTCCAGACTCAGTCCACTGCTTCCGCAGGTCCCCCAAGGTCTGGAATCGGTCCTTCTCCACAATCTTCCTCAGGGTCCGGTCACCTCTTCTCGTTGTGCAGCGTTTTTTGCCACACTTTTTCCTTCCCACAGACTTCCCACTGAGGTGCCTTGATACAGCACTCTGGGAACAGCCTATTTGTTCAGAAATGTCTTTCTGTCTTACCCTCTTGCTTGAGGGTGTCAATGATGGCCTTCTGGACAGCAGTCAGGTCGGCAGTCTTAGGCCCTGTTTACACGAGAACACTCGCGGGTGAAAACGTAAAAATATTTTATCAGATGTGCCTTTCATCTACACGGAGACAGCGTTTTGGGGGCTTAAAAACGCAAAAAAAGTGAAACCACCCTCCAGAGTGGAAATCTTAAAAACGCTCCACCGTCGCGTTCCCGTATAAAGGGTAAAAACGCAAAGGTCTGCTAGACAGTGTTGTTGTGTGGCAGTGCTTCACATTGCCACCTAGCCGCCTGGAGTGCATACTACATCGAATTTCACAAACTTTTGCATCACCATATGCACGCACATTTCCCACCCATAACGCTTGTCTAAACGCAGAATAAAAAGTGATAACGCAACACCATTTTTGCGTTTTCTCTTCAGATCGTTTCCGTGTAAACATAGCCTGACCCATGATTGCGGTTTTGAGTAATGAAACAGGCTGGGAGTTTTTAAAAGCCTCAGGAATCTTTTGCAGGTGTTTAGAGTTAATTAGTTGATTCAGATGATTAGGTTAATAGCTCGTTTAGAGACCCTTTTCATGATATCCCTTTTCAGACCCTGTTAACTGAATCCTCAGTTAAGTTATCTCCTTCCATCTTAAAGGTGTATGTGGCGGCTATATCTGCTTACCACACTCATCTGGGTGGTGCATCATTGGGGAAATATCCTCTCATTTCTCGTTTTTTTTTTTTCGTGGCACCTTGAGGCTGAGACCTGCACTGCGCACTAGAGCACCGGCTTGGGATTTGGCCGTTGTATTGGAAGGCCTGGTTTTTGCTCCCTTCGAGCCCATTGAAGAGGCTTCAGAAATGTTCCTTACACTAAAACTTTATTTCTACTTGCTATTTCTTCTATCAAGAGAATTAGGGATTTGCAAGCCTTGTCGGTTGCTCATTCGTGCTTAGAATTTGCACCTGGTATGGTGAAAGCTTTTCCTCACCCTAGGCCAGGTTATATTCCTAAGGTCCTTACTAATGTTGCGGGCCCGATAGTGCTGCAGGCCTTCTGTCCTCCACCTTTTAATACACCAGATCAGGAAAAACTTAATCTGCTGTGCCCTGTTTGGGCTTAGGATGCCTACATACACAGAGCTGCCCTGTGGTGTAAATCGGATCAACTATTCGTCTGTTTCGGGTCACCAAGAAAAGGTTACCTGCATCCAAACAGAGGATGAGCAAGTGGGTAGTCTATCTCACTTGCTTATGAAGTGGCTGGTCAGCCTTCACCTTTGGCTGTCCGGGCCCATTCTATTAGGAGTATGGCTGCCTCAAAAGCCTTATTGTCAGGGGTTTCCCTTCATGACATCTGTGATGTGGCAGGCTGGTCCTCACCGCATACATTTGTTAGATTTTACGGCTTGGATCTAGACTCCACTCCTGGGTCTAGGGTACTTGCTTCTTAGTGTGCGCAATGATTTCACACAGAACAGGCATTTGCCATTATGGCGTCTTGGGTATAGTGTTCACACAGCGTCTCGACGCAGCTCGAGTTCCCTTTAAAGGGAACGTCTCAGGTTACGTATGTAACCCTGGTTCCCTGAAGAGGGAACGAGACGCTGCATCGCCTTGCCATACTCCCTGCATGCCTGTGATCGACTTGCTTCGGCCTTTTAGAAGCTAGTGCGGTCTGTTTTCAGGTGTGCTTTAAAGTTTCCTGGTCTATGATGTCACCCACCTATGACGTCTCGTCAAACCATTGGGCTTATTATACACGTGCTTCACGACGCAATCACGCAGGGGCGTTCCCACAGGGAACCAGGGTTACATACGTAACCTGAGGCGTTTTCTATTTTAATTTAGAATCGTAATTTATTCCTGTGATGTTAAAGTTGACTTTTAAGCATCATTACTTTGTTCCCTATCAGTTGGTCACTCTCTACGTACGTGGTGACCGGCGAACAGGAATTTCGCTAGAGAGGCCAATCTACTTCGAGTGAAACTAAACGAGCCAAT
Source organism: Rhinichthys osculus (assembly GCA_029959095.1). Taxonomy (NCBI): domain Eukaryota; kingdom Metazoa; phylum Chordata; class Actinopteri; order Cypriniformes; family Leuciscidae; genus Rhinichthys; species Rhinichthys osculus. The sequence continues at coordinate 31,912,077 of JARWKJ010000005.1, forward strand.
TCACATTGGTGTGCAATCATTTGCATCAGCTGTTCAGCCACGCAGCGCGGGTATATAATGAGCAGCAGGGGCGATTGCACTTCAGCTTTTTGCTTCAGAGCTGAGCACTTCGATGCTGTGTTCTCTACAAACAGAGTGTTTCAAGACGAGCGAGCTCTCAACGGGACCTCTCCAGACTGGTGCGGGTGATACAGCGCGTCAGCATGATCGATATCTCTCTCTCTGTCTTTTTTGTTTTCTGTTGAGCAAAAACAAAAAAGCTGTTTTTACAGCTGGTAAGGTGCGCCATGAGAGCGCTGAAAGGCTGTTTTCACGGCTGGTAAGATCACCAGCAAGAGAGACAGCGCACAACAGGTACACATTCCTGTCTGTGTTTGCTGTGAACGTTCCCCTGCGTGCTTCAGCATCAAGGAGAGCAGTACCTAAAAGAGATTACACGGATAGAGAGTCTTTTTAAAAAGTAGTCTTTTTTTCTGGATGCGGTTGTTACCTGGGATCACGGGATGGTCACGAGCACTGTATCGCGTGTCTGGGCATTGAACACGCTGAGGCAGCGTTCGTGGATGAGTCATGTACCCATTGTGGGAAGATGACTATCTCGGAGCTACGGTCAAGACTCTCGTTCCTGCAAAGGGGCGGAGGGCCTGCGTCTCCGCCGCGATCTAACCCTCCAACGAGGGTTACTTCAGGCGGTAGTGCGGGTGACCTGAGGATCACGGTGAGCGCGCTTCCTTCAGGGAACCAACCCCCTAGGAACCCTCATCCCTCCAACGCTCCACAGCCAGTAAAGCCGCCAACGGAACGTGCTGGACCATCCACGAGGTGTGTACCAGTCGTTTCCTTCGGCGCTCCCCATGATGAACAGATGTCGATCGCTGCATCGGAGGGTGGGTCAGACTTCTCTGCGGATGATGATTCGGTGCCAGAGTCGGACCCGGAGATGATGGCCATGCTTTCCCGGGCCACCAACAGGATCGGGCTCGTGTGGAACCCTCCACCATGTCACAAACCCTCGAGGCTGGATGTTTGGTAACTCAGCAACCCACCCCAGTGCCTTTCTTCCCGGAGGTGCATGAGGAGCTCACAGGGGCATGGACGGCACCTTTTACTGCCAGAAACTGTCCCGGTGGCTCCTCCTCCCTCACCACCCTTGATGGCGGGGCGGCTAAGGGTTACACCCGTATCCCACCAGTGAAGCGGGCCGTTGCTATGCAACTATGCCCTAACTCCACTTGGCGCGGAAAACCGTGTCTCCCTTCCCGGGCCTGTAAGTACCGGCAAGGCTTACAAGGCCTGTGGGGAAGCCGCCTCTGCCATACACGCCATGGCGTTGTTGCAGGTCTATCAGGCCAAGGCACTGAAGGACCTGCACGAGGTTGGTCATGATCCACAAGTTCTCCAAGAACTTTGTGCCGCAACGGACCTCGCACTTCGGGCGAAGAAGGTCACTGCTTGGTCAGTGGGTCGTGCGATGTCCACTATGGTGGTCCAGGAACACCATCTCTGGCTGTGTCTGGCTGACATGAGGGTGACCGACAAAGTCAGGTTTCTTAACTCCCCCCGTGTCCCAGAACGGCCTGTTTGGCGATGCGATCGAGAACTTCACCCAGCAGTTCTCGGCTGTACAAAACTCAAAGTCTCAGGACCTAAGACCAGCTCTTTGTCTGTTATGGAGGCCAGCAGAAGGGAAAGACTGTCTCCAAGCAGAGGATGGCCCACTGGATAGTGGATGCCATCGCCGTGGCTTACCAAGCACAAGGCGTGCCCTGAATCCTATGAATCAGGTTACATACTCACTCCACGAGAAGCGTTGCATCTTCCTGGGCGCTGGCACGTGGCTCCTCGCTAACAGATATCTGTAGAGCTGCGGGGTGGGCGACACATAACACGTTCGCTAGATATTATAGCCTACTTGTTGAGCCGGTCTCCTCCCGTGTTCTCACCCTAAATGTGTAGAAGCACTGAGAGCCACTACTGTGCACCCTTATTGCTCCAGAGTGAAAAACCTGTTGAGTCCTCCAACACCTCTGCCCAGACGTGGCAGAGCGTCCGGCGCCAGGCCTTTATCCGTTGAATCCTTGAGAACCGGGTCTAGACTGGGTCCCATACGTATGACCCTGTGGGGATCCCATATGTGTATTCTTCCATGGCTGCTCCTAAACGGAAGCCTGGATCTTTCCCTTGGGCTAAGTCACCCAGTATTTCATATGCAGTACAACCTTCCTTCGGGGAAGAATGTGTATCCTGCAGCGTTCTCCTTCCTAACAGAAAGGGCACGCTTTCCCAGTGTTATCCAATAATCTCACTGTATGGGTTATCACGGAACAACAGCGACAGATACACTCTGTGTAAGCCCTCTCCTATCGTCCTTTCAGGCAAGAAGGGGCAAGAGGCTGGATGGGATCAGCAGCGGGGGCGCTTTGGTAGGGATTCCTATTCGTTGGTCACGACGTATGCCGAGAGTGACCGACTGATAGGGAATGTCTCGGTTACGTATGGTAACCCTCGTTCCCTGAAGCAGGGAATGGAGACGTATGTCCCGTCGCCACATCTGCTGCGACCTGCCGGGGCAGCCAGCTCATTGGCTCGGCTCATCAGCAAAAAACTGAAGTGCAATCGCACCTACTGCTCATTATATACCCGCGCTGCGTGGCTGAACAGCTGATGCAAATGATTGCATGCCAATGTGTATTGGCTCGTTTAGTTTCACTCGAAGTAGATTGGCCCTATTTTATAGTTCAAAATTCTTCTTTAGCCCATTTTATTGTATGTAAATGTTCATATGTTAAGACTGAAAATTTATCATAAAAGATCTGAATAATTAATCGAAAAAAAGATATTATGAGATTACTGTTATGGTTACCATGGTTAACTTATTGTAAAACACAATGATTATAGCATTCTATTTAAGTCTACCCCCTTGGCGTTTTTTTTTTTCAACTAAGCAGTGTAACCAATCACTGATGTGTCCTAGGTTTGCATGAAAGTGCACAGTGAATAGTACAAAATCTGTCCTCCTATGAATCCGTATCTATCAAATTCCCCTCTCCATATTCCAAACATTGATTTAGGTGGGTGCATTGGCCCATGCGATATTCCCTGTATGTGGATATTCAGGGGTAATATGTCCCATCTGTTCTCCCTCCCACCCTGTAAGCCACCACCTGTAATGACGAAGCTCTCAAGGTCAACAGCACAGTACTGCAGCTATTAATCACAGGACATAGAGGAGGTGCCCACCACTACACACAAACACACATACATAGACAAGTGAGTCCCACTGTAATCAGAAACACTGCTCTCTGACCTCTGAATCTCCACTTTACGCAAGCAATTAAAAATAATGTGTTCAGTAAAGTGTAATTACAGATGGGTAGACATGAGAGAGAGAGAGAGAGAGAGAGAGAGAGAGAGAGAGATCAGATGTTGGCAAAGTTAAAGGCTTTGTATTATATTAAGGCATATAATATAAACCCATCATATTTATTACACCCCCCTCTGGAATACTTTTATTCTGACTGGTTAATTACGGGACTGAACTGCACAGGCTATTTCACCACTGTCAATGGCAATATACCATGCTATTTTAATATCACTCAGCAGTTTCTCTCATTTCACCCAAAAGTTACATTATATAATTGATGCCATTATAAATCAAAGCGGTTACTTACCAACTGTAGTAAAAAAGGGTCTCAGTGTAGGCTACTTCAGTATTAATTTAATGGATAGCATAAACATTTGCTAGACATTGATCCTTCAGAAATCATTCTAATATGCTGATTTGGTGCTCGATATTATTATCTTATTATTTTTGTTGTGTTGTGCTGCTGCTAAATATTTTTGTGGAAACCATGATACATGTTTTTAGGCCTGTTTGATGAATGTCGAAAAGAACAGCATTTATTTAAAATATATATTTTTTTAACCTCTTAACCTGCCATTTGCCATTGCATGTTTAAAACAATAATATCTTAGTAAAAACCTAAAGTAATATTGCCAAACTATATATCATTTGAAAGCTTAAAATCTCTAGTTTTCATATTTGGTGGCTGTTATCTAAAATAAATTACAGAGGAGCAGTAATTTATCAACTTGCAACAAGAATATTTCATATTCATTAGGAGTATTTAGGCCTTTATTTTGAAATAACAATAAACACGAAAAATCATGAAAGATTGGTAGAAACCTCAGTTTGTTTTCATGCCATGAGTTCAAAAGATAACACCAATTCCATTTTATGAGAAAAAAAGGTCTGAAAATGTTTTAAATATAAAGAAAAATGTATGGATTCTCGATTTCTGATTGGCTGCGAGCTATAACGCTATAACGTAGTCTTTGTATGCATTTATTAGAGGTTGAATTCAAATCAAATACTGCCAAACCACCCATACTACTTCTGAATAGGATGTCTACTTCATAAATTGTATGAAAATTATGGAAATACATGGTTCAGATCACTCAAAACATATATAAAAATGGAGGCGCCCTTATATGGGCAGTAATGGAGTCTAGTGAAAATGTTGGGTACTGCGCCCAAATAAAATCTTACTGAAAGCTAATTTTTTTAGATATAAACCTAAAATTTGGAATACAACTTGTTCAGATTTGTGTCTTTAATTTCCTTGCAGTTTTAGAGTAAAATATATCTTGTAATATATATATTTTATATAAAATATGAATAATTATATTTTTACATTACACCATTTCATAACATCAAACTTATATAACTTTTTTTTCTGTTTCATTTTTTATCATTTCTAGACTTCTACAATAATCTGGAAAATGTCTTCTTTAAAACAAGACCAGCCATAGGTCTATATTCCAAAGCATTCCTGAATTACAACCATTTAAGTTTGGATAGTGATTTTTATGTCTATGCAAAAAAAGGGCGGTGCCAGTTAACCAAAGTCTTTACTATCACTTTTGATAAATATGCCCTTGCTGAATAAAAGTGTTTATTTCTCAAAAAAAATTATGGTTTTCTATGTCCTATGGTTTTTCTTGTCAGAACAATCAAGTAATAGTAATCATTTTTATTATTAAAAATAAAATTAATTGATTCAGTTCAATCCATTTTCTGAATGAATCGTTCAATCCAATTTGTGAACTGATTTGACCACCAATTCAAGAACTAGCTCAGAAGAACAGCTTGTTCAGAGATCACATTGATTTGGTTCTCAAGTTCAGTTTACTGATTTAATAATCTGCTCACAGCAGTTATCAAGATTTTCAGCAAATATCTTACAAAGATTTTGTAAGGCTTCAGAAGACGCAGAATACAGCACATGAGTCAGATGATCTTTTATGTTTTTTTTCTTTCTTGACAGACATTGTCACTGTGAAATGGCCTTGTATTGAAATGACCAGTTTGAAGAGTCTTCAAAATGTCTTATTTTGTGTTCCATCAATTTTTTTTTTACTGCATACAGGTTTGGTACAACAATGAAAAAATAATATTTTTTGAGTTAATTATTCCTTTAACCAGCAAATTAATTATGTTAAAACAAATATATTGTCCAGTGGTCTGCTACAACTTGCATCCTTGATTAGACTTGCTTCACAAGTAAAAGGTATTTGCATTGATTATAAAGTCATGATGACTGTTGATGCCTCATATTCCATGTTTCCTCTGAGGGTTTAAAGGAAAATTCTTTGCTAAAGGCATCAATAACCAATATGAAGTTGCTGAAATTACGCTGTTCATAGAAATTGCCTTACATTTTCTGCTTTTATAAGGTCAACCCAATAAAAAAGCAATAACATTTGAGCAAAATAATCAGTGCTCAAGCTATTATTCGTTTGTCCAATAACCGAGTCCACAGGGGGAGACAGCAGAGAGAAAATGAAAGAGGTGATCAGCATCTCCGTTTATTTCAGTGGAATGGAGAAGAAGATCACTATTACCTTCCCGAAATGGGAATCGCAAAGCACCACTTCAAACACGGGTGGATTGAGGGGCGGCTGAGCAAGTGTTTAAAACACTGTGGTCACATTCTGTGACCTTGCCTTAAAAGACACACACATACTCATAAACATTTTGACAGAAGTAGAAATAGGCTGAGGTCTTTGGTTTGTTGCATGATTGCTTTATAGTGTAACCGATTTCCAATCTGTTTGCGTTGACTGCTGTAAACGTCTAAGTCATTCACTAATTTGTATTCATGCAACGGTTTGGTACAGTCCTTGAATTTGATTGGTTGCAGCATTATTTTGCTGATATAGAGTGAATTAGAAAAGGAGCTGAACATCCATATGCATCGCTACTCACTCAAAAGGACAAAGTCCTTAAAGTGGGAACTCTGGAAGGAGCAGGTATGAAACTTATTCCCAGGTAGAAGGTGACGTTCCCGCAACCATGGGTAAAAGTTTCCTAAAAGTTCTCTAAAGGTGACGAACATTCTGAACCTTTACAGAACATTAGGGACGTTCCTGAAACGTCCTCTTTTGTTAATGAAAGTGCTGCAGTTCAACATTCCTTAAATGACTTTAGGGGGACGATCCGTAATGGTAATCTCATGGTCACATAACAACGTTACAAAGAGGACATAATCAAAACGTTCTCATATGTGTCACGGTGTGGGTTTTTGTGTTTTGTTCCTTGTTCTTGTCTGTCATGTGTTTCCCTGTCTTTTCATGTTCAGCTGTTCCCAGTTTTGTTGATTAGTCTCCCCATGTGTTTCTGATTAGCCACGCCCCCTTGTTATCTTGTTTAGCTTGTTTGCCTGTGTATTTATACCCATGTTCTTCAGTTGGTGTTTGTCGGTTGTTGTTTCATGTTGTGATGTTCCTAGTTCCGTGTTCCGTGTACTGTACCTTGTTCTGAATTAACCCTGGATTACTTGTTTGTTGGATTATTAAAGTGCTTGCGATTGGATTCACTCTCTGCTTCGTCCTTGCCGCATCGTAACAATATGGGTCTAAGTTGGTCCTATTATAACGTTCCTTATAGGACTTTAGGGGGACATTCCGTAATGGTAATCTTATGGTAACATAACAACGTTACAAAGAGGATGTAATCAAAACGTTCTCATATGGGTCTAAGTTGGTCCTATTATAACGTTCGTTATAGGACTTTAGGGGGACGTTCCGTAATGGTAATCTTATGGTCACATAACAACGTTACAAAGAGGATGTAATCAAAACGTTCTCATATGGGTCTACGTTGGTCCTATTATAACGTTCGTTATAGGACTTTAGGGGGACGTTCCGTAATGGTAATCTTATGGTCACATAACAACGTTACAAAGAGGATGTAATCAAAACGTTCTCATATGGGTCTACGTTGGTCCTATTATAACGTTCGTTATAGGACTTTAGGGGGACGTTCCGTAATGGTAATCTTATGGTCACATAACAACGTTAAAAAGAGGATGTAATCAAAACGTTCTCATATGGGTCTACGTTGGTCCTATTATAACGTTCCTTATAGGACTTTAGGGGGACGTTCCGTAATGGTAATCTTATGGTCACATAACAACGTTACAAAGAGGATGTAATCAAAACGTTCTCATATGGGTCTAAGTTGGTCCTATTATAACGTTCCTTATAGGACTTTAGGGGGACGTTCCGTAAGGGTAATCTTATGGTCACATAACAACGTTACAAAGAGGATGTAATCAAAACGTTCTCATATGGGTCTAAGTTGGTCATACAATGAGGTTCTTTATGTGACTTTAGTGGAACGTTCCATATTGGTTATTTTATGGTCACATAGCAACATTACAAAGAGGACATAATAAGGACGTTCCCATATGGTTCTCTGTTGACCATATGAGAACGTTTTGTGACTAACTTAATGAGAACATTTTCATATACATCACATTTTGTGCGCGGTGACGTGGGACGAACAGAGGTTCAACTTCCGTCAACTTCTGTCACGTTTATCTGGTTTGTCTGCGGGCTGGACCATTCTCGGACAGACACGGCGGTCTTTTTCCTGTTTTCTTCACCGACAGCGAGCCAGAAAAAGCCAATGTGATTATCATGTAAAGTTATTTTAATTAACTATTCTCGCGTAGATGGTCAGGCTATATTGGCTTTTTTTTAGATAAACAAGCTAACGTAAGCGCTAGGCCTATTCCAATTTGCTTATTTTAACTCGTTTACATAGCCTGCAGGGTCTCCTCACGAAATCTAAGCGGCATAAAGTTCAATGCGAGGGTCTTTAGAATATGTTTGTATTATTTTTGTCTCTTTTCTTTTATTGTCATTTTTTCCTATTATTTGGTAAAGGCTACACCACTTTTCCATGGGAAAAAAGTTGTGGTGATCCCGCTATTTGGCTCGTTGTTGTAAAACAGTCTTTTACAATTGTTATTATAAAATCAAGAATGCAGACGTTTTAAGCTCAGCAACAATGGCAGCAAAATGTACACAGTATATAAAAAAAAAACCTCCTGTCACACAGACAGAGCCTGCAGATCAGGTTGAAGCGGAGAAGCATCAGCTTCTTATTCTTTAAAGATAACAGAAGACCTTAATAGGACAAAAAAAATAATATTCTAAGTTGGTCCCTAAAAGTTCTGCAGGACGTTCTCAGAATGTTTTGGAAACATTGGATTTGTGAATTAAATATGGTCTTCTAAACGTTCCCAGAACGTCCTGAATGTTCCCTGAAGGTCCTCCAAATAGCGTCCCCAAACCCTTTATAGAACTCCACATCGTGACTGTCTGGGAACGTTGTGGGAATGTTACCAGGCGACGTCCTTGACACCAGCGGGACGTTCTCAGAATGTTTTGGAAACATTGGATTTCTGAATTAAATATTGTCCTCTAAACGTTCCCAGAACATCCTGAATGTTCCCTAAAGGTCCTCCAAATAACGTCCCCAAACCCTTTAAAGAACTCCACATCGTGACTGTCTGGGAACGTTGTGGGAACATTACCAAGCGACGTTCCTGACAACAGGGGGACGTTCTCAGAATGTTTTGGAAACATTGGATTTCTGAATTAAATATTGTCCTCTAAACGTCCCCAGAACATCCTGAATGTTCCCTGAAGGTCCTCCAAATAACGTCCCCAAACCCTTTAAAGAACTCCACATCGTGACTGTCTGGGAACGTTGTGGGAACATTACCAAGCGACGTTCCTGACACCAGCCGCAGCGGGACGTTCTCAGAATGTTTTGGAAACATTGGATTTCTGAATTAAATATTGTCCTCTAAACGTTCCCAGAACATCCTGAATGTTCCCTGAAGGTCCTCCAAATAACGTCCCCAAACCCTTTAAAGAACTCCACATCGCGTCTGTCTAGGAACGTTGTGGGAACGTTACCAGGCGACGTCCTTGACACCAGCGGGGACGTTCTCAGAATGTTCTGGGAACATTGGATTTCTGAATTAAATATTGTCCCCTAAACGTTCCCAGAACATCCTGAATGTTCCCTGAAGGTCCTCCAAATAACGTCCCCAAACCCTTTAAAGAACTCCACATCGTGACTGTCTGGGAACGTTCTGGGAACGTAACATTTCTAGCTGGGTTTAAACTATGTTTTAAAATATTTTTCATGGGCGACGAAAATGTGTCTAATATATTACAACAAAACCACTTGAATAATTCAACTTTGGGGTTAGTAACATTCATTCATTCATTAATTCGTTCATTTGAAAGAAAGAAATTACTTTTATTCAGCTAGGATGCACTAAATTGATCAAAAGTGACATTAAAGACTTTTGAATTGCTACTTTTATACATTTCAAATAAATGCGGTTCTTTTGACCTTTCTGTTCATCAAAGATTACTGAATTTTTTTTATCACTGTTTCCACAAAAATATATTAACTGTATTCAACATTGACAACAGGAGGTATGTTTCTTGATCTGCAAAGCAGCATCTTGATTTCTGAAGGATCATGTGAGACTGAAGACTGGATTGCTGCTAAAAATTCAGCTTAGCCATCAAATAAATAATTACTGAAATACACTCACCTAAAGGATTATTAGGAACACCTAATAATGCAATTATCTAATCAACCAATCACATGGCAGTTGCTTCAATGTATTTAGGGGTGTGGTCCTGGTCAAGACAATATCCTGAACTCCAAACTGAATGTCAGAATGGGAAAGAAAGGTGATTTAAGCAATTTTGAGTGTGGCATGGTTGTTGGTGCCAGATGGGCCGGTCTGTGTATTTCACAATCTGCTCAGTTACTGGGATTTTCACGCACAACCATTTCTAGGGTTTACAAAGAATGGTGTGAAAAGGGAAAAACATCCAGTATGCGGCAGTCCTGTGGGCGAAAATGCCTTGTAGATGCTAGAGGTCAGAGGAGAATGGGCCGATTGATTCAAGCTGATAGAAGAGCAACTTTGACTGAAATAACCACTTGTTACAACCGAGGTATGCAGCAAAGCATTTGTGAAGCCACAACACGCACAACCTTGAGGCGGATGGGCTACAACAGCAGAAGAGCCCACCGGGTACCACTCATCTCCACTAAAAATAGGAAAAAGAGGATACAATTTGCAAGAGCTCACCAAAATTGGACAGTTGAAGACTGGAAAAAAGTTGCCTGGTCTGATGAGTCTCGATTTCTGTTGAGACATTCAGATGGTAGAGTCAGAATTTGGCGTAAACAGAATGAGAACATGGATCCATCATGCCTTGTTACCACTGTGCAGGCTGGTGGTGGTGGTGTAATGGTGTGGGGGATGTTTTCTTGGCACACTTTAGGCCCCTTAGTGCCAATTGGGCATTGTTTAAATGCCACGGCCTACCTGAGCATTGTTTCTGACCATGTCCATCCCTTTAGGGCCACCATGTACCCATCCTCTGATGGCTACTTCCAGCAGGATAATGCACCATGTCACAAAGCTCGAATCATTTCAAATTGGTTTCTTGAACATGAGAATGAGTTCACTGTACTAAAATGGCCCCCACAGTTACCAGATCTCAACCCAATAGAGCATCTTTGGGATGTGGTGGAACGGGAGCTTCGTGCCCTGGATGTGCATCCCACAAATCTCCATCAACTGCAAGATGCTATCCTAACAATATGGGCCAACATTTCTAAAGAATGCTTTCAGCACCTTGTTGAATCAATACCACGTAGAATTAAGGCAGTTCTGAATGCGAAAGGGGGTCAAACACAGTATTAGTATGGTGTTCCTAATAATCCTTTAGGTGAGTGTATATTATAATAATATATTATAATTATAATACTACAAGCCATCTAGCTTTAAAACGAATCATGAATACTTGCCACACTAGGTCATGTGATCATAAACAGTAAAATCATTTTTAATAGGGCCATGTCATGTACAGTAGTGTAGGCCTTGTGGGAGGGCAGTTCCTAAGGGGTTAAGCTATACTCTCCTAGTAGTGAATGATGTCCCGGGTCACTAAAGACCCGAGGTATGTGTTTAAGGGTCAATACAGTAACTACATGTAATGTGTAACAAGGGCACTGTAAAATAAAGTGTTACCATATTAATTTATTGTTAACTGGTAAAAGCAATGATATGCAAGCACATTCAATGGTTTGGTCATGCTGATATTTGTAACAACAGCACTCTTGCTAGCAATATTGTTTAAATAAACCTGTGTTTAAATGTTCTGTTTCTTTAGATATTAACAACCTAAATCTTGTTCAGAATCAGCTGCTGTTGACTCACAGCTTATCTCTATTAGACAGTAGTGATATATAGGGATGTGGGAGCAGTAAATTAGGCGCACAATGAACAGCAATGGCTTGGCCCTCATTTTCTTGCACCGCTGCATGGTGATCGCATAAAGATGATCCACAAATATCACCCATTACAGAGGATTGTGTAGCTCCTTATTGTGAGAAAATAGAATGTGCCTGGACACATATGTGAAGGCTGGACTCCTTACGGTGAAAATGGGATTTGTCAGTGTTCAGGGAATAGATATATTCATCATCGCTGGCTGACTGTCACAGTCTCGTTGGGGTGTTGAAACACATATTAGGGTGTAACAGGCCGAGTCAGCTTCATGTGTGTGCCGCGGAAACATTGAGAATTATGAGTATAGGCCGATAATAAGGTCTTCTCCCTGCTGCCAAAATGGTAATCCAGAATTGGGATATTTTTTTGGTTTTGTGAACTAACAAGCTTTGCACTATTTTTGGACATTTTGCTTTTCACTCTGTATGTGAGTGATTTGTCTTTTGTGTAGCCACTGCCACCATCTACAAAATGTTCCCAAATTCTGATAAGCATTTGAGGAATTGTAGATTGGATGTCATAAGAACATGTTACAAGAATATTTGAGTATATCAAATAGGCCTAAAGGGCCGCTCACACCTTGGATGATAACTATAATGATTATAAAGTCTAAATCTTATAAATATTTAATAATCACTTTAACCCTCTGGTATTGTTCATTTGGGAGTCACACTTGTGTTGTTCGCAGTCAAAAGTGACAGAACACCTGAAATGTAACTTTTTTTTTTCAGTAAAATCAGTGTAGTATATTTTTGTTCAATGACATTTTATATTTTGAGAGAATATTCTTCTACTGATTAATATGTATGCGATAATTATGATAAATTGTTTCGCAGTGAAAATAATATATTTTTTTCCCATTATTTTTCAATTAAAGCTGTATGTCATGTTAAAATAGAGACAAGGCCTTTAAAATTCTCAATTTTTGAAGACAGATTAGTGTCATCTGGTGGGAGTAAATAAAGAAAAACATCTGTAATGCCATGGTGTATCCACTAGATTTCTTTATATAAAGTGGCTTGTAAATTCCATAGTTGTTTTTAGACAAAAAAAAAACCTTACTTTTAGTTTGTAGATATATGTGTCTATTTTGCACTCTTGATATTTATGAGTGTCACCCCTTCACTGAGCCTTTTTTCTGCATCGTGGCTGATTTGCAGATTGTAGCAAAAATTGCTCTCTTGTTTAATATTTCTTCTATTATTTTCTATCGCAAACAACACAAATTTGACAGTTTTTTTATTTATTATTATTACAACCTTTTAGCTATTTCGAACCAAGTCCATGAATTTTTATTTTCTTTTTTGTGGTCACATAGCGACTGTGGTCACATAGCGACTCACCAAGTTTCGTACCATTCCGATGAAGTTCACACCACGACTATAACTTTATATTCATAAATTAGTTTTTATTTGTTTTTATTTATACGTAATTTGTATACTTTTCTTTTCTTTTTTTTATAATAATTTTTTCCTTTTTTAAATTGTTATGAATTAAAGGGATGTGTTTTTTCCCTCTGTTGTGTTTGGACTTTTAGGTTACTTTCTATCCCGAGTGCCATGTTTGTAGTTCTTGTAGTTTTTTTAGTAGATTAGTCTTCATTGTTCCCAGGTGTGTCTTGTTAGCCAATTAGAGCCTCTGCCCTTGTGTTTCCCCTGTTCCTGTCAGTCGATGTTTTCTATATGATTTGTTGATGGTGCCGGTGCACATTCCTTGTTTTCCCTGGTTCTTTGTGTTCCTAGTTTCAGTTTATTTGTTTGTTCAATAAACCCCTTGCACAGATTCTCTCTATGCCTGCCACCTCTTCCAGATTACAGTATGAAGCTTGTGCCTATATGCTCAACTTTTATTATAAATGTTCAGGTTGACATAAATCTGTCAAAAACAGATAGTATTTATGTATCTGTTGCAATTTTTTTATTTGTTACAATTTTGTTGGATGCTGATTGATTGTGAGTTTATGTATGGGGACCAACTTTTAAAAGAAAGAAAAAAGAATATATATATATAAATATAGCTGCGAGCAGCGATTACGGGCCCAAGCCGGTGGCACCGCAACCCCGGTGCCTTTAGTTACCTAAAGGCACCGGAGTGGCGGTGCCGCCGGCTTTGGCCCTTCATCGCTGCTCGCAGCTATATTTATATATATATATATATATATATATATAAACAAGCCGGTGGCACCGCCACCCCGGTGCCTTTAGGGTTACTGTGCATGACGGGCAATATCGTAACTCCGCTTTGACCTTTGAGAAGATGTGTGCTGTAGAGCTTGCATTGGTGTGGGCTCTGCAAAAGTGTGCATTGAGGGCACATATCAACCACAAAGTATGCGTGAGCAACCTTCTGAAACCTAAAATGAAAAATGAGACACCCTACGGTCTCATGGACTTAATGCACACATGAAATAAGTACACAAGTTTGAAAGTTATATGAAGTGTGGCAAGACAGAATATTACTTGCCTGATCTGATTAGAAAAATAGTTGGTGTGTGTGTGTGTGTGTGTGTGTGTGTGTGTGAGGCGTGATTGAACAATGTAGACATAAAAACATACCCCGTCCTTTTGTTCATACAGGACATTATTCAAACTGCAAAGTGTTTACTTATATTTGTGTACAATCACAATAAAACACAACATTGTGCTTTTGTCAAACTGTAAACTACAACTGTCACCCAACCGAAATCTCTTACACACACACACACACACACACACACACACACACACACACACACACACACATAGTTTAAAAGCAAAAAAAATCTTTTGGACATTCATCATATTGCATTGGTTTTCATTTATTGTCCTCGATCAGAGCCCTAATCTGTTTATTTTTTCAGTTACACATTCTACATTGATTAAAAAAGAAAAATCAAATGTGTTTTTATTTTATACATAAATAAATAATCTATCATTCAGATGAGAATAAAGTTAGTGTTAGTTCAAATTTTAAGGAAAACAAATATATGATCTGAAATATAGCACATTCATTTATAATTCATTCAGGTTCAATTACCAAACATACAAATCTCAATGTAATTTAAAGCAAACAATACATTTAAAATACATGGGTTGTATGCTATTTTTTTTTATATAAAAAGATATATATCCAAAAAGACAAGGCCTAAACTTTAACAAGGGTTAAACAATCACTGTAACAGACACAATCACACACACACACACACACACACACGTCAAATCACTTACATTTTAGATGCAATATTGACTTTTTTTTTCTGTTTCAGCAGCGAAAATAGTTAAACAAAGATCACAGCAGAACCATCGAGCATCTCACAGCAACGCGTTCTCATTACTGAATGATTCAGCATTTTGAACGAATCGGTTGACTCAAAGATTCAACGACCAATCCATAATCTGTCTCATTCATGAATGACTCAGCCGTTCGAACGAATCGTTTGAACGAATGAATCAATGACTCGCTCATTAAGACGGTCGCCTGGCGGCACCTAATGACGGTTTAGTGATATTAAAAGTATCATTCTTTCCAACGATTGTTAATTAACTCATATTTGAAACATAAGCTATATATATATATATATATATATATATATATATACACACATATATATACACACACATATATATATACACAAAAATAAAATAAAAACACATTTGAAGCGTGTTTGCTTACTAAATTGTGAGCGGAACGAAAGTTGCAGCAAATATCAGCAACAGGAGTCAAATTTCATTAATCACGAGAGTGAAGAGCTGACTGAAAAGATGATGACGGAATAGGCTATTTTATGTAAAAGCCCCTATTTAAGCGAATCTATCATTGTACTCTTTTGTTGTTGTGTTTTCCGTGAAAAATAATAGACTATTGAACTCACAATTCAAGCAATCGGCCCCGTTATTGCACTAATTTTAAAGTGACACTAAAAAGTATGCGGCTGCACTGGCATTCATAACGGTGCGCGTCCATGGCGACGAGCGAGCAGAACAGAGCGAACGTTTTTTAGTTCATTCCTACTTCCATAGGAATTCCCTCAAGCGCTCTGCAAGCGCAACCCTTATCAATGTCCGTGTGGACGTCCGTATTTAAAAGCTCTCGGTCCTCAGTCACATGCTTGCCAAATATATGTATAAATATCATTTTGGACACAAGAGGGCAGAATGGCCCTATGTATAATTTTGTATAATAACTATCACTCGAAGAGCCCCTCCCCACACAGACACACACACACACACAGTTCGCCCGCGCCTCTCTCTCACACGCACACACACACACACACACACACTCCAGCATTGCAATCTTGAGATCGCAGCTTGTTCATTATGCTGCGTTCACACCAAACTTTTATACTCTTTTGTTGTTGTGGTTTCCATGAAGAATAATAGGCTATTGAACTCACAATTCAAGCAATCGGCCCCAGAAAAGGCGCTAATTTTAAAAATGAAACTAACGGCTGCACGGGCATTCATAACGGTGCGCGTCCACGGCGATGAGCGAGCAGAACTTCCATAGGAATTCCCTCGAGCGCTCTGCACGTGGCCATTATCAATGTCCCGTATTTAAAAGCTCTCGGTCCTCAGTCACATACCAAATATATGTATAATGTATATATAAATATAATTTTGGACACAAGAGGGCAGTATGGCCCTATGTATAATTTTGTGTTTAAACTAAAAGAGCCCCTCCCCCCCTCCCCACACAGACACAGACACACACACACACACGAATGGCAGGGTGCATTCTCTCTGTCAGAGGGAGAGGGAGAGAAAATTCTCAGAAACATCCACATTCAAACCAAAATATCTAACTTCCTCTTGGTCTGAGCTAATGACAGTTAATTAGAAAGTTGTCCGGCTTGATCTGAACCATATGCATACCTGTGTCTGTCGAGTTTCATGCAATTTCAAGCATGCTAAGAGTCTCAAAAGCATCAAACAAGAATATTAAAGTTTGATGTGTTGCCACGGCAACAGTATCTAAGATATCAATAATCCTTTCACAGGTCTACATCTGCCGTGTGTTTACATTATACACATAAAGTTTGAAGCAAATCGGGTAAAAATAAGAGGGTGATTTCAAAGCATTTAGGAAGTGACACACTTCCTGCTGCCAGTTGGTGGCGCTATAACTTTGACTCACAATAGTCACATCCATGTGATCGGGCTCTTACAACGAACACACTGTTGAAGTTTCATCAAGATCAGTTAATGTATGCAGTAGTTATGACACACTTCCTGTTTCACGTTTCTCGCCATAATTTTGTTTCCTCGCCACGGCCAAACCGTTCGAGATATCAAAAATCCCCTCGCAAACTTTCATCCTCAATGTCTTGACTTCATGCTGACCGAGTTTCGTGCCGTTTGTTTGAATTCTCTAGGAGGAGTATTTCACATTCCATTGCGTGTGTTTTACCAACAACCCTAAATAGCCCACTTCCTGTTGGGCTGGGGTAAAAAGTAAGAGTGTGAAGTATATATGAAACGAGGAGATCTACATGTGTACCGAGTTTCATATTATTACATGCAAGCGTGTTTGAGTTATGGACCATGTTTTCGGACCCAGTTCCAGGGGGCGCTGTCGAGCCCCCCTGCCACGCCCGGGTACCATCTTCAGCCCGGCCCTGATGGCCGCGGGTTCTGACATGTGTGCAAAGTTTCAGGAGTTTTTGAGCATGTTAAGGCCTCCAAAAGTGTCCAAAAGGTAGTAAAAAAATAATAATAATAATAATAAATATATATATATATATATATATAAATATAGCTGCGAGCAGCGATTACGGGCCCAAGCCGGTGGCACCGCAACCCCGGTGCCTTTAGTTACCTAAAGGCACCGGAGTGGCGGTGCCGCCGGCTTTGGCCCTTCATCGCTGCTCGCAGCTATATTTATATATATATATATATATATATATATATATAAACAAGCCGGTGGCACCGCCACCCCGGTGCCTTTAGGGTTACTGTGCATGACGGGCAATATCGTAACTCCGCTTTGACCTTTGAGAAGATGTGTGCTGTAGAGCTTGCATTGGTGTGGGCTCTGCAAAAGTGTGCATTGAGGGCACATATCAACCACAAAGTATGCGTGAGCAACCTTCTGAAACCTAAAATGAAAAATGAGACACCCTACGGTCTCATGGACTTAATGCACACATGAAATAAGTACACAAGTTTGAAAGTTATATGAAGTGTGCCAAGACAGAATATTACTTGCCTGATCTGATTAGAAAAATAGTTGGTGTGTGTGTGTGTGTGTGTGTGTGTGTGTGTGTGTGTGTGTGTGTGTGTGAGGCGTGATTGAACAATGTAGACATAAAAACATACCCCGTCCTTTTGTTCATACAGGACATTATTCAAACTGCAAAGTGTTTACTTATATTTGTGTACAATCACAATAAAACACAACATTGTGCTTTTGTCAAACTGTAAACTACAACTGTCACCCAACCGAAATCTCTTACACACACACACACACACACACACACACACACACACACACACACACACACACACACACACATAGTTTAAAAGCAAAAAAAATCTTTTGGACATTCATCATATTGCATTGGTTTTCATTTATTGTCCTCGATCAGAGCCCTAATCTGTTTATTTTTTCAGTAACACATTCTACATTGATTAAAAAAGAAAAATCAAATGTGTTTTTATTTTATATATAAATAAATAATCTATCATTCAGATGAGAATAAAGTTAGTGTTAGTTCAAATTTTAAGGAAAACAAATATATGATCTGAAATATAGCACATTCATTTATAATTCATTCAGGTTCAATTACCAAACATACAAATCTCAATGTAATTTAAAGCAAACAATACATTTAAAATACATGGGTTGTATGCTATTTTTTTATATATAAAAAGATATATATCCAAAAAGACAAGGCCTAAACTTTAACAAGGGTTAAACAATCACTGTAACAGACACAATCACACACACACACACACACACACACGTCAAATCACTTACATTTTAGATGCAATATTGACTTTTTTTCTGTTTCAGCAGCGAAAATAGTTAAACAAAGATCACAGCAGAACCATCGAGCATCTCACAGCAACGCGTTCTCATTACTGAATGATTCAGCATTTTGAACGAATCGGTTGACTCAAAGATTCAACGACCAATCCATAATCTGTCTCATTCATGAATGACTCAGCCGTTCGAACGAATCGTTTGAACGAATGAATCAATGACTCGCTCATTAAGACGGTCGCCTGGCGGCACCTAATGACGGTTTAGTGATATTAAAAGTATCATTCTTTCCAACGATTGTTAATTAACTCATATTTGAAACATAAGCTATATATATATATATATATATATATATATACACACATATATATACACACACATATATATATACACAAAAATAAAATAAAAACACATTTGAAGCGTGTTTGCTTACTAAATTGTGAGCGGAACGAAAGTTGCAGCAAATATCAGCAACAGGAGTCAAATTTCATTAATCACGAGAGTGAAGAGCTGACTGAAAAGATGATGACGGAATAGGCTATTTTATGTAAAAGCCCCTATTTAAGCGAATCTATCATTGTACTCTTTTGTTGTTGTGTTTTCCGTGAAAAATAATAGACTATTGAACTCACAATTCAAGCAATCGGCCCCGTTATTGCACTAATTTTAAAGTGACACTAAAAAGTATGCGGCTGCACTGGCATTCATAACGGTGCGCGTCCATGGCGACGAGCGAGCAGAACAGAGCGAACGTTTTTTAGTTCATTCCTACTTCCATAGGAATTCCCTCAAGCGCTCTGCAAGCGCAACCCTTATCAATGTCCGTGTGGACGTCCGTATTTAAAAGCTCTCGGTCCTCAGTCACATGCTTGCCAAATATATGTATAAATATCATTTTGGACACAAGAGGGCAGAATGGCCCTATGTATAATTTTGTATAATAACTATCACTCGAAGAGCCCCTCCCCACACAGACACACACACACACACACAGTTCGCCCGCGCCTCTCTCTCACACGCACACACACACACACACACACACTCCAGCATTGCAATCTTGAGATCGCAGCTTGTTCATTATGCTGCGTTCACACCAAACTTTTATACTCTTTTGTTGTTGTGGTTTCCATGAAGAATAATAGGCTATTGAACTCACAATTCAAGCAATCGGCCCCAGAAAAGGCGCTAATTTTAAAAATGAAACTAACGGCTGCACGGGCATTCATAACGGTGCGCGTCCACGGCGATGAGCGAGCAGAACTTCCATAGGAATTCCCTCGAGCGCTCTGCACGTGGCCATTATCAATGTCCCGTATTTAAAAGCTCTCGGTCCTCAGTCACATACCAAATATATGTATAATGTATATATAAATATAATTTTGGACACAAGAGGGCAGTATGGCCCTATGTATAATTTTGTGTTTAAACTAAAAGAGCCCCTCCCCCCCTCCCCACACAGACACAGACACACACACACACACGAATGGCAGGGTGCATTCTCTCTGTCAGAGGGAGAGGGAGAGAAAATTCTCAGAAACATCCACATTCAAACCAAAATATCTAACTTCCTCTTGGTCTGAGCTAATGACAGTTAATTAGAAAGTTGTCCGGCTTGATCTGAACCATATGCATACCTGTGTCTGTCGAGTTTCATGCAATTTCAAGCATGCTAAGAGTCTCAAAAGCATCAAACAAGAATATTAAAGTTTGATGTGTTGCCACGGCAACAGTATCTAAGATATCAATAATCCTTTCACAGGTCTACATCTGCCGTGTGTTTACATTATACACATAAAGTTTGAAGCAAATCGGGTAAAAATAAGAGGGTGATTTCAAAGCATTTAGGAAGTGACACACTTCCTGCTGCCAGTTGGTGGCGCTATAACTTTGACTCACAATAGTCACATCCATGTGATCGGGCTCTTACAACGAACACACTGTTGAAGTTTCATCAAGATCAGTTAATGTATGCAGTAGTTATGACACACTTCCTGTTTCACGTTTCTCGCCATAATTTTGTTTCCTCGCCACGGCCAAACCGTTCGAGATATCAAAAATCCCCTCGCAAACTTTCATCCTCAATGTCTTGACTTCATGCTGACCGAGTTTCGTGCCGTTTGTTTGAATTCTCTAGGAGGAGTATTTCACATTCCATTGCGTGCGTTTTACCAACAACCCTAAATAGCCGACTTCCTGTTGGGCTGGGGTAAAAAGTAAGAGCATGAAGTATATATGAACCGATGAGATCTACATGTGTACCGAGTTTCATATTATTACATGCAAGCGTGTTTGATTTATGGACCATGTTTTCGGACCCCGTTCCAGGGGGCGCTGTCGAGCCCCCCTGCCACGCCCGGGTACCATCTTCAGCCCGGCCCTGATGGCCGCGGGTTCTGACATGTGTGCAAAGTTTCAGGAGTTTTTGAGCATGTTAAGGCCTCCAAAAGTGTCCAAAAGGTAGCAGAAAAATAATAATAATAATAATAATAATAATAATAAAATATAGCTGCGAGCAGCGATTACGGGCCCAAGCCGGTGGCACCGCAGCCCCGGTGCCTTTAGTTACCTAAAGGCACCGGAGTGGCGGTGCCACCGGCTTTGGCCCTTCATCGCTGCTCGCAGCTATATTTATATTTATATATATATATATATATATATATATATATATAAACAAGCCGGTGGCACCGCCACCCTGGTGCCTTTAGGGTTACTGTGCATGACGGGCAATAACTTAACCCCGCTTTGACTGTTGAGAAGATGTGTACTGTAGAGCTTGCATTGGTGTGGGCTCTGCAAAAGTGTGCATTGAGGGCACATATCATATGCGTGAGCAACCTTCTGAAACCTAAAATGAAAAATGAGACACCCTACGGTCTCATGGACTTAATGGACACATGAAATAAGTAAGTTATGAAAGTTAAATCAATTGTGCCAAGACAGAATATTACTTGCCTGATCTGATTAGAAAAAAAGTGTGTGTGTGAAACGTGATTGAACAATGTAGACATAAAAACATACTCCGTCCTTTTGTTCATACAGGACATTATTCAAACTGCAAAGTGTTTACTTATATTTGTGAACAATCGCAATAAAACACAACATTGTGCTTTTGTCAAACTGTAAACTACAACTGTCACCCAACCAAAATCTCTTTTTTATTTTATACAGAAATAAATAATCTATCATTCAGATGAGAATAAAGTTAGTGTTAGGTCAAATTTTAAGGAAAACTCTGAAATATAGCACATTCATTTAAAATTCATTCAGGTTCAATTACCAAACATACAAATCTTAATGTAATTTAAAGCAAACAATACATTTAAAATATATGGGTTGTATGCCTATTTTTTTATATAAAAATATATATATCCAAAAAGTAACAGACACAATCATACACACACACACACACACACACACACACACACACACAGACACAGACACACACATAAGTCAAATCACTTACATTTTATATGCAATATTGACTTTTTTCTGTTTCAGCAGTGAAACTAGTTAAACAAAGATCACAGCAGAACCATCGAGCATCTCACAGCAACGTGTTTTCTCATTACTGAATGATTCAGCATTTTGACCGAATCGGTTGACTCAAAGATTCAATGACCAATCCATAATCTGTCTCATTCATGAATGACTCAGCCGTTCGAACGAATCGTTCGAACAAATGAATCAATGACTCGCTCATTAAGACGGTCGCCTGGCGACACCTAATGACGGCTTAGTGATATGTTTAAAAGTATCATTCTTTCCAACGATTGTTAATTAACTCATATTTGAAACATAAGCTATATATATATATATATATATATATATATATACACACACATATATACACAAAAATAAAATAAAAACACATTTGAAGCGTGTTTGCTTACTAAATTGTGAGCAGAACGAAAGTTGCAGCAAATATCAGCAACAGGAGTCAAATTTCATTAATCACGAGAGTGAAGAGCTGACTGAAAAGATGATGACGGAATAGGCTATATTTTATGTAAAAGCGCCTATTTAAGCGAATCTATCATTGTACTCTTTTGTTGTTGTGTTTTCCGTGAAAAATAATAGACTATTGAACTCACAATTCAAGCAATTGGCCCCCGATATTGCACTAATTTTAAAGTGACACTAAAAAGTATGCGGCTGCAGTGGCATTCATTACGGTGCGCGTCCATGGCGACGAGCAAGCAAAACAGAGCGAACGTTTTTTCATTTCTACTTCCATAGAAATTCATTCGAGCGCACTGCGAGCGCCACCACTATAAATGTCCTTACTTTACTTTCACTTTTAACTTAGCGATATAAAAGCCCCCGGTGTTACACGTCAAATAACCGGTGAGAAAAAATTCTCGGAGTCACATAGCAGCTACCTATATTTAAATACAACAGGCCTACCTGATTTTGAACACAAGAGGGCAGTATAGCCCTATGTATTATTTGATATATTTATTTTTTAACTGAATAGTGCATCCTGGCTGTTTTTAAACTTGTACATTATTCTTAAATTGCAAAACAAGAATAAAATGGGTTTAGTTCTGATATTTGTATAATTTTATCTAGAAATAAATGGTGTATAATTAAATTTTTAGAAGATATGAGGCTTTTAGTGTTTATTTTTTTTACATGACTTTAATCCCTCGCCATAGCAAAACAATTAGAGATATTCAATAGATATTCACAATTATGCTTCTTTAATGTATTTTCATCATGTTGAAAAAGTTTGGTGGGAATAAAATAAACCACTTAAGAGGAGTGGGTAAAAATGTAGAGCCTGGTTTTGCAAAACATCCACATTAAGACAAAAATAGCCCACTTCCTGTTGGGCTGGCTTAAAGTTGTTTGGCCCGATGAGATCTATATGAGTACAGAGTTTCATAATATTACATGCAAGTGTGTTTGATTTATGGACCAAATTTTCTGACGAAGTTTATGGACCAAGTTAATTTAATTAATAAACTAATTATATAAAACTATTTTCAATGCACTACAATTCAACTGGTTATATGCCTTTACTTATTAATACAACTTATTTAAAAAATACAAGGCGTAAGACATTTATTTTCTTTTTTAATGCAGGCCAAACCACACAGCAGTCAAATGGTTAATCTAGCCCCCCTCCCCCTCCCCACACTCACAGACACACACACACACACAGAGACGTAGGCTCAGAGAGAGAGAGAGAGACATAAAATGACAATTTTCAAACCAAAATATCTGACTTCCTGTTGGTTGGAGCTATTGAGTGTAAATTAGAAACTTGTCTGGCTGGAGGAGAACAATACACATACCGATTTTTATTACTGTAGATAAAATTAATCCCCCCACTTTTGACAAAAGGTGGCGCTACTGAGCCCTCAACACGCCCGTTTCTGAAACTTTGCACATGTCTACTGGCTAATAAATGAGATGTGTCTGTCGAGTTTCATGCAATTTTAAGCAATTTCAGGCATGCTAAGAGTCTCAAAAGCATAAAAAAAGAATATTAAAGTTTGATGCGTTGCCACGACAACAGTATCTAAGATATCAAGAATCCATTCACAGGTCTACATCTGCCGTGTGTTTACATTATAGTAGTGAAGTTTGAAGCAAATCGGGTAAAAATAAGAGGGTGATTTCAAAGCATTTAGGAAGTGACACACTTCCTTCTGCCAGTTGGTGGCGCTATAACTTTGACTCACAATAGTCACATCCATGTGATCGGGCTCTTACGACGAACACACTGCTGAAGTTTCATCAAGATCAGTTAATGTATGCAGTAGTTATGACACACTTCCTGTTTCACGTTTCTCGCCATAATTTTGTTTCCTCGCCACGGCCAAACCGTTCGAGATATCAAAAATCCCCTCGCAAACTTTCATCCTCAATGTCTTGACTTCATGCTGACCGAGTTTCGTGCCGTTTGTTTGAATTCTCTAGGAGGAGTATTTCACATTCCATTGCGTGTGTTTTACCAACAACCCTAAATAGCCGACTTCCTGTTGGGCTGGGGTAAAAAGTAAGAGTGTGAAGTATATATGAAACGAGGAGATCTACATGTGTACCGAGTTTCATATTATTACATGCAAGCGTGTTTGATTTATGGACCATGTTTTCGGACCCCGTTCCAGGGGGCGCTGTCGAGCCCCCCTGCCACGCCCGGGTACCATCTTCAGCCCGGCCCTGATGGCCGCGGGTTCTGACATGTGTGCAAAGTTTCAGGAGTTTTTGAGCATGTTAAGGCCTCCAAAAGTGTCCAAAAGGTAGCAGAAAAATAATAAGTCGGAAGAAGAAGAATAATAAAATATAGCTGCGAGCAGCGATTACGGGCCCAAGCCGGTGGCACCGCAACCCCGGTGCCTTTAGTTACCTAAAGGCACCGGAGTGGCGGTGCCGCCGGCTTTGGCCCTTCATCGCTGCTCGCAGCTATATTTATATATATATATATATATATATATAAACAAGCCGGTGGCACCGCCACCCCGGTGCCTTTAGGGTTACTGTGCATGACGGGCAATATCGTAACTCCGCTTTGACCTTTGAGAAGATGTGTGCTGTAGAGCTTGCATTGGTGTGGGCTCTGCAAAAGTGTGCATTGAGGGCACATATCAACCACAAAGTATGCGTGAGCAACCTTCTGAAACCTAAAATGAAAAATGAGACACCCTACGGTCTCATGGACTTAATGCACACATGAAATAAGTACACAAGTTTGAAAGTTATATGAAGTGTGCCAAGACAGAATATTACTTGCCTGATCTGATTAGAAAAATAGTTGGTGTGTGTGTGTGTGTGTGTGTGTGTGTGTGTGTGTGTGTGTGTGTGTGTGTGAGGCGTGATTGAACAATGTAGACATAAAAACATACCCCGTCCTTTTGTTCATACAGGACATTATTCAAACTGCAAAGTGTTTACTTATATTTGTGTACAATCACAATAAAACACAACATTGTGCTTTTGTCAAACTGTAAACTACAACTGTCACCCAACCGAAATCTCTTACACACACACACACACACACACACACACACACACACACACACACACACACACACACACATAGTTTAAAAGCAAAAAAAATCTTTTGGACATTCATCATATTGCATTGGTTTTCATTTATTGTCCTCGATCAGAGCCCTAATCTGTTTATTTTTTCAGTTACACATTCTACATTGATTAAAAAAGAAAAATCAAATGTGTTTTTATTTTATACATAAATAAATAATCTATCATTCAGATGAGAATAAAGTTAGTGTTAGTTCAAATTTTAAGGAAAACAAATATATGATCTGAAATATAGCACATTCATTTATAATTCATTCAGGTTCAATTACCAAACATACAAATCTCAATGTAATTTAAAGCAAACAATACATTTAAAATACATGGGTTGTATGCTATTTTTTTTTATATAAAAAGATATATATCCAAAAAGACAAGGCCTAAACTTTAACAAGGGTTAAACAATCACTGTAACAGACACAATCACACACACACACACACACACACACGTCAAATCACTTACATTTTAGATGCAATATTGACTTTTTTTTTCTGTTTCAGCAGCGAAAATAGTTAAACAAAGATCACAGCAGAACCATCGAGCATCTCACAGCAACGCGTTCTCATTACTGAATGATTCAGCATTTTGAACGAATCGGTTGACTCAAAGATTCAACGACCAATCCATAATCTGTCTCATTCATGAATGACTCAGCCGTTCGAACGAATCGTTTGAACGAATGAATCAATGACTCGCTCATTAAGACGGTCGCCTGGCGGCACCTAATGACGGTTTAGTGATATTAAAAGTATCATTCTTTCCAACGATTGTTAATTAACTCATATTTGAAACATAAGCTATATATATATATATATATATATATATATATACACACATATATATACACACACATATATATATACACAAAAATAAAATAAAAACACATTTGAAGCGTGTTTGCTTACTAAATTGTGAGCGGAACGAAAGTTGCAGCAAATATCAGCAACAGGAGTCAAATTTCATTAATCACGAGAGTGAAGAGCTGACTGAAAAGATGATGACGGAATAGGCTATTTTATGTAAAAGCCCCTATTTAAGCGAATCTATCATTGTACTCTTTTGTTGTTGTGTTTTCCGTGAAAAATAATAGACTATTGAACTCACAATTCAAGCAATCGGCCCCGTTATTGCACTAATTTTAAAGTGACACTAAAAAGTATGCGGCTGCACAGGCATTCATAATGGTGCGCGTCCATGGCGACGAGCGAGCAGAACAGAGCGAACGTTTTTTAGTTCATTCCTACTTCCATAGGAATTCCCTCAAGCGCTCTGCAAGCGCAACCCTTATCAATGTCCGTGTGGACGTCCGTATTTAAAAGCTCTCGGTCCTCAGTCACATGCTTGCCAAATATATGTATAAATATCATTTTGGACACAAGAGGGCAGTATGGCCCTATGTATAATTTTGTATAATAACTATCACTCGAAGAGCCCCTCCCCACACAGACACACACACACACACAGTTCGCCCGCGCCTCTCTCTCACACGCACACACACACACACACACTCCAGCATTGCAATCTTGAGATCGCAGCTTGTTCATTATGCTGCGTTCACACCAAACTTTTATACTCTTTTGTTGTTGTGGTTTCCATGAAGAATAATAGGCTATTGAACTCACAATTCAAGCAATCGGCCCCAGAAAAGGCGCTAATTTTAAAATGAAACTAACGGCTGCACGGGCATTCATAACGGTGCGCGTCCACGGCGATGAGCGAGCAGAACTTCCATAGGAATTCCCTCGAGCGCTCTGCACGTGGCCATTATCAATGTCCCGTATTTAAAAGCTCTCGGTCCTCAGTCACATACCAAATATATGTATAATGTATATATAAATATAATTTTGGACACAAGAGGGCAGTATGGCCCTATGTATAATTTTGTGTTTAAACTAAAAGAGCCCCTCCCCCCCTCCCCACACAGACACAGACACAGACACACACTAATGGCAGGGTGCATTCTCTCTGTCAGAGGGAGAGGGAGAGAAAATTCTCAGAAACATCCACATTCAAACCAAAATATCTAACTTCCTCTTGGTCTGAGCTAATGACAGTTAATTAGAAAGTTGTCCGGCTTGATCTGAACCATATGCATACCTGTGTCTGTCGAGTTTCATGCAATTTCAAGCATGCTAAGAGTCTCAAAAGCATCAAACAAGAATATTAAAGTTTGATGTGTTGCCACGGCAACAGTATCTAAGATATCAATAATCCTTTCACAGGTCTACATCTGCCGTGTGTTTACATTATAAACATAAAGTTTGAAGCAAATCGGGTAAAAATAAGAGGGTGATTTCAAAGCATTTAGGAAGTGACACACTTCCTGCTGCCAGTTGGTGGCGCTATAACTTTGACTCACAATAGTCACATCCATGTGATCGGGCTCTTACAACGAACACACTGTTGAAGTTTCATCAAGATCAGTTAATGTATGGAGTAGTTATGACACACTTCCTGTTTCACGTTTCTCGCCATAATTTTGTTTCCTCGCCACGGCCAAACCGTTCGAGATATCAAAAATCCCCTCGCAAACTTTCATCCTCAATGTCTTGACTTCATGCTGACCGAGTTTCGTGCCGTTTGTTTGAATTCTCTAGGAGGAGTATTTCACATTCCATTGCGTGTGTTTTACCAACAACCCTAAATAGCCCACTTCCTGTTGGGCTGGGGTAAAAAGTAAGAGTGTGAAGTATATATGAAACGAGGAGATCTACATGTGTACCGAGTTTCATATTATTACATGCAAGCGTGTTTGAGTTATGGACCATGTTTTCGGACCCCGTTCCAGGGGGCGCTGTCGAGCCCCCCTGCCACGCCCGGGTACCATCTTCAGCCCGGCCCTGATGGCCGCGGGTTCTGACATGTGTGCAAAGTTTCAGGAGTTTTTGAGCATGTTAAGGCCTCCAAAAGTGTCCAAAAGGTAGTAAAAAAAAAAAAATAATAATAATAATAATAATAATAAATAATCCTAAGGAAAACAATAGGGCCTTCGCCCTTTGGGCTTGGGCCCTAATAATCCTAAGGAAAACAATAGGGCCTTCGCCCTTTGGGCTTGGGCCCTAATAATCCTAAGGAAAACAATAGGGCCTTCGCCCTTTGGGCTTGGGCCCTAATAAATAATCCTAAGGAAAACAATAGGGCCTTCGCCCTTTGGGCTTGGGCCCTAAATATCACCAAGACATTTCTTGCCCTCAAAATGCATTATAATGAGACATGTTTGTATCTTCAAATGATTTAATTTGCCACAAATTCATTTGCCATTCTCTGCCTTTTCTATTCTTGGGAAAAAAAAAGGAAATCATCTCAGCGTATTGCAAAAAGAGCGGCGCCGCAGCCTGACAACAGAAAATAAATAAGCAAGTTTTCAGTGATTTGCTCCAGGAACGAATAGTAGATGAGTAATAGGCCTACCACTGGAGCGACCCCTTTCCTCTGCCCTGCCTCTGTGTAATTAGATTGTAATTGTACCACAAGTGCGATGTCCAAAGGAACCAAGTCGTCAAATCAATTGCGCTGTCCTCGTTCATAGCCATTTTTGTTAGCTTTCTTTGGATGAATAATTGAAACATCTTGAAAGCGACAAAAGGCTTTGGGCAGACGTACCTGCTAAGCTTGTTCTGCTCTTATTGAGTGATGAATAGATTTTTATGAATGGGTGAAAATGTAGCCATAGGAGGTATCATTTCAATTTGGCAATGCATGCTCCTTAGCAACAGTATATGGGACACAATAACCATGTCTTTACATGCTCCTTGATCAGAAAATAGTGCGGTACATTTTTTCAATTCTTTACAAGGAGTAGAAATAGAAAAAGACAAGGAGAGGACTGTTGTCAGCTTATGAATTGTAATTTTATTGAATGAGATTGATTAAAGCGTCACAAGTGTGTTGTACTAGAAGCTACTTTCTAATCAAATATAGGACATAGTGTTGTCTTTCATCGATACGTTACATTTGATTTTCGTTATGTAAAACAATTGAGACCATAAGACCATGATTGAAAGGGTTTCTATAAACTATTTATTTATTATTTTATGTATGCATGTATGTTTTATTTAATTTTTTTTTTTAATTTTATTTATTATTATAATTTTTTTGGGAACAACACACTTTAGCTTTGCAACATGCATAAACTCCCCAACTTCACAAATGTGCTTATTTGATTAATTACATATAAATAGTGCAGAATCCAGAATCTTGAATATTTAATTTAATGCATTTTTTGCCATTTTTTTTAAATCCTAAAACTTTATTTCCAAGTTTAAATTATTGGATTTTGAATGAATAGATTTTTACTGTGGAATTTTATGCCCCTCTATATATAGAAGATTGGGTGGATAGAATAGAATAGAATAGAATAGAATAGAATAGAATAGAATAGAATAGAATAGAATAGAATAGAATAGAAAAGAACATAAATTACCCCCAGATATCCTTTTCTTGGACTTCAACTCATAGTAGAAAAACACAGATAACATCATAAGGACAAAATGGACAGAAAATTCAACATCATACTGACAGGGGCTTTCAGACTTATAGTGTTTAATTTATTTCAATTTGTCACACATTAAAATCAGTCTAAAGTACCTCATTACCTAAGAAAAACAATAAAAACAGCAGTGTGTGAGAGAGGAGTTCATTACTACCGTAAAAATCCTTCATCATGACACAGCTGTATGAGCGAAAAAGCAATCACACCATGTATTTCAATAATGCTTAATCAAATCTGATTAAAAAATGACCAGGTGGTGAAACAAATGAAGGGCAGAATGTTCTTTCAGTGTGTTTAGTATATGAATGCAAATACCTTCTGTGGCTTTTCGCAGATTGCCTTTTATGCTTGGATTTCAGAATTTCCTTTAATCATAGTTGTGGGGAGTCAGTATTTTGCTTTTGAATTCATCAATCTTTCCAGCATAGTTTTCATAATCTGATATTCACATTGCAATATTTTCAGAACATTAAAATAATTTAAATGGCCAAACTTTTAAAATAGACTTACTCATATATTTCTCTTAACCTCTTAAAGGTCCCATGACATGGGATTATTTTATTATTTTATAATATTTCCTGGGTTGCCCTTATAATGTTAGTATGTTTTTTAGATCAAAAATAGTCATAATTTAGAAATAAAAGGCATTTTTTCTAGCCAGATTTTAGCCTCTGATTTGAATGCTCTGTTTGAAGGGGCGTGTCTGCTGTGGGATTCAGTGTAGCCAGCCACTGCTGTGATTGGCTGACATGCTTGCATGTGAAATAGCTACATATTACATGTGAAACTCTCTCGAATACTTTTACTACAGCTATTATACGTTTTTAATTACAGCTATCGAGATTAACGAATCGTGAGAAGTTTTTAAAGTATTTAGATCTATTCCCATCACATAAAATGTTGCCGTGATGAGCATTGAGCAAGCAGATGACAGTCTGTTGATCGCGAGAATGAAGATCTTATCATTGCAACGCAGTTTCTGCACTCTCTCTAATGCTTTCACCAATGCAAACACGATGATACAGTAAGAACTTCGTTGTGCAGTGTAACGTGCGGCATTGATTTCATAACGAGGTGTCAGATAAACTCGCGCTGTGTGGAAAGATTGTTCTTTGATTGCTTTCTGTACCTATAGCCTATAATTTGTTCACAATTTAAATAAGACTATTTTCATCCTACTAAAAGAAACGATGTGAAGTTGATATTTTAGTCACTGGCTTGACTTACTGATGCATTTAGTATTGAACGATTTTGAGAGAAAGATTAACTGTCTGAACTTGAACAATTAGGCTACACATCAGAAATTGTTTGCTTGGTAGCTTGATGATTTATTTTCAGACGTTCATTGAGGCCAGCTCTGTATTGGCCCAAGTTGAGGAAACCGTCGTCAGTGAAATGTTTGGACCATACAAAACCTTTGGGAAGTTATGTCGGCACATTTCTAGAGAAAATAAAATTAACCCATTGTTTCTTCAGAGGCTCGGATGAAGGAACTAAAAAATACCTTTGTGTTCATTTGTACATCCGAACACTGATCAACTGCCAGATTTTGAAACACCTTAAATGTGCAGCTTGGAGACATCTTCAGTGAAGGACCCAGGGTCACAGGGTGTTTCGGGTCTTTGATCTTCAGACACCCTCAGCTGGGCGACCCAACCGGGGTTGATCAGTCCCCGGTTTGTGTCCAAGCAGCGCGCTACTCCATACTTCTCCCCTTTTGATCCATAACCACCTTGAGCCTTTTTCGGCGGCCTCACTGATGTTTTTAGTGGCTCTTCTTTCACGCAACCCTCTGATGCCAAGGAGCCCGAATGCCCGATGCACAGATTGACTAAGAAAGCCCCTGTATCCCACTTCTATTGGCTCACAACGGGCCCTCCATCCTCTCCCTCTGCATGCCTCAACCAGCTCAAGATATTTGGCCTTCTTCCTTTCGAAAGCCTCCTCCATCCTGTCCTCCCAGGGGACAGTAAGCTCCACTAGCACAACTTGCTTTGTTGAGTCAGATGTTAAGACCAGATCTGGCCTTATGGCCAGATGACGTCCTTGCTATATGCTCTGGGAACATTAACTGCCTCCCAATGTCCGCATGCAACTGCCAGTCACGGGCCATCGCTAGCAGTCCTGTTGAGGCCTTACGTTCTCCCTGAGGTTTGATGTTGTGCCTCACTGGGACTTGATGTTTAGACTCCCGGATTGCGGTGCAGATGGTGTCCGCTACTACACTTCAGCACCTGGTTATGGCGCCAAGTGTACCTCCCCTCTCCTAGTTCTTTAGGGCAGCAACTTAGGTCGTCACCATACTTTCACGGTCGTCATCCAGCCTTTCCTGGAAGTCACTGGCTAAGCCAGTTATGCTAGATTTTGAAACACCTTAAAGGTGCAGCTTGGACACATCTTCAGTGAAGGACCTAGGGTCACAGGGTGTTTCGGGTCTTCGATCATGCTTCGCTCGTTTGCAATGATATATCTCGAGGAAAAACTCAAATCGCGCTCGCGCGTTCATACTTCCTAGCTCATTTTCTCATGGGCAAGGCAAATTCTCTGGGCGGGCATAGCAGAGAAAGGGGAGGTTACCTTTCCTCCGTATGACGTCATACGGAGGAGATTCAAGATCAGCCCGTCTGAGCTTTCATTTTCTCAAAGGCAGAGAAAGATAGCCAAAGCTTGGTTTACACCGATTGAAATTTCTAGCCACTGGGGGACCATATACAGGCTAGGGGAACTCATATTAATGTTAAAAAACCTCAGAAAGTGAAAATTTCATGTCATGGGACCTTAAGTGTCGTGCCCCCTTTTTTGAATAAACATGAAAATGCACAATCCGAACTTAATTGGTTGTAATTCAAGAATGCTTTGGAATGTAGATGTAAGATAGGTCTTGTTTTAAAGAAGACATTTGGCTGATTTTTGTAGTAGTTAAATTAAGAAAGTGAAAAAGAAAAAAAAGTTATAGAAGTTTGAGTTCATGAAAATGTAAAATGTAAAAATGTAATTATTCATATTTTATATAAAATAGATTTTTTTCAAAACCTGGTGGACTCTAAAACTGCAAGAAGATCAAAGCCAAAACTCTGAACAAGTTTTGTTTAAAATTTTAGATTGATATCTCAAAAAATGAGCTTTCAGTAAGATTTTGTTTGGGCGCAGTACCAAACTTTTTCACTAGATGACAACTAGACTCCATTACTGCCCATATAAGGGCGCCTCGCATTTCCATATGTGTTTTGAGTGATCTGAACCATTATTTTCACAATTATCTCCATCCTTTTCAGAAGTATGAAGGGAAGTTTGGCATATTTTAATATGAATTCAACCTCAATAATCACACAAAAAGAACACACTTGTGTCTTATAGCTCGCTGCCACATCACAAATGGTGAATCTATAAATTTTTTCTTTATATTTAAAACATTTTCAGACCTTTTTTTCTAAAAAAAAATGTATGAAACAAACTGAGGTTTCTACCATTCTTTCATGATTTTCATGTTCATCACTATTTCAAAATAAAGGTCTTAACACGCCTTAGGAGTATGAAAAAAAGATTGTTGCAAATTGATAGATTACGGCTCTTCTGTAATTTATTTTGAAAATCAATCACCAAATATAAAAACTACAGATGGTAAGCTTTCAAATGATATATAGTTTGTCAATATTACTTTAGGTTTAGTATACTGTTTTAAATATGTAATCGCTATGGGCCCGCCGGCGGTGCAACTTAAAAGGGGTAATCATTTACTCATCTTCATGTCATCCCAAACCCAAGACTTTCGATCATCTTTAAACCTTGAGAGATTTCTGAGTTTTCTGTACCACCATTGAAAATCCACCAGAACTTTCACTCTGTCACACAAAGTTCATCCAGATATCATCAAAGTTATCCATATAAATCAAGTGTTTGAGCTCCTGTGGACCATATTTGATGTGTTCTATATGTTTGTGCATTGATCAATGTTTATATGTGAATAAAAAGCCTAAATTGAATCTGTTCATCATAAAGCGATTTGTGTCTCTTTTTGAAGCAAGTCTTGGTGGAACGGATCTTCAATGGAGGGACAGAAATATCTCAGGTTTCATTAAAAATATCTTCGTTTCTGTTTTTAAGATAAATTAAATGGGTTTGAAATGAAATGAGTAATTTTCATTTTTGAACTTAAAAAAAAAAAGAGGCAATCTGTATAATGTTTGCTACAATTTGTTCACATACAAAGACAGAACGGGCAGATGTGGCTTGCCGCTTACTACATTTACAGAGGAACTTTTTAAAAAGTTTGAATGAACCCACAGACATATTGAGAAAAGAACAAAACAACAAAAAACATGCATTTGATGAGAGGACATGCTAGAAGACCTGTCAGATGGAGCAAGTCAAGATAAGGATATTCAAGTACATATACCCTCTTCAGAATTCCATAAAAACAAATGTCTTTTCTTCCAAAGCAAAGAATCAAAAAACTCTCAACAGATGATGAATGACTAGATACGACTATTAAATGCTAGACTGCACGAAAAAGCTATTTAATTAACCCTTAATACAAATTATCTTTTTTAATCATTTAAGATATTGCAACAAATCAGTGCTAATAAGAGTCCATAATCATCAAACAAAGACCATTTACCATTGCTTTATCAAACCCACAGATTCATAGACAATGGGGTACTGTTTAGCACCATTTAATACCCTAATGAGTTTTATGAATAAGTTTGCCTGTGGCCATTATCAAAGACTGTTGGAGACCTTGATCACTGACTGTGAAGGTGAAACGCTTTGAGAAACAGAATACAAGCAATCAGGGAGCTCTGTGCTGTTCTGCAGCAGAAAAAAAGAGAGAAAAAAACAACAACAAACAAAAAACAAAGCAATCTGGTGTTCTTTAAGCAGAAAATTGAGATTTCCATGTCTCTTAAAACAAACTTTATATTAGGCACTTTAACCATCACTGACAATTTACAATGTTTTTTTCTTCATTTTTTTCAATCTGTAGGCGATTGAATGGCTGAAGCAGTGCCCACCCGATTTGTTCAAGTATACTTGGTTATAACCTTCATAATTTCAAGGCATCTCACTCTTTCAATCCATTCATCTACTAACTGAATGATAATAAATGATAAAAAAATGCATTTTGAGATTGTTTTAAAATGTAGGCTACAGTCTGGCATAGTCTATATTTTACAAAATGTTAAATGGCATAGTGCTGCATGTGCTTTTCCGTTTATTTTAATGATCTCGTCATAAATAAACATGGTTATTTAGCATTTTAATCCATTTGTTTTCCTTTATATTATCTAACTTTTTTTAATTAATCATTTGACACTATGCGCCTATTGTGTACATACGTTTTTACATTGTACTTAGGCCTATATTTGAAAAAAAACTGCATTGTAATAATTACTGTTGACTCTTCCCTTACAACTTAACCCACCGCCGTCGGTGTGTGAATGGGTGAATGTGAGGCAAAATGTAAAGCGCTTTGGTGGCCATTGGGTCTGTGAAAGCGCTATATAAATGCAGTCCATTTACCATTTACATTTAATCTTAACCATACCACCAAACCTGTCCCGAACCTTACCCGTATCCCACCTCAGTAGCAGCACCAGATGTGTTTTGCAATTGAACATGAACACAATAAATATTGTACCTAAACAATTATACTTTTTTGATTTAACCCTTAAATGCATGAATGTTTCGCCAATCATTATTACATATGCAGGTCTTTATCGACCCTGATATCTAACACGGATGGATCTCTACCTGTCGTGATAATATAAATCTCTCTCTCCTGATATAAATCTCTGTAAAATAGAGCATGTTTTGAGTTTTTGGGTCAAAATATGGACCGTACTACGCCATAATTACAAAAAATGTAATTCAAATATACAAACCCAAATTTAGGTTGAAACAGCCCAGCATCTTTTAGAGTGTACATTCAGCATCTGGCTCATATTCACAATCTCAAACATATTATCAAAACTATAATTTTCAAAATCAATATTTTGATCGTTGACAGCTTCTTCACCAGATCCACAATTAAGTGACAGTGACACAGTAATATTTGATTGTGTTCAGTACTTGCTCTGCAGTAAATCGCTGAGCCATTTCAAGTTTTGCTGATGATCCTTCCTATTCTTTTGTTTTCTGCCTGCGGTAACTGTGAAATGTCACTTCACATATATCAGACTTTGCTACCTTGGGGAATAAAGATGAATTGCACTTATTCAGTCATCAAAGATTCAATTATTGTTGTGCAGAAAAAATATAGTTACACTGTTACACACCTCAGGTCATTATAGCGACCCTATACAATTTTTACAAAATATGAATGGGAAAACAGGCATTCTATTATAAAAAAAAGGTCTTCTTGTTATATTGTTTATATGAATTGGTGGGGATTAATACGTTTGATGTCTAACTTTTAAAAAAAAATAATGAGAGGGTAGTGAATGACATCCCGGGTCACTAAAGACCCGAGGTATGCGTTTAAGGACATTACATTAGTTAAAGACACCTAATGTAAAGTGTGACCCAATTTTGTGTAAAAATATCTTATTAGTTAGTAATCTGGTTACTTCCAGTTCTTTCATCACTCTGGAAATGTGAAGGTGAGTCCATTCCATTGTGGGATAAAATCTTTTTGCAGTGTTCTGATCTTTTATTTTGAAGCAAATATAATAGGCCACCCAGGTATTATGTGCATACTGAACACAATATACCCTACCTCAAACGTTTAGGGTTGGTAAGATTTATAAATGTTTTTGAAAGAAATCTTTTATGCTCACCACGTCTGTATTTATTTAATAAAAAATAAAAAAAACCCAGTAATAGTTTTAATATAGTAACAGAAAAATATTATCCTATAATTTATATATATATATATTAACATATTATATATATATATATATATATATACATTAAAATAGAAAATATATATATTTAAATGATTACTCCTGTGATGGTAAAGCTGAATTTCCAGCAGCCATTACTTCTCAATTCAACTTATCTCATTATTTTCAGCAACACTTTACAATAGGGTCTCATTTGTTAACATAAGCTGCATTAACGAACATAACAATGATCAATATATATTTTTTTTACAGCATTTATTAACCTTTGTTAATAATAACAAAAATATTCATTCTAGTTCAGTGCATTAGCTAATGTTAACAGATAGAACTTCTGGTCTTAAAAATGTATTAGTAAATGTTGAGATTAATATTGACTAAGACTCATAAATGCTATAGAATTATCATTCTTTTGTTAGTTCATGTTAACTAATGTTGTATACTAATGTTAACAAATGAAACCTTATTGTAAAATGTTGCCTTATTTTCAATGTTGATGTGCTGCTTAATATATTTGTGGAAACCATGATACATTTTTTCAAGATTCTTTGATGAATAAATGTAAAAATAGCATTTATTTGAAATAGAAATATGTTGTGGTCTTTACTCATGTTTGATAAATTCCTTGCTGAATAAAAGCTTTTTTTTGTGTGTGTGAAAAAAAATTTGTACCAACTTCAAACTTCTGAATGATATTATACTGATAAAACAGTAGTATATTGAGTTAGAATAGTAATATTCCGAACACAACCCATTTTGCAGCTTTAAGGTTGATCAGACCTTTCTGCAGAGATTATTTCCATTTCTGGACTCCAAATATTAACCAATAATTACAGACAGGCGTGAACTAGGTTTGAACTGAACTTTGCTGGTCTGAGCAACCGGACTGAAGTGAAGATCAAATATTAAATCTTCACAAACATTACAGATAAACTCTGAAAATAAAAACTACCTCAACACATTAGATTACGAACAGCTGCCAAATATATAATTGTTGATGAAAGACTGCACCAGAATGCTTTATAACTGATTTAGGTTACACATAAGCAACATATCTTAAAAATACAATACATAATACAAAAATAAACGTAAAAGTAAAATCAGAAATGTTTAACCAAAAAAAAGAAAAAAAAGAAGAAGACTTAAAATAACATGTATGTTCTGTTGTTGTGGATAGGTACATGTCATGGCAAAAGACAAGAGAATAACAACAGCATTTCATTGCAATGAAAAAAATTACACTAATCAGAGATCAGTTATTATATATCAAAATCTTTGCCCAAAATATAAGGGAATCAACACAATTAGCCTCTGATCAGTGTAGATGGCACTAGAATAACCTGTAAAGTCTAGCATAGATGAAGAAATCCAATATATTACAATATAAGCACACTTACAAGTTTAAAAAACGATTTTCTGATTATTGGCCATCAAATGCTCATTGAAAATCATGTAGTATATTTCATTTACTTTACACTTTTTCAAATTTTATCATTACAGGTTTCAAAGGATCTGCTATTTCCTGTTAACAAATGTGACTGAGTTTCTCCTTAATTTTGTAACAAAAGAACACTGCTTAAAAAAAGTAGATGCCATTATCAATCCATGTCATAACAGAGGGGCATATATATATATATATATATATACACACATGCATATATATGCATGTATATATATATATATATATACACACGTATATAAAATATGAGTTTATGTATTAGTAACGGAAGCAGTTAAACAACAGGAGAGGGCACGGCTGATTTAATCTCAATCATTAAAGACCCATGCTGCAATAGTGAAAAACTCCATCCCTCTTTAATCATGCTCGCAAGCAGCGCCATCAAGGACTGGTGCATTGTGGGAAAGTCTTTCAAATGCGAACCTCAGAGTGACAGGAGCAGGTCTCAGAAGCAG
Organism: Rhinichthys osculus; assembly: GCA_029959095.1. NCBI lineage: Eukaryota > Metazoa > Chordata > Actinopteri > Cypriniformes > Leuciscidae > Rhinichthys > Rhinichthys osculus. The sequence continues at coordinate 31,951,014 of JARWKJ010000005.1, forward strand.
CACCCTGGGCTGTTTTCATGATAAACCCACACAAACATTCATTCCCTGTCACAGCTGCAGAAAGGTGCTCTTTATGGTTCACAACGCTCCTTAAGTAGGGCAACATGTTGATAACGAAACTGTACCCTGCATGTCGTTTTTTCTTGTCTCCGAAAAACCGACTCTCTTTCTTCTGAAGAGAAAAGGGAAATAAAAAGTTTACACGTACAAACTTACAATGTATTACTGATAACTGGATTTTTACAGAAGATAATATTTAAAAAAAAAGAAATGAAAAATGAAAAAAGACAGATGCTGTGCAGGTGCCTGTGGTATGTTCAGAGTCTCTGTCTCTAGAGGCACCAGAAGAGATCCGTTCAGCACGTATGCGTGAGGACAATTATTCAGATTTGTGACAGTAAAGGTCCTTAAGCGCTTTGAGCTCCTCAATGAGCGTTTTGTTCTGATTCTCCAACACGGCCACTCTGTTTTCCAGACATTTAACATACTCTTTCTTTTTCCTGCGGCACTCCCGTGCTGCCTCCCTGTGGTGGAAACACATTATTACAGTCAGGCGATTATAGAGGACACCAAATTAGCCATGCAAACTAAAAATGCAATATTCAAAACCATTAAGTTAAGATTCTAAGGAAGACCACGGTATACAGGTGGTAAACAGGTTGTATGCATAGTAAAAGTCAAGTTACAGGAAAAAAAATATCTAGAAACAATTATGAATGACAAAAAAAAAAATCTGCCATTTTAATCAGGAATGTGATCAGCTAAGAAAAAAGAAAGAAAGGAAAACCTGTTTTTTTTCCTCCTTTATTCAATTTGACTTAGGGCTGGACAATAATGTGATATCAATATATAACGCGATAGAATTTTTTTCAATAACGGTGATATGATTTTTAAACATTTCCGATATTTCAATTTACATTACAGCATTTGTCACTGGCACTTTACATGTAACGTTAACCCAAATAATCCATTAGTAAATCCATTGCAAAGCCGTCATGTAAACACCTTAATCGATCAGATTGAGCTTGATCCGAATGAAATAGGTGGTTTATTCCTTTTCTAATCCGATCGAGAGAACATGTAAACACTTGATCATATTGACAACCGAAACTGAAAGGACTGTGCATGTGCAATGACGTAGAATAGCGTAATGACGCATGAAACGAGCCAAAAAAAAATATTTTGACTGAGAATTTTTCCTCGGCCAAACCCCATTCCACAGCCTGTCACACACAGTCAGTTTAAGAGCAGTTTTTTTCCTTCTTGTAATTAGGAGTATAGTGAGCACATACATTAGCTTCACAAATGAAATACTCAAAGAACATTTGCATTTAAAGAAAGGCTATTTGAACTTTATTTCTATTATTTACACACTTTTATGAAATTTCAATGTTTTCAATCTAATGCTTTTACAAGACTGCATATTTGCATAACTAAGTTTTTATTTCTCAAATAATAAAAGCCAACAGAGCTTTTGCCGCAAAGTGAGCTAATATCACAAACTATATATAACACAATATCTGTTTTTAACCTAGCCATTATACCCTGGAGATAATAATAATAATAAATTCAGTTTTAACCTGAGCATTATAATAAGAAATTATAACGCATGTTCTAACTCAACCTGTTAACACTGAACAGAAGAGGGAAACTAATAGCACCAGCATCATCAGAATAAAAAGTGCATTTATGGTAGGGATAGGCATTTCAAGCAAAAATAATATTTGATGATCGCTGGGAATTATTCGAAAATCGCACCCCTCCCCCATATGCTCAACGTTCGCTCAAGTTTACATGACATTTTTCTGTACTGTAGGCCTATACGTGTTGTAGCCATGAAAGAAAACACATTTATTTTCATATGTATGTTTAAATAATATAATGTTTTTTTTTTTTTAATTTAATCTATGTTGATTATATGAAAAGTGAACAGCATGAGCAAGATAGGATCATTTAATAAATTAGAAGCAAATATAGCAGACAATATAATCAGCACATGGAGGCGCCGGCGCGATCACTTGCATCTCATAAATGAACCAAAACTCGGCGTAAAGGCTACTTCACAGGCATGAGAAATATATCTATAGAAAGCTTGAAAAGTCTACTTTTAAACAAAACAAAAGAAAAAAAAAAGAAGAAAGAAAAGACTAAATAAAAAAATTAAAAAACCCAAAAAACAGACTACTCTCTTATGTAATCTGATTACATCACGCTTTAGTGGCGAGAGGAACGTGCTTTCGCTCCACTCCAGGCTTTGATCACATCCCCCTCCGCAGGGTGAATACACCTAGTCTTTCCTTAATTTAATACCTATTCAAACTAAAACTAAGACATTTATTACACTATTTGAGAAATGTAAGCCTGTTTACGGCCTTAAAATGAAAAGTGACAGCTGGACAGGCGGGAACCCTGCAATTAACCGAAATCCGTCGTAGCGACGAAGAACTTTAATCCCTGCTACTACAATAATATTATTGTAAAGTAAAATAATAACAATAATAAATTATTTAATAGGAACAAAATACAATATTAACATTGCACGTTATTACTACAATACTAACTAATGTGTTAATGCATGCGATTAATTCTTTTCAGTTTAACGCGTTAAAAAGCTTTGAGCGGGGAATAGGCATAAATTGAGCATGGGCAATTACTTGTGCAGATAAGTTTTAATCGTACCTGTTCTTCATAAGCCGAACCTCCCGCTTGCGCGTGACCTCCTCAGTTCCTCCCTGGCTGGGCATTGCAGGAGACGAGGCCATGACCACACCTGGAGCAATGGTGCTAGATGCGGTGCGGATCTGATATGCCTGAACGTCTCCTGAGGCCGCTGAAAAACACAAGCAGCACAGATTTATGGTTTGACAAGGAGATGTTTAGATGCCAAGTGTGGCTGGTGTCCTGGGCATAGATTAAGCCTATAGCCTGAGAAACTAGACCAGCACACTTACTCTTCTCTTTATCTGTTGCCTTCTTTTATTCAAGGTTGTATGTACTTGCTTAAAACGGAAATGTCTTCTATTTTTGAGAAATCTCACCTTGCACGACCACTTGATTGCTGGGCACCAGTATCTGCTGCCCGTCGCTGGTCTGTGCATACTGCAGGATGGTGGTGCCCTGCTGAGCGCCTGCTGCGTTTGTCATGGTCAGGGTTTGTAGCCCTTGAACTCCATCTGTTCCGTTGTTGGCTAACTGGATCGCTCCACCCTGAGTAATAGCAACTGGGAGAAAACAAATGGCATGAGGTTGATTTAAATGCAACCAATATATTCATGAAGTTATCTGAAATATTGACAACCTTTGCATTTCAATTTGTATTTAGCAGACTTAAACGGAGTCAAGTTACTATTTTAAAAGCTGGAAAATAATAGTAGTAGTGTATTTGTACTAGAGAAGCAAACAACTTACTGTACTGCCCACTACTTGTCTGGTAGATTGGCGTTGGCATGGTAACGGTTGTTATGGCTGGAGTGGAATCCTCCTCTGATTTCTCTTCTTCTATCCGTGGGACCGCTGGAGCATCGGATGAAAGGTCGTTCAGGATCTTTCTGCATTTCAAAATATCAAATCATGCTTGTGAACAATGAATTGCGAATAAACTAGCCACTTTGGCGAGTTGAATTTTATATTCAATGAAATAAATAAATACGCTGCAGGTTTCAGAGTGAAGCGCAGCGCTTATATGCTTTAACATGCTTGCATACAACGAGGATAAAAGGAGGAGCGACAGTGAAGGACGAGAGAGAACCTGACCTGGACTGTTTATGTTGTGCTTTATGTTTTATTTATATGTTTATATGAGGCAGTCGTCCATGAGGGGCTGCCGCATTACTTTCATTTTGTTGTTTGTTTATTTTATAATTAAAGTATCGTGTTGAACATTTGCCAGTTCCAAACAGTTGATGGACCCCATTGACTACACTACCATAGTATTTTTTTTTTCCTACTATGGAAGTCAATGGGGTCCATCAACTGTCTGGTTAATGACATTCTTCAAAATATATTCTTTTGTGTTCAGCAGAATAAAGAAATTCATACCGGTTTGAAACAACTTGAGGGTGAGTAAATGATGAAAAACTTAATTTTTAAGTGAACTATTTTAAACCTTGTTACAACAAGTTGATTATGTTTATATTACATTATATATTTTAACAGTGTTGTTCAATAAAACCAAATGATTACTTGCTTTTGAAATGTTATTTGACACAATTATTATTGCCTCATTGTTATTTATGCATTTTACGTAATTTATAGGATATTATTCAATTAGGTCTATTTTTATTACCACAAAAAAATATTATCCGATTACTTGATTAATTGTCAAAATAATTGACTGATTACTCGATTACCAAAATAATAATTAGTTACAGCCCTAGATTAGTTAAAACAATTCAAAATGCACCTGCATTGTTATGCATTTTGAGACTTTTAGTCGAATAAAAGACTATTTTTCCAGTCAACTATTTCGTTTTTGAAGGTATATTAAAAATAGTTAAAATATCATCTCGTCTCATTATAGAGGAGAGGACGGTTTTATTTTAGCACACCTCCTCTCCATCCCTCGCTCATAGCAGACTGACGGTTGAAGGGGAGTGGTTAAGGATATTCTACTCAAGCCGTCAAACTGACGTCATCAGAGAAGGAATGCCGTTCCAGAGCGGAAGCGAATGTTCAGATTTTGATTAAAGATTACCACGACAAACTAATTTTTTCTGCGTATTAACTTGCACGGATTAATTGTTCACCACAAGACTAGTAATGTGAGCTAACAAAGTAAATAGGGTCAATTCTAATTTCATGGAGACTTTAAGGTCAGGATGGAATGGAAGTTGTGATAGTCTATTCTTCCCTATTGTGACATATATCAGAGTGAAACGGCTTCTCAAACAAGACAAAGTTTAGCGAGGAACTTGATTGGTTTGTTGTAGTTGTCTATTGCTGTGAGTGACAGCTTGTCCGGCGCTCGCACCAGTGAACACAAGTGCATAAAAGAAGAGAAGTCACTGCAAGAGGGAGGGGAAGTTACTTTGATTGACATGAATCACCTTTGAGATGAAACTACAAATACATTCAAGTACCTGTATGATGGCCGTCTAGACAGGATCTCTCTCCTTTTCTGGCAATCTGTCACACTGTCCACTGACTCCTGAGAATCATCACTCTCAGCAATGGTAGAAATCTAAAACGAGACAAAACAGGAACCCATAAATACTGAAGACCCTTCATCCCCTACAAAAGTTATTATTTCTAAACTATCAAGTCTTCTAGATTAACAAACAACAGAGTAGGGGTGGGCGCTATACCGGTATGAACGTGACAACCGGTATTATGTTGTGCCATGATATGGATTTTGCTATACCGAGAATACCGTTAGATATTCATAAATTCAAATTTTGTAGTTATATTGTTTTGTTCGATTTGGTACTCTTTACAACGTTAAAATAACACTACTAATGATGATACAAAATCGAGGCTGAACTTAACCTTTTCCTCTTGTGTCCAACTCGCATGATGCACAGGCATTAATAATCAAACACTGAGAGCATGGTAACAGCCCAGTGTTTCCCACCACACACAGACTAATTCGTGGCGGTGCGCCACAGAATCAACACCGGCCGCCACATAATGCGTTTCGTTATTTATTTATTTTTTTAACGCTATTTAAAACACGCAGTGTATGTGTTCTCTGTCATTGTGACAGTGTGTCACTCCGTCTTGTCACACACGCGCCTCTCGCACACGCACACGCACACACACACAGCGTCTGTCTATGAGGCGCCGGACGGAATAAAAGCGAAGCGAACTCCGCGATCGACAGCGAGAGAGACCGCGTGTGTCCGAGCATTAGTAAATTGATACATAGTAATATATAATTACTATTGGAAGTTCGATAAATGGACAACAATATATATAAAAACAACAATTAAATTCTCACCACTGAATTAGCAGGATGTAGCCTACTTCTCTCTTTTGGTCATTATACAAAAACTTCTCGGTTAACATAATGTTGTCTTCAATTAGGCCTAAGTGTCAAACCTCTCTGAAATCACACTATTTCATATTTATTGATTATAACGTATTCAATAAACCAAACTCCAGTGTTACTCATCTTACGAATTATTAACGAAGGAATTATTTGACCCCCGCAAAATAAAAAGTGGAAAGAGATAACTATTGAATTCAGGCCTACCTCATGTTGCACGTTTGCACTTTTTCAGAAAAACAATGGCACAATAAAAAAAGATTTTTCAGGTCTATGTCCAATTAAATCCCTCAACTTTTTCTAGTAATATGGTTATAATACATATTTTGCCTGTAATTTAACTAAGGTGTACTAAAATGTGATTCTAAATTTATTTTCTCATATCGCAATATAATATCGATATCGTCCGGACAGTGACAAATATCGTGATATGAATTTTTGCTCATATCGTCCACCCCTACAACAGAGTATAAATATTGAATTAAGGTTATTTAATCCTATGTGCTACCTGCATACAATATTGAGTCTGCAAGGACAGCTCACACCAGAGGTCGCGTTAGACTTTCTCAATTGTCCATCATTTTGACGGACAGAGTCGTAAAATTTCCGTAATGATCTATTATTACCATTCATTTTAATTTACCAAATTTTAAATTTACCATTTTAATTTATCGAAAATAAGACTTTTAATAGCTTTTGTTATCATTTACATTTTTAATCATGAACTTACAGGACGAGCATAAGGGCAAGATTATGCATTTATGTATTTAGGAAGAGAACAGATGAACAGAGACTGTGCAAAGCAGATTTTTTATTTCCTGCAGTGACAATGAGCTTTGGTGCCTGAAATGGCCTATATGAACAACGCGATATATTAAAAATACAAAAAACGAACTGAACTAAACTCAATCAAGACTCTGTATCTGCCTTAACTCAAATCTTCCTCCAGGTCCACATTGATTTAACCCTTTTCCTCTTTTTCTTTCACACATGACAGGAAGGGTTAAACTGGATGCTCGCCAGTGCGCAATTGAACGCATCAAGGGAGACCAATGTAGAATTGTCATTAGATTTTGCGTATTTGCCTCGGATAGACTACTTCTCGTGGCAGTTTTAATTTTTGTCCTGGAGGCTGAACCCATGCTCCGTGTTGCCAGATTGGATCGACAATTTCCAGCCCAAAAGCTCTCCAAATCCCGTCCAAAACATTTACTGCCAAAAGACAGTACAACAGGAAACCGGATCGAAACATGGTAAATATAGTAAAAGAAAATGAGCAAATATGACAAAAATGTTTCTACCCAAACAGGTAGAAACTATTAAAAGTATGTCAAAAAGCCTATTTGCAAACAGCAGTCAGGAAATTAACAGATTTTAACCCTTGCACACACCATAAAAGCAGAAAAGGCTGTTAAAAAAATGAACGACAATAATAATGCGCTTACCTTTGCATTGCGCTTTAACTTCAAACAGAAACTGTTGAAAAGACTTGAACATCTTTCTTGAAGTACACATAGTAGCACATAACAAGAACTTTGCACAGTCAAAACCGATTAATCGTTGATTCAATCGTCCTCAATCAGCTGACTCTGCCGTGTGGGTGTGAGTTAAGTAACGTCACGAGGACTGATTGGATAGAGGACATGCACATTTGGGTTTTGTTTGTTAACCAACTAGCCTATACAATTTGAATGTTTGAAAACGGCCAAACTGACCCCGAACCCGGCCAAATTTTGTCCACCTGCCAAACCAATTTTTACCCGCACAATCAAATTCAAATCCGGCCAATCTGGCAGCACTGCCTGCACACTGCTGTCACACTGGAGCGCACTCTCCACCAACTGGACACATTTACATTTACAGATAGATCACCCTCAGTGTAATCTGCCAAAATGACGGACGACCTTCAGATTTTTCCGTCACTGCTAAAAAAAAAAATTAAATCAATGACGGAAAATGTTTGCGACCTCTGGCTCACACAGAATTATGTAATGAGATTTTTGTACAGTTCTCTCTTAAATGAAACATCTTGTCAGGCTTACTTGTACAGTTTGCACCTGTGGGGATTGTATGACGGAGGGCTGGGCTGCCTGGATGACCCCGTGAACTTGCACTGTTTGCCCATTGGGCAGCTGAACTAAGGTCACTGTGGGTCCAGTAGCTGATGCCTGTGCTGCAGCCATGGAAACCTGCATCAGGGAGGTACAATAGGGTGAGACACAGATACTAAACTAAGCTAGAACTGAATTGAATTAAAATATCAACACACATCTACAAGCATAATTACTCGAACTGTTCAATTATAATCAGCCTTGCCATGCTAGCAAATGTGTTTCCAAGAGCTTCGAAAACATGTTATACTAGAAACTCGCCTGTGCCAAAGTGGCCAGCTGCTGACTGTCTGTCTCTGAGATTGCAGTGTCGCCGCCCTGCTGGACATCTGCACCTGCCTCCATGGTCATTTAGATAGCCTGGAGATGCAATTCAAAATATTTTATTTTGATAAATATACAGGATACTACAGATATACAATTTACTATGAATTTACAGGGTAGGGCATCAAAATCCCATGAAAAGGGGATGTTTATCGATGTAAATGTGAAATCTGAAAGGGTGTGACCGCAAAATCTGCCCACAGAGTGGGTTTGTCGGTTTCATTTTGACTATTAATTTGTGTAGCCTGAAGGGTTGTCTTATAAAATAAGACATATTTATAGGTATTAAATGCAAATGTATATAAAATACAATAAAATAAATTGAATAAATGAATAATGTATAATATAACACTATGTAATATATTTAAACAAATATATTTTTTGACATTCTAAAAGGGTGAAATGTTTGTATTTATATAGTCCAAATTTAATTTCAGATGACAAAAATACTATATGACATTACATAACATGAAAAATAGAATATAATATCCATAGAAACAAATGTAGCAACCAAGCTTTAACACATGAATGAGATCATGCATAATAAATATTAACGAAATACACTTTGAAGGATTCCATGCCTGTTTTGTAATGAGTAATAATGTTGGAACTGAGTCTTTAATCATCGTGCTGAACAAACCAAGTTGACTCCATTTGCCGCCTTTTTTTTTTACTTCCGTATACAGCTGTCAGTCATATTTGCGCTTTGGTTTTTAAGGATTTATGATTATAGCAAAATAAAGAAAAAAAGGTGCAAGCAAAATAATTTCATTTTTCGTGAGCGTATTTTTAGATATTTAAAATAAAACAATAAATATAAGTGCTTGCATTTTTAGACGTGTTTCGACTTGTAATAGTGTTCCAGGTTGAATGAAGCAAGTATGCAACACAAAATCAGTCTGTTTTATGGTGTAATTTGAAGGAAATAATACTCAAGATGAATACATTTTCTCTCATTTTATTTACCAATTCAATCCACAATTTATTACATAAGATAATTGTTTTTTGTGGTAAAGAAAGACCTTTGCATGGGCGAGAATGCCGTAAAGATCTTTCATTGAACACGGAACGCTTCGACTAACGTTACTCTAAAAACCAATGCTGGGGTCAAGAAAAAAAAAACATTTCATGTGCTGTATTTCCATCAAAATGTGCCATGGACGAGCAATCTTATTCATAACAATATCCATCCCTTATCCTTTCCATAAACACACGTACTTCGTAGAACCACCGCGCTTTTCCTCCTTCGACTGCCTGACTGACTCATTGCCTGCAAGCAAGTCTGAGCTATTGAGAAACATGCCCACCGCCGCCATGATCTCTTTGTTACACACGGATCGAGCATTGCGACATGTCCACTAAAACAGCAAGTGCATTATCTCTTTCCCCCACGAATGCGTCTCTTCTTACCCGACACAGACTCGCCTCGTCACTCCCAGGCCTCCGGAGCTCCACTTTTATTTAGTCCGACACGTAAGAGACCGCGTCAGGCTACACCTCCGTCGCGTCACCGAGGACAACAACACAGAGATCGAGGGGGACGAAATACAGCCCTAATTCACTATCGACAAGATCCGAGGTGTAGGCGGAACATAACGAACGGCGTACGAAGATATACGAACAGCTACCGACCAGAGTCGGATTCACACGAGCATGCGTCAAATCCTTGCGCGCCGCTATGAGTGGCTGCGCATGCGTCAAATCCTTGCGCTATGATTGGCTGCCCTCAGTCGTAATAAATTTGAAAAAAATCTGTTCAAATCTTTGTTTTACTGTCTATGGTTCAAATGTACTAGAACCTGACTAGAACAGGGGTTTTCAGTGTTTCACGAACCATCCTCATCATCCTCATGCGAGGAACAATTTATTCGGCAGCTATATCTATTTTAACGTAGAATAGTATAATATTATTCACATGAATATTTGTCAAATATTATTTGGAAAATATTCCGCTTCTATCAAGCTACATTATTAAGTTGTTTTCCTACTCACTATAATATTGTACCGTTATTTATTATAATATTTTTTATTATTTCTTTATGAAATCTAATTTATTATTTACATGTGTTAATCATTTTTTATTTATTTTAATATAATTTATTTCAATATAATTTTTTATGATTAATTAAAGCATACATAACTATTATTTTAATTAATATTCAAATGATTTTGATAAGTCAATGTATTGATTTATTTTAATCAATCTTTGATATTTCTTTTTATTTTTTACACTGTTTTCCTCTACACATTTCCACGGACCACCAGCACTCCCTTGTGGACCGCAGTCTGAAACCCCTGGCCTGCCCTGTACTAAGTTTAAAAAGGAAAAGGAACAAATTCCAACCCGTATTTTGTTTATGAGACCGACAAAGGAGACCTCTGTGTTTTGCAGAACAAGATCTGTGGGCGGTGCTTTCCAAGATGATGTTACGATTGGATGACTTGAATGTAACGTCACGGCAATGTCCACCAATCAAAATTAAATAATCTCTGCAGAGGAGCTCAAGTTTTCCGCCTACTTGCCAAGAACCAGGAAATAGTCATGATATTTTGATAGGTGACTCTCAGTTGATTAGTCATTGTGAAATACTTACTTTTCTATTAGTTTCGTGGCCGACGGAGTTTGTCGCAGTTATGGCATCGTTATTCAAGAAAAAGACCGTAGATGGTAAGTTTTTTTGCTGCTGCTCTAAGGGCTTGTTTGTTTGTGAAAGCCGCCCAGCAACACTCGCACGTCAATCATCGGCTGGTTTCGTTACTGAGTGTAAATGTGTTTAATACATTTAACCTGATTTGGGGGCTTTTTGTGGCATGTCCACAGTGCTATATAACACAGAAGTGTCTTTTATTCTAAAATGTGTTTGTGGGAGCTGCCACTGAAAACATATTAAAATTCTATTGATCTGATTTGAGTCTGGTCATACTTAACAGTATCGGGTTAAAGATGGTAGAAAAAACGAATAGTTAATGAAATCACCGGGCCACTACTGTATCGTTAAGGGTTCTAAAATGACTTGTTATTAAAGTAGTAGGCTACCTTTAAATGTGTATTTTGTTATAACTGACTCAGAAATTTCAGCATTAATAATTTAAATAGTAATCGATAACTGTGTCTCCTATCATACTACAGATGTTATTAAAGAACAGAACAAAGAGCTGCGGGGAACGCAGAGACAGATTACAAGAGACCGGACAGCACTGGAAAGACAGGAAAAACAACTGGTGAGAATCTCCACCCATCAATGTGACGTGAATATGATGCCAAAAGTTCCCCTTTCTCAGCACTGATGTGTATGAGATCACGAGGTTATGCCATTAATGTCACTGACACTGAGGGCCTTAGTGTGTCAATAGATTATGACTAACAGCTCATGATTCTGTTTCAACTTGAGATACGGGCTGTTTGTGCCATTGCCGGTGAAACTTTTAAAGAAGTTGCTGGTGGAACCTTTTATACTTTTATTATAGCTGTCTGTCAGACATCAATAGCTATATTTTAAAACCAGTGTAAACTTTAAAAAACAGTAGCTGTGGTTGCCAGAAATTCACCGTTACAAAGTTCTGTTACAGTGTTTCAGGTATTACAGAATGGTATATTGGTGCCAGTATATTTTGGAACTTATAACCGTATAATTCATTAATGATATAATATACCAATCTACTTGAACTACCAGAATCTAATTTGCTTTTCACCTTTAAAAAGTACTACTGATAGCCATTATAATAATACAGGTGGTAAAATATAAATCCACATGTTGAATAGAGTTCATCGAAAGTGGTTGTGGCCTTAAAACATGGCCAATACCCATATATAGACAGGTTCATACACACACAAAAAAAACACCATCAGGGTAATGCGTATGACACTAAAATAATGCAATAAAGTAGTTTTTACATTAGCATTTTTACAGTCTTTTTTTTTTTTGTTGCAAGAATTAGTCTTTTTTGTCTGTGGCTTCTTACACAAATGTACAAAATGTCTGCATTTTATGTATTAAAGGTGTAATACAAATAAACTTTTAGGCTCAATCCCAATTCACCCCTAGGCCCTACCCCTCTGTTTTGCGCGTTCACGTCTAGGGGTAGGGTGTCCCGATTCTTGTTGAGATCGAGGGGTAGGGCTACATAGTCCTCGAAACGGAGATTTTTCAGAGGCACACTCCAAACAGAGGGCTACGAGAAAGTTCACAGAATGCATCGCAAATCACCGGCGAGATGGCTTCACAAACGGTTAAACATTTAAATTTAGCGCCAGATGACACCACCATGCACTTTATTTACTCTTATAATAATAATATAGTCATTTAAATCAAGAAATTGTATAATAAATTACCTTTCCGAATCAGAAAAGACATACATTTCGAGGAAGGAATGTTATAATCATCATGTTTCCTCAAAGTTAAGAGCAGCTGCGCTGATTGTCAGTCGTTGTCATGGAGAAATCCTGTAAAAACTCCGTAACGGCAGAGCCATCACCCACGACTGATGACGTATCGGGTTCATGAAGGGTTGTTCCATTTCGTAGGGGAATATTTCAACCCTTGGCCCTTGTAACTCTGTTTTAAGGGCCAAGGGGTACACTCGAAAACAAGGGGTAGGGCCAAGGGATGAATTGGGATTGAGCCTTATTCTTCTTCTTTATCTAATTATTATGCTGTCACCTCTAAGCCTTATTCTAGCTTAACTGAGAACTGTAATGCAATTATAATGCCATCCATCCCTAACCGCTTCTTACTATTTGTTTTCATCACAGGAGATGGAAATCAAGAAAATGGCTAAAACAGGGAACAGAGAGGCCTGTACAGTTTTAGCCAAGCAGCTTGTGCAAGTGAGGAAACAGAAAACGCGTACCTATGCTGTCAGCTCTAAGGTCACCTCCATGTCCACACAAACCAAGCTTATGAACTCCCAGATGAAGATGGCTGGTGCCATGGCCACAACCACCAAAGTAAGATCCTCATGATAACTTTTATAAAAGTCTGTTCTAAACCCCAGGAATTTTATCTTCAATCAATTTAGACAATTCAGATCCACTCTGACTTCACATTTAAGTAAATAGGGCTGCTCATTTTGTATTCCTAAAATCCAAAGAGAATAGGCATTTTAGAGCCATGGCTTCCCCCTTGAATTTCAAATGGGTTTTTTGAATTATGGCTTTGGATTTATGAGTAAAATAAGGATTGTGGTAAATGTTACTGGAAGCAACGTTGCTATTTTATTCAATACAGTCTCTTTAATGTGAAAGGATATTAAAGTAATATTAACCTTGTTTTACACAAATGGAAAACCACTATTCAAAACCCCCATTATAAATTCCCAAGGGAACTCATGGCTTCAAAATGCTAATTTTCTTCCAGCTAGGGCTGCAAATTGACGTTGTGCACGACTTAACAACTCTATTAACCCTGTAGGTAAATTGTTTTGGTTTTATTTATTATTGATCTAATTTGGGCCTACATGTTGGTCTATAAATGCAAAACTGGCACAGTGTTGATACACAGCCATCATTCTTTGCATAATTGCATAAGTAGCCTAAAGTGCACATTTTAAAATGGACATGAATCAAAGAGTGACTCAGTTGTTTGTGTCTCTGCCTCTCTCAAAACAACTTAAAGACAATGCAAGCTGTCAACAAAAAGATGGATCCACAGAAGACCATGCAGACCCTGCAGAACTTCCAGAAAGAAACAGCAAAAATGGACATGACAGAAGAGATGAGTAAGATGTGTTTTCATTTGTTTATTTATTTGTTATTGTGGTTGTTTTGAAAAATAATGTTCTAGAATTTTTTTCAGGAAGGATTGATTGTAGACTTTGTTTCTGTGTTTGTGTCTGTTTACAGTGAACGACACTCTGGATGAGATCTTTGATGATTCTGATGATGAGGAAGAATCTCACGACATTGTGAGTCAGGTGTTGGACGAAATTGGAATTGAGATCTCAGGAAAGGTAAGAACTGAAATATTATACTGGCATCAGTCAAATCATGTTGAGGTACTGATTCAATAAACTGTCTTTTATTCATTTCATTTAGCTGACGCTTTTATCCAAAGCGACTTACAATTGCTATATATATATGTCAGAGGTCGCACGCCTCTGGAGCAACTAGGGGTTAAGTGTCTTGCTCAGGGACACATTGGTGTCTCACAGTGGATTCGAACCCGGGTCTCTCACACCAAAGGCATGTGTCTTATCCACTGCGCCATCACCACCCCACTTATCTTATTACTTATCTTATCTTATTGTCTTATTACTGTTGTGCATTAGTGTTAAAATCCATTTGTGTCCATTAGGGCTGCATAATATATTGGATTTAAAAAAAACTTTAATGATTATTCATATATGTGTTATATGCAACAACCAAGCAGCAATGATGATAGTGTGATGCAGAGAATCTATAACTGAATTTACAAAGGTTTTTTTCATTCAAACAAGGTAAAAATGAGGAAGCACCTTGGTTGTGTGGTAGTATTTTGGCTTTACATTTGATGACCACGCTCAGTCAGAAGTGGTTATAATAAAACCTGTAGACCACAGTTGCTATTCAGAGAAGAAATATGACAAACCTATTCAGTCTGTCTAAGCACGGCAATCTATAGAAAAAACTGCAAGCATGGTGGTTAGCTCTTCCCCTCTTCCTAAACAGCACTAAAGCAGCACTCCATTGGTTCAAGTTTGTTCTATTTAAGCTTTAGGCCTGTTTTCTTTTTTTCTTTTTTCTTTTTTACAAAGATATGTAACTATATATAAAGAGAAGCAATATGAGAAAAGATTACATGTGGAAAATGGAGTCAAAGTGCTGAGCCTCCCATAATTTGTTGGTCTTGATGTTCTACATTACATATAGCATATACATAATTGAACCCTATACATTAAGCCTTTTTTAGGTTTTTGTATTTGACTTACAGTAATCCTGAATCAGACCTTATGCAGAATGTCACTTATATCAGATTAAACAGCAAATCTTGTACTATGTTTTCTTTAACTAGAAAGAACAGGATATATTTATCTTAAAACAGGAGCTATCAAATAATCCAACTAGTTTATCACACATTATGTTTTTCATTTGTATCAGGCAGCCCTAATGCTCATGTAACTATAAAATCCCTAATTACAAATGCCGGTAGAGAATTTTGACCACATCACAGTGGGTTTCATTTGATAATAATTGTGTACAAGTATTCTTTGTGTGAAAGTTCTTCAAGATAAGTTTTTCATGTAAAATTACCCTGTTGTGTACATGCATAGATTTGCTATATTTCCTCTTAAATTTGCAAGAAAAAACACACACACACACCCATATGTCCAGGGCATTCCGCACACATCACCTGTACATCCATTCATCACTCTTTCAAAAAGTATCTTATGTTCTGCACTCTCGCCTGAGAGCACATGCAACAAGATCTTTGAGTAAACATATTTGCTGTAATATCCCAATTATCACCATTGAAGTCTATGACATCTGACAACTTCTGCTTCTGTGAACTCCAGAAATGTGAAAAGTGCCCATAAACACCTTTCATATAAGCCTAGACTACGCTACATTTTTACTCTAAAATACTTTAGTAGTGTTGTCATGATACCAAAATTTAAGTAGATGGTTGTGCCAGTGTTGTGAACTTTTTTCTTCTAAAGTGTAGGGAACTCAGAAGCGAAGAGCAGGAGACTTGGTGGTATCTTCAGCAGGATTCTTTATTGAGAACACAAGCTGTGGGTAGCTGCAATCATCGTCAAGTCTAAACTAAGGGAATCTTACATTGTTGTAGTTTATATACATTTCAACTGGGTGGGATCAATTACATAAAGGTGGAGACACTCTGAAACAAAGCATGTATATGAAGCACAGGATTCAGCTCGTTACTGGGAATTCCCCAGTCCTGATCTCATCAGCATAACAGTGTCATGTATAGATGGTGATCCAATCAGCCTGATTAAATCACTCAAACCTTAACATTATCATAAGCCCCTTTCACACAGACATTCCGGAAAATACACGGATAAAGCGACCCGGGATTTGAACCGGGTTCGTTTGATTTTGGTTCATTCACACTGCCAGTGATTTTCCGGAATCAGAGAGTGCGTTCACACACAACCCTTAAAAATCCCGTAAAGACACGTGACATCGATGTGACATGTAATGTCTCGGCAGCGTGTATAGTTTGCTTATGAGCTGCGATTTCTCTCTGGAGAAACCACGCTTGTGCATTTTTTTTTCTCTGATTCGATCATAAACTAGCGCATTACGTACCGTATCACTAGCCTGCTTTCACTTCAGCGTCATCATTACGACACTGCATTGGTTACGGCTTTTGTTCACACAGCGCGCGTTCCGGGACTGATCCCGGCAATGTTACTAGGTCCCCAACCCGGCATCGATCCTGGCATCAATCCCGGGTCGTGTTTGCGTTCACACAGAAGGTGTTTTGGCAATTTCCTGGGATCAACACGCTGTGTGAAAGGGGCTATAGAGACAAAAGGCCCAGCTGTACTTTGAGAAGTGACAAAAGGTTAATGTCAGCAAGCAGGATTGCTCTTTAAATCTCATCATCAGTAGCTATGTTTCCATCCACACGTTTTTATCCGCATTAAGTGATATCGAATGAAAAATGCCTTATGGAAACAGTAAAATTCGATAGAATTTCATGAATATCGATTTAAATGAAATACGATCGGTCTCATCGAATTTTATCTTGATCGATATACGGCTTATGCGATAAACGCGGATGGAAACGTTATTATGGTGCGATCCATTTTGGCTAGTAAAACTTTGTTCGCAAATGTTGGCTTGAATGTTGTGCAATTCGATGAGAAAATGAATGGAAACACCTTAACATGTCTCAAATCAATTCGATATACCAATTTGATCGCAAAACAGCATGTGACGTCATTACGCACAGGTTTTTATCCGCTTTAAAGCCGTTTGATGGAAACACACTTTCACCAGCTTTATTCGCATGAGTTTTTTTTACCGAACTTCAGATAATTCGATTGACAAGTGAATGGAAACATGGCTTATGCCTCAAAATGGAAAACACTGTAAAGTTTAAATACTATTGTATTGGAACCTAATTAAGCATTTAATAAATTTGTAACACTACACCAGTTACATTTCACAGATCTTGGTCTCACATTCAGTACCATAGCAAAAATTATTTTAACTATTTAATTATTTATTTAATTTAACTAATTACATGTAAAAAGTTAATTATTATACATAAATGTATAGTACGCAAATTGGGACGCACCTGCCTTTATGAATGAGTCGTTCAGTCATTTATTAGACTGATTCATACAAAGGCCCAGATACATTGAGTAACAAAACATAATTTGCTCCGTCCCAATTTGCCTACTTATACTACGCCCTAAAAGTACTCTTTTTGTGAAGGAAAACGTACATACTTTTGAGTGTGTAGCAAAAGAGTAGGTAAGCTTTGGGACATACTACTTCGTCATCTTTAAAATCCTCCATTCAATCTAATTTAGTTTCGGAGAGAAATGTTGCAGCACAATGATCTGCCAGTCGTGGGTCTTTCATGCGGAGACTCTCCTAATGTGTTTGCAATTTGAATATAATGATGCATTTTAAAGTTAATGGCTAAACATATCTTTACAAAAGTTCACAATGCTGCTGCAGAAGAAATATAATGTGGGCAACATTGAATAAATACGTTTTCGTCAGGTTAGATACTGATAATTAATCACTCAAACCCCTTTATCTAAAACTCTACATAACCGCCAGACTCGCGCATCCTCCATGTCTGTAGTTTAACACTTTTTACGCGTGTTTGTAGTTCTAATCCTCGTCCAACGCGCGATGGGTTGTGGGCAATATTAGCTTTTAGAGTGTGCATCGATCTGCACTTCGGATTCTGACCGGAAATAGTAGACCATCCGGGTATCTTTGGAATACTCATTTCAAAATACTTCGATTTGGGACGTACTAATTCTATTTTCAAATACTATTTAGTATGGATAGTATGCGAATTGGGACGCACCGATTGTGTTGCTCAGAGATGTATAATTTCGCAATTTTGAAATGTGCTATTTTCGTTAGCTAAATAGAGCAAAAACAATATTCTGAGTCTAAAATGTAAGTCTCCTAATTTTAACTTCTTGTTTATTGAACTAAAATCAATATCACATTTGCAAATGTGCTGATATTCAGGAAAACTGCACTCTTGCTCATGTGGTATTGCTTATAAATATTAAGCAATACCACACAAGAGTCATTTTTTGCACCATGTCATGGATTTGGGGGTATTTTTTAAATCAATTTTGGATAGCATATTTGCCCCAAAGCCCCCGTTAATTTCCGGCCCTGGTGTGTGTGCGGCGGGGCACTTTTTCGAGCCTAAGCGGTAGCTCCTTCTGTTGCGAGGAACAGAACACGTGAAACATAGCAAAGGCCGATACTGATCACTACATGAGAGGTAATATCCGAAAAAGCATAATAGGGGAACTTTAAGTGTGAACTTATTAATGAATCATAATTTCTGTGTGAAAGAATTAACACATTTTATTTTAGAAACTGAGAGCCATAGAGAATTATTAAATATTGTTTTTTTCTGTACCCTACGGCCTACGCAGTGGAGTGATTATTGAGGTTTCGATTGCAGCAGCACTATCCATCACATTGTTTTTGATCCATAATGGATTTTTTTGTTTCCCCTGCAGATGGCTCATGCCCCTTCAGCTGGCCGAAAGCAACCAAGTGCCGCCACATCCAAAGCAGATGGGATATCAGATGCGGAGATTGAGAGACAGCTCAAAGCCCTTGGAGTGGACTAGTGCTCATGCACACACACACAAACACCTGATTATTGCCTGGCAACAGGAGGCAACAACACACTCTGCTCAGATTCACAGACACACATTTGAATACATCCATGCCGAATACAAATGCCCACATACACACGGATGCTAATAAACGGACAGACTAAAAGCTTACATTCACAGTCACAGACCTGCCTACTCTGGGATAACCGTGCCACAAATGGCAAATGCAATTTTTAAAATAATATTATTATTTATTTATGACAGTTGCAATGACACTACCAAGGTTGTTTAGCACTCTTTCAGGGGTTCCGCTGTTTCATCCGGCTTTAGAAAGACAAAAAAAAAAAAAGTTTCAATACACGTGTTGTAAATGAATACTTATACTGGGAATAAGGCAATTGCATTTCCCTGAAATCTACAGCTTCAGTCTCTTTGATCGATAACTCCGGAATATAACTCTCGCATTGGTGTAAACAAGTTTGACAGGAGAACTCTACCTCTGTAAACAGAAGAAGTGACAGGGCTGGCTCTTTAGTCTCGCTGTGTTTTGTCTTGTCCTCACTTTACCTTGGTGTGCTCCCGGTGCATGGCAGAACATGAAGTGAGTCACATCTTTAGTTCCTTGTTCTCACCTTCACTCAGTTTATACATTGGAAATGATTGAGTTTGTCTTCTAGGTGCAAATCTTGCTTGGATATTTTGAGTGCTCATATTTTATCCAGCTGCTTTTCTGGGGCGATGCCAAATCATAAGAAGTGTGTTCCAGTTGAGCACATTATTTATCCTCCTGTGGTCTGAAGATGGTTGTTCTCCTTGATTTCTCATGTGCCTGAGGTCTCAGGTTGACAGCGTGTGTGGTTTTCTCTTGCAGTTGTATAGGTGTATTGATCGAATCAGTTATTCTGACTTCAGAGATGCTCGAACAGTTCCTGTTACCTGTCAATTTAAGTCAGGGTGTGACCAAAGTAAGGGTTGTTATTTTGAGTCGCATGTGAATGCGGCATACTGAGCTTGATCTTTGAATGTGCACAGATCTGGTTTTTAGGTAGACGAAGGTTATGCACTGCACTATATAGTAAGGATGTAAATAATGTAGCATGACAGGTTAATTAGTTTAATTAGTTAATTAGAGTTTATTGTTTAATCCACAGTGAGATTTTTGGAAATATGGGTGATGACTTTCCTTTCATAACTTGTTCACAGACAAGATATTGTTCAAATTTAAGGGGATTATATACCCTATTTATCCATAAATAAAATTTGTAATAATAAGTGACTTGTTTGTGTTTTGATTCTATATATAAGTGGGAAGTTGTTTGTTTAAATAGCCATTTACCACTAGAGGGCAGAGCCAAAACATGCTTAAATATTTACAATCGTTACCCGTTTATAAGAAAGCTGCACTGCTGTTCAAAAGTTTTTTTGTGGAAATAAATTACTTTTTTTCTGCAAGAATGCATCAAATTGGTCAAAAGTGACAGTAAATAAATGTATAATGTTACAAAAAGATTATATTTCAATTAAATGCTGTTCTTTTTTAATTTTTTATTCATCAAAGAATCCTAAAAACAAAAACAATCACAGTTTTTACACAAAACAAATTAAGCAGTACAACTGTTTTCAACATTGAGCACCAAATCATATTAGAATGATTTCTGAAGGATCATGTGATACTGAAGACTGGAGTAATGTTTCTGAAAATTCAGCTTGGCCAAAATAAAATATTGAAAATAGAAAATCGTAATAATATGTCACTGTATTTTACATCAAATAAATGTAGCCTTGGTGAGCATAAGAGACTTTTAGTTATATCTAGATTTTTTTTACATAAATATGTGTAATGTTAATAATATTATTTGTGATGATAATAATCAGCCTGATTTTAACAGAAATACATTACAGATTGATAATTAAAGTCTCCAGAATATTGGAATTGGCTGAAAACTGTCCACTTTGAAGAAAGAAAGAGTCTTATATTCCTTGGAATGTTTAAAAAAAGACTGTTTCTCTGACCTTAATCCTGTATTTCAAAAAGTACAATAGTTGGGAGACTGCAATGATATAAACTTTTTTGGTTATGGTCGTTTGTTAGCATTTATCTCAATTTAACAGCTTACTGACTTCAAACCCAGAAACTGCCACTTGTGTAGGAGTCCTTTGAGGATTACTGAAAAATGTGTCACCCTCACATTTTCACTTCATTTCACAGAGAGACACAAGATGCACATAGTACAATCCTTCTGGCCTCCTTGAATGTCTGGAGACACAAGTGTGCATGACTCAGAGGCAAATGCTGGCTCTCCCACTCGCAAATACTTGAATATTCAATCTCAGTCAGGTCATGCCAGACTAGCCACGAAGAAGAATCTGACTCAAAGTCCAAAGGTAAATCTAATCTAATCTTTTTTTATTATTATTATTATTTGCAATATGATTAAACAGAATAACAGAGATGTCGAAAAAAGGCGGTGTGAAGATTAACTACAGCTTCTGGACAGCTGTGGTCAGACAGGCCCAAAGCTCGAAATGATTTTGCAGGCATGCATTTGGCAGACGCAATTGATATTGACTTTTCTTCAGAAGTTGACATTTTTATTTCTATCTATATCATTCAGTCAGACACCGAAGGCGGTTGGTTCATCGTCCCAAATAACAATCAATTGCTAGAAGGGTATGATGGGGAGAATTTTTTTCTTAAGTCATCATGAATATGGCAATACAGAATCTGAGGCTGAAGAGAAACTCAAAGCCCTTTGCATTGTCATAGATTTATTCCTTAAACCTAATAATAATTATACTCTAGCGTGCCTATACATTGACGTTAGCTAAGTTCACACTTCAGCGAGTCTCCAGTCGACTACAGCATCCGTCTAATCCTATAATTCTAATTTACTAGTTTTCTTGTTTACTTGCTAACTAACTTATTTGCTTCCCTAAACTGAGCTGCTGCGCAGCAGTAATAACTGACGGACCTCAGCAAATGTCCTCTAAACGCTTTAATTTATGGCCGGGAGAGTCTTCGAGCAGTTCTCAGAGAAACTCTCCCAAGAAGAAGCAAGGGCGGTGGATCTCAGACAATTTCCATTGCAAACAGTAAACAGGAATACAACCGTTTTTATAGAATAGGGGTATGGCAAAATGACATGATACATTACATAATTTCCCTACAATTTGATTGGTTCTTCATTACTTCATAATCACAAGATTTGACGCTTTTCTGTTTCATTTTAATAACTTTTTGGCATTTTATAATGGGTGCTTCTCAAACGGAAGGCTGTATTGAGGCTTTGTCTTTCCTAGTTCAGTCCTTCTGAGGCTTGAAGGCTAGAGTCCTCCTCAGCATTAAAAGCCTCAATGAGACGGCCTAGTAAGTGTGCATGGCTACGTCACACGTTTCCGCCCCCGCGCTCACTTCACAAAAATACTATTAAAACTTAATTTTGGAAAAATACTTTGTATTACTAATCTTCATATTAACTGCCTTTCTATTAATGCAATACAGTGAATGACAGCCGTCTGCAGTCTCCCACTGGCTTACATTATTGGCAGTGTTAGTGATTAATTTACTGCAAAACAAAAGATAACATGCTTTCATGTCTGAAAACATTATTGTTGTATTAAATTTCATAATAAACTCAGATGAGCTCAGTATACCGACTCGTTTTCCATCAGTTTATTTTCGTGAATTTAAATGTGTGCAAAGGATTGTGGGTGATTTAAGGCCGCGAAGGACACATCCGATGCGTCCTTCTAAACAGGCCGAAAGAAGGGCTCGAAAGGAAGGCTGCCTTACAAGGATCCTTCAAATTGAAATGGCCTTCAGCGACGCTTGATGACGTGGCAGCCGAGATATGCTTTGGATGTAGCCTTCCGTTTGAGAAGCACCCCAAGAAAAACTAAACTGAGAACGACTGTGAAAAATACAGTGCATGCCATTCAAAAGAATGTAAGTCTATCTCTCACAGCCTAGTTTTCATGTGTGAAATTCAATATGGCACCTACCCTGACAAAAGTCAGATTTCCCCAAAAAATCTGTGCAGAAAATTCTGAGGTAGTAGTATGAGTCATGAATTTATGAAATTGATTGCCTGCTATAATAACAAAACTCTATGCTAATTTAGTTCCCCCCCCCTTAATGGCTTACCCTGCAGTCTACAGCAAGTCTTTTACTTTTATTTGTATCTTAAGAGTCTTAAATTTGCAGTAATTGCTCTTACAGAATACAAGATCTAATAACATTAAATATTTTTATATTAAAAAACACATGCAAACATTTTACTTAAAGTGTCTTATATATAATATATATGTATTATGTATTAGACATAATATATTTAGTTTACAGCTTCTCCAAATGACAGACAGTAAATTATGGGTCACATGAATCAGACATCTTCAGTGTTAAACAATTTGTTAAAAAGGTCGTGTCATCACAAGCATTTCAATGAGGGCTGCAAGGGGAAGCGTACATGTGATGCCACTAAGTAACGGAGAAAAAAAGCCTAGTGGGAAAAAAAGTAATTAATGTTGAACAAAACACTCCTAATAATTCACTTACTGCAGTCATCTCTTATTCAATGGAAGGGATAATGGTTAAATTATATTGCTGCAGAACAGCAACCATGTTTTTGTTCCTCTGAATTTATTTACATTCTGAAAGGAAGTAATTTATGCTGCTTTGCATGCAACTTCTAGGAATTTCTAATTATCATTTTTTTTTCTTCTTCCCCGAAACAGATTGTGGTAATTTAAATAATTTGTGTAGGCTAATAGCCATCTCCCTTTTAAAACAAGAAAACATCAATAACTGGCACATTACTCCTGTTGACTAGAACATTTCATACCCTAAAACAATGAACCACTATTAGACTTGAAATCCTTGTTTGATCTCATAAATAACTCAGCAGACAGCACAGCAAATGTTTTGAGTCTGGACTATATTTTATAACGTTGTCAAACGTGACAGTCTCAATTTTTCTCAAATTCACCCTGTTACTTGAGCCAGTTTTGCTGTATGGTTCTAGCCTGGTTAACCCAAGAAATTATCTTTAACATTTAGCTGGGGAACATATTAAAGGCATCACTTTTTAACGAGGCTCTTATTCACCATGTTCGATCACTTTTGCTTTAAACCAGCTTTGAAGGGTCTTTCTTGAGCTATTTCATTACAGCCATTTTGTAGCAATAGCTTACACCTCAATCTCAAAGGCAATGTTGCTGGATGGCAGTACAGGAAATTATCAATAGGGAGGGACAGGGACCAAGCAATTCAATAATGAAATATCTATCTGTCATGCCTGTTTTCATTAACATCAACATTGCCTTGCATTATCTTTCACAAGGTCCGGACAATTCCATCTTATTATGGATTCATGGATTATGGCTTCCTTACGATGGTATCCAATCATGAACTCATGTGTGAGGGTTGTAGGTAGATCTAATGTCAAGTATGGGTATTTCCGTGTGTATATGACTTATGAGACACATAATGGTCATAATTGTGATACATAGCTGTGATCAGAGCACAAGGGCATCTATGTTCTTCTGCCTGTAAAGAGAATAGCAGATGCTGGCTATTTGTTGCATTTAAATTAATTTAACACATTCATGGTTCAATGGTTCAATGTTCTCTCTAATTTGTGTTTTTGAGCTAAACTTATTTTTATTAGGCAGATCTATTAGACAGAAATTTTATCCATTTAATTTATGTATCATACAAATTTAGTGTATGTGTGTAGTGTATGATGCCTATTCAGTTAGCTCAAGATGTCTCTTTTTTCCCCACACATATTTGAGTCTGTTTTCCTTGCCGTTTTTTTTCTGTCTGCGCAGGAGTAACATCAAAGAACAGCATCTTGAAGCTCAGAGGGAACGTTTCCCAAGGAAGTCATTTGTATGTGTTGCTGTGCGTATGAGAGACAGAGAAAGCAAGTTCAGAGAAGAGATGGAGGTGGTGTCTGGATCTCTGTCTGCATGGGATGTGAACTTGGACAAAAAATATCTACAATAGCAATAGCAACGCACAATTAAAACAACACAAGTTGACCAATGTGCTTTTAATGTCGCACAGAAAAAAAGAAACAAAATAAACCACCACATAGGCAACACATATAATAAAATTGTCACTGATTAAAGGCTATTGAAAACAGATGTTTTTTGAGTTGTCCTTTAAAATTCTGTACATTAGCAGTTCTCCTCTAATATCTTTAGGCAAACTGTTCCAAAGTTTAGGCGCTGCTACAGCAAAAGTGCGATCTCCTTTTTGACTCAGATGTGGGTAGCAGGGTAGGAGTAATATGTTCACGTTTTTTTTTTATCCCCATTTAAAGTATAGCATCTGAGTTTTGAACTTTTGCAAACGAGAAATAGATGACTGACTAATCCCCGTATATAACGCATTACAATAGTCAAGTATTGATGTTTTCAAAGCGTGGATCACAGTTTGCATTTAAACTTCTAACATGATTTCATCTTTGCTAGATTGCATAAGTGAAAGAAACTTGACATTACAACATAATTTATTTGTTTTGTCCAGTTTTAGAGAGCTGTCAATACACAATATTCAAGGTTGTAACTGTTCATTTAGTTTACTTGAGAGTGAGAGAAAGACAATAAAATGAAAAGAGACTGATGTGAGTAAGTTTGGAGCAAAGAGCGAATCTGAAGAATCAATTTTGTTCATTACAACAATATATGAATGAAGTGGTAATCTATTATATGTTATCGTTTTACAATATGGTTTGGTAATCTGTCTGTTAAATTTAGGTCACAAAGCCAAAAAAAAAATATTGGTATGTTGCCCCTAAGTTGCCCAATTCATATGAATTCGTATAATGATCTACCCCTGACTCCGCCCCTAAACCTACACTGTAAAAAATTGCTGTTAAAAACCGTCCAAAATCTGACAGTAAAATACTGTTTTGTCAGTTAGGTTAATTTTCATTTTTCGAGCATTCAAAATAATTTTCAGTCGGGTACTTGTGATGACAATTTTTCACAAACGTCATTTGTAAAGCACTATTTTTTCCCTGACACCCGTTCGAAGGACATCTGCTTTCGCCATTTGCCATCCGAAGACCTGCATCATTGACCTGCATCTGCACATACAACTTACACGGTAATGTAAACATTTTCTTATATTCCTTGTCAGAATTTTCAGTTAGTATTACCATGCATGAAGTAATGTTTGAAATCGATGCTCAGCAAGCTGTCGAGCTAGTGAGTGTGTTGTTTTAAAATGTCTCTTTAGCGCTGAAATGTGAATCATTCAAATATAATATAGCCACACGTTTATAGCCACACGCATTTTACAGTCACCCGGTTTTGTCTTTTTTTGTCAATTCAGTTGTTTAATTTCTGTGGCCTCAAGATAGTAACTCGTGGCCTCAAGATACTATCTCGTGGCCTCAAGATATAACTATCTTGAGGCCACGAGATAGTATCTTGAGGCCACGAGATACTATCTTGAGGCCACAAGATACTATCTTGAGGCCCCGAGTTACTATCTTGAGGCCACGAGTTACTATCTTGAGGCCATGAGATAGTATCTTGAGGCCACGAGTTACTTATCTTGAGGCCACGAGATAGTTATAATAATTTTTTTTGACAAAGTGGGACTAGGGGGGCTCCGTACTAAAAGAATAAAAATCTAAAAACTTAAATGAAATCAATTAGACCAACCACAGTTGTTTGTTAGTTATTCAGTTTCATTACCATCTAAGGTAACATCTTAGGAATAATGTTGAGCTGTAATGTAAAAATTCTGCAGTGAATCTGAACAGTAGAAAAATTAGTTGACTTGAGAAATGCAGGAAGTGTTTTGCTAGTCAACACAATTATTAATCTCCTTGTTATCTGGGTTGTATACATTGACAGTTATTTTGAAAAAATTATTCTGTTTGCTGCTGTTTTACAGTGGTACCCTGGAATACATCAGGAGACAACATGCAGCCATGTTGATGTTCATCATGGTTGGTTGGGTGTAACATGATTCAATTTTCATGTACCTGGGACTCTAGAAGGTACACATGCCTTCTCACTAGATCATTTGTTAGAAACAATTCCTGGAAGTTGAAAACATCCCAGTTCTTGCATGGCCAGCATACTCACCGGACATGTCATCCATTGAGCATGTTTGGGATGCTCTGGAGCGGTGTATACGACAGCGTGTTCCAGTTCCTGCCAATATCCAGCAACTTCGCACAGCCATTGAAGAGGAGTGGACCAACATTCCACAGGCCACAATCAACAACCTGATCAACTCTATGTGAAGGAGATGTGCAATGTATTTTAAGTCGATGTATGTAGCCCACAGAACAATAATGTTCTTCTGTTCATTGGATTAAAGATTCATTACTTAAAAAAAAAAAAAGATAACTTATATAATAAATCTAAAAAAGATTTAAAATAAATTAAATAATGAATCTTCAATCTAATTATTTCAACCCATTATTAAAAGAGGGAATTAAAGTAACCATAATGATCACAGAAATGTATTGCATTTAATTTTACTGAAAAAAAAACAGTTAAATAATTCACAGTATGAATACTGTAGAATTACAGTAGATTACTGGCGACTCTGCTGCCAGTATTTTACTGTAAATTTGGAAAAAGGCAGAATTATACTGTATTTCATGTTTATGGCAATGAACCGTAAAATATTTTCACAGTATGGATACTGTAGAATTACAGTAGATTACTGGCGACTCTGCTGCCAGTATTTTACTGTAAATTTGGAAAAAGGCAGAATTATACTGTATTTCATGTTTACGGCAATGAACCGTAAAATATTTTCACAGTATGAATACTGTAGAATTACAGTAGATTACTGGCGACTCTGCTGCCAGTCTTTTACTGTAAATTTGGAAAAGGGCAGAATTATACTGTATTTCATGTTTACGGCAATGAACCGTAAAATATTTTCACAGTATGAATACTGTAAAATTACAGTAAATTGCTGGCGACTCTGCTGCCAGTATTTTACCGTTATCTGGGGTTTAGACATCTTACGGGAATTCATACGAATTAGCCACATACTCATCCAAATTTTTGTGAGATAGCGTTGATTTTGCCCCCCACGATAAAAAAAACTTGAGCTTTGATCATAAAACTAAGCATTCAAATATCATCTTATTAAGACTAATTATTTGGAGGTATAGAGTGACAACTGATATTTATATGCATTTAATGTTAGTAGTCTGCAATACCGTTATAAAGATCTGATTGATGTACATTAGGCTACATTTCCTTAAATATAATTTCAAAAAGTGAACTACGGTTAGTCACTCAGGTGGCACATTCCCGTCTAAATGAGAAGTTAATCTGATTTAATGCCCAAAATGTCTGTGAGACTAAACTCAAAGGAAGAGTTTGTTTAATCATGTCATCCTAAACTTTTATGGCTTTATTTCTTCAGTGGAAAACATTCTGAAGTAGCCTGGGAAAACCCAGACAACTTCCGGCAAATTTAGATTTGCTCTGAAAGTTAGTCTGGCAAAGAGCTCATTCAAGCCCTTTTCCAATCCGTCGAAATCGCGGCACCAATCAGAAACGTTGGGGCGGGCTTTACACGATGACGATAGCGCTGGGATTTTGAAGCAGATTGTGTAGCCTACATTACAAAGATGGGTGCCGCCGTCGAACATCACTCGTTCGAATCAGCTATCGCGTCTGTTTTAAGTGATTTGAACGTTTCCTTTTTGTTAAAAACCGAGCAAAGAACAACACTCGGAGATGTTTCTGCCGCTCTGCATACGTCATCTCCTTCATCGCTCTGATTGGTTTTTGGTCTATCCGCGACGTCCGTTGGTGACGCCCCTTTGGAAATGATTTGTCTATGATGCTTTGCCAGGCCATAAATCAGTTACAACTAAGAATGGTCTGGTTTTAACCAGGCTAATTCTGAAGCTGAACAGTTTTTGTCCATACAATGAATGACATTAAATATTTTAGTCATGTGACGTGCAAGAACGGCTTGACTTATTTGATGTTTAAGGTGTGTGTCACCATATTAGTCTGTTTATGTGTGCAAACTGTGCATTGATAAATATTTTGATTTGATTGAGATATTTTGATCTGTTTGTCTTGTAATTTCAGAATAAAGTGGTATCGATTCATTTCACACTAAATTGATGTCTTTTGTGAAGCTTTAACATTTTGAACCCCATTGATTTCAATCACTAAACATTTTTTTTTAATATCTTCTTGTGTTCCACAGAAGAAAGACAGCCATTTGAGATTGGCTCTTTTTTGGGGTAAATATTTATATACACAATTACAAAGTGGCAGCAATAATAAAACCACAATGGCATACAGTATTTAACTAAAGGAAACCATGGTGATATATAAGATTATCAAAAGTGTACCAAATGGCGCTTTTCCATTACCAGTACCAGCTCGACTCGACTCGACTCGCCTTGGCTCGCCTCGACTCGGCTCGCTTTTCGTTCCGTTTTCCATTGCAGAAAGTACCGCCACAAATAGTACCCGGTCGTCATAGCGACGCATTTCGTTCCTCGTTGCCCCATCAAGCTCTCGCTGGATCCTCTCTTCGGCAACCAAACAAAGGAATGTCTGCACCTCCTCGTTTGACCACGGCGTATTCTTCCGAATTGCCATAATACTAGTAAGTAAGTTTAGTAACTATCTCTGGCCAAACTATTTAAAAATGGCGGGGTTATTCTGGATACTCCATCTGGCGCGTGCAATGATGACGCAGATTCTCTGTGACCAATCAGCAGTCGGCATTGTTTTCACGTCACATTTTAGTATCGGCTTAGCTCGCCTCAGCTCGCTTAGAACCTCGCCGGAGGTGGTACGAAAAAAAGTACCCGAAAGCAGGTACAGGTACAACTTTTACACAGTGGAAAATCAAACAAAGGCGAGTCGAGTCGAGCCGAGCCGAGCTGAGGCGAGCTGGTACTGTGTAGTGGAAAAGCGCCAAAAGTCTCAGAGGTGGACAAAGTACACAACGTCCTTACTTGAGTGAAAATACCGATACAGTATCAAAAGTAAATATGTCAATGCATTGCTTTATTATTGTTGCATTGTTGTGTGTAATACTTACAGTACCTTATGCCTCTAAAGAAACCTAGTAAATGCATCTACCAGTTAGTAGTATCTGTGGAATTAAGAGCTTTTAGAATGTTATAAAACATATAGAAATTAAACAACTGAATTGACAAAAAAAGACAGCCATAATCATTTTCACATTTTTTTTTTACACTCCTACCACCCCAAAAAAAGAAGTACACATCTATGTGTATCCATTCATGTACATTTGAATCAAGTGGTCTATAAAGATCCAACCTGGTTTAAAACCCAGCTACACAACTATAGCTGTATAACTGCCCAGCAAAACTGCTTTAACAAACAGCAAAACAGAAAGACCTATTTGCCATGGATGTGTTGTGTGCACTGCTCCGACGCAGCCGATGATCTGTCTTCGTCCATTTTGCCACCAGTGGATGAGTGTTCAAAGAAAATGATGGGAAATCGCTGAACTTCGTGACACGTGACCCTACCAGAGTGATTACTGATAGTAAAATTCAATCACGTTTTAGAGATGGAAAAAAAAAATCATCCCCTGACTATTACTATTTAGAGGGAACTTAAGTCAGATAGAGCAGAAGTTCATGGTGTCTGGTCACTCCTTCCTTCCCTGTGACCGTTCCTTTGCCATGCTGGACAAGAGGCGTAAGGTGTCCACACTCCACACCCCCAGCGATGTCGCCGAGATGATCCGTGGAGCCAGACAGCAGCATCCATTCAAAGTCATTGAGATGAAATGTGCGGACTTCAGGCAGCTCCCTGATGCAACATTAAAGCGTCCACCTGGCTTGCTAATCACATCCATGATGTGGTTGAAAGTGACAGGTAAAAAACTAAAGAGTTGGTTTTCTGAGATTAACAGTGTTGGGGATATGTGTGTGAAAGAATAATCTTTATTGAATTTCTTGTTGAATCATGATTTCAGCTGCTGACGCATGGTGTGTCCACACAAAAGGGAGCCACAGCCTCTACGAGGGATGGAAGACCTGGCTGATCACCAAACAGAGGAAGAATCAACCACCTCCAGCTCCCTTGTTCTCCACCACGTATGCTCGTGCTTATGAGGACCCTCTGCCCGTCAAGAAGGAGAAGCACCGGGATCTTATGAAAATGCTAGCCTACATGCCAGCGGAGGCCCAAGCATTTTATGGGACATTAGAATGCGAAGAGTAGCCTGGTATGTGTAGGTCATGTGCAGGCTAAAGTGGGGTATATTGTGTATATTGTGTAAAATGAATCATAATTGTAGTTGTAGCTTATCTTATGTTGTATAATAGGAATATATAGTTATTTATTTAGTAAATGAATGAATGGGGTGATTTATGAAATGTATTATAAAATGGTAAACTAGCATATGGAACCATTAGCATGGAATGATGATGGTCTGTATTGTAAATGTGTATTGTATACAGTTATTACTGTTGTTTATTGTTTGTATGTATTGTTGATTGTATGTACGGTTTATTGTTTGTACTGACGTTTGTTTTCTGTACTATAAGTAGGCCTATGTATTGTTCATTGTTCGTACTGTATTGTCCGTGATTTACGGTGGCAAAAAAATTAAAGAAATTGAAAGAAAGAAATGCTTAATATTTTCTTTAAGGTTCTGTTAGTGTATTACAACTTAGATAAAGGAATCAAATCTCCAGTGGTTTAAAGTGATATGATGAATTGGACTTATACTGTTAGTCCACATTAACTGGACATACTGTTCTTCCACATTCCAGAAATGTAAATTACTCTTACTTTTTATTTTTAAGATTGATACTAAAAAATCTTATCTCATTAGAATTGTGAAGCTTTTGTTGTCTATCTTCAAGTCAAAAATATAATAATAATATAATATTCAGAGTCCAAATTTTAAAAAAATTATTATTCAAAATTTGAAAATATGGACTTATATGGTTCTTCGTCTCAAGCGCTCAGTTGTTATCCAGTCCATTTATCACTTAAAAACTTAAAAGACGTAATTGTCCCATGTCTGTACATTGAAATTTATGGCTTCCTTTAAATTTTTTGCCCATCATATTTCTGCAGCAAGAAGTTTGAAAATATCTCCGTGTGGAAAAGTCCTCCATGAAAGTTCTTCAAAAATGTTTACTTTGTGGTTTGAAAAACTAAAATAAGGATTCAAATGACACAGGGGTGAGTAAATAATGAGACAATTTTCTTTTTCGGGTCAGCAATTACTTTAAGAACATCCTAAAAGGCGTCCTTTCTAGCAAACAAAAATAATGTATCCCTGTGGGAATGTTTGCATTCAACCTGGAGGCAAAGCTGAGCCTACAAAATAGCCTGACGTAAACATTTAATTCTCCATGGGTAAATGAAATGACTTGACATCTGCTGTAAACAAAGCCTAGAGAAACTGATGTTCCGCAGGAGGAATTTTAGCTTTGGCTTTTGTATGGGGATCAGATGAATGGGGTTTTTATATCTGAGATAAGCTATAATGACGAATCTCTGCTCCGGGGAAAGACTGACAGAATGAGAGGAAAGTGACAAGCCGTGTGAGAGCATCATCACAAAGGCTTCCCGTCCCCCCTCCCTCCGTAGCCCACCTGTTCATGCTGGTTTATATCCTTCACTCTCTTTTTTGTGTCTCGCTCTCATTTTTTCCTCTTTCAAGCAAGCCCTGGCCTTGTTACAGACACTCTTCCTGTTCAGATCCCAATCTCAGTACCTGCCTTATTAGAAATCCAATTCCCTGCCTTTCTGACCTCCCATTCTCTATACATTTTCTCTTTCAACATGCTGCAAAACTTTTGATGTGAGCAAAACATCCTGACCAATCACAGTTTCGTTTGCCTCTATTAAGATGCAATCTTCCCTCCATCTCACTCTTGGGTAAATATGCACATATCTTAGAATGCATTACCTCCATCATGTGCTCTAGACCTTCCAGGGTTTATTTTTTATAATATTCACCGCTGGCTGTCATGAAGCATGAGCCCTGTCATCTGTTGAGTGTGCTGATATTTGGTGGGATCTGTTCTGCTTGTTGAGGTCTGACTATCTGAGATTCGCCGGTGACATAACAGCCAGATTGCAGAAGGTTTCCTGGCTGAAAATGAATCATAGTCTATTGAACCACCCTGGAGGACCTTGGATAGCATCCTCCACATGACCCAATAATCACTACAATCGTATACCACGCTGTGTTCAACACTGTAAAATGTAGGCTACTTGGGAAACTATTTGGAAAGTAATTTCCCCTGATATATCTTATTATTTATTTATTTAGTCGAAAATAAAGTTAGGAAAATCTTGACGTGAGTCGTGTTCACGTTAAACTTGACTCAATGGATGTAGTTGCTGAGTAATTCTCTAAAACAGTGCCTCCCGTCCCGTCCCTCTCATTAAGCACCTGTCAAGCGCACCACGGCGCGCGGCTCCCACGCACTAGATGAGTCGCTCGCGCTCTCATCTCATCAGAAGCATTAAACTACAGCAGTCACACGCAGCTCCGAACACCGACATTCCGGCACTCTCACAGTTCCGTCAGGGAATTCCGTGTAGGGAATTTTTATCCAGGGAAATCGTGCTGAATCGAAAACTTCCTCTTTGGAATCACTAAAGGTAAGTCAAATACCAAATCACCTGTTTTTCGAAGTGTGTTTGTGTCTTATGATGTTGTAGGCTAATGGATATACACACACACACATTATGTAGGCTATATGCACGATTGTCAGGCTTTATACAGAGCACACGACCATATTGACAAATATCTTAAAAGTCACCTGGAATTACTATTTAATTAACCTTTCTATTTATTTATTTAAACGTACATAGAAAATCTTAAGCCTAAATGAATTCATGAGAAATTCTTGCTCCAACCAAAGCAGACAATGAAAGCACAGTATGAGCACAGGGTTCCATAATGGTTTTGGTCCAAGATAACACAGAAAATGATGACAAGGAATTATTTAGCTTCTGTCTTCTTCTTTGGCTTCTTTATCTTCTATATATTCAGTTGAGTTCTTGTAGCTGTTGTACATCTTATTGCCAAATAAATTCTAGTCCCATTTAAATGGTTGGTATAACATATTACAAATTACCAATGGTCTCTCTTTACAAATGTTCTGCTCTCATTTGTATCCATTTAGGTATTATATTTTACTATTTTGACGTCATGAAATTTATGTTATTATTTACTAACTTAAATATATTTATAAAATATGTATGTATTGTATAATATATTATTGTTTTGTAATAATATATTATTTAATGGATATGGATGGATGGATTGAAATTAGCTGAAGGAAACAATCGGTTAAAATTTGTTAATATACAAATAAGTATTTAAGGGAACCAACACGCCAGGTAACACTTTATAATAACTTTCATTAATAAATCAATAGCAAACTTTATATAATACTTAACGGCTCATTAATTAATATATCACATAGATAGAAACATGTGATAATGTGTTTGTTAATGTTTACTAATGAACTTATTAAACATTACATATTGATTAACAGATCATTATTTTATATAAATTGATATGCTTACAAATGTCATTACATTTTAAATTCGTATATGGATTTCTTAAAAATCTACAAATGATTTAAACAGATGTTATACAATGATTAAAATCTTATTTGTTAATGTATCCGAATGCTAACACACTTCTTTAAACTTGTCTGTAAAGGTGGTTAGTTAAGTTTTGCTAAATGCTTGCTAAACAACAAAAAAATGGTAATTTGGGTGCAAAACAAATTTTTATCACCACAACACTTTGTATGGATAGTCCTTGAATCATCCATCAACAGGAGGAAACAAATAATATGTTTCACAATAATGTTCACTTCACTGTTCATTTATCAAAACAATAATATAATAGTTTGAACCATGTCCCCTTAATTGAACCCTGTACACTGTTGACCCCTTAACCAAGCCTTAAACATACACATACCACCAAACCTGTCCCTAACCTTACCCATATCACACCTCATAGCAGCAAGTGTTTTGGAATAGAACATGAACACAATACTTTTTTTGACGCAAATACAAAATTAAAGTCGCCTACTATAAAGTGGGACCAGCCATTCTTATGTTGTTACATTTTCCGTCTAGGCCAACACCTTTTTGCATTTATACATTTGTAAATGTAAAAAAGGGGATTTGGTAATGAATTGAAGTTCAATGATGTGTTAGCATTGTCATTAAACTTTTAGTTCATATGATGATGCACTTCTTACATTTTTTTTTTTTTTTTTACAGATGTCATACAGTGATTAAAAGCTTATTTGTTAATGACATCTTAGAGTAATGATCTGGTAATCATTGTATATTGTAAGTTCATAAACAACAAGCACACTATCTCATATGTTTTTGCTATGTGATTGTGAATATATAGCAATTAACTAATGATCCATTAACCATTATATAATGTTTGTTAATGATTTAATGAAAGTTATAAAGTGTTACCAAAATGGGTAAAAATATCAATTTGTATATATTCAGAACACCAGGGGAATGCTTGAATATCAGGCAGGGGAAAATACTCCCCAGAAAACAATAAATGTATAGACTGTATTCATCAACATGTTTTTAAAAAATAAAAACCACAGGGCTGACACTGTTTTGGTCGTCCCCGTGAAGTTATTCCAGAGCTGCGCTGTGACTCTGTGATGCAAAAAAATAGCTCTGGGGAAGAATACATGATAAATTACAATTCAGAGCTTCTTAAAAAACTGCAAAGACCTATATCTTCTCCTTAACCCCTTAAGTGTCACTGGCCCACCGGTGCGCCCAAATCCATTACATTTTTAAAACAGTAATATCCTATACTAAACCTAAACTAATCTTGACAAACTATATATCATTTGAAAGCTTACAATCTCTTGTTTCCATATTTGGTGATTGATTTTCAAAATAAATTACAGAGGAGCCGTAATTTATCAATTTGCAACAAGAATATTTTCATACTCCTAAGGCGTGTTTAGACCTTTATTTTGAAATAGTGATGAACATGAAAAATCATGAAAGAAGGGTAGAAACCTCAGTTTGTTTTCATGCCAAGAGTTCAAAAGATAACATCCATTCAATTATTTTAGAAAAAAAGGTCTGAATTTTTTTTAAATATAAAGAAAAAAATTATAGATTCACCATTTGTTGCAGGAAGCTATAACCCACATGCGTGTTATTTTTATGTGTTCCTTAGAGGTTGAATTCATATCAAAATCAAACTTCTCATATTACTTCTGAATAGGATGTCTACTTCATAAATTGTGGAAATAATGGTTCAGATCACTCAAAACACATTTGGAAATGGAGGCGCCCTTACATGGGCAGTAATGGAGTCTGGTTGTCATCTAGTGAAAAAGTTTGGTACTACGCCCAAACAAAATCTTACTGAAAGCTCATTTTTTGAGATATCATCCTAAAATTTGAAACACAACTTGTTCAGATTTTTGGCTTTGATGTTTTTGCAGTTTTAGAGTCGCCCAGGTTTTGAAAATATATATTTTATATAAAATAAGAATAATTAATTTTTTTACATTGTACATTTTAATAAACTCAAACTTCTATAACTTTTTTTATGTTTCACTTTCTCAATTTATTTCACTTCTACAAAAAACTGCTAAATGTCTTCTTTAAAACAAGACCAATCTTACGTCTATATTCCAAAGCATTCTTGAATTACAACCACCATTTAAGTTTGAAATGTGCATTTTCATGTATATTCAAAAAAAGGGGGGTGACAATAAGAATACAAATTATGATTACTAGTCTCAGATATTTGTTTTTAGGTTTTGAAGATTAAAATTAAAATAAAAACCTGATAATACAGTATGCTGTGCATATTGATAGACTGAGTGTCATCCTTATCTCAGCCAGTCCTGCACCTTTTCCTTTGGCCTATAGCCAGATGCCCTATGTTGTCTCATATTTAATTCAGGGCCAGTCAGGTACATTTTGTTCCTTATAACCATTATTATGAGCATACAGGGCCAACAGTAAAAGATACTGATTTGCAATTTGACTGACTGTTCAAAATAAAGATTTTCAAAAGATGACGTGGGTGATAATAACACTAATACTAATAATAATATACAGATACTGATGACAATTTGTCTTACTGTTCAAAATTGTTTTTAAAAACATTTAAAATATAATAATTCATGGCCGGTTTCACAGACAAGGCTTAAGCCTAGTCCCAGACTAAACTGCGTGTTTGAGCTATCTTAACTGAAAGCAACTTCCACTGACATGTCTTAAAATATACATATATTCACAGGGTTGATATGGGGCATGACGGTAGGCATCATTCTGACCAGGAGTCACCGATTTATTGATTTCTTATTTCAGACTGGTAGAACACCAACTCCTCTCGCTTGCTTCCTCTAGATACCAATTGCCACCAGACACTGTATTGGCACGACATGATTGACATTTAGTTCTCATTAGTTATCTGAATGCACACCCTATGGAGATTCAATTACTGGATGAAGAATAGGGTTTTGATAGTGTGACTGTGTGCATGTAGTGGAGTATGAAATATCCCATGAGCAAAGTAAACAGTGAAATTAAAACAAAATGAAATTCCTTCTAAGAAGCAAAATAATTACCCAAATCTCCTATGGGGTGCTTTTGGTGTGCAAATAAATGAGTTTGAATAATGGGGATTTGTTTCTTTTTATTTATTTAATTTGTTATGAGAGAGGATATCTTCTAATTTTGCATTAAATATTTGGAGACTTTTAATTAAATATTTAATTGTTTTGGTGCATCTATTTTATTCATAATAAAATTCAATTTATTTTCATCTGTTAAAAATCATTGGCTTGGGCTGTTTGGAGTGTGCTTTGAACCCATAATATGTAAATTAGCTTGGACATTTAGGCTAAAAAACTGCTGTGTATCATAAACAACTGAATACCAAATGAATAGTTAGCTCTGATTTTTTATCGGGGAAATATCAATTGACCCGAGTTAATGTAACCAAAACTTCAACAGATCTTTTTAGCACCTCACACACTCCAGCTAATTGGACGTGGCTGAGAACTGTCAGCTACGCAAATTGAACCAATTACATCTGCTTTGTTTCTGAAGGTGAAGAACAAGAGTGTGTTTGATGCACTTCCAACTCATTTCAGAAGAGTGCGGCATTATTGATTGAGGCCATGCGGTCAGACAGCCCATAATGATCTTGTGATTGTGCCCATAAAGATTTTGGTGCCCAGAAGCATTCCATCTGTTGACTTCCATCTGAATCAAGTTCAGACGACACCTATAGGCGGCCCAGGTGGCCCTATGTGTACATACATCCACACCATGACTTCATTTAGAGACAGTCCCACTGGACTGAGCTGAGACTAGTCATGTATTATCTGTTCTTTGTGTCCAAGACATGATTTGGATAGGAGTAGTTGAGCCTTGAACAGTATTAAAGTGAATGTCACAACCAGGCTGCCTCCAGCCTGAAGTGCCATCACCGGTCCAACACCCAGAAGGCTTTTTGGCACAGCCACTGCTGAAAGTTTGAGTAGGACGGATCTTCAGTCACTCTGCATCTGGCAATGTGTTCTGATATCTCTCTGTGACAGTCTGTTGTTGTTTGCTCTCTGAAGCAGAAATTGCGAAAAATTGCATAACCTCTTAAGACGTGTTGCATAAGATTTATGTAGCCTATACTCCAAGGCACAATTCTTAAGTTTGTTTAAAATCTCACATTTTCTGAAATTCCAACATCCAGATGGTTACATCATGCCTTGAGAAGAATTAAACTTAATGCGTAAAACTTTCTCCTTGGAGAAATGGAATTCTGTATAGATAGGCCTACTTAAAATTGATGCTATTTATTTTTTTAATCCACATGTTAATGTAAATAATTCATTGGTGCACGATATTCAAAATGAAAAAAAAAATGTCTCTGTAATCTTTAATCAAATGTAATAACTTGCTCTTTCTATGAAATGACCTTCCTTTTCTATTGACGTCAATATGAATAAACAAAAAAAAAATCAACCACTACCCTTTAGATTCAGAAGATTTATTTCAGATTCAGAAGATTTATTGTCATTGTGCAAAAATGAACAACGAAATTTCTTAGCAGCAGTTCACCCAGTAAACATAAAACATAGAATCTAGATTTAAAAACAAGAAAATAAATAGTAGAAAATACCATAATAAATAGAAAAATTATACACACTAAAAGTACTAGTTGCACATGATCCGTATGTGAAGGTGTGACGGTATGATCCACTTTTGCGACACGACAGTCGCGTGGTGTCGTGACGCCTCCCTACATTTGTACTTTGATGGGCGTTCCTCAAGTTTACCGCTATGGGTGTGGTTTTGAGCCAGCGGCCAGTCTAGAACAGAGGACCTGCGAGAGACTTCCCCCCGTCTACATATGCTCTGCTTCTATTGGATAGTCACGTCGCGTTCAAAACGGAATTAATTTGCATAAAGATGGGCATCGGCCAGCTTTTTGACGCGCAGCATTTTTCACTTGTCCGTGCGACCCTTCTGTTGCGCCGCGCTCCACTTTATTCCTATGGGTGACGTCACGCGACTTTAACGCGCCCGCAAAGCATCCCGGGAAGGCGGCGCTTCATTTGGAAAAATGCTGCGCGTCAAAAAGCTGGCCGATGCCCATCTTTATGCAAATTAATTCCGTTGAACGCGACGTGACTATCCAATAGAAGCAGAGCATATGTAGACGGGGGAAGTTTCTCGCAGGTCCTCTGTTCTAGTCTGGCCGCTGGCTCAAAACCACACCCATAGCGGTAAACTTGAGGAACGCCCATCAAAGTACAAATGTGGGGAGGCGTCGCGACACCACGCTACAGTCGTGTCGCAAAAGTGGATCTCTACCGTGAGTGTGTGTACGTGCGTGCGTATACTGCGTATTCAGTATAGTGATGGCTTGTGGAAAGAAGCTGAGTCTATTTGTCCTGGTCCTGATTGACCTGTAGAGCCTGCCAGAGGGCAGCAGGTCAAATAGGGGGTTAACTAACTTGATAAACCACATTAGCCGTTTTCACCTCGAGCTGTTAACGCCTGGCAGAGTCTGACTGCTTTTAGAGTACGCGGATGAGCTCCAACGTCACCCGAATCCGATTGATACAAATCATCCACCCGCCCCAATAATTTTCTCTGATTTAAGTATCGCACCCTATGGTCAAATTACATTTAGGCTATTCTGTGTTGTTGTTGTTACGCGTGATTATAAATGGATGATCGTTACCTTCAACAGTGGACTCGGCGACGATTGATGCGCGCATCTCTAATGGTAACATTATACACTGATGAATGAGCGCTGCTTTTAAATGAACATTTCTTTAAAACAAAATTGATTTGATAGAATTTCATTTTCTTAATGGCATAACAGGCTTTAAGTTTACTCCCTTGAAACTTAAACTGGAATGTCACTGTGTCTGTCACTGCGACTTCCCAAACAGGCGAACACACACACACACACACACACACACACGCACACACACACACACGCACACACACACACAAGCACGCACACATCACTTTTGAAGTAAAATTGAAAATTGAGGATGCGGTGCATCGTAATGGATCGTGATATCGAATTGAACAACTGAATCGATGACATGATAATTGTAATCGAACTGAACCGTGAGACCAGTGTAGGTTCACACCCCTACTGTGCAGTGTTGACCACTCTCTGGAGCTTTTTCCGTTCTGCCTCCCTGCAGTGGGAGAACCACACCGTAATGCAGTACATCAGGATGCTCTTGACGGTGGAGCAGTAGAAGGTCACTAGCAGCCCCTTTCCGACGTTGTTCTTCCTGAGCACTCTCAGGAAGTGCAGGCGTTGCTGTGCCTTTTTGATGACAGCTGTGGTGTTTGTGGTCCAGGAGAGGTCAGCAGAGATCATGGTACCCAGGAAGGTGAAGGTGTGGACCCTCTCCACGCAGTCTCCGTTGATGTAGAGGGGGCTCAGATCTGCCCTGTGCATTCTGAAGTCCAGAATGATCTCCTTGGTCTTTGTTGTGTTCAGAGCCAGGTTGTTAGCCAAGCACCACTTGGAAAATTCCAAGACCTCTTCTCTATAGGCTGACTCGTCTCCCTCAGAGATCAACCCCACCACCGTTGTGTTGTCAGCAAACAACTTAGTAATCATCAAAGCTCACTCTATTTTACTGTATATCTATACTATTATAACTATTATTCTGTCTCCGAAGTTTGTCCAAAATCAGTTTCATTTCATCAAAGTCATTGCCTGCAAAGTCATTGCTTGATAAGGCAGTGAGGCAACAAGTCAGCTGGCTTAAGTTTTTGGATGCAGCCAAGCTGTGTTCGACTTGAAGCGGCGCTGTGCAGACTGATCAGTGTATGACAGCAAAGTACCGCGAGAGCGATTCAAAAGCATACAGAGCTTTTTACGGTAATTACGAGATGGTGAGAACGCAGCATATCTCCAAAATAAATCTGCAGTGCTCTCGTGATATAGCGGTCATGTGACAAGTTGTAGCTCTCAGAAAAATACGAGTCTAAAGTTATAAATACGAGTTCTATGATCACATGAATACAACTTTTACAAGTTAGAATAGTTACAGTAATTACGACATGGCATGCAGTGAATGCAGTGCCACGGGATATAGGGGTGCTGAGGGTGCTGCAGCATCCCCTGGTGTGGAGCCCACGAAAAAAAAATCCCCTTACTTTAGTTTAAAACGAATGCTTAGTTTGTGGTTCATTATTATTTTTTTGTGAAAACACAACACAACTTGCGCTTTTGCCTCTGCCATCTTCCTGTCAGTCATCACCCCTCACTCTTGTCATGTGACTCCTGCGGCTCTGTGCTGGTTCTCTTTATAACTGTAACATCCAATTTTGTCCAACTGAACCAAATTGATTTTTATTTCTATAAAAATGCAAAACGACGGTGGGCAAGTAATGTAAACCTATATAATAATAAACAAAAAATAATATTATGCAAATAATAATATTAGTATGTCCAGCAATCATTAAGTTTAATTTATTGCCATTGAACTTGTTTAATGTGATCGTTCATCCTTACATATACTACAATTTATTGTTAGCCTCGAGAGTATTTAAATTAGATAATTAATCAGTTTAAATAATTGTTTGTCCTTATGGTCTGGTGGTAAAATGTTTGTTAAAGGGATAGTTCAACGAGGTCACGCACCCGTCGTGGTGCTCTCGTGAACGCGCGGCGGAGACTGATACGGAAGAGAAGAAATTGTTAAATAAAGTCGTTATTTAGTTTTTTTGGCGCACAAAAAGTATTCTCGTCACTTTATAAAATTAAGGCTGAACCACTGGAATCACATGGACTATTTTAACGATGTCTTTCATTCCTTTCTGGGCCAGAGGTTCTGGGCTTTAGTCCGCCCTTTGTTAAATTTTGCTGTATTTGGCCAAGCGGTCGTTAAAGTGCCTCGCCAATGTATTAGATTTCTCTAATACATAAAATAAGTAAGCTTCACCAGAGTTCTTGTGGGGAGAAGAATTTATTGAAGGTATACATGTAGCACAGTTCTTCAGCAGTGATGTTAGTGTGTCGGCCTTCAAAGAATCTTTGTCTGTGACAGAACTTGAAGACAAAAAGGCTACATACAATAGAAAACTGTTAGGACCTCCCACAGGAGATTGATCTACACTGGAATGTTGTTTCTTTGTCATTCACAGCCAGCAGTTTCTATGGGCCATACGTCTGAATGGGCCATTTGGTTCACACCTTTACAGACACAGATAGAGTTGATTGCATCTGAGGCACAGTCACAATGTAAATGCATCGGACTAAAGATGATTGAAAATACACATAATCTTTCACCTTGTATAGGTTTTTTTCTCTCATTTAAACTGACCATCAGTGATTGTATATCAAGAGCAGGGACACATTTGTGTGGATTTTGTTTTGTGATTTTACTGGAGCGAATAGAGTCTCCGCAAAGGCGTTAAATTGACAGAATAGATTGAAGCGCTTGTCTGTGTGAAGACATTGCACATGCACGAGTGCCAAGAGAACACTGTTGCCTTCCGCTACTGATAACAGAGGCAACGAGCATCCCCCCACCCCACACTCAGGCCCCATCCACACTACTGCGTTTTAGTTTAGAAACGGATAATTAAAACGAATACGATCTCCGTCCACACCAGCGTTTTAGCTGCGTATTAGAATTGATCTCCGTCCACATTAAAACGACTGAAAACGCGGATCACGTGACCATTCACCAACATTGGGCATGCGCGTGCCGGTGCAAACACAACTTCATTGATAAAATTATCCCACCATGCTCTGGGTTAACCCCAAACCGACGCTCCATGTACGGTCAACGCCGCCGCTGCACACGGGAATTGTCACAGATCGCTCGAATAATAGCTTGACTCCGGCGCATGTAGGCAGTTATAGCGTTGTAAAATGCAGAATTTACTTGTACAACAGCTGCTAGCAAAGATATACGCCATGACTGATGACACCCAATCATAGAGCCGAGCGTGAGCCTCTACTACGTCATCGTTTCTAAAGTCCTCCGTTTTGACCCGTCTACACTAAAACGCCCTCTGGAGATTCAAAACGAAAAACGGATCGGCAGCGTTTCTAAACTTCTCCATTTTGGATCTCCGTATTTGCCGTTTTAAGGCCTGTTCACACCGGGACGAATTTCGCGCGTGATATTCGCCGACGTTTAATGCCTCGTGACTAAACAAAGGGCGCCAATGTGAGTGTGCACACCGACGCGAAAAATGCCAGGCGTAAAAGCGCCATTTTTTAAAAAACGCCTCAGGTTCGTTTTTTTAGTTTGACGCGCTGCGTCAAAAACTATCCGACCAATGAGATTGGCGCTTTTGCTCACG
Source organism: Rhinichthys osculus (assembly GCA_029959095.1). Classification (NCBI taxonomy): domain Eukaryota; kingdom Metazoa; phylum Chordata; class Actinopteri; order Cypriniformes; family Leuciscidae; genus Rhinichthys; species Rhinichthys osculus. The sequence continues at coordinate 31,995,060 of JARWKJ010000005.1, forward strand.
TGTCTGGAGCTTCTGAAGTTACAGTAAAACACAACTTGGGGGCGCTCAAACACAAGACGGTCTTGCCGAGCACACATACGTAACGGCGAAGAAGATATACGCCAAGTAGCGTCTACACTGCCGGGAAGAAATAAGACGAGGAAGATGCAAGGCAAGATGAATGTAGAGCTGCTGGTCTTGTTGGTGTCGGGAACAAAGAACTATATGACAAACGCGACAGCGACTACAAAAATCTTGATAAAAGAGAACTGTTATGGGGTGGTATTGCAGAGCAAATGGGCGCCATCTAATGTCAGGGAATGAATTTGCATGTTCACTCGGCTCATCGTCAGCGAAAATCGCTTGGGTGTAAACAAAAAAAACTCGTTGAAAACCGCTGGCGAATAACGCGCGCCGATATTCGTCCCGGTGTGTACGAGCCTTTAGTGTGGACGGGAGGTGCAAACGTAGCAAAAGGTCTCCGTTTTTAAACGAAAATGCAGTAGTGTGGACGGGGCCTCAGCCACCCCTGCTCAAAATCCCCCGGCTATACGTGAACGCACCTTAAGAGTCCAGTAAGCGATTTCTGAGAATCATTGTTGAACACTGTAGATATTTGAAATCACCCCAAACAAACACACCACTCCCATCATTGCTCCGGACGAACGCACGAACATGCAATGCAAGAGTGGATGCCTCTTTATCATAGCAGAAGCGAAGCAAAATAAAGTGAAGATGACGAACGAACGACAAGGAAAAACAAAGAATTAACATAGAGTACACGAGTATACAAACAAGAGTTTGTTGTCAGTCGCCAGCAGCACACACCAATGTTAGTCATGTATGGAGCAGAAACAATGTTACCTCAGCGTCTGTTCTCAGGCCTTCCGGCTTAGGTCTCTCCAGTGTTGGAAAGCTTTTCTAATATTAACGCGGGTTTTAAAGCTCTTGCCTGATCATAACCCTTCTATTTCCAGTGATATTTCTCTGACCTTTTCTCTTTCGAGTCTCTCAGCTCCAGTGTTGGGTAAGTTACTTAAAAAAAGTAATTAGTTACAGTTACTAGTTACTTCTCACACAAAGTACCTTAGTTAGTAACTGAGTTACATCATTACAAAAGTAACTAATTACCACTTTAAAAAATATATATTTTAATGTGAAATAACTTGTATACCCCCAATACTAAATATGTTAAATGAATTAAATAGACACTAAATAGAATAAATGATTATTATAAAACATTGTACACTGATCTACACTATTTTAATGTTACTGTGAGAGACACCTGTGAGAGACACCTATTAACTTAAATATTAAAATATTATCATTACTATAGTAGAACTACAAAACACAATAGATGGTTTAGAACGTTTAATATTTATTGCACAGACCACAACTGGCCAACAAAGTCTAATTAAGAAATGTACCAAAAATAAATAAATAGTAATAAGAAATATATATACACATGCACTCTTTGTAGTGCAAATTAAAATTATAAAACTCACACCTTTACAACTGGTAGACATACTGTATAGCCTACTTGAAGTATTTTCTTCCTCACAAAAGTAAACCGTTTAACAAAAGTGCTCTCAATATAATACTGAACAATGTACCAACATAAATAATAATAATAAAATATAATATTTTGGGGTTTTTATTTTTATAACCTACAGAGGACGTCATCATCAGAGAGGTTATTTAAGCTAAATTCTAGTCGTGTTTGCCGCACGTGTTCACAACCGGTCAAACAAAGATGTTTTCTTTGAAAGTTCCCTGCAGATGATACCAATATGCTACAGAGATTATTCTAATGCTGAAATGCGTAATTTATTTATAAATAAACTATATTACACATTCGGTCTCTCTCGCGCACTGTCGAGCGCGCTCGCGGCGTTCACCTCGCTTGTGTCCAGTCTGGCGCCTCATAAACACACACTCACCAGAGAAAAAACTTTGCAGGTCCTATGGCGGAGAGAGAGCCTACTTGGATGAAAACCGTTTCAGTGAACTCAATTATAGTAATGCCGCATTTTATTGTCAGTAACAGTGTTGTAACGGAGGAAACAGTAATTAGTTTGATTACTCGTTACTGAAAAAAATAAGGCTGTTTATTTATAACGCCGTTATTGTCGCGGAAACAGCCTCGTCAGCACCAGACCTCCTCACTCCGCCCACTCGTTCCACATCCCCTGAATTCTGATCACCTGCACCTGTCATCATCCCCTGACTGCAATCTGCACGTTCATCACCAACACCTTAAAAACCCCACAGTTCACTCAGCTCACTGTCTGGTCTCGTCGATATCTTCGACTACCTGACTCTCCGTCTAGGATCACCTCAACCCGCTATTGACTTACCCGCCTTCTGAGAATCTCCCGTCTGCATCTCCGGTCCTTCGGTCTTCAGCCAGTCATCCGTCTTCCATCCAGCTTGACATCTTCCCCCTGCATCAGATAAGAGACTCAGTCAAAACCATCGATACTTCTATATTCATATCTGTCATCAAACAGCTACTCTTAATTCTCTCCGTGCCCGGAGGCACAAAAGGCTTGGACATCACTCCTCCATTGGGTTCGGTTTGCAGCTGCACGTCGTGCAGTGTTCCACGTGTTCCAGCCTGCACCGTTTCGTTCCAGTTCCACCATTCTCCGCCAAGTTGTTTTTGGGCGGCCTCTTTTCCTTCTTCCTTCAGGTGTCCACCCGAGGGCCACAGCACAGTCGTCCGTTCTGTCCTTCCTCAGCACATGGCCGATCCAGTTCCATCTCCGTCTCCTCACCTCCTCACTGATTTTCTTTGTTTCTGCCATCTCTAGAACGGACTTGTTGGAGACGTGTTGCTGCCATCGAATTTTAAAAAGCTTCCGTAAGCATTTGGTCTGGAATATGTCTAGCTTCTTCTCCTCTCCTTTGGTTAGTTTCCAGGCCTCGCATCCATAAAGCAGAACCGAAAGTACTAAGCTCTTGAAAAGGGAGGTTTTGGTCTTCCTGCTGATATCGCTGGCCTGCCATATGTTTGATAGCCTTTTGAACTGCGCGCTTGCCAGTGCCACTCTTTTCTTGACATCCACTGTGCCTCCACCATCCTTAGTGACATTTGCACCCAGATACGTGAAGCTCTCCACCTCCTCTACCTCGCTTTCTCCAACCTTCAGCTTGTTGTCGCTCTTGCTATTGACCTTCATTATCTTGCACTTCTTGTCATTCAGTTTTAGGCCAACCTTGGCTGCATTGACCTCTAATCTGGTTGTTTTGTGCTGAATGTGATCCATTGTTGAAGATAGAAGTGCAAGGTCATCTGCAAAGTCAAGGTCTTCCAGCATGGTATTGAAGTCCCATCGGATTCCAGTTCTTTCACCCTCCAAAGTTCTCCGCATTACCCAGTCGATCACCAGGAAGAACAAAAATCCTGACATGCAGCACCCCTGCTTCACTCCTGTCGTCACTGGGAACCAGTCTGTTGTCTCGTTCGCGTCCATAACGGAGCACTGAAAGTCCTCATAAAGGGCCTTGACCATCTGGATCAGCTTCTGAGGGATTCCATACTGACTCATGATGGTCCAAAGGCTGTCTCGGTGTATGGAATCGAACGCTTTTTCAAAGTCAACGAAGTGGACGTACAGTGTAGCATTCCATTCGTTGACTTGTTCCAGGATATTCCTAAGGATGAATATCTGGTCGACAGTTCCTCTGCCCTTCCTGAAGCCGGCTTGTTCTTTCCGGAGCAATGAATCTACTCCATCTTGTATTCTGTTAATGAGTATCTTGCTGAGCACCTTGCTGGCCAGAGGTAACAAAGTAACCCCCCTCCAGTTTCCACAACTCTGAAGGTTTCCTCGCTTTGGAATTTTGCAAATGAGTCCCTTGGTCCATTGTGCTGGAACTGTCTCTTGGTCCCAAATGAGGCCAAAAATCCGTTTCAGTTCTAAGCTGGTCCGTTCGGTGTCTGCTTTAAGCATTTCGGCTGAGATTTGGTCTACTCCAGGGGCCTTTCCATTCTTGAGGGCCTTCAGTGCGATCTTAATTTCTTCAACATCTGGCGCCTCGACTGGAATATCTATCTCCTCTCTTTCCTCCTCTTCCTCCTGTGGTGGTTCTTCTGGTGTTTCCCTGTTGAGAACTTCCTGGAAATGTTCCTTCCACCTCTCTAGTCTGGCCTCTTTACTCTTCAGCAGGTCCCCGTTCTTACTCTTCACTGCTGCGGTTTGTCTGGTACTCTGTCCTGTCAACTGTTTCACAATATTGTATAGTTCTTTCTGCCTTCCGTTTTCCGCTGCTTTCTGTGCTCTGTCTTCTTTCTCTGACATCCACCTCCTCTTGTCCTCTCTCACACTTCTCTTCACTTCCTTGTCCTTCTCCCTGTACTCTTCTCTGATTCTGTTTTTAATTCTTTCTGAGCGGGTACTTTCGATCCTTATCTTGGTGGCTTTTCTTTCGTCGATCAGTCTCCAGGTGTTATTGCTGATCCACGGCTTGTTCTTCCCTTTCCTGAAGCCGAGCACCTCTTCTGCTGACTTGACGTAGGCGTTTCTCTTCTGTTCCCATACCTCCTCTACGTCTTCACTCTCGTTCCTGGTCTTTTCCAACTTGCTCGTGACTGCCTCGCAGTACTTCTTCCTCGTCTCTTCATCTCTCAGTCGTTCTATTTCTATCCTCGGCTTGACCTTGTTGTTGTTTCTGTGGGTACTAAGACGCAGTTTGATGCGCGTTCTCACCAGGTAGTGGTCGCTGTTTGCATCAGCTCCTCTCTGTACTCGGGGGTCCAGGACAGAAGATCTCCACTGTCCTCTGATCAGAAGGTGGTCGATCTGATTCTTCGCTTTTCCATCCGCTGATACCCATGTTGCCTTGTGGATGTCCTTATGGGGGAATAATGTTCCTGTTATCACAAGTCCATTCAACTGGCAGAACTCGCACAGTCTTTCTCCGTTATCATTCTGTGTCCCTAGCCCGTGCACGCCCATTGCCCTCTCGTACCCGCTGTTGTCACTTCCAACTTTAGCATTGAAGTCCCCCATGATGATGATGATGTCGTTCTTGTTACATCCATCAAATGTTTCCTGTAGCTGCTGGTAGAATTGTTTTTTCAACTCTTTTTCCTTCTCATTGTGAGGGGCGTACACTTGAATAACAGACACTCTCCTGTATCTCGAGTAGAATCTTGCTGTTATTATCCTCTTGGTGATAGGGGTCCATTCCATGAGTGACTTTTCTGCTTGCTGGCTTATCATGATGGCAACACCACCCTCATGCAGTTCTTCATTCCCACTATAAACCAGCGTCTGCCCTGTAGCCATCTTCATCCTGCCTGCTCCTGTCCATCTACACTCGCTGAGCCCCAGTACATCAAGTTGGTACCTTTCTATCTCTCGCGCGATCTGTGCTGCTGCTCCTCCTCTATACATAGTTCTCACATTCCAGTGTCCAATGGTGAAAATGTTTTTGGGTTTCACTAGAGATCTCGTCGGGCGCTGGGCTTCCCTAAGACTTTGACCCATCGTAGTCATACTGCCGATGTCGGCGATCCCCGCTCCACCCTGGTCGTCTTGTAATATGATGTCCATTGTTTCTGTAACAAGCTTTTTTTCTGGGAGTAGGTTGTTAGCCTTCTGCCCAACCCCCGGGCTTGGAGGGCCAGTGGTTTTCTGTCAGCGTGTCCTTCCCTTATACTGCGTTGGTCCGCGACACCATACGGTGTAACCCCCCCCAATCCGCCACCCGGGGGGACGCGCCTCATACGCCGTGCAGTCCCAGCGCGAGGTCAAACAGCTACTCACCTGCCATATCTGTTCCTGAGTGTCATTAATAAAACCTCTTGTTTACGTCGTTACCTGTTTGTGTCATTCTGATCTGTGACAGTTATTCCCATCACTGCTCAGCTATCTCTTTTTCAATAGTATTTCTTCAAATCTCCCTCTTGCTCACTCTCTCCTCCCCCATCATGAGTGTATACGCCCCCTGCTGATTGGCTGCAAGTTTTTTGTGGTGCTCGGTCTGAACCACTTTCAACAGCGTTTTTTTTCTTCAGAAATCGCTTACTGCACCTTTAAGGATAGTGGATCTAGTTCTTGACACAACGGACCTGACTTTGAATTTGCATGATTCCATTCTTCTCCCCTTTCCATCGTATACCAGCTAAGTGGCATTTATCTTAAATAATGAAGAAAATGTTCAAAAGGTGGAAATAAAGTGCTCAAAGCCAAGTTTAACAAGTATTATGGGTGAATTGAAATTGAATGTGGTGTCCTTGCGTTGGTTGGGTCGGCTGATATATCGACCGACATGTGCAGCTCCCTTCCTGGACCTTTGAGGATACATATACTGATCAGCAGGTTAAGGGTAGGGGTGGGCTTTAGGGATAGGAACAAGGAAGTACCCAATAATAATCCATTTATGATTTTAATAAATATATATTTAATATGTTGTTATGGTTGTATAATGTTTTATATTACAATACACTAAGCATCTAACACTACTTACACTTAGTTCAAATGGCACCTTACTATGTACATAGCAAAAAAAAAAAAAAAAAAAAATTCTTTGCACTAATTAAAGGTCCCGTTCTTCATGTTTTTTTTAAAGCTTTGATTGTGTTTACAGTGTGCAATATAACATGTGTTCATGTTTCGCGTGTAAAAAAACACAGTATTTTTCACACAATTTACTTATCTGTATACCGCTGTTTTCACTGTCCAAAAAACGGCCTGATGACTTCCTTGTTCTATGAAGTCCCTCCTTCAGAAACACGTAACGAGTTCTGATTGTGCCAGTGGTTCCTGTGTTGTGATTCGACAGCAGCTTATCGCACGTTCCCCGGAAAGGTCACGCCTCTTACCATAAATTGGAGATGCATGCGCAGCTGAAGTGCTTCTTCTCTGTGGGAGCGCAACAAGACCACGCCCCCTTTTTTTGTGTATTCCTGTGGGCGGAGATTAGTCAAAAAGCTGTTCTAGTTACGTCATTAAAAAAGGAAGTAGAGGGATGTAGTCCAAACCGGCCGTTCGCTGTATGCGTTGAAAGGGGACTTCTGTTAAATAAAATATCTCGCTAGGCATTGAACTTTGAGCTTTATAATTCTACAGGTATTATTTATGCTCTAACAGCAACATTACACACTAACTAAAGTTTGAAAAATGGAATCGCGAAGAACGGGACCTTTAATCATAGGCCTAATAGTATCTGCCTAAATTTTAGTTACAGGATATCTCCCATCCCCGATACACAGGCAGTCAGGTGTCATCCATGTGCATTATTCTGACTTCAAAAAGGGATAAGAAGTGGGGTGCCAGCATAATTATAATCAACCCTATTTACTTTTTTAATACGCATTGCTGGTGTTATTTTGCATTGTACATAAATCACTGCACCTTAAAATTGCTTTATAATCTTTTATCAAAATGAAATAGCTTGCTCCTGCTCTGAAATGACTTTTTTTTTCGGCCGTCTTTATTAATCCCTCTTACTTTTCAACCCCTCCCCTCCGACCACTTGGCTTCATTCTGGTTTGTAACAACCATTTCTCATGATCCAATCCAATCAAAAATTGATAGAATGAAGTCTTTCCCTACATTTTTTGCATTGAAAATACTATTTCACCAAGAAATGAGTCACATGGTTTCATGTTAAATGTTTCATTTAGAGCATCCACATTTGGAATACATAAAAAGGCAAATTCCACACATGTTCTCTATCCAACCATCACTAACAGTCAAAACTAACAATTTTCCAAAATTTCACACATCGTTTAGTGTTATCTGAATCACCATTTGTTTACTGGTTTTTGATTCGCTAATTTACTCTGGGAACATGTGTCAGAGCTGAAGATTCCACAGCACTAACAAAAACTGACGAATCTGCCGTACCATATTAGTGATCCGTGAATGAATAGAGTAGGTCGTTTGGGAGAGAACTGTGAGACCTTATATATATTCACTGAAACTTCTCGCAATTACCTTTGGTCTTCCCTGAGGAGGGGGATTGCCATCAGCAGGCAACCCAGGTAGGGATTTAAAAGTCTTCAAGACATATCACATATGCAAATACTTTTAATAGAGTGTAAATCAAGAAATTATTGGTGTGAGATACTAAGTCCCTATTGCCTGCACACATATAATGGATCCTGTTATTTGTTTTCTTTGGTAGAATATGGCTTTTATCTAGCATATTCATTTTAGAGAAAGAATAATTTTCTGAAATAAGATCTGATGACTTGTTTTGCATACTCCAAGAACCCATGTTTAATATTACTGTGAGTGACAGGTCTTTAAATGCATGAAAGTGATGAAAGTTGGGTAAAGATCAAAATTAAAGGGAGTTGGTATATGATTAAATCCTTTAAAATACTGCTGTACATATTACTGCTAATCTGATATTCAGCTAAACCTACGCTTTGTTTAAAAACCTATTGAGCTGTCTCCGCTGGCAGCACTTCAAGCATTATAAGTGCATGAAGATTATTGAATGTAGGCAGCATAATTATACCTCTTCCTAAGATACCTTATTTTGGCAAGATTTTAAGGCAGCTGCTCATGCATTCCCAGAATGCTTATGGTGTGTTTCCCAAAACAGCATCGCAGATCAAACCAAAGAAAATGTGAGGTATGAACTGAAACATCTTGTTTCTGCTAACAGGTGCTGTAAGGGCAGAACACAACTTTAGTCTACAGCGCAAATAAAACTATTTAATTTGTTAAATATTTAAGTACTACTTCAGTAATTTATTTTTGTTTAATCCTCTGTTGACCTGTTATGATTACAATACAAATACTGTATTTGAGATCTACTTGAGTGTAAAAATATTTTACAGGAAATGTGTTTTGTGTTGCAAAAAACAATAATTCATAATCATGAAGTAAGTTTTAAAATTATGAATTTTACCTTTTCAATCATTTAACCACACTTTGAATATCACGTATTGTTTAATTCAATTCAAATTTATTTCCATAGCGCTTTTCACAATTTTGAATGGTTGCAAAGCAGCTTTACATAGAAGTAGTTACAAAAGTAACTAAAGAAAAATAAAGAAAACAACATAGTCAGTTTTAAATGGTGAAAGAAATGTACATACTTGATCAGAAGTTTTATTATATAGGCCTATATATATAATATTATATTAATATATATATTAATATATATATAATTATTTTATAATGTTTCCTTGGGGTGCCATTATAATGATAGTATGATTTGTACATTTTTTAGAAAAAGGCATTTTTAGCCTGATTTTATCCTCTGATTTGAACGCTCTTTGAAGGGGCGTGTCTGCTGTGAGACTTCAGTGTAAACGCCCACTGCTGTGATTGGCTGACATCTTTGCATATGAAATAGCTAGTATTACATGTGGAACTCTCTCTCTCGAAATCTTTTACTACATTTTTACTATTACAGCAATCGAGATTAACAAATCGTGAAAAGTGTTTACATCTATTCCCATCACATGAAAGGTTGCAGTAATGAGCATTGAGCAGATGACAGACAGTCTGTTGATCGCGTAAATACAGCGATCTCATCATTGCAACGCAATTTCTGCACTCTTACGAATGCTTTCACCAAATAACAATGCAAACACAATGTAAATAAAGTAAGATCTTTGTTGTGCAGTGTAACGGCATGATTGATTTCATAACGAGTTTTAGCAACTGTCCAGATTGACAGCTTGGGCGATTGGAAATAGCCTGACTACGTCAGACTTTGTACTTCCGCTCAATTTCAGTTCGCTTCTGTACTCAATCTGAGATAGCGACCATAGACAGTAAAAGAAATGCACACAGCGACCCCATGGATTTCAACGGAGAAAGTTGAAGCCCATTAGAAGCACTCACTTCCTGATAGCCAAGCATACTGCGCAGGCTCAAACTGAGCTTGACGACGTATATGTGACGTGAGCAACCGTTCTGACCTTCTAGTAGCTGTGCCGAGACAAATCTGAATTGAAATCTAAAACAAATCTGTTGTTGAAATAGTTTGTCCCGTTGCTTTTATGAACTCTCTATCTATGGGCTTCTCCCTTGACTTTATGCCTCCATGTCCACCCGATTGCCTCATAGACAGTAAAAGATTGCCTATGAGCTTCTCCTTCTGTCTATACGGTAATTTCTGTACTGTGCGACAGAGAGTCCCGTGGTTATGACACAATCGTTAGCCTATTTTTACAAAAACGGCTTCTACAGGGCCATAACGTAAGATACAAAGTAATGGAGCCTTTTATCCATTGTCCTGTTTCTTAAACCCCGTTGCCCCCGGTACCGCTAACAGCAGGTGATTGTCAGCTACAATGGCGGCTCCCAAGCGAAGCTTCAGTTTCCGGAGGATGGATTACCCCCTTGATAGCGATCTATCTCTCAGTTTTCCTCCGGCCTGAAAACAGCCGGGCAATCAACGAACAGAGGGCGGGCTGAGAGCTGTGACGTAGACGCTAAAGCGCAGAGTTTAAGATTGTATTTTAGGTTAGGGAAATCGAAAACGACCGCGGATATGGAGATACGGGATGCAATTCGCTCTGTTGTGGAGAATATTCCCGGCATTTGCAAACTGAAGCCCGGACAAGAAATGTGTTTGTTAAACATTTTGAATGGAGGTGATGTTTAAGTTGGAGAGAGAGGGGATTGCGTTATGTGATTGGCTTACGGGTAACCAATGATTTTATACTTCAGACAAGCCCTCCCGAAGAAAACACTTTTCAATTTTGCCATTCCAGACTCTGTCTACGAAGCAAAGCGGAGTAACAGAGTTTGGTATTACCAGGCTAGATTGTAAAGGGGGTGTTCTTTGATCGCTTTCTGTATATAATTTAATCACAATCATATTTTAGTCATATTTTCATCCCACTAAGAGAAATTGCATAAACAGTATTGAACGATTTTGAGAGAAATATAATCTATCTGATCTTGAATTACACATCAGAAATCACTGATCACAGATAAGGCATTAGAATAAACATGGTTACTTACATATGTGGCGTTGCTGGCAGATCCCTATCGTAAAAGTGTGTTTGCAAAGCCTGTGCCAAAATTGCGACTGATTTACCAAATAATCCACAGTGAAATGCACCGAATACAAACAATTAAATATTGCGCTGCTGAGACATTTACATTGTTGGAAATCCCCCCCACTCGGAAGGTTATGGTATTGATCCTGTGTCGATCTTTACTCGTTCTCATGTCACATTAACTAATGCTCCAGTGGGCGGCGCCAAAGACGCAGCCAATGTAGACGGCGTAGACGTTGATATTCTTCTGGAAAGGCGGCCTTTCGCTGCCCTGTGACGTTATAAGTCCCCACTTTTCAGATCCTGTCGTTTTCTAGCTTTGGTTTCAATAAAAGCTGTTTTTGGAATAACAAGGAAGTTTTAGTATAACACCTCTTAACTGTCAAAAGATCAAGGAACATTTGAATTCATGACCCCTTTAATGGCCCGTTGTAGCCTGACTTCGTCATACTCATATTCTCAGAATGTGAGTCTGATACTGCTCCATAGGGCTTTGATTATGAGGCGTGTCTTAAAAGGAACCCCGACTATTAAGGTCCTGTCCACACGGACACGGGTATTTTTATAACCGTGACTTTTTCTACGCGGTTCGGCCGTTCGTCCACACGAAAACGCACTGAAACCGAACATTTTTGAAAACCCCTGCCAGGGTGAGGATTTTCAGAAACGCCGGTTACAGTGTTGTCGTGTAGACAGTGAAACCGGGGTTTTTGCCTTGCGACGTCAGAGTGTGCGCCGTTATCCGCTGTGTTTGATGTCAGATTTGCGCTTCTGATTGGCCAACGTGGCTTTACGGTTAAGGTTTACATCGCCGCCTGCTGGCGTGGCATGCTCTTGACCGCGCTTGATAGCGTGTTTTTGCGTTTTCATGTAGACGGAGACCGAGCATGTGTGGACGGGATTTTTTTTTAAACGCTGTAGGAAAAACTCAGGTTATAAAAATACCCGTGTCCGTGTGGACAAGGCCTAAGACACAAAGGCCTCAATATGCTACAACTGCTCTCTCCTACAAAAATATATAGTTAGTAATGCATAAAATATTTTCGTTATTTAAAAAATCCTCACGGTGTTTACAGAATTTGAACTACTAAGGCAGCCATTTTTTTGCGCGCGCAATGCATTCTGGGTCGATTACGCATATTGGTTGTGTAGGTTGTGTTCAGAACAGAGAGAGGTGAGCTAATGGCGCTAAGTTTAACTGTAGCTACATCCTAAAAGTCAATATAATGCCACATTGTGCAGCGTTTGGTTGTAATTTCCAGTCTAAAGGCAACAGGGGGAGTGATGTAAGCCTCCACTCCTTTCCAAAGGAGAAGAAAATAAGAAAAGAGTGTGAAGTTGCTTGGGGACGAGTACAACTCCCTGAAGACCCACGGCTGTGTTCCCGTCACTTCAGCCCTGATGCGTTTGAGGCATTTAGTCGGCTAAAAGAGCTCACAGGTGCAGCTAGTTACAAGCGAAGACTAAAATCAAATGCCGTGCCTTCAATTTTCCCCCACCAGAAGCATAAGCGTCCGCGCATAGCGAGTGAAAGCCGCGCTAACAAACGACAAAGGCAAGTGACTGGACACTCTACTGCTAGGATGTAAACAACCCGCTCCTGCAGTTGCAGTCGCGAAAGACGAATCATCGGACACTACGCCGATCATGGAGGTAACCGACAATCCACCAGATGCTGTTAATGAATCCACTGTAACGTTAGGCCTACAGTGTTCTCCAAGTATGGCTGATGCAGCAACGCAGACGGATGTTAACCAGTCGGTGTCAGGGTTCTGTCACTTCTGTCTAGTCTATCTCTTGGTTTTGTGACAGAGCCCTGACACACCTGTTTTATCTTGTCTGTGCCTTGTTTCATGTGCTTTCGTGTCTTGTGCTGTGTAGCACACAGCTTGTGTTTTACACTAGCTGTGTGCTTTCATGTTGTCATGTTTTGTGTGAACACATGGCTTATGAGTGTTTTCATTAGCTGCGTGTTCATGTCTCGTTTTGTGTGAGCACATGGCTGGTGATTGGTTTTACTGGCCATGTGCTTGTGTTCAAGTCACGTTTGGTGTGAGCACATGGCTTGTCATGCATGTTTCCTTGTGCCATGTGCTCTCCTGTTGATTGTCTAGCCCCTCCCATCTTGTTACCTGATTATTGATTTGTTTGCCCCACCTGTCCTCCCTCATTACCTGATTGATTCATTTGCCCCACCTGTCCTCCCTCGTTACCTCCTTTGTTTGGTCTCCCTATTTATTCTCCCTGTGTTTGCAGTCCTGTGCTGTTTCGTTGTCGTATGTACCTGGTGTGTTACCCCTTGTGTCAAGTCAGCCAAGTCAAGTCAGTCAAGTCATTTGTTTTCCCCTACGGGGTAGTTTTGTTTGTATTTTTGTTTTGTTATTATCATTAAAGAACCCATCATCTCTGCACCTGAGTCCTCGCTCCTTTCACCTCCACCACACCTGACAGTCGGATGCAGCGGTACAGTGGCCAGCTGATGTGGACTACCCAGTAAAAAAGGACCATAGTTACACAGGTAAACATGAAATTGAGATTGGCAAACGTGTACAGGAGGATGACGCTGATAACTCCCAGGATCTGTTCCTCTCAGATGATGAACTTGGCGAACAGAGTCAACCACAGTACAGTCACTTTGATCCGGAATACATTGTAAGTTCATCTGAGTTTTCTCAAAGCACCCAGGAATCACAAGCTTCAACCAACAGGCATAAAGAAATGAGGCTTTTTCTAGTTTTTGAGGAACAGTTAAACCAATTACTTTAGCGTTGTTTAAAGTGTGGCTCCCTGATTGTCCAGGAAGAAGTGAAAGAGCTAAAGAATGAAGGATCACAGTTGACACTTGAGATCACATGTGCTAACAGCTGTAGTTACATATGGCAGTCTCAACCTACTCTGAGTGGGACCAAAGGAACAGGAAACCTGCTTTTAACAGAATCAGTTTTCGTCAGTGGCATCCATTTTGCTAAATTTGAGCGTTTCTGTAGTAACATGAACCTCAAAACAATAAGTGAAGACACATACACATCACTGAGGAAGAAGTTTGTGTTTCCTGTCATTCAAAAAATGTAGATTAAAAAGCAGAGTACAGTGTTAACTACAATGAAATCACAAGAAGAAGTTGTTCTCTGTGGAGATGGCCAGTGTGACTCTCCGGGGCACTCAGCCAAATACTGTACATACACTTTTTAGACGCACAAAGTCAAAAGGTTGTGGACTTCAAGGTAATTAGTTGCACCCAAGTTTTGAGCTCTAATACCATGGAAATCAAAGGTTTTAAAAAAGCTCTCAAAACCATAGAAGAAAATGGAGTGAAGGTCTCAGCCATCTCCACTGACAGACATCCACAAATCGTCAAAGAAATGAGGGTCAGTAATCCAGAAAAACACCATGAATTTGACCTTTGGCATGTGGCAAAAGGAGTGTCCAAAAAACTGGCAACTGAAGCTAAGAGAAGGCAATGTGAAGGCCTGGGACAGTGGATTCCATCCATTGTAAATCATTTGTGGTGGAGTGCACAAACCTGTGAGGGTAATGCCGAAGTGTTGAAAGAGAAGTGGATATTTACACCATGTTACCAACCGACACGACTGGCCAGGGAACAGGTACTATCACCAATGTTCTCATGAGCCCCTTGATGAGACGAGCCAGAGAAGCAAGTTTTGGTTAAAGCAAGGATCTGATGCCCATAACGCACTTGTGAAGGTTGTGAAACACAAGCGGCTTTTGAAAGACCTGGATCATCTGACAAAGTGCATCCACACAACAAAACTAGAGGTATGATCAAATACAGGCATATTTAACCCTTGTGCATCAATTAAAAAAAGTTACACATAGCTACATAGAGGACAAAAAATGTCCACGTCAAAAAACTGTCATAAAATGTTTTGTCTTGGGAGCACAGACTTAAGTTTGGTATAATTTTAAAGAAGACCCATGGCAGATTATTGCTGAAATTATTTATTTGATTATTAAATATTAAATATTCCATTCATTATGATGTGGCAGGGTGTGACTCACATATTTTAATATTTCAAATTCAAATTTGTTTCAGGTGTATCACTCCATGTACCTGAAATACCTCCCAAAGAGAACACATTTAGGATATTATGTGATGATCCATGCCTCCATGCTTGCTGCTCTGGATCATAACAACAATGTGAACAGGGAACAGGTGTGTGAACTGTAATCAATCCTATCCCTTGCAAGCACTATGTGACACTGGTTATTGCACATCAAACTGTTCCTAACACCTTATCTATTTTCCATATTTCTGTTTTTGAACAGGCTTTTTTTCAAGATGGGGAGAGTGTTGGTGAACCCAAGTTCAAAATCTCATGGAGCAAAGTCCATAAGACATTCCGAGCAAGACCAGTGCCTGTTGAAAAGGACTATAGCTACATGACAGCTATGATTGCAGATGTTCTCTCCTCTGTGTTAGATTCAAAACAGGTCATGGAAGTAGTATTAACATAAACCATGTGTCAAAAAAGGTGTTTTATGACTTTGATTTATGGCTCTGAGGTTCCCCTGTCTCTGATTTATGATGGGTCGCCGACAGGCTCCGGTATGTCTAGGCTGCGCGACGCCATGTGACATCATCCGTGCCGATGTCCGGGGACTTTTAAAAACAAACAAACAGATCAAACAGATGTTAAATTTTTGACTGGTTTTTACGACTGGGTTAATGAACTCACACCTCGCAACTTGCCATTGTAGTTTTTATGGTATGAGGTGTGCCTTTTTCACAACTACGTCACTACCTACGTCTTTTGTTGCAGTTTTAAATAAGGTTAGGGGTTACACTGTTGAACACAGAAGACATTCTACGACTTTCCTGATACAATGGCTACTCCGAGAACTCCTAAAACCCCTAGAAAGGTTATGTGTATTTCGCCGACAAGAGGACCTGTTGAAATGAGAGAAGATCTAACTTTTGCTCCAAGGAAAAAGCTAAATGTTAGCTTGACAAGATTTCTTCATGAAGACAGTGCTCTTGTGAAACAGGATTTCTCAATGTCTGGTGGTCGTGTGGTGAGGTATGTGTTTGACAAGGTGATGCGTACTGTGAAACTCTACACAGGAGATGTTGAAGACGATTTTACATCACAGACCCCATGTGTGATTTTCCACAAGAAGGACTGGTTTCTGTTTTTCAACTACGTTTGGAGAGATTTGAACGACTGTGGTGATGATCCGTTGTACGTAGCCGAGTGGGATGGCTCAATTCCTGACACAAGATTTCGTGTGGTCGGGGACCATAGTAAAAAGTTACCAGACGATTGTGTTTATATTTTCTGCTGCAACGACAAGACAAAGCTCTGCGAACGTGCGTGGCCTGTTCGTGAATCTGAGCATCACTTGTGCTACGACATGAAATTTTTGTTTCAGTGGAAAGATGTTCGTACGCTTGACAACGTATTTACATGCATCGACAAGATGTTTAGATGGTGCGACATGTATGACCGTTACAGTTCTGTAAAGATTAAATTGTTTCACCCTGAGCAGGGCGTTACCAACGCTGAAGACCGCCTCTTAACCCCACCCACGTATTACAGCCATTAAAAACGCCTGCAGATCGGTACAATTGCTACATTCATTCACCATGTCTCAAGAATCTACAACAGTCTACTGCTACACCAACAACCCTGAGGCTCCCCCAGCGATGCCTGATGACAATGCTACGCCGCTGGAGCCCCACCCACAAACTTGCGACAACAGTTGGTTGGATAAATTTTGCATGGATCTTGGATATCACAACATGACCTTCCTTACAACACCATACGGCAACACTGGTGCAATAGCTGGAGCTGCGGCCCTTGCTGGAATTGACAACACAGACAGTTGTATCCGCTCGGACGGATTCAAAATCATAAAAGCGACTGTTGTGGTCCTTCTGGAACACGTCATCAACAAAAAGCTGAAAGAAATCTGTTTGGGTTGTGAAGTGGATCACCCCAGTCAGATTAGACATTCCTGCCTGTTTGAACCGGGTCCCTATTTCTTTGATGCCTACTTTGAGGAACTGACACGTAATCTGGTGAAACCGGACCTTAAGCACATCGTTGCTCAAGCATTGAGCCGTTGTGGTTTAAGGGTTCACCCCCAGAGGATTCAAGGTTCAGTGGAGGCTATTTTACACGAACTGCGTGACGAAGTTTTCATTGTGGAAAAGCTTCGTGAAGTCAGAGAGAAAGTTGTGGACGTCAGCAGCGAACAAATTGTCTATGACGCTGTGGACAGCTGGAAAGGTATTGTCCAAGTTGAGTGACTGTAACACCGACATGGGGAATACGTGTTTTGCAACAGGTCTGGCAAAGTGTCTACTTAAACAACGTATTAGATGTGAGATGACCGGCTTGTTGTATAAGATTATTAATGAATGTGCCAATGTATCTGTTACTGTAAACAGATGTGCTGTAGATACCAATCGTTTTACAAACCTCATGAAACAAATGTCTGTTGTAAGAACTGTGTCAAATGAATGGACAGATTTGATGCGTTTATGCGTTAATGCTGGTGAACCAATTTGTGTGACTATCAGAAAGATTTTAGACCTGATGACTGAATGCGGCAGCTGTATTAGAATAGCTGATATATTGTGCTTGTGTACATATGTGACTGATCTATGTGTAGACATATTGACAAGAAACAATCAGGCTGATATTTGTGAAATTATTGAAACCTTGGTTGATTACATTCTTGAAAAAAACATTGTGATGTGTATACATTTTTTACACTACATTGATGCTGTATGATACCTTTGTTTCCTTTTACTGTTTAAGAAATAAAAACCCAAATTACTTAAACCATCTGTGTTATTCTTTTTGTGGAGCCTGAAGTGGAAACATGTCAGAAGAAATGAAAAAGACTTATTACACACCTTCTAACCCTGGTTCTTTAGGGGGGAAAAAACGCTTAAAAGAAGCTGTTTTAAAAGAAATGGGTGTTCGTTTAACTGATAAAGAGGTTTCAGACTGGCTCGCTGGCGAGGATGCATATACACTACACAGAACGGCCCCTCTAAAATACAAAAGGAATCGGGTTTTTGTCTACGGTATCGACATGGAGTTCCAGGCCGATCTAGTTGATATGTCTGCATATGCCCCGGTAAATGACAACAACCATTTTTTGCTGACATGCATCGATCTCTTTAGTAAATATGCATGGACAAGGGCTTTAAAAAACAAGAGTGGTGTAGAGGTCTCTAAAGCTTTTGAATCCATACTGAAAGAGGGACGCGTACCACAGAAATTACAGACAGATAAAGGAAAGGAGTTTTTTAACAAACATTTTCAAAATGTAACAAAAAAGTACAATATAGCCCATTTCGCAACTGCCACAGAATTAAAGGCATGTGTTGTCGAGCGGTTTAATAGAACCTTAAAAGGTAGAATGTGGAGATATTTAACTGCTACAAACTCCAAACGTTACATCGACATACTTCAAGACATTACACAAGGATATAATGCGAGCCATCACAGAAGCATCAAGATGAGGCCGATTGATGTGGGGAAAGAAAACGAGTCTGTGGTGCTGCATAACCTATATGGTGATACCAGACCTCATAGTGTTAACCCCGTATTTAAATACAAGATTGGTGACGTGGTTCGAATTTCTAAAGTCAGAGGACCGTTTGCAAAGGGGTATGAGGAAAACTACACACAAGAGTATTTTACTATATCAGCGTGTATCCCACGAGAACCCCCTGTTTACAGATTGAGTGATTACGACGGGGATGTTATCGACGGCGTTTTTTATGCGGAAGAATTGCAAAAAATATTTGTCAGTAAAAACAAGACATTTAAAGTTGAAAAAATTTTAGATAAGAAGACGAAGGGTCGCAAAACATTAGTGCTGGTACAGTGGCTCGGATGGCCAGCGAAGTTTGCGTCATGGATCGACCAGAAAGAATTAGTTGATGTACAGAAGCCATAAATACAAACCACACACACAGGATGCATACAGTTGTATAAAAACCAGACATGGCTGAGGGTGGATTTTATGTCACACTACCCTGCAACGCTTCGCAGTCTGTATACCCTAATAATAAAATCTCTAATTATAGAACAAGACTGGCTACCACTATAAATATAAAAGGAGATAGGGAGGTGGGGCTTGTTCAAATTGAATATCCTAGAAGCTGGTACACCTTTAACAGCAACGACGCCGTTTTCGAGATAAACATTGGACCCACCACGACCGATGGTGAAAAGTACACTAACAGCTTACGCCATGGTGTAGATGTGAAGAAGACCAGCTTATCGAAACTACGCATACCAATAAAAACAGGGTATTACGACAATGTCCCATCTCTAGTTAGTGTAATAAATGATTTAGTAGCGCCTCAGGGGGAATTCGGTTATGACCGCGTAAAAAACAAAGTATTTCTGAAAGCAAAACCTAACATTTCAATGACCTTCCATGGAAAACTAGCCATTATTTTAGGATTGAAACCAGGCGTCCCTATAGGAGATTCTATTCTGCAAAAAACAAACCCTGAAAAAACTAATTATGAAAAGGATATTGTAACATATGCAATGCATCAGTCGGACATACACGGTGGTTTCTATACTCTTTATATCTACACGGACATTATCCGTTACCAATCAGTGGGTGATGCTTTTGTACCGCTCCTGGAGTGTGTACAAATAACAGGGGACAACAATAGCACAGTCAGTGTTCGATACGACAAACCCCACTACGCGTCTATCAACAAATCAGTCATCACAGATATTGTTATAGAAGTGAAGGACGATCAGAACCAGCACGTCCCATTTTCTTACGGGAAAGTGTGCATCAAACTTCACTTCAGGCCTGTAAAACACTTTGTTTAAAATGGCATATTTCAACAATCACAATGTTGACCCTATGCGTTACGTTGCCTATTACCAGAATCAGGCAGGCAGCGGGCTCCCCGGGTATGCAGGAGGTGGAGTCATGTATGGGGCTGGTTTGGGGGGGATTTTTCGGGGGCTCTTTAGAATGGCTATACCCCTACTAAGACGAGGATTTAGCATAGCCAAGCCGCATCTTAAATCAGCTGCAAAAAACATACTAAGTGACGTTGTTAGTAATACGTTATCAAGATCTTTTAACAACAACTATGATGCTCAAGACGGATCCGGACTAATGGTAATGGCTCGCAAAAGAGCATCTAGGCCGCCAGGGGTGCGGAGGAGTGGCCAGAAGCAGAAGAAAACAAAACAACCTCCCAAGAAAACATCAGTTGTAAAACGCAAGCGCAAGGAGACAGCTAAGCGTACTGCTTCAAAAAGATCAAGGAGCTCTGTTAAAACAATATTTTAAATCATGGCGTTACTACACAACATGTCAGAAGAGTGTTTAAAGACTGAACTGGATCTGTTTACTGTACCACTAACTCAAACAGCAATTGAAAAAAACACTTATATAGAAGTTCCACCACTATCAGCGATATCCGACACATCTCCGCTGGAATTTTTTATTGCGGGGAATGGGGAGGATTACATAGATCTAAACAGCACACTACTTTTTTTGCGCCTCAAAATCACTAATCCTGATGGGACGGATATTGCAGACGGAGATCCCGTAGGTCTTGTGAACTACCCTGGATCTACAATTTTTTCACAAGTGGATGTGTCGCTTGGAGATCGGCTTATATCACAGAGTTCTAGCACATACCCATACCGCTGTGTGATAGAATGTCTTACCAATTATGGTAAAGACGCCCTTGAAACGCTTTTCTCAGCAGGGCTCTTTTACCTGGACTCTGCGGGCCATATGGATGTGGCTGACCCGGCTGGGGGAAATCGCGGGCTGACAAAGAGAGCAGCCTTCACCAACGCTAGTAATGTGGTCGAACTACTTGCACCTGTTCACAGTGACATCTTCTTTCAGGAAAAACTATTACTTAATGGATTAGATCTTAAAATTAGAATGACTAGAGGTAAGGATGAATTCTGCCTGATGAGGAGCAACGCTACAGCCTATAAACTAAACATCCTGTCTGCGTCGCTATTTGTGAAAAAAGTGTCTGTGTCGCCAGCTGTGAGACTGGGGCATGCACAAGCTCTACTCTCAACCACAGCCAAATACCCCATCGACAGAGTGTGTCTGAAAAACTTCTCAATACCTGCAGGCTCACGTGTCTGCAATCAAGAAAACTTGTTCTTAGGAACTCTGCCAAAATCTCTGGTTCTAGCTATGGTTGATAATGATGCATTTGTGGGTGCCTATAATAAAAACCCATTTGCGTTTAAAAACTATGATTTAGAATTTCTGGCCATTTATCTGGATGGGCAACAGTACCCAGCGAAGCCCCTGCAACCTGAATATGAAAATGGTTCTGCAGTGCGGGAGTTTTACCAGCTAGCGCTGGCTTCTGGAAGGCATCTTAAAAACCAACCTCTATGTATCGATAGAGAGGATTTTCTGCACGGCTATACACTCTATGCGTTCAATTTCACACCGGATCAGGAGTGTAGCCAGCACGTATCGCTTATCAAAAGTGGCAATATTAGACTAGAAGCCCGTTTTAGACAGCCGCTACCACGTACGATTAACTTAATTGTTTATGCATTGTTTGATAGTTTGATTGAAGTGTCAAATCGCCGACAGGTCCTGGTTGATTACTACTAATACATTCAAATGAACACTATACAGCTTACGGCCGTCATGGATAAGGTTTCATGCGATACTTATTTTCTCGGAGTTCTACCATGTGACTACCTACCAAAAACCCCTTTAAGAAAACTACCAGCAATGGTTTTGATCAATACACATCCTTCAGGACTCCCAGGGGAACACTGGTTGGCTATCTACATAAATGAGGATGGTGTAGGATGTTTTTTCGACAGCTTCGGTAATAAACCAGATTATCATGGTTTTCCGCCGATTATCAAAAACTTTTTAAAGCTCAACTCTAGTCAAGTACTACATTCAACTGTGCAAGTCCAAGATTTGGTCCCACTTTATATTAAGTGGCCCTAATACCTGTGAACTTACATGGTTACTAGATATGTACTTAGTATGTAACTACAGTGTAAATACACATTGGTACATAGTATTTACAACTGTAATATTTGTGTAACTACACATATGTAACAACCCACGGAAAGGTATGTGTAAGTACAAATGTGTAACAGGACATTGGTAACAACACTTTTTCCACTACAGTAAGTTAACATGTGTAACAGGCATTATGTAACTACATTTTGTAACAACAATATGTATTCACACAAGTTGTTCCACTTCCACACGCAGTCTTCCATACTGTAGTTACCAGTTAAGAACACACTGAAACCATGATGATTCCTATGTGTATACCATGTATTTACTATATGACCGGCAGGACTTATGTTGAATTACAGCTAAAGTTTTCCCTTGTGGTACCAGTGTACTTACATGGTAACTCCTCAGGAACTCTGCACTTGATACAATGTGTTAAACTGTCATAACTTACATGTATTATGCAAAACCCAAACCTCTGTGCAACTGTACTAACAGTGTACTTACATGGTAACTCCTCAGGAACTGTCCACTTAATATAAAGTGTAAAATGGTCATAACTTACTGTGTATTATGCAAAACCCAAACCTCTGTGCAACTGTACTAACAGTGTACTTACATGGTAACTCCTCAGGAACTGTCCACTTAATATAAAGTGTAAAATGGTCATAACTTACTGTGTATTATGCAAAACCCAAACCTCTGTGCAACTGTACTAACAGTGTACTTACATGGTAACTCCTCAGGAACTGTCCACTTAATATAAAGTGTAAAATGGTCATAACTTACTGTGTATTATGCAAAACCCAAACCTCTGTGCAACTGTACTAACAGTGTACTTACATGGTAACTCCTCAGGAACTGTCCACTTAATATAAAGTGTAAAATGGTCATAACTTACTGTGTATTATGCAAAACCCAAACCTCTGTGCAACTGTACTAACAGTGTATTTACATGGTAACTCCTCAGGAACTGACCACTTAATATAAAGTGTAAAACTGTCATAACTTACTGTGTATTATGCAAAACCCAAACCTCTGTGCAACTGTACTAACAGTGTACTTACATGGTAACTCCTCAGGAACTGTCCACTTAATATAAAGTGTAAAATGGTCATAACTTTCTGTGTATTATGCAAAACCCAAACCTCTGTGCAACTGTACTAACAGTGTACTTACATGGTAACTCCTCAGGAACTGTCCACTTAATATAAAGTGTAAAATGGTCATAACTTACTGTGTATTATGCAAAACCCAAACCTCTGTGCAACTGTACTAACAGTGTATTTACATGGTAACTCCTCAGGAACTGTCCACTTAATATAAAGTGTAAAATGGTCATAACTTACTGTGTATTATGCAAAACCCAAACCTCTGTGCAACTGTACTAACAGTGTATTTACATGGTAACTCCTCAGGAACTGTCCACTTAATTTAAAGTGTAAAACTGTCGTAACAGAGACCATCTCAGCAAACCCAAACCTCTCATAGTTTTATTAACAATAGCATTAAAATATATTTTGAGCCACTAATCCTACTCATACCCCTAAACCTAACCATAACCATTCCTTAAAACTACGTAGGCTAACGTTACACTTATGAAGAAAATAAAAACATAACAGACAGACAAGTAACGTTATAAATTTCACAATAATTTGTTTATTGCGAAAAATGTAAAAGAAACCGGTACCAAAAGTCGTTCACATGATGATGCGTTGCAGCCGCAGTCCTCTCTGGCAGTATTATAATAGTTGTGTATGAGGTACAGATCAGAGTATAAATTATTAATCCATGAAAATGTTAATCCGGTTTCGGTTCGCTCTGTGAAGGCAATGGTGAAGGCGCGCGCGCTTCTCCATTTCAAATGTACTACACCGACTGAAACACGGCATGTCGCAATCTGTGACGAAGCAGGCGAGAGCCAATGAGCGTTTGATATCACGGCCGTAAAACATGTCGTAACGCTTCTTGAAGGCGCATTTTTTGAATTTGAATTCATCACCAGCGCGCCTGAGCGCGGGATTTGACGTTTGCGGTCGCTGCTGAGAAATGGAGATGAAGATCATAAAGGGCTGAATTTGGATCTGTTTCCTGCAAACAACGTATGGATTCTAAAGATTTGGATTACATCAGGCTAATACAATTTATGTTTTTTGTGAATTTATGTTGTGTTTTATTGGAGAAAACGCTTTTTGTGTCTCACGGTAAATGAACTAAATACTACAAAATGGTTAAACGATTAAACAAGGTATTTTTAAGGTTTTAAAGTGTAGGCAATTCTTGTTTATTGTTTACAGAACACTGTAATTTACTGTAAAGGCAAATATGTCACCACAATGTCAAATAAAAAAAATCTAAAATAAAGAGTAAATCTTTAAAAGTGCTATGCCGTAATTGCCCAGAATCTATCAAAGCATAACTATCACATTTATATTTCAGAGTTTAATATCCACTATGTAACCTTGTGTTTTGCATTTACTGTGGTACACAACAATGACCCTAACAATTACACTTTATATTAAGTGGACAGTTCCTGAGGAGTTACCATGTAAGTACACTGTTAGTACAGTTGCACAGAGGTTTGGGTTTTGCATAATACACAGTAAGTTATGACCATTTTACACTTTATATTAAGTGGACAGTTCCTGAGGAGTTACCATGTAAGTACACTGTTAGTACAGTTGCACAGAGGTTTGGGTTTTGCATAATACACAGAAAGTTATGACCATTTTACACTTTATATTAAGTGGACAGTTGCTGAGGAGTTACCATGTAAGTACACTGTTAGTACAGTTGCACAGAGGTTTGGGTTTTGCATAATACACAGTAAGTTATGACCATTTTACACTTTATATTAAGTGGACAGTTCCTGAGGAGTTACCATGTAAGTACACTGTTAGTACAGTTGCACAGAGGTTTGGGTTTTGCATAATACACAGTAAGTTATGACCATTTTACACTTTATATTAAGTGGACAGTTCCTGAGGAGTTACCATGTAAGTACACTGTTAGTACAGTTGCACAGAGGTTTGGGTTTTGCATAATACACAGTAAGTTATGACCATTTTACACTTTATATTAAGTGGAATATGCGTGTGGAAGTGGAACAACTTGTGTGAATACATATTGTTCTTACAAAATGTAGTTACATAATGCCTGTTACACATGTGTACTTACTGTAGTGGAAAAAGTGTTGTTACCAATGTCCTGTTACACATTTGTACTTACACATACCTTTCCGTGGGTTGTTACATATGTGTAGTTACACAAATATTACAGTTGTAAATACTATGTACCAATGTGTATTTACACTGTAGTTACATACTAAGTACATATCTAGGTACCATGTAAGTTCACAGGTATTAGGGCCACTTAATATAAAGTGGGACCCAAGATTTTTCATCAGATACATGTGGACAACATTGTGTGTTCTTTCTCTACCACATGGCAAAGGGATTTGATTATGATTATGTGATGAAATTGTATACCAACGATTTTATTAAAAATGACAAAAAGGTGTCAGCATTTGTGAGAAAACTAAAACAAGCACCATGTAGTGAAAATATTTTCAAATGTGTTCAGTGTGTACAAATGGGTGAAATGTTCATGTCTCATGCTTAATATTTTAATAAAACAACTAAAGAACGGAATTTTGTTTCTTTATCCCCACTTTTATTACACATACATCACATCATAAGTTCTCAAAAAAAAAAAAAGAGAGAAATTGAGAACACAATACATACAAACTGTTAGTTTAAAAACTTAACCACCGACTCGGGTCTTTCTGTTTCTTACTCCTCTTAGATGATCCTGTTATAGACGTGGTCGATTTGGTTTTGAAAGAGTTAATTGCATGTCTGACATTGTGGTTTGGTACCACAGAGTATGGCAAATTTAAACTAGCAAAAGCCTCCAGAAATTCACGCCACCCGCCAGGTCTCCGCTCGTCAACAATCTTTTGTGGAGCCGTGACGCTTTTAACTAAGTCAAGCATGTGTGAACCAGGGATTGTTCTGCCTTTAAACACAAACTCTCCCGACTCAGTCCATGAAGTAACATCTTTAGTTTTAGACATTTTATCTAAAATGTAACGAACATTTTTCACACTCCTCTGTGGAATATTTTTTAAAATCTCATCTGCAAAATCACCTAAATCGTCATGGGCACGCACATGGCCTGGTGCGGGTGGGTCTTCTTTTTCAACATTACTAGGCTGTGGTAGCCTTAATGTTAATGTACCGGAATCTCTATCCCCTTGTCTAGTGAGTGTTAAAAACCGCTGCAAAACACCTGTGTACATCTTAGCTTTTTCATGGTGATCCAGATCAGACCTGTGCAAAATATTTCTTATAGTCATGTCCAGATCATTCTCCACAACCTGTTGTATAGACTCACGGGTGTTAGAGGATTTCAGCTTATCCAACTGGTGTTGCGGTACTAAAAACATCTTCTCGGCATACTCCATCACCAAACTTATTTAGATGTAACCAAACTGGTTATAAACGGGATTGCTGCACTTAGCAAAGGTAGTAGAAATCCTCCTTGTTGGTTGATTAACCGTCTTTTACGTCTAACTCCAACCTTTTTATCTGCAACAGTTTTGATCTCACTTCTTCTTCTCTTCAGTTTCTGATATTGCTGTGGTGTTAGCGGAATATTACCGTGGACTACGTTAAGAGCTACTTCACACAATGTCACAATGAGTTCGTCTGCAGCCGCCTCTAAAATAACGCGTCTTTGTTTAGGCGTGGCTTTTAATAACAATTTTAAAAGAGGTAGGTTTCTTAAAAGTCTTGCAGACATTTTCAAATCTCTCTGTCAATGTTTTCTTTTCTGAATGTACACGACTGGATGTTGTGACAGAATATCTGTTCTGAGACGGTACTGTTCTGGTGTTTTCGCTTTAAAGTCAATCAATAGATACCCGAAAGGGGTGCTGGTAGCATTTTCATAACACTCCATAAAGTATTTTGTGTTCCTGGGGTACATCTGCCGCGCTAAGACATTAATTTGGGTATTGTCTCTAGGGTTTTTAAACAATACCAAATAATTAGTGTTCAAACTGATAGTCCTACTGGATTTACCTTGAAAAAATAAGTTTTGTACGATATATATTGCACTCAAGCTTCTATGGTGCACATAGTTGGTAAACAAACGTTCAACTTCTGAATTGCTGCTAGCATCTTTCATAACATCATCCAATATCACAAAATTGGTCTTGTTGGTGGGAAACAAGCGATCATCATTCAGAGTCTGCGGTATACCTTCAATAAATTTAATATCATACAGTTTCAACAATTCATCATACATAGGTTGCCAGCAGTCATAAATGTACACAATGTTTTCAATTTTTTTAGAAATTACACTTTTAGCATTTTCCAACAACTTTTTTACAAAAAATGTTTTTCCTGAGCTAGAAGGACCGCTTAACACACATGAAAAAGGATGTTGTAATCTAAAATCAAAACCATCCGGGTCTACCACACCCCGGTGCCCAAAAACGTTGTCAGTAGCCATATGGTAGCGTAGTTAGGTCGGGTAGCAGTACACGCTTGTTGTATACGACTTTAAATTTTTTCACAACTGACTTGTTGTGCAATGTGAACTGCTTTTTGTTCCTCACTATACTGTCGGTGTACGCGAGAATGTGATTACTGTCACCCCGCCCCCTCACATATTGATCGACAAGCCCAATTAATGTGTCTAACCTAATGGTCTCGGAGTTTACAGCATTCAGTGTGATGCCTTTGGCCTTCATACAGACCTTACCCTTAGCAGTTCTGTACCCGTAACTTTTCGGACCACTTGCCGAAAATTCCACAATATGGTCTCCATCCCCAACTTCATCAGTAAGGTCACCAAGATATGGCCCCAGTGGGGGCTCATATTCACCCTCTTTAGACGTGAACACAACACTATCTGTGTCGCAATAAAGCAGTCTATCACCCAACCTGTCCATAAGATCATAAAGTTCTAACCGCGCGTGGGCCGTTGTAAAAGCCCCGAGAAAGACGTTAATGTCACGAGTCTGGGTCCCTTTCCCATTTGCGTAAGCCCACTGAACGATCGCAACAGTGTCTGACACAAATGAGAAATGCTTGAGGTCATACTCAGTGCCAAAAATGTATCGGGCAAACTGTTCAGGGTCTGTTAGTATTTCGGTTGTCGGTAACTCCTCGCGCATACTGAACCTCCCCCACAAAGAGTTAAGCAGTAGCTTCATGATGGATCTACGTGCAGCATTAAACTCAATCTTGTCCAGATTCAGCTTAATCCCTTCTTTCTCAAAGTAATCTCTAACATACGATTCTTTGTCAGCGTCGGTCACAACGTCTTTTGGAAAACCTGAACTTTCCTGTTTGAACTGTAAAAATGTTTTAACATAATCACAAAACAATGTTTCAGAGCGTTGGGGAAAATGCCAGACCTCATCGATTTTTGTCACTACATAACCCTTCTCAACGGCTTTTAACAGTTCAATGCTAACCCAACACCCGTGAATTGATCTTTCCTCATCAGTATGCACACACGGGTGTGTCTGGTTCTGCTGTTCAGCACATGCCCTGCAAAGAGGGAACATTAACTTACCCCCGGTCCTATAAGGCAGTACGGGGTGAAGCAACCCCCGTGGCGGAAGGACTGTTGCCTTGACGAGTCCGTAATAATCTTCAAGGTTTTGAAAATCCTTGTGTATTATTTCCGGATGCCCAATTGGGTAACATTTTCGAGCCTGACAGTAGGGATATAGTGATGTAAAGTCAACATACCTAATCCTTTTGTGATACAGTTTTAATGCGTTCGTTCGGCCGCCGAATAGAGCTTCACGGGGTTTCAATCTTTCAGTGTGTTTGTAAGTGGACATGAAATCCATAACTGCAACATCACTCTGTTTAGCGCGCATCCATGCACATTCCCAAATCACCTCGACCTGAAGACCGTACGCACGCTCCAAAATTTCAATCTTGTCGTCGCATTGTCTTCTCAAAACGCCATAAGGCACTTTTGATAAGGGGTTTAGATCGTTGGGGTTATAACATCGTTCACAACCATGAAAGAAACACCCGAGAAATTCGAATGCTTTTTTCACGTTGCCATCGTCGTAGAAACCATCCACATAGTATTTCCCAAATGACGCCTCACCGGTGTTTAAAGCATGTTGAATTTCTATGCCCCGTGATTTTCGGATGAATTCGAGCCATTCAATTGAAATGGTCGAATAAGTTTTGTTCTGATTGGTGTACGCATTGTTACGTGTCAGAGCTATTGTGTCTTTTGGGATGTAGTGTGTTTTATATGTGGCCATACATGTTGCTGCCAAAGTGGTGTAATTAAATGGATCAAGGCCTGTACACAAAATGAATTCGTCGCGGTACTTCATGCATGCCTCCCTCAGCAAAACGACATCGTTTTTACCATAAAGCGCGAGTTCTTTTTTAAAATCGAACACTTTGTCAGATGTGGTATTGTACCAATCATCAAACGCAGCCCTGTCTTGGTTCGACATTGTTGCATACCCGTAAAATTTCTTGTCAGGGTACGGGCCTATGTAGTTGTCATTTTCAACGCGGTTAAAGTGGTGCGGAAAATACCCCTTCTCTGCATTAGTCAGATTAAATGCAACGGGTGTCTTCGCCAGACGCATGGGTATGAATGAATATGTATCAATAAAACGTTGCTTGAAAGCTGCGTCATACATTAAGATTAGCCTGCAACCTTGCATTGTGATTTTAGGAGCAATCCCCATCTTAGTAAAGAATTCCAAAATTATGAAATTGTCAAACC
The DNA here is from genome assembly GCA_029959095.1 of Rhinichthys osculus. Lineage (NCBI taxonomy): Eukaryota > Metazoa > Chordata > Actinopteri > Cypriniformes > Leuciscidae > Rhinichthys > Rhinichthys osculus. The sequence goes on from JARWKJ010000005.1 coordinate 32,024,794, forward strand.
CCGCTGCATTGTGGGCTAGCCATGTGTAATTAAGGTAACGTGGTTGTCTGAATTTTTTAACGAGACGATCCACACAATCGGTCCCTTCAGCCACGAATTCCTCGCCATCAAACGTGATAGCACATACAAAATTGGCAACGTGTTTACCATTTTCATAACGGGTCTCAAAATCGTAGAAAATGTAACGATCGTTCGGCATCTCCGGCTTAACTGGTTGGATAAAACACTGATGTACACCATCGGTGACCAAACTCTCACCACAGTGCATACAACGATCTGCAGGGCATTTATGGGGTTTGGGTTTAGTACCGCTGACATGGTAACGTCTATTACATTTACCGCAATATTTAGTCACGTCGCACTGCGCGTATTGCATACCCCGAGGTGGTTTTTTATGCATCTCGAAACAATAGTCAGACTTACAGTAGCGCAGGCAGTCGCCGCAATGTTTTGGCTTTTTGGGGTGTTTATGACATTCCGGGTCATTACAGACATCGCAGATGTACCGACATCTGTGATCTCTCCTACAGGTGAATCCTCGGTGGCAGAACTCACACACGTATGGGGTGCCAATAAATGCACGTAGATTTTTAATCATAAAATAATGATTGTCATGCAGGTACAAAAATACTGTTTTAGGATGCGGATCGTCTGTGTTTGTATACTTCTCCAAAACACCCGTATCAGTCCGATAGAAGACAACTATTTTAACGCTCAGCATCTGTTCAAACCGTCCGATGTCATTAAACGCTATCTTGTATTGATCACCATAGCCAGCTGACTTCTGTATTGAAGATGCTGCAGACTCAAGCTCTACGTGTGGTTTCTGTGGATTTAGGAAATGTGCCAGACAGATTGCAAAACAAAGATTGTTTGAAATGTTCGTGGGACAGAACAGATTAAGTCTGTTTTTGGTAATCACTTCATTGTGGGCAAGATCACGGATCTTTCGATAAACACCGCCGTGTTTACTTCTCGCTATCGACAGTCTTAAATTCAATCTCTCATCAAACTGTACGTCAGAGTTGCTCTGCATTATTTTTTCAAGGTCGTTTATAAATAGATCTACACTATAACCATTGCTACCCGTCAAAAGTGTACTAACATCTGATGTCAAACTCGAGCCCCTCAACGTGATGCTGATTAAACATCCGTCTCCACCTAACAGTTTGGAAAACTCCACAATTTCAGAAAGTGTGTCATGTAAAAACACTGTGTAGGCTGCTAAATCTGTCGAAGATATCTCTCGCAAATTTATAAGCCTGTGGACTTCCAGACCATTGAACCGTGCTCGGGGGAGTACCGTGTACCCACTAACATCACCACCTACTGTTACAAGTGATTCTATATCTCTATCTGTGAGACCCATATTGGGCGCTTCAGGGTTGAGTGTGCGATGTGTCTGTGTACCTGGGCCCTCGCCTGACTGGTGAAAAGACACAAGATGATCGAATGCAGAATTTGGTTCTGGACGAGGTTCTAACACCTCTCCTGCTTGTTGGGTATTTACAACATGTTCAAAATCATTATTTGGGTCAGGATCCTCATCGGACATTGATCTCACGATGTTTAATAATTCTACCAACGTATCAGTTGAAGACTCAGACCTATTCATATCCTCCACAGTCTGTATTAAATAGAGCAATGTTTCTGTGTTACTGCACTGTTCGAGGGGCACCACGCTACCATCGTTTCGTCTAAACCTAGCTACCGGACCCTGATCAAAACCATCTGGCTCCCGACAACGTTTAGACATTTTTAAATCAGATCTTTTTTTTATTTTATTTATTTAAATCACATGAAGCAACACCTTAAAAACTATGGATAATAAACCCTGTGTCCATACAGTAAAAAAAGATAGAATGAAAAACTGACAAATGTTGAAGAAAAAAAAACAAAACAAAAAAACATAGTATGCAAAATATATATATAAAATGTTGTCAACTCACCCAAGTTTCTTTTTAAGCATGAGAACCAGTTGCTTTAGCAATTCTGTAGTCAGGCATTGTTCTCTGGCTACTTTTTGAACAGTACCACTATGCAACCGTTGCGCTGCTATGCATTGTTTAAGCCAAATTCCCTGTTGTTGTTGTGTTGACTCATAAGCATCTAAACGTCTCTCAATGGCATTAAGGCGTTTGTCAAAACGTACCTCGAAGGCATTCAATGCGGTCTTGACAGAGTCCTGTATCAGTCTGGCTATGTGCTGATTGTCTATAAAGGGTTGTGATTCCTGTTTGTAAGCCTCCTGATTTGAAGGCAGCTGTTCAGGGTCGGATTCCTCCACGACCACGACCCGTTCGCTGGTTGGAACAGACTGCGGTGTTTCTTTAGGGTCGTTTGTAAATACACAGCCGTCCCACGATTGTATCAGACCCTCACTCCAGCTCTGAACATCATTTATATCGGGAACTACGACCACCTCTGTTAAGAAGTAGAAAAGGGTGCAAAAAAAAAAAAAAAAGTTAGTACAAATGTGTTAATATTATAATGATAACAGTAATATTAATATTAACTATATTTTCTAAGACTAAAAATAAAATAAAAATCAGTCTGGTACTAATGTAACATTAAAAAACAATACTTATTGTCAAATTCTCTCTCTCTCTCTCTCTCTCTCTCTCTCTCTTTATATATATATATATATATATAAACAAACAATCAAACAAGACCATGCTAATATGGAATGGCACACCAGCCTAAAATCATCATGTCTACACTTTTTTACACACAGTTCTCCAATGGTGTAATGTATGATAACAACAGTTCTAAACTAGCGTATTGGCACATTATACATCCACAAATACATTCGACCCTCTCACTATCACATTCAAATAAACAATATTTATCTTTCTGATTTAGTGTGTACAGAAAACAATCCATCAGCTTTTGTTCATTACTTACTTTTACCAGCTGATCGTCTTGGCTTTTTTGCGGCAGATGTCTGTGATACGTCTCTCGAAGACTCGTCAGCAGAAGCTTTTGCGTCCGCATGGGACACCACGGCTGCTTTACGTTTCAACTTATTTTTCGCTTTCTTATCCGGTTTATTCACACATTCAGACACACCGACATTGCTCACAACGTTTGATAAGCCATCTGTAAATACATGTGTTAAAGTTTTAAAACAAAATCAACAAATCATAGCAGCATAACATTGTTTGATAAAGCCAAATGACAATGCACTTACCCAGGGGAATAACTCCAACGTTGGCTGACTCGCTGCTTCGCGGTGGTCCGTGTACTAACGCCTTGATAGTCACGCGTTTCGGCCCTGGTAAAAACAAAAAAAAACACAGAGAAGATAAGATATTTTTCACAAAGCCACGACACTGTTTAAACACTGGTGTAACAACATTTAACAATACCTGGCACAAGTGCTTCCGTGATCGCTCGTGAAGAGGCCACAGCTTTGTGCGCACCAGCAGCTGTGCTAGGTCTAGCCACGCCTCCTGGCGAAAACAAAACAAAACATCGTCCGTCACACACACGCGCACAAACACACACACACACACACGCAACGTATGCAACATTTAAGCATAATTATACGTACCACTCGCTTGATTCAGGAAGTTAAGCTCATCTACTAGATCGAAGAGAGTCAAGCTGTCACGATCTGAAGCGGGCAGATAAAGCCTTAAGTAAGCAATAGAACAGCGACGCTCGTAAACAAAAATAATGTTTCTTAACAATGTTGCTAAATAATAAAAAACACTCACTGTTAGAACAGGATTCCATCTTCTTGCACTCACGATTCCAACAACACAATATGGCTTGGAAAATAGTTTGAGAATAAACAGCGGTGATGCTTGTCACGAGACACGACACACTAGTACGCTTCAGTGACTGTGCTCGCGTTCAACACACATTTATACACGCAGGTTTTGGCGAAGTGTGAAAACGGGCCGCCCCAGCAGACAGAATACACAACGACACAACATCTCGCGCAGGTAGACGGCCAATAAACCCGGAAGGCCAAGGGACAGACACCTTTCTTTTACACCTACGGCCAGGATGTCACCGCAGGAGGATGTCACATGGCGTCGCGCAGCCTAGACATACCGGAGCCTGTCAGCGACCCATCATAAATCAGAGACAGGGGAACCTCAGAGCCATAAATCAAAGTCATAAAACACCTTTTTTGACACATGGTTTATGTTAATACTACTCATGGACATGAGAGTTAATCCAACACATGTCATGGCTCCACAAGAGAGACTATCCAGATCACAGATCATTTGTCAAACACAGCAGTTTTCACGTTTCAAGTAGCTGCATCATTACGAACACATGACGTAGACACCAGCATAGTTCAAATGCACAGTATCTTTCATTTTTAATTCTAGTCAAGCACACGTAGTACTTCAAACATACATTTGATATTGGAGTACATGCAAAAAAATGTTTTAAACATTAACATTTAGTATGATATCCTATTATGTTGCATAGCTTGTTTTCTTGACAAAATGCCTTCAAATGTCAACTATTCAGCTATAGGTTATTAAAATCCCTCCATGCCTCATCTACTTCTGCATGATCAATGTCTTCATATTCAAACCCTGTATAGATTCCACTTGGTTCAGAGTAGACGTTTCTTATTTTGTTAAATGCACATGATGGAATGACTCTGCGGACTCTTCTCCCTAGCCAGCCATGCATCCACCATGTAAACTGACCATATGAGGCATATCTGTAAGTCCTAAAAGGCAGAATTTTTAAAACAATTATACTATTATGTTATGAAAAAATGATTTAAGCTGTTTGTCTTAACCAATAAAACAGCTGAAGCCTTCACTGGAAGCACACAGTCCAGTTAACTTTTTTCCACTATTTGTAGGCTACAGTGTAGGTAGGCTACCATGTAGGCATACTTAGGTAACCATGTTCAAGTTTGACTTGCCTATTAGGGACCTGGTTGCGATTTGGTAGACCAGCACTATGCCGGTCATGGAGGCTGACAAGGGCAGCCCATAAAACATATTGACTGAGGCAAACTGCGTTAAAGTTTTCATGAGCTGTGATACACGGAGTATCTGTAAATATAACCAAAGCATCTTTTTATAGCGTTTTACTATATATTCTCATCAGAATCACAATCAGCTTTATTGGCCATTTGACTCAGGTAATCTTTGCTCTCAAAGTACAACACTCAGAATAAAAACATAAAGGACAGTAAGAAATATTTTAAAAATATTACTGAAGTATGCAGTGTATAACAATACTATAGAATTTACAAATACAAAGAAATATACACTAACAATTGGAGAGGAAAAAAATAGTGCAAATCAGAATTTGTAGATTGTAACTATGTAGTTCAAGGCAATTCAATTATTAATTAATAACTGCAGTTCATTATTAATAACAATTTTGTAATTGTAAGATTAAAAATGTAGAGGTAGATGAGCAGAACAGTGTTAGTGTAGTGTTACAGAGTGTTAGTGTCAGTGTAGATGAGCAGAACTCGGGTTCAAACTGAAAAGGCTGAACGGCAGACGTGTTCATCTCGCTACCTGTCAAAACGTAGCTAGTAGCTGGTACGTTGGAAAACGAATAACCGAAGCTGCTACAGCGGCTAGGCTACAACCAGGCAACAACCTATACACGTCACTACCCAGAATGCATTGAGACGTAAATAAATATGGCGGCCTACGAGTGAACGGATTTTCGGCTTTTTTTAATAAAAACAAAAACATTTGGAGTGTTTTTGTATCACCTTTTTTTAGCTGACACCCACGTTAATCTTATAAGGCCAACATGCTGCACTAATCGGGGTACCCTTTAACCGAACCAGGAAAAAAAAAAACTCTGCACTCAATTGGATAGACCTATAACCAATCAGAGCAAAGCAGTAAGTGTTTTTTTATGAGCTACGCAAGTTGTCAACAGAACTCAACTACACGCACGCTGGAAGAAGTAGTAAAATAATGAGTGTTGCTTCTTTTACTTGGTCCTCCATGAGTGCGACCAAAGGAGAAACCACAATGAGCACAGGGTTTTCATTGCGTCCCATCTTCTCTTAGCGACCATCGGAGCCAGCTGATAAAATAAACTTTTGCCGAATCCCGTAGGAAGGACGGTAAACACATCTTTCCGATCGACAAATGCCTTGATTGCAGTTCTCCATTCGTAATGAATGCCCTGTCGATTTCTTTTACAACAGACGCAATAGCGGAATCTATACATCTCAGTTCTCCCGCTGCAGTCATCTTTGAGGGAAACCAGTTCAACCCAAGCGCTCTTTGATAACGTGATGATTACGTAACTGCAGATCATCTGTCCATCATCGTATAAAGCCCGCCCTGGCAATTTAATTGGCCCGACTAATTCTGAACCGATCATAATTACTCCTCAATGGATCAGGTCCAGACCGAACTTCCCGACCAAAAATGTTGTGGGCGGGGTTCGGGCTGGCATCCAGGCTAGGCCCATTGCACTTTGAAATGTGGACTGCAGACCTTTTTATGTCAAACGAATTATTAAACAAATTATTCTGACCAGTCCTCAAAAATTACACAAAAAGTTAAAATGTCAAATAAATTCAGAAACGTTAACTGCATGAAAAGTAACAATGTAAAATTAAAATAATTTGAATTCATGCGTCACATTTAAATCTGCAGCGTAATGCGAGACAGTCTAATCGTCAAATCATTTCACTGCGTTTTACATTAGGAGCAGACAGTTCTGCAGTACTTTGAGAGTTGAAGCGTGCAGAGACAATCTGCAGAGAAATGTTGTTTTTATTCCATCCACAAGCACTGAAACACAAGCATCTGCACGTTCGCATTCTTCCACCAACGTGTGTTTTAGTGCGTGCACAAGAATTAAACTAATGTTATGCCGGTTTAATTGCTTCCTGCAGCGTTAATGGCAGATCATGTCGGGTAAAAGGGAAGCAAGCACTTTCATGTTCTATACAGGCCGGTTTGCGTTTAGGCCTATTTTTAAGCACCGCTTACGTTATATTGAGGCTTTTCTCTGCGATTCGCAGTCTTTAAATCCATATAATTTGTGATGTCATTGATGTAAAAATCTGTTTGCTTATAGTAGTAGCCTACTTGTAACATTAGGCTATAGAAAGAACACAAAGTAAACCCAGTTTTGCGTGATGCATATCGTGATGCCTATCAGCGACCCAGGTTCGAATCCAGTCCATATGTTTCCACCATTGAATATACATCTGTTTCAATTGTCTCACTGATGTTCTCTGGAGAAGTGAGTTATTGGTATACTGGGGGTGTCTGTAAAATGCCAGTAAAAGGCACACTTCAAGTAGGCCTATACTTGGAATAGTTTCACTTTAACACAAACAAGTAAATTTAATACAAATTTAGTTGAACTTCAGGACTGCTTTTTTGGACAACTAAAATGCATTTAGTACAAAATTAATAAATTGTGCTTAATACTATACTCTACTATTTTTTTCACTAGGGCAGCTATACCGACTATGCAATGTACTATGGTGGTTAAGCTGCGAATTACACCATTGTTTGAGAAATGCACCCCAGTTTAGCACTAGGTTTTGCTGATCATAATGTAGGCCTACCCATTAGCCCCTGTTGGTAGATACTCTAACTGCATTTGATGTCAAAGAGCATCTTTCTCCATTGATGGTCATTCCAAAGTAACTGAGTATTTTGACATTCTTTTTTCTTTTTTTTGCAAGCGACCTAGATATTGTCAGTTTTTAATTACACTAAAAAGTAGATGTTTTACCATGTGACTGGTTCTTTATGGAGGGCTTGATATCTCCCTGTCTGCAGCCTTCGACAGGACAGCTCAAATTCGCTGCTAGTCTGACGGTGTGTGTTGTTGAGGTGCCATCAGTCAATCACCGATTAGTCACATGACATTTAGGTTCAGGTGATTGGCAGAAAACCTGGCAGCAGAACTGAACACCGTAAATCACCATTAGCAAAGATGGCAGATTCTAAATCTGTTACCTCTAAGATTAGCTTTGCAACATGCTAAAACAAAATTCGATTAAAATCAAATGTGAGTTGAGTATTCTGCGGTATGGTTCATGTGACCTCTGGTATGGTTTGCTGCTGACATGAACACAATCCAAATCGCTTATGTGAACCACTATCAATGACGTATAATTCAGTAAAACTGTGTATTTGTGTGCGTTTCCTGAGATCCGGGATTGACGCAATGCCTTTAGAGAGAATGTAGCTATTTCTCAAGGTACAAAAAACTAGTATAAAAGTGAGACAACCTAAGTTGCCACTTATGACGCAAACATACAGTCCCAAAAAAATAGTGTGAACACTGTTGAACTCGAGTTCGAACCAAACAAACTACTAAATGTGAAAGCAACGCTTAGCGACATGCTAGCTAGTGTCAGAGTAGGCCCTATATTGGAATCAATTTTGAATCTAGACTTTTATACAAGTTTAGTCCGGAGTGTTAGCTTTATGATACATGAAGTTGGTGGCTAAGAACATTTTAAATTTGTCACGTTGTTCTTTAAAAGGACAAAAAAAAAAAAAAACAGCAAGGCAGCTCACTTTTTGGTAGTGCCAGTGTTTATAGCTAATGCGAGTAAATATGTATTTATAGTGCCAATAAAGGTTTAATTCTAAAAAAATATATCATTAGAGAGAAGAGTGCTTTTAGTGTTTAAACAGCCTGATAGAACAGCCTGCTCTAACCAACAGCTGGAAGTGAGAAGTGTGGTTGGCAGGAGAAAATAGCTGGGATGATCACACTGACTAGCATGGCTTGGCATTGATAAAGACAGGGTTGGCCATCTATTGTCAGCATCTTACTGCAAGGCCAGATTACAGCTTCACCAGCAGTGACACAAATAGTAAACATTTTTAGATGCTTTCATCTAGCTTGGCATGTATAAGCATAAATCATATGCCTCAAAACAGAAAACTAAAAGTAGTACCTGTACCCGGCATATTTTTAAGCAGAGTAATTCTGAAAACCATTTTATGCGCATGTGAGGGGGTAATTTGGAGAAGGGGGCAAACAGATTTGCCACCTTGAAAATTGCATAGCAGACTGTACCAAATAAGTGCTTGAGTTGAGTTTACTTTTGAAAATAACATATCTAAAAAATAAAAAAATAAACATTTTGGGTGTTTCCTCAGCAATGGGCACTTGAATTAAGCATGTGAAATTTTAGTAAGTTAGCGCTCTTAAAATAAACTTTTCATACTTAGTAGATTATGTAATTTGTTCAACAGGAGAAATTCTGTCTTTTTTCTGAACTCAATGATATATTGTTTAATAGCATTCTGTGATGAAAACAGCATTTTGAAATAAAATGTCAAACTCCTTTGTCTTGCAAAGCTAATTTAATGGCTAGCTACAAAAGCGCCACAACTGAAGGACAATTGTAATGTAGGGTAAAAAATGATTAAATACTTTTCACACAATGAATGTTGAAATTCTTTGATTATTACATTCTTGGTTTAGAGTTTTAAATGTATTATTGCATATTTTGTTTATGATGAATTTTAAAATTGGGACAAAGTTATAACAATAAAATATATGCATTTAAGGCATTTAAAAATAAAAGATAACAGCTAGCCCTCCATGTTATATTGCATAGTTACTGGGGGAAAATACAAAACTTTTGGGAAATAAAAGAATTTTATTTCCAGGATTGATGACATGCATATCTGGTGACAATTTTGTATCCATATAAATGTCCTTGTTTAATTGAAGAAATAATGCCTTGAATCTTATTCGTTGTATGTGCTTTTTTTATATAATAAAAATAGAAAAATAAATAAATAAATGAAGGCATGTCTACGATGGTTTTAATTAAAATAAACACCTGGCAAATAAGTTGAAGAAACGCCCCATGAAATAACGAAGTTAACACCAATTCACTGGAGTCATGGTTTATCTGATTTAAAGTAGTAGTTCACTTTAAAATGAAAATTACCCCATGATTTTCCCTCAAGCCACCCTAGGTGTATATGAATTTCTTCTTTCAGACGAATACAATCGGAGTTATATTAATAAACACCCTGACACTTCCAAGCTCTTCAATGGCAGTGGATTGCAACCATCAGTTTGTAGTGTTAAATATGAATATTTTTCTTCATCACTTCATCACTTTGCTTCAGTTGGCCTTTATTAACCCTTCGGAGCCGTGTGTAGTCCTTTTATGATGGATGGATGAACTTTTTTGAGCTTCAAACTGATGGTTGCAATCCGCTGCCATTATAAAGCTTGGAAGCGTCAGGGTGTTTGTTAATATAACTCTGATTGTATTCGTCTGAAAGAAGAAAGTCATATTATACACCTTGAGGGTGAGTAAATCATGGGGTAATTTTCATTTTAAAGTGAACTACTCCTTTAAGACTTTTTTTCATATTCCCTGATGTAAACTGAAAAGTCAATGTCTTTTATTTTTTTCGAACAGGAAGGAGTTTTGCTCTTGCTCATACTTTTGCTTTATCTAACTCTTACAGGTGACACAACCGTATGGCGAATACGTTCACCATGGACCCCAGCAATTGCTCAGCTGTGGATCTCTCTGATGTTTTGGCCAGCCAGATGAGTCCCAGCAAGATCCTCCTCTCCCTGACTCTCTCCTTCCTGGCTGTGGCGACCACCGCCATCAACTCCCTGGTCATCACTGCTATCCTGATCACCCGCAAACTCCACCAACCCGCCAACTACCTTATCTGCTCTCTAGCTGTGACAGATCTTCTGGTAGCTGTTCTAGTGATGCCCATCAGCATTGTGTACATCGCAGAAGAGACGTGGGTTCTAGGTCCGATAGTGTGTCACCTGTGGTTGGGTGTCGATGTTACATGCTGCACCTGTTCAATTTTACACCTGGCTGCCATTGCACTTGATCGATACCGCGCAATCACCGATGCTGTGGCGTATTCCCAGAAACGCACGTATAAAAGAGCAATCATAACCATTTTTTCCTTGTGGACACTGTCTGTGTTGGTTTCTCTACCACCTTTAGTGTGGAGGAAATCCTCAAGTGTGGAAAACAAGGATGGGAAGAGGGAAGTCATGGACTGCTGGATTGAGCACGACCATGTGGCCTTCACTGTCTACTCCACTTTTGGAGCATTCTATATTCCACTGGCCCTCATTTTGGTTCTTTACTACAAGATCTACAAGGCGGCGGAGACACTTCGTAACCGCCGAGGGAGCAGCCGATTAGTAAAACAGACAGTGAGCAGCGTCATGCTTTCAGGAATGAGCTCTGATAAAGACATCACCCTCAGTCCCGACACATTCTGCCCAATCGAGAAGTCATTTTCCGAACCATCAACAGATGGGGAAAGGGTGCGCAGCACTTCCTCGTCGGGTAATCTCATCAAGGTCCGCAGGAACCCAGGGGCTAGGGAGAGACGGGCGGCTTTGACATTAGGACTAATCCTGGGAGCCTTTGTGGTGTGTTGGTTACCGTTCTTCCTGAAGGAGGTGATAGTGAATATTTGTCCGACCTGCAGCACCTCTGCTGTGCTTGCAGATTTCCTCACCTGGCTTGGGTATCTCAATTCCCTCATAAATCCGCTAATATACACCATCTTTAACGAGGACTTTAAGAAAGCATTTAAAAAACTTCTGCCCTTCTGTTGCAGCAATGTCATTTGAAATTGACTGGGAGAAAAAGAGAGACATGGTTTCATCGGACAAACTTTGGAGTCGAAATCTGCAAGTTACAATGACAATCCTGTCATACTGTAAATAAGCGGACTTAACGCAAGAATTACACATCTTTCAGAGACATTTCATCAGTATATTGTTTATATAGTGCCTGTAAATACATGAATGCATGTAAAACCAACCCATTTGCTCCACTCAAAAATTTCACATTTCAGTATTTTGAAATAGAGAATTTTATATAAAATTAAAAGTTTATACCAAGGGGTAAAAGTTTGGCTGGTTAGCATGACCCAGTTAGCCCCTGCTGATATGTTGTAACTACACCATCTGGATCCCAAAATTTTTTTTTTTCATTAACAGCCATTCAAAAGTTGCTGTATATACAACTGTATATATGCTGTATATGCTGTATTTAAAAAAAATATATAAATATTTATATTATAATATTTTTTAGTATATTACATTAATAATGTTGTTCGTTCTAATGATTTGTTATATCTTAAAGTTTCTCGGGTTCGAACAGAGCTAGAAAAAAAAAGGCTTTAAATAATACTTCTTCTGCTTGAAATAATTTACAAAACATCTTAAAGCTGAATATGCTTCCATCATTGAACGAGTTTAAGTTACTTTTAACAGATTATGTGTTTTGTCCTTTGGTATATTGCTGTTGTGATCCTTGATTGTGTTTTTCTGTTATGATGTGTATATGTTTATGTTATTGTAGCTGCTTTTTTGGCCAGGTCAATCTTGTAAAAGAGATTTTAATCTCAATGGGTTTTTAACCTGGTTAAATTAAGAATGAATGAAAAGAAATAATATACAAAAAATTTGCCAGTGACTGATTTTTTATTGTATTTTGGAGGGCTCTCAAATGTGTGAATGAGGGCTTGGGATTACATGTTTGTGTGGTGGGATCACCCACATGATTATGACTATTGATTATTATGTACCCTTCAAGTGTTGGAAATATCAAAATTATGAGTTCCTGCACATGAATGACCAAAGAAAGTCTAAAAACTCTAAACTCTAGATGATACACAAGTGGCATTGGAAGAGCCAAGCCTACTTTAAACATTGCGGAAACACTGATCTAGTAGATGCTAGCAAGTCTGTAGTGAGTTATGATTTTGCATGTTTTTTTTTTATTGTAGGCTACATGATGTATTTTTTTTAATCATTTTAAATACAGAACAGCTAATAGACAAGTGCAAATTTATTATATTATAATCATTATAATATTATGTTTAAATAAGTGCTTTTAATAGAAATAAAAGTATAATAGAAATCATTTTCATAAAAATTGGTTTAAATATAAATATAACAAAATTTAAATATTTTGTCTGGTCTACTTCAGTGTTGTTTCCAACTTGTGACATCGTAATAATAAACGCCCGACTCCGAGGTATACATTTCCCATGTGCCATTGAAGGTAGCATTATTCACATGGAATCAAAAGCTTAAAGGGGTCTAGTATGCTTTTTCACTTAATGCTGTTTGAGCATAAAAAAGATCTGTAAGGTTACAAAGCTCAGTCTACTCCAAAGAGAGATATTTTATTTAACATAATCCACTGTCCAAGAACTACAATGAACAATTTGGACAACATGTTTGTTTGTTTTTTCTCCAAGCTTTGTGAAGTCATAATGTTCTTCATTTAAAACTGGCCTGAGAACAGCTTCCAGAACCACAATGCAGGCTAAGCACAAAATTGTCTACTGAAATGGAGCAGTTCCCACTTAGTCAGTACAATCTGTTGTTTGTGGATCACAACTTGTAAGTATTACATCGTATCTAAAATGTATACGGAAATAATAATAGAAAATAAAAAAAACATACCACTCTGTAACCTCCTGTGAAATCCATGCTGGCAAAGTCAGTGCACAAAATCCATTCTGGACAATCCTCTTGTTTATTAACATTAATTCTGAATCAGGCTTGAAATTGTCCTTAATATCTATTAATACTTCCTTAATATGGATATCCTTAATATTTACATCGGAGTAGAACCATAGACTGTAAAAAAGAGTAGAACTCGCTAAGGGCCATACTATTTCCCAAACACGACGATGCCAATCAATCACAACACACTGGGCCAGTTAACCAATCACAGCTAATTTTGTATTCGGAAGGAGGGGCTTCATCAAAACTGGAACCATGCGCACCATGCGACAGACACGCTCGAGTCAGACTGGACAGAGAGGTGCTGTAATGTAAAATATTTGAAAATTGTGTTTTGAACAATCAAGCATGAAAGCATATTCTAGTTAGCCTGGCATGCCAGACCTACATCAAGATGTTAGGTCTGGGAACTCTCCATTGACATGCCTCAATCCGAGGGGCGGGATAAACGGTTACCTTTCAAAATCCCTCTGCAGGCAATAGGATAACGCTACAACCAACCAGAGCAACGAACGGTTGTGGATGAGTGAGTCCCATGCGTTTTTCCACCAGCGGAGCTAATCGATATAATAAACTTTTGCCGTATCAGGTCGGCAAAACTCCGAACACATCTTCCTTTTTTAAGAATGACTTAAGTGACGTTAAGTCCTCCAGAGTCGCGGCCAAAGCCGATTCGAAAGACTGCTGCATCTTCATTGTTTTCAAGTAGCAGGGAAGACACGGAAATCACGCGGAACGTCATGAACTGTGCCGTCATTGTGTTAAGCCCGCCCGCCGACTCCATACACGATGTGATTGGCCCGACCAGTTTTTGGTTTTTCCAGCTCAAAAGCCTATGGAGAGTTGCTAGACTACACTGGCTGCGAAATAATTTCCGCTGCCGCTAGTGTGCGTCTAGATTTCTAGGCTATATTAGCTACACCCCAAAAACATCAAGACTTCTTAAAAAAAACATAGGTCCTCTTTAAAGGTGCATTGTGTAATACTTAGGAGGATCGATCGGTTGGCAGAAATGCAATATATGTTTTCAGTGATGTATAAAGACCTTACATAATGAACCGTTATGTTTTTATTAACCTTAGAATGAGCCATTACAAACATACACTGCGGGTCCCCTTACATTGAAATAGCCATTTTGCACCACCATGTTTCTACAGTAGGCCTAAACGGACAAACGAGTTTCGTCACTATGTTGTTCTTCGAGATAGCAAGCACAGTTGGGCCGATTCCGGCTGAAATGTGTCAGTGTTGGCTTACTGTCGGCATCGGTGAACAGATAATGGGCCAGATCCTTGCCGACTGTGCATAACACATCTGGCTGACTGATGGCTTTTTCTGTATGGGCCAGTATCGGCTGAAAGCAGTCGTACTGGTGTCAGGTCCATGCTCGGTGTAGCTGTGTGTATATTTACCATCGGCCCGAGTTAGTTTTGTCAGTACCATCTTGTGCATTAGTTTTGTCAGTACCATCTTGTGAGTTAGTTAGTTTGCTTGTGAGTTAGTTTTGTCAGTACCATCTTGTGAGTTAGTTTTGTCAGTACCATCTTGTGAGTTAGTTAGTTTGCTTGTGAGTTAGTTTTGTCAGTACCATCTTGTGAGTTAGTTTTGTCAGTACCATCTTGTGAGTTAGTTAGTTTGCTTGTGAGTTAGTTTTGTCAGTACATCTTGTGAGTTAGTTTTGTCAGTACCATCTTGTGAGTTAGTTAGTTTGCTTGTGAGTTAGTTTTGTCAGTACCATCTTCATTCTTGTGAGTTAGTTAGTTTGCTTGTGAGTTAGTTTTGTCAGTACCATCTTGCGAGTTAGTTAGTTTGCTTGTGAGTTAGTTTTGTCAGTACCATCTTGCGAGTTAGTTAGTTTGCTTGTGAGTTAGTTTTGTCAGTACCATCTTCATTCTTGTGAGTTAGTTAGTTTGCTTGTGAGTTAGTTTTGTCAGTACCATCTTGTGAGTTAGTTAGTTTGCTTGTGAGTTAGTTTTGTCAGTACCATCTTGTGAGTTAGTTAGTTTGCTTGTGAGTTAGTTTTGTCAGTACCATCTTGCGAGTTAGTTAGTTTGCTTGTGAGTTAGTTTTGTCAGTACCATCTTCATTCTTGTGAGTTAGTTAGTTTGCTTGTGAGTTAGTTTTGTCAGTACCATCTTGTGAGCTAGTTAGTTCTCTTACGAGAGTATCTCTCGTACTGCGTAATATCTTACGCTATGGGGAAAACCTCTTTTCCTCGAGATATTGAAGCCAAAAATTATCCTTAATTTTTAATCAATGTAAAACGCTTTGTGGCAGCATGCAGACATAGGCGAAGCAGCTCGCGCGCCTATTGGCTGCCCTGCGGCAAAGGCAGCAGCCTATCAAGAGCGGCTCTGCGTGACGTCTTGACCAATGGGGGCACTTCGCGCACATTTCGTCACGTCCCGCCAGAAAAGGCGTGGTCTCGCCCTATATTAGCAGGTCGATAGCTGATACAAACTGATTTTCATCTCTTCAGCGAAGCCTCACGCATCGCTGGATCCGGAGTGAGAAGCCGCGCCGTCGACGCAAGCCTTCAGCGGGACGAGCCCTCGAGTCTGGAGTCGCTGGCCTTCACCTAGCCGCCTTCAGCCGCCGTACCTGCTGCGCTTTTCGGCGCCCATATCCTTTACTCTGCTGAGAGTGTTTGTTCGCCGTTGCAACTCACACTTCTCCTAACTCTAAAAGAGCAAGCGTCTTTTTAAAGATGCCTTCCTGTCGCTCGTGCCGAGCCCAACTCAGCGACAGGGACCGCCATGTCATCTGCGTTTCCTGCCTGGGTGAAGATCACGCGGCTCTCGCGCTCGCCGACGGCGGATGCCCTCATTGCGAGCTGCTGCCTATGGTGACTCTGAGGACTCGCCTGGCATCATTCTCAGAGCCTGCACTTCTGCCCGCTGTGGTACCGCGCCGCAAGAAGCGCCGTGCTCACCGCGCACCCGAGCTCTCTCCTGCCCGCCAAAGCTCGCCGGTTCGCCCGCCAGCTTCGCCGGCATCGCTCGAGTCGCTTACGGATGGACAACAGCCGCCGTCTGCCACAGCGTCTGCCATTGAGCTTGACGAACCTACCGAGGCATGTTCTCTCCTGGCATCGGATAGTGAGGACTGGGCGAGCTCTGTGGACCTCCCCCCCGCTACCCGCCAGCCCCGTGGGAGACGAGCCGTCATTGAAGCAGAGCTGATGCGTCTGCTCTCTCAAGCCGTGGAGACCATCGGCCTCGACTGGGAGGCGCCCGCGCCACCACCGCGCAACAGACTCGACGGTCGCTTTCTCAGAAAGGATGAAGCCCTGTCACAGTCGAGATCCGCGCCCTTCCTCCCTGAACTTCACGAGGAAGTCGCAAAATCGTGGAACGCCCCCTTCTCCGCCAGGCTGCGTATCTCTTCCTCTGCTGCATTCTCCTCTGTGGACGGTGCGAAAGATAGAGGTTACCATTCCATTCCTCCTGTGGAAACGGCTGTAGCGTCTCATCTTTGCTACAGCCAGATGGCGCTACCATCTAAAGCCTGCCGAGTGACGTCAGCCATGCACGGACGCGCCTACAGCGCCGCCGGGCAAGCAGTTTCAGCGCTGCACACAATGGCTATTCTGCAGATCTTCCCAAGCCGACCTTCTCCAAAAATTGGACGAGGAAGGACAGGGAGCGATCTGCGTGGCGGACTTAAGAAGCGCTACAGACCTCGCTCTACGCGCTGCAAAGGCCGTCGCACAGGCTGTGGGGCGGAACATGGCCTCTCTCACCGTGGCTGAGAGACATTTGTGGCTGACGCTGTCTGAGATGACGGAAGCTGAGCGCTCCGTGTTCCTCGACGCACCCATTTCGCCAACGGGCCCAAAGACCGCGCTCTCGCTCTGCTGGACGCCGCCCCCTCAGCGCGGGCCCCGGCCGAGGATTGAGATCAATAAAGAGTGCATTTTCTGGTGTTCCGGCCACAGCCGATGGTGTTATGAGTGTTGTAAGAATGCCCACGTCCCAGTGCCCATTCCCACACCCAGACACAGCCCGCCACGGTGCAGGGCTAGCACAAATAAAATCGACTCATGTCGATTGTGCAAACAATGTAGTGAACGCGCCCACATCACAGTGCCCGCTTACACTACACGATGCGTGTCCCTTGGTTTCTGTAAAAACGAAACTAACACACATTCAGTTGGTGCGAGCCGACAGTGTTTTCAGTGCAATAAATGTGCCCGCCATCCCGCGGATACAAATTCCAGATACAAATAGCGTCCCATCACAGGCGATTCTTGAGATTCGCCTTCGAGGGCCCGGCATATCAATACACAGTCCTGCCGTTCGGCCTGTCCCTAGCACCCCGTACATTCACAAAGTGCATGGACGCGGCTCTCGCAGCCCTGAGACTCCGGGGCATGCGAGTTTTGACTGATTGTAGCTCGATCTCAATCAGAGCTCATAGAACACAGGGCCACATTACTCGAGCACCTCGAGAGTCTGGGCCTCACAGTCAATTGGGCGAAAAGCTTGCTGTCCCCCAGTCAGAAAATGTATTTCCCCATAGCGTAAGATATTACGCAGTACTCGTTCCCTCTCTAGAGAGAACAGAGGTTACGTTAGTAACCGAGTACGTTTACTTGTGAGTTAGTTTTGTCAGTAGGCCTACCATCTTGTGAGTTAGTTTGCTTGTGTGTTAGTTTTGTCAGTACCATCTTGTGAGTTAGTTAGTTTGCTTGTGAGTTAGTTTTGTCACAAGCGGGCCACTACTAGAATTAAGGAACTCAGCCACCTGAAAAAAGGTTTTGGCAGTTAATTTAAATCCTGAGGAAGATCCTGCAGTGCAGACACAGACCCACGTTTTCGAGAGGAATCATTCAGCTGCAAACACGAGTAAGTAATATAATTCATTTATTGTTCTAGAGTTGTTTGATGTTTAAATTGTCAAGATAAAAATAGTGATTAATATCTAGATGTTTGCTACAGAAGCGTATTGCATTCAGTTGAGGAAAAAAAATCTACTCTCTGTTTTTCTGAATTAACGAGTTAATTATCTCAGAATTACGAGATTTTTTTTCACTCTGTTTTTATAAATTAATGAGTTACTCATAATTTTGAGATAATTAAGTCATTTATTCAGAAAAACAGAGCAAAAACTTTTTTCCATGAAAAATTCCACATGTACCTATTTATTATGTCTATGGGATGGAATGCCCTTCTTTTACTGTCTATGGGAATGTCAGGACACCGGCTCCAAATCGGCACGTGACTCCTCACTCTCAATAGATACACAAGAGAAGCTGCAAAATAGGTGCAGCTTTTTAATTCATTGATTGGCACGTCTTGTGTTTTTGAATGTAACGTAATCTGCTTTTAGAGCAGCACTTTAGAGTGAAAGAAAAATATTAAAGCGAACATCTCTGAATAATGTTATTAAAATGGTAGTTCTCTTAACATTTTTACTGCAGTGGGGTCCCGTTAGTCATAGTAACGTTATCATCCCCATGTGCATGCATGGGGATGATAACGACTATGACTATATAAGCCAACATAAACTGAAGTTTCATCTGAACGCACTGTTTGGAATCTGACACCAACACTACAGATATTTTGGTAACACTACTACAATAAGGTTTCATTCGTTAATATATGTTAACTACATTAGTTAACATGGATTAAGAATGCACAATAGCCTACTTAAGCATAATTAATCTTAGTTCATTTTCATTTTGACATTTACTAATAGATTATTAAATCAAAAGTGAACAGTTTTGTATTAACTAATGTTAACAAAGATGAATAAATAGGCTACTCTAACAAATGTATTGGTCAATGTTAATGTTACTGCAGTTAACACATTAACTAGCCTAATTTTAACAAATGAGACCTTATTATAAAGTGTTGCAATATTTTAAACTGCTGTGTGAACTCTGACAACAACATTGTCAATATGTGCTTAAACTATTGGTTAAGATTTAATATTGACCTCACAATGTATTCCTTTATTTAAAATATGCAGTTCAGAGAAACCCTCCTGGCTAATGTTGCTGAAATGAAGATCAAGAGATCCATGAACTGGCCGCAGATCGAATGGCAGACACAAGATAAGTTTAAATCTATATTAAAAACACAACTCTTTAGCATAAACATAACAGACTTTCACATTTCCACATTTCTATAATTCACATCCGTTAAAAGTAGCTTACACCAAAAGGTAGCTTACACCAAATGTACTTGTTACATCGTAAGAAGAATGGCATCTACGCTAAATGTTAGTCTCTCTGTCTCATTCTGACCCCAAGGTTAGGCTACTGTATTCATCCGGATCTAGTCTGCATCCAGACCAGATGGTGGACCTGCACCCTAAGATGACAAGCCTGAATGCCAGACGAGAACTTCACAACTAGACAAGACCTAGAAACAAACACCTGTGAAGACCTCGTTGACACAACAGTCCTCGGCACAGTCATCGGATCAGATCCACGAGAAACAGACCAGTCCACCACACAGACCCAACGGCCAGCTTCAACTCCCCTCTCACCGACGCCGGCGTGATCTTATGAAGGTAAAGGAGGAGAAAAACTGGATAACATAGATGTGAATTTAAGAACTTGTACAATAAATAGTTGTACTTGAAAACATGTTGAATGTTGAGATTTTCACTCGCAGACAATAGTCACAAACCTGTATTCTGAATGTGAAGCTGCAGACAAGTAGTCACAAATGTGTAAAATGCCATTCACATAAATACAATGACAGACACAAACTTGTATTCGTTCATTCACATTCGCAGTACAACCTCAATTAGGCATTTGCAACATTTCAAATCTGCCATTGCTATTTCAAATCTTCACGCATTGACTTTGCTACTATTTTCGCAATATATTAGATGCGTAACTACCTTGTGCATTTGCAAACTGAATGGCGGTGAGAGAAAGGCGGGGCAATTAAAAAAGTTGCAATGGCAGATTTGAGAAATTGCAAATGCCTAATACAGGGTTTTCACATTGGAGGTTTTCAATTTGGAGCTGTGAGTGTAAATTTTATTGTACAAGTACAAATATTTATTGTACAAGTTCTCAAATTCACATCTACATGCTCTCCAGTTTTGCTACTCTTTTACCTTGGTGTAATCTTTTCCAATCTTCAAGCAAAAGGAGCTGAATGAAATACTTTGAATGATATCAATCCACAATCTGACTTGTGAAGCAGCCTGGAATCCTAACACACACCATGTTCGTTGTTTGGCCAGAGGAGAACTGGCCCCCCGACTGAGCCTGGTTTTTCTTTCTTCGTTTTGCCACTGTCGCCTCTGGCTTGCTTATTTGGGGACACTTATTCTTAATACTGTTCGGCCTGCGTTGACACCATTATATGAGAACTGAACTGAGTTGGACGATGACATCACTGTTTTCTGCAGAGCTGCTTAATAATGAAAATTGACTCTTTATAATTTATATACTTTATACAGTTATTTAACAGAACTGAATCAACACAGTTGAATTCAGCTGAACAATGACACTATTTTCTTTTTAGAGCAGCTTTACAGCCAAATTGAACTCTGTTTGCATCATTAATAATTTTCCTGTTTAACACTGTAAAGCTGTCATTACTATATATATTTAATATGCTATATATTTAATAGTGACTTGACATTTGCAAAAATGATAAAAATGATATTCGCAATAACACATCGTTTTACCGAATTAAGTAAACCTAATTTATTAAGTTATCTTTGTAAAGAAACCTCATAGCTTATCTGGCTCTCTGCTGTCTCAGACGACATCTTTTCCTATCGACCACCGTAACTTCTGTTGCAGTTCACAACCTCACCACTAGATACCGCTAAATTACAGTGCAATTTTAAGTGTTAAAAAAAAAAGAAGCAAAAAAAAAGAAAAGTGGAACAGAGCTAGCCTGGGAAAACCCAGACAACTTCCGGCAAATTTAGATTTGCTCTGAAAGTTAGTCTGGCAAAGAGCTCATTCAAGCCCATTTCCAATCCGTCGAAATCGAGGCAGCAATAAGAAACGTTGGGGCGGGCTTTACACGATGACGATAGCGCTGGGATTTTGAAGCAGATTTTGTAGCCTACATTACAAAGATGGATGCCGCCGTCGAACATCACTCATTCGAATCAGCTATCGCGTCTGTTTTAAGCGATTTGAACGTTTCCTTTTGTTAAAAACCGAGCAAAGAACAACACTCGGGAGATGTTTCTCCGCCGCTCTGCATACGTCATCTCCTTCTTCTTCTTCTTCTTGTATTTCCGGCAGGCTAGACGCAGCTATGGCGTATTGCTGCCCTCCTCTGTTCTCTAATCGCTATATACAACTTTAATACTGTTTATCTATATCTTTTTATATACTCCAATATTTCGCAAATACTCCATCAATTTTTTTACTTTTTCCCAACTGTCCAAATTCAATAAAGAGCATAAATTAAAAACAGTTTCTCCTGTTGCTCCCAATTCCCTAAACAATTTATTCCTTTGCTGAGAGTACCTCCTGCACTGCATTAATATATGCACCACTGTTTCCTTTTCTCCACATTCACACTGTCCATCAGGATGTTTACCAATCAGAGCCAGCCCACCCCTCAGCCCACAATGCCCAAACCTCAATCTAGATAACACTACTGCATCTCTTCTCTGATATCTATAATTACATCTGTCTTTCTCTACCATTTTTTGTACTGAGTAATACGCTCTCCCATTCCTTTCACAATCCCATGACCTTTGCCACATTCTTTTACTGACCTATTTATTATTTCCGTGTAATCTGGTAACCCATGCTGCAAATCAAGTTGAACTCTTTCCTCCTTCACTGCTTTCTTTGCCACCTCATCTGCCTCCTCATTACCCTCCACACCCATGTGTGCCGGCACCCACAAAACCCCCACCTCATTCCCTGCTTTATGAATTCTATACAACGTCATCTCCTTCATCGCTCTGATTGGTTTTAGGTCTATCCGCGATGTCCGTTGGTGACGCCCCTCTGGAAATGATTTGTCTATGACGCTTTGCCAGACCATAACACAGTTACAACTGAGAATGGTCTGGTTTTAACCAGGCTAGAACAGAGCAGCACCATGTGCAAAGATGGCAGACACAGTCCTTCTCCCAGGGCAGTCTTCAAAGTTAGCTCAAAATGCATAACACAGCAAGATCCCAGGAGAAAGACAGAATATTCCATTCGAATGGAGGATGGAAATAAACAGCTTATGCTTGAAAAAACAGCTGGTCACATAATTGACTGACTGCTAATATTCAACATGCATTTTTTTTAATATTTTTTTATATTCAACATTCATGTTAGAGTGTGCTACATTTGCTGTCTGCTTAAGAATATATATAACAAATACAATATTTGGGCAAATTTTCAGAACAGGCATTCACAGTTCTGCCATTACTAAAGCTGTGAACAATGATGGAAAACATTTTACCACATGATTGAATTACAGCCTTCTTGAGAACTTACTTTCTCTTAAAACAGAGAGGTTGCCATCTTATCTTTTAGTAAAAATAAAAATTTCACTGACTTTGAATCACTTGATGGGTCCTGCTCCAGCAGAGCAACTGCCACTGAGATGAAAGGGAATTATAATAAGCTTTGTCTAGTTATGGCACATGGCAATTTCATTTGTCTGTCATTTTACAAAAGATACAAATAATTCCCAAAAGCACGGGTTATTAAGTGGAATTCAGAAGTCTCTGGCAGAGTACAATAAAAGCCACACATGGCAATTTTATTTGTTTGTCATTTTACAAAAAAAAAAAAAATCTCTAAAGCACCGGTTATTAAATGGAATTCAGAAGTATTGGCAGAGTACAATACAAACCAGTGCCAAATTTACCAATGCCATAATTTAGCCCACCCTGGAGGAAGAAAAAAACATAAAATCCATTATAAAACCAACACTGCCATCTGTTGGATAAAAACTTCCATTTTATTAGATCAATAGAAAATAATTGAGCAACAGGTTAAAACTCATAGTTTACAGGAGGTCACACGAACAGACGTTTAAAAGGAGGGGAAAACAGACATCAGTTTTCAGAAGTCAAACATCCTGCAGTCACACATACTCCAAGCGCTCCCTTCCATTTTGAGAAGCCGGCAAATACCGTCCCCCACCAGACGGCCTTCCTTTCGGGCAAGAACTGCAGAGAAGGCCTCCACCAACCAGCATGAGAACCGCTGCCCCCCAGCAGATAAAGATGGCTGCTCCCAACTCCCTCTTCTGAGCTTGGGCCACTAGAGGATTGTAGAAGTCTCCAATGACCCTATGGGCAGTCCAACTAGATGGCACCAAAGCCAAGACTCCTGCAGTGACAAAGGCAGCCCCTCCTACTGCAGCAACCCGAGCCTTTGCGAAACCGTCTGCCAAGCAGTTAGTACATTTACCACCTGCAAAACTGGCAAATATGCCTACTAGACCAACAAGCGAAGCAATAATAAGGATAGCTCGAGAGGCTTGTAGGTCTTGAGGAAGAGCTAGCATGGAGTCGTACACTTTACACTGCATTTGACCAGTGCTCTGAACCACACAATTCATCCATAGTCCCTCCCACATGATCTGCGCTGTCACAATGTTGTTTCCAATAAAAGCAGTCACACGCCATAGAGGAATCGCACATGATATGATGATGCCCAGCCAGCCAAGAATTCCTAGTGTGGTTCCAAGAAGCTGTAATCCAGTAGACATGTCTGCGAAAAGAGGGAGAAGCCAATAAACCAAAAAGGAAAGAGCACTAGAGCACTGGAAGTAATGCAAGCAATGATTTAAAAAAAAAAAATTTAGAGACAGCAGGCAAATTATTAGTAAATCAGTGGAGTATTAAAAGCCTTTATTCTTATTTTGGCTGGTCACATTTTTGCCCTGCTGAAAAAAAAAAAAAAAGCCTATGCTGGTTGACTGGCTTTATTGTCTTCCAGCATGGTTATAGCTGGTTAAGCAAGTTGTTTTAGAAGAATTTCAACCACTTTTCCTGGTCTTGATGGGGACCACTTAACCAACCAGATAAAACAGCTGAGCACCAGCTTGACCCGCTTTTAAAACAGCAAGACCTGCCAAGGATGGTTCTAGCTTTCTGATTTATTGAAAAGTTAAGCAAAATTTCTTAAATGTTACAGAGAGAAATTTCACTAGTCTGTAACAAATCTCCACGATAAACATCTCTTACCTGAGAACTTTCAGTGATATTGATAAGCTTGCAACTTATAACACCCACACCAATCAAATCACAATGATTTTGACAAAATTCTGAAACAAGCACAAAATGCTTATGTGCAAGAAAACAATTATTTTAAAAGCCTTGATTCACGCCAACAAAAACTTCCGTGTGCTCCTTTAAGTTATATTGCTCCAATAGCATGAATATGCTGTTGATTACTATCTATCAGTGATTGGCTGATTATCAATCAGTTTAATTACTGGTTTGTAGTTTAGCACGCTGTACTACTGATAACGCTGACTGTTCATTATTAAACTATTCATTATTACAATTAATTATCAATTACTCACTTACATTTCGCCCGATGATTTTACGCATCTTCATAAACCTTAAATAAAACGCCCATGATTGTTAAACATGTTGGTTTGGAGGCATTAAAGGCATGGGCGTGTGAGTGTTTGGAAAACTTAGTTAATTAGAGAGACGATTAAAGTGATTTTGACAACTTATTTGTTTTGGTGTGTTTATTACAAAACAGAAAAATATATAGGTTCTTGCCTAACCAATCAAATGTCCAGATTGAGGATACACTCGGACTACCGTTTGATCGAAAGGGTCGTCGTCCAATCACAAAGGAAACATTTAATGCTCAGTAGCAACTGACAGGGCATTCCACCAATCAAATGCTTCCGATGGGCTGTCTTTACACTCACGGTAACATTCGTGGTCTCTGTTGTACGCGCTGGTTTAGACAAGCAGTATGGCGGAAGAAGAGAGTGAATTGGAGTTAGACAGGTTTAAGAAAGAACTGGAGACTTTGTTAAAGACTAGAGCAAACGACGAACGCGGATTTCAGAGCAAGACGTACTGTGAAAGGTTTTGCGAGGTAAGATGACACTGAAATGGACGAAGGCATTTGCAAGCTTTTTTTTAAAAGCAAACAGAGATGTGCTAACCAGTGTTAGCAGCATGTCAGCAGATTCCCCTCCCCCAGTGTACAGCCACCGTGAGCCAACATTTACACAGTATTTTACCTCTATCTACAGGTGTTTTCAAAATACCGTAGGAGTAGATCTCAATAGAGCGATTGTTCATTTCCGATCACGATTTATGGAGGACGTACTGTCACTTTCTCTCAGTTAGCTCCATTAGCCTAAAGTGGCTAACGGTTAGCATTCCTAAGTTGCATTCCAAAACAAGCAGTCTGCAGAAGATTTAAGCGTCTTTACTCGTCGTAATATTTTATTAACCAGCGATTTCATGAAACCCTAAACGGGCAAACCTAGTCTGATAAATCAGTATGCACGACTGTAGGGTGTTAAATGATAGAATAACTCGATGCTGTCAGTGTTAGCAGTGGTTGATGTCCTAATAACCAGTCTCTGTAAAGGTTGGATTTAAACCGCTGGTTTCTTCCCAACAGTTATCCAGCAGATTTTAATTTCGAATGAAATGGTTGCTAAATGAATTAATCTAGCCTTCTCTTTAAAAAAATAAACTTTTTATGCCGTTTTACGAAAGTTTGATTGATGTTTGATGTTTCGTAATTTGTATCCTGTCATGGACATGAATGGCAATGACTCCCATGATTATAAACAAACACTAGAAGTCACCTGACAGTAATGCTTTCTATTTTTAGAAGCACATAGTGATAGTAATATATTTAGTCATTCTACTCTTTCTGTTAAATGTCTCTCTTTTTTTATTTTAGTTGGTGGTGGAGCAAACCGGGCGATGGCAAGTGCCTCTTCCCCAACTCCAGGTGTTGCGGAATGCCCTGTGCTCTTTTGTCCAGGGTGTGGCATCCTTTCCTCCAGAGTGTGAGCATGTACGCTACACACTGAGTAGTCTGGCCCTGTGAGTCTGCACTTCTGCTTTTGCCATGAAATAGAAAATAGACAATTTGTATTTATTCTAAATGTTTTATTTGATTAATTTATTAATCTTACTCTTTAAGTGAGTGAGTGAGCCCCTTTACACTATCCCTTTAAAAGGGTAGTTCACCCAAAAATGTCAATTCTGTCATTAATTACTCACCCTCATGTTGTTCCAAATCTTTAAGACCTTCGTTCATCTTTGGAACACAAATTAAGATATTTTTGATGAAATCTGAGAGCTCTCTGATCCCTCGATAGACAGCAATGCCATTACCACTTTCAAGGCCCAGAAGGGTAGTAAAGACATCTTTAAAATAGTCCATGTGACTACAGTGGTTCAACCTTAAGGTTATAAAGCGAAGAGAATATTTTTGTGTGCAGAAAAAGAAAAATAACGACTTTATTCTATTTATTCTCTTCTGTGTCAGTCTCTGACACTGTTCATGTGAGCACCACGACGCATGCATGGAGCCGGCCGATACTGATCCGGCATTCTGATGTAAAACCCGGAAGCAATGCACTGTTTACACCATGAACGGCGCCAGAGACTGACACGGAAAAGAAGAAATTGTTGAATAAAGGTTTTTTTTTTTTTTTTTTTTTTTTAGTACACAAGAAGTATTATTGTCACTTCATAACCTTAAGGTTGAACCACTGTAGTCACATGGACTATTTTAACAATGTCTTTACTACCTTTCTGGGTCTTAAAAGTGGTAATGGCATTGCTGTCTATATGGAGGGGTCAGAAAGCTCTCGGATGTCATCAAAAATATCTTAATTTGTGTTGTGAAGATGAACAAAGGTCTTACAGGTTTGGAACGACATGAGGGTGAGTAATTAATGACAGAATTCTCATTTTTGGGTGAACTATCCCTTTAACGGCGCACCCTCATGTTGTTCCAAAACTGTAAGACTTTCGTTCATCTTCGGAACACAAATGAAGATATTCTTAATAAAATATATCCAGTCAAAGTGGTAGTTGCATGGAGTCGTAGACTGTCAATAGAGGGACAGAAATCGCTCAGATTTCATTAAAAATATCTTAATTTGTGTTCCGAAGATGAACGAAAACCTTACGGGTTTGGAATGACATGAGTGTGAGTAATTAATGACAGAATAAATTTTTTTTGGTGAACTAAACCTTTCATCGAAATTAACTTGCCCTCTCTCTTGCATCAACTTCCCTGATGACGTGTTTACCGGAGCAAGTGAGCGCCGAAAGCTTCTGATTCTTACACATTTTGTTCATTGTGATAATCATAAATACAATCGGCAGAAGTTAAAAGCTAAATGTAGGCAATAAACAAACTACACCACGGTCGCATGAGTTCATTGTCACCATCACTAAGCTACTCTTTCAGTCTTTATTTTAAAAAAAATTTCCCTGAGAGTTTGAGTTTTAATAGTTTGCAAGAGCGTGATTATACAGGCAATGAGGCTGTGAAAGCGAACTAGTGATGGATGAGTTTACCTGTTCAGCTGATGGTGTGATTTAGCCGACCTTATTTCAAACATTTAGTCAAAAACTCATTCAAAAAAAGTGCTAAAATGCAAACTCGTTTCCGGGTTTTGGCCTACAGAAGTACGTCATCCCTGCACCAATCTATAACAAACGTCAAAAAGTCCCACCCTACATTTCTTCTTGTTCTAGAAGCAGTTTCACTTTTATATATGTCGCAATAGGAAAGAAAAGACTACCACAAAGTTCTTCCGTTTCATGCTGACTTTACAGGTGCTGTAAAACTTAATTAGAACAAATTAGTAAAACTATTTAGGAAAGTAGAACGTACGTCTGGTAAAACTGAGCACTCTTGTCGTCATTTGCTTACTTTCATGTTGTTCTAAACCTGTATGACTTTCTTACTTCTATGGAACACAAAAAATATTTTGAAGAATGTTTGTACCCAAACAGTTTTGGTTTCTATTGCCTTCCATTGTATGGACTTAAAAAAACACTTAACACAATAACTCTTATGTTCCTCAGAATTTGCGAATACTCACCAAGCTGGGCATTTTGACAATTTTTGTTGTGTATTTAACCAATTAGGCGTGAAAGTTCACTTTGCTTGTCCGTGTTCCACTCAGTCTTGGAGCGCCTTTCGCGGCTTAATGCAGTTTTGATAACTCTTGTTGTCTAGCATGTCCTGCAGTTTAGTAACAGTAGACTGTATTTTACTGTTTACTTGAATGTAGTAAAGCACTTTTAGCTGCGCATAGAAAAATTGTCTGATCGGGTCTTCTGATTGGCCTTTATAGAGACCATCGATCAAACTATATGAAGCTGTTATCGGACGATAACGATTGTCCACATCAAAAATTACAAACATAAAGATAACTATAAAATGAAAATTATATCGTCCAGCGGAGTGATTCCAACTATATCGTTACTCTGTGCCGTTATCTAGCTGGTGTGGACTGTTTTCTTTAATATTGAGAGGCTCTGATAATATTTCTCCACCTCCTGATATAAAACTAATCCTGTCTGAAAAGGTCTGAAGATATAAAAGTGGCTAACATGCTTACCGTATTGTTTATTGGTGCAACAGGTTGTAAAAGTGAATAATTACAGTCAACTCATTTTTTTTTATTTGCAGGAGTATCTTTGAACTGCTGTTGTTCTTTGGAAAAGATGAATTCATCGAGCATCCTTTAAAAGATATTCTAGACTCATTCCAGGTAATCACATGACATCAATCCTATTATTCTTGGGGAGCATCATGTAGAATTCTGTTCTTTAACCTTTCAGTGGTTATCTTGTTGTGTCACTCGTATGTTTCCATTAATATGGTTTCATTTTTTTTCTTGTCTATTCTAGGACTGCTATGCGAGCCTGGTAAGACACCAGAATGTTTACCTTCTGCAGGTTAGGCATATTATTAAAGATGGAGGGCCTTGGGCAAACCCTGTACTTCAGGCCATTCTCAAGGATTCAGAGCTACCACAGGAAGATGGTCAGTCTATCGAGCTTTTGTTTAAAAACAGTGTATCTTGATCAAGTAATCTTTACCTTGGATTTTCTAAACTGTTAATGGAGTTGATTATTATCATTTTTAATTGCTATTTTTGTTCGTAGTGGACAAGTATCTGAGTTCAGAAGTATCCATTTTCTTTGAGCTGCGTTTGCGATACCTTGTGGCATGTGAGAGGCTTCCGGAGGCCTTGGCACTGACAAGGAGATGCATCCGGCACTCTGTTGTAGGGAGGCATCTCTATTTCAAGCAAGCCTACCTCATCTGCCTTCGGAGAGCTTCTCTTTGTGAGCGCTTGTACAAGGAGGTGAGTGAGAAATTCTCTTGGTGTGAAACGGGCCTTATACACAGTCCACTTTTTTTTGGCAGTTTGCATACCTGAACAATAGCAAAGATTCTCCGTTCCTTATTGTGGTTTATAGGACTTCTGACTTTTCTGGACTTTTTGGTGTTTCCTAGTTGTGCATTAAAGTCCTGCCTTGAAATGATTTGCCCTGTTTGGTTATGTATTAATAGAGCTTTTGGTAACACTTTCTATGAAGTCCATGCTTATAATGAATTACAGCTCCATTTATATTTAAGTATTACTATTTTCTAAATATATTTATAAGGACTCATTAAGACCTATACTGGATTATAAGAACAGTTATAGTTACATTTCGATATTTTTATAATTAAGTTAGGTCTGCAACAACTAATCGATAAAATCGATAATAATCGATCATGAAAATTGTTGTCAACGAATGTCATTATCGATTAGTTGGTCTGCTTGCGTCACGGGGAGCGTTTACTGGTGATTGGTTGAAACAGGCCAATCATGATGCTCTCTGTCTTACATGCGCTTCATGAGGCACACATGCAAGGTCTCTGCTGTGCGCGCGCGCTACATGGTTTGGAGCACAGTCTCTTCTGTCTCGCATGCACGCTCTTGCTTGCTCGCTCTAAATTCCGGGAGTTTGAACTAATTTGCGGGCATCAGGGAGCCGCTATCGGGTGATTCCCGGAACTTCCGGGAGACTTGGGATGTCTGTATTTTGTCTCGAGCATCAGGTTGCGCAATCAGTTCGCTCGCAACATAAGTGATGGATTAAAATAGCGCTATCGCAGAAATAGGTTAAATTAAAACGGTGTTTACAAGTGAAGCACTAAATATAAAGGCAGTTAATAACAGCAGCAGTAAAAGATTGTTTTTTATTCACTGTACTCAGTGGTTTTCAGCGAATGCTTGTGCACTGCACTAATGCATCATTTTTCCTGTCCTTTTAATCAAGCCTGTTAGTTTGCTGCGTACCTCCATTCCGTTCTCTTTTTATAGCATTTGTCTACTATTAAGTTTTAATTGTTTTTCAAACGCGATCTACTGCGGCTCTACGTTCACATGCTTGTTTTCAGTCTTTCTATATTTATTTTATCAATTTATCCTTATAATTCAATTAATTTTAAATAAAAATTTAATGATATATTTTAGATGTTTTTAGTTTATATCTTCACATCTGAACAACATGTCCGTGTAAATTTGTTTTAACAAAAATTGTGTATTTTAATTTTTAATAATAGCAATTAAAAAAAAAAAATTATTTATGGTTGTCAACTTGCCATCAGCAATTATCATTAAAAACAATGCAAATATTGATATTAGAAAAACTCAATGTGTGGCTTTTACACTTTTTAAATTACACTTTTACACATAAATACCCTGATTTAGGGTTTTATTTAGTTATAATAAACAAAAAATCAAATTGAATTTATCCGATTAATCAATTAATTAAAAAAAACAACAATCATCTGATTAATCGATTATCAAAATAATAGTTAGTTGTAGCCCTAAATTAAGTCATGGATTTGCTTTTTCAATGCGCATGCTCATAATCCATTATACGCTGATTTATAAGTATTAATTAGTTAGTCGTATGGATCCATGAATGTATTTATAAAGATGCAACCTGCATTGCTATAATGTTATTATATTATAGTTGTCAAATAAGTGAATATATTGTTATTAATAGCCATGTTGTGTTCTTATAAATACTTACTGTGAGTGATAATACAGTTACTAACCTCTATAACTGCATCATTGATGGATTTCAGTAAAGTGAAAACATAGGATGCAATTTTCCTCAAGCAAATGTTAAGAAATTATGAAGATGTGCTCATTATACATTTTAAGTTATTTACTTGTAAATGTAACTAATAAGCAATAATTCCTGTTATAAATAAAAATAATGGGGAAAAAACACAGAAATCATTAATGCAAATAGTTGTTTTTTTATTTTATTTTTTAATGTCACATACTAGCAAAATGCTGCATCAATATTTTTGTAAGTATAATTACAACCTGCTATAAACAATACCATGCATATGGCTGAGATATACGTAATTCATAACTAATTGGTACAGCAAACAAGTGTCTCTGGAACTATTTTATATTTGATAATTTAAAAATTCGTGTATAATGGATTATGAGCATGTGCATTGAAAAAGCAAATGCATGACATCTAACAGGGCTCTAGAGTCGCACCAGTAAGTCGCACCAGTGCACCTAACGTCCTCACATCCGCTGCCTCTCCACGAACGAAGCGTTTGTTCTCCTTTGATGGAACTCACACTCATGGTTGGATCATATCGTGGTCTAAACCAATCTGAGACGGTGATGGGGCGGGTCTTTGCCTCTGATTGGCTGTGGTCCAGATATTCCTGTAGGCCTACACTGCTTGTGCTCCGTGATTAAAATTGCGACCTGAGCACCAGAGAATCAGGCCTCGTTTACACTGTCAGTGAAATGTGACCCAATTCCGATTTTTTGCTCATATGTGACAGATCGGATGTGTTCTATGACCGTGTAAACAGGAATTCGGATTCGGATATTTGAGATCGGTTTCAGGCCTCGTACATATGTGGAAATAAATCAGATATGTGCCAATGCGACTGTCATGTAAACAGGCAGATCTGATTTTCTGAGGCATTAGGCTACGTGTCCGCGGTTTAATGACGAGAGCAACCCCGACGCGCATCTGCAAAGGGACGGATGGCCTGACGAAACGTTGTATCGTCGTAGGAGAGGAATGTGGACAAACGTTGACACAACATATCAAAGGTTGGCTTGCTCATCCTAAAATTTCGGACCCACTGCTCCTCGTTAAAGCCCGCCACGATCTCATGAAAGTGCGTCTATTGCACGAATTTTATTTATCGTGCCATTTACACCAAAAATAGTTTTTGCGTGCATGATACGCACTTTATGGCGTTTAATACGCACGTTCACAGTGCGAATGATATGCACGCAAAACTATTTTTTTGCGTATAAATTGCACGAGAAATAAAATTTGTGCTATAGATACGCGCTTTCATGAGATCGTGTTGTATGTTCCCACCAGTCCTGAGATCTCTCTCGCTGCGCGTTCGTCCATCTTGTGCAAGAAGAACCCCCTTTAAACATGCGCGATGTTTCAGATCTATGTCAAGTGTAAACACATGAATCTGATATGGGTCACAATTTAAAGCTCCAGTCCGTAACTTATTTGGGTTAAAAATTATCCAAAATAAATTTGAGCAAGTACATAACCAGCCAGTGTTCAAAACTATCTGCTTGCCTTAGCTCGATTTAAAGCGGTAAGCTTGTAATGATGTTTTTAATTCCAGTGGTACTGGTGGATTTCCGCGGGAGATTCGAGCATGTCTTTGCGTCATTACGTCACATCTGTACACATAAAGAAGGAGTCTCGGCTAGTAGACTATATTGCGTGTGAGGATGTTGGAGGAGAAGATTTATAGCCTTTTCTCACAGCACTTGATATAATTAAAACTAATTTGATTGTGAATCCAGAAAGGTTCAAACGACAATCAAATAATGATTGTCGTTTGACAATCACCTGTGAGGTGATTAAGTGACAACTAGAGATTCACCTGTTGTAAAATGCAAAAGACTTTGGACTGAGAGTTTGGGAAAAGAGACTGCAACCGGGCCGATGCGAAAACGAGGATAAATATCTGAAGGTCAAGAAAAGTAGGCCTGTTCCCCCCAAAACACTCTCCCTGGTCAATGCTCCGACAACAGCCCAGACATGGAGCTACTTCAGCCATCAGTTCAGGGAAGCACTTTTAAACAGTAGCACTTTCTATTTCTATTTTGAAATGTTTTATTTTGCTTAAAATGTTTTAGTTTGGCAGCTCAGTGAAGCACTTTAAAAAAAAGATTTTTTAAAAAGATTTTTATATACTGTGTAATTGTGCTTCAAATAAAAAAAAAAGTTTTTACCTACACCTTATTCTTGTTTAAAACCATTTACATTATATATATGTATGAATGTATATGGAGCGTGATAAAAAGGTGACCTTGAAATTGTAGCGTTAAAGGCGATGCGAGCCCAGGAAAAATTTGGGTCCACCTACATTTTGTGCTGGTGCACCTACATAAAAAAGGTTAGGCGCAACAGTGCAACCAAGGCAAAAAGTTTGTCTGGAGCCCTGTCAAAGAAATTATAAAATGTGAGACCGGGATGCATAAAATAGTCGGCCGCTGGTTACATTTTTAAAATAATTTCCTGACTCTTTTGGTGGTCTCTTAATTTGACTACTCACAATAATGCAAAATTTGAGACTTCCTCATGGCATCATTTTTGAGACTTCATGAGACAACATAATTTTTGTCTTATCACGTGGTGGTTTCAAAACTGTTCAGAAAAGATCAAATTTTGCTCTGCAGAATGTATATAGTATGTACCATAGGGTAACATCAACAGTGAACCTCAGTCAGCAATTAAGAAAAAATGAACAGTCAGAGGTATATCAAATACAGTTATATTTGTGGATAATTTTGTCAATATTCAATAAAATATATTTTTTTGAATTGCAGTGTTTATCACACTAGTGTGCTTTAGTGTTTAACCAGGAAGTTTATTTGGAAATGCTTTTATTTTGTACAAAATGGAACAAAGTCACACTTGTGGTGTTCCTGGACTGGTCCAAAATTTACCAGCCTATCAATAATAGCTTATAAATCACTTGTTATGCTATATTATCAGCACAATTTGGATTTAATCTAATTTAGGACAGGTTTTGTATTTATTTTGTAAACTGATTGATCATAGGTCTCATCGATCTGAGCTTATGTTGGTCAAAAAAGGCCATCCATTGAAAATGAATGGGGGAGGTCGAAAATAAGAGAAACGTGTTCAGGAGCATGTTCATCGTGTTCATGTTCACATGTACACGTGTGCTTGCAAAGATAAAGGCCTCGGACCTGTGCATGTATAGGTAGATGCACACTCGCTCTACCACGCTTGCACACACTCATCAATCAATGAGGCCTAAGATCAATCAGTTTAAAAAATAAATACAAAACCTGTCCTAATTGTTAGAAAACAAAAAGATTGAATACAATATTTGGTGATAATATAGAATAACAAGTTATTTACAAGCAATTTTTAAAAGGCTGGTCAAAGTTGTTGCAGGGTTTTCAACAAGAACCCTTTGCATTACAAGCATAAGTGTTCTCATTTGAAAGCAGCCAGTTTGTTGTCAGAATTAGTCAAAATTAATTATTGTCATGAAAAAATATTAAGGGCTTAAATGTATTGTGAAGTTATTAATATAATTTATTTGTATGAAATGTCTTCATTAAAAAAAATTAAATTGGCCTTGTTGCAATCTAGAAATGCATTCTCTCTATTGTTTTGTGGTGCACTGCAAACTGCCCCATTCAGTTTCAGTCTACCCTATTATTCTTTTGTCTTTATTATAGATTTACTGATGACTTTCAAATCACACTGTTTTAACCCCTAATTTATTTGATCAAACTTCTCACTTTACCCTTTTGCTTTGTATCAAATGCCCTTCTTAAAAAAAGAAACATTCCAATGATCTTTACTTTGTCATAAAACATAATCGCTCCTGGTAACAGGTGCATTAGGACTAGCTAGCATATTAGCTTAGCACAGCATAAAAACAACAATTTCTGAGAATAAAATTAGCTTTATAACGACAGTCGAGAGTTTAAAATGAGATTCTGTGATCCCATGTGGCTTCTTACAGAATGAGGCAGAAAATGTAGTATTTTATAGTTTTCTGTACTGTGATAAAGAGTGTTGCTTTATAAATATACTTTATTCTTATGAAAATACCTAGGATGGCTTGAAAAACACAGATAAACCATATATCGTCACAATCGTGTGTTTATTGTCTTCAGGTTTTATCGGTCAAACCATCTTTATATGCATGTTTGTCAGCTGCAGTGATCTCTGGATGCCTTTGAAAGGGTTTTCCTGGAACGTCTATGACTTTATGGTCTGGTTTCATAGACAGGGTTTAGTTTAAACCAGGATTAGGCCATAGTTAAATTAGGACATTTAATTCGCTTTTATAAAATGTGTTTGGTGAAGCTGAATCAAGTTAAACAATGTCAAAACAGCATTCATTATGGTTTGTCGCTAAGGTGCCATGGGAGGTTATTAGTTTACATTGCATTTGCATGGCTGGGTCAGTCTGTATCTTTGCAAATAGTAAATTACATTGCTAACTGTATGCTAGTAAACTAATTGCTATGTGCCATTAATACTTTTTTCATACGTTTCAAAATGTGTGCTTAGGTTAGGTGAAGTTTGCAGCCATGTTGCTGTGGAACAGTGTGTAAAGCCGCGTTTCCACCGCAGGAACTTTCCCCAGGAACTAGGGACTTTGGGGTGGTACTCCGTGTGTTTACACCGCAGGAACCAGGGTCTAAATGAAGTTCCGGGTAAATATTTCCCCCTCTGATAGTCCCTGTTCGTGAGGTAGTTCTTTTTCAAAGTTCAGGAACTTTCAGCGGTGGGACTTGGGTGCTGAACATGCTGATTGGTTGAGTTCATGCCACATTTTGATTGGTTGACTTGATTGATTGACATGCAGCATTTTATTTCAACCACCATCTGTTGTGTTGCGTGCAGTAACAGTTGTCTGCTCTTCGAATCAACAATGGAGTATAAAAAAATACCACCGATGATGAGGTTCAGGCTTTATTAAGCTTAAATTCAGAGGATGACATCCAGCGGGAACTGTAAAGTCACAGACGTCACAGAACTATTTGCCTAATCTTCACAGTACTTTAGATCGTGGTGGAAACGCAGACAGCAACAGGTCTGGGGGGAAAAAAGTTCCTGGGACAAATTGTTCTTGGTAATTTCGGTGGAAACGCGGCTTAAGAGAGGGTTTGAATGCGCTATGTGGAACATCTGAGGCCTGTGTGTGGTCACTAATAAACAAGGTGCATGCAATTCAATGCTGGGTATCATGTCTGTTCTAATGCATAAACATGTATTACTAATTTTAGATTTTTAAAGTAGATAGATACTTGCAGATTAGTAAATATACAAAGCAACTTTGCTCTTTGTCTGGCTGGCTTTGAAATGTTGATGTCTTCCACTGGTTTTGGACCAATCTAAAAACCGTTTAGAATAGAACATACAGAATATACTTTTTAGGTCCTTGAAGGGGAACATTTGTAGAAACCTGATAAATGACAACATAGTAATTATGCTCCTATATGGTTTTCAAGTATACAGTCACATACAGATATGCAACACAACACACACATACTCCGCTAACAACCGAGACATAAACTGACGTAACGCGTGGAATGTCCTGCAAGGATGATCGGCTGAATCCTGTCTCCCTGTAGCACTGTCTTTGGCGTCTTACGTAACGGACATTGCAGTTTATTGCTCTGGCAACAGTCCTCATGCAGCAGGACTATGTTCATGCAGGTGATCAGGGGCCCTGAGTCAGCAGAAAGGTCTCTTTAGTGTCCTAAGCTGTGCAATAATTGTGTGGTTAATTGAACAAGCATGAAAATCTTTATTTTAAACCCTTTTTGTAGTCTGGATTTATGGGGTCATCTGATGGCTTTCCTAAAGACAAAAGTAGAAAAACAATTATTATTTAGCTTAATCTGGTTAATGTACAATCTTTATAAATACTACTGTCGTTGTGTAATGCATCAGTGCATTTTGGAATTAACATTAGCCAAGCTTATAACTTTTATCACTTGTAAAGAAATCCTGTTAGCCATTGTTACACAATACATTTACTGTAACGTGATACTAATTGCATGTGTCATCTGACTATAGCTAACTAATGTGAACTGCTTCTTTCCTAATTATAGCCCAAAGAAAATTTAAAAAGGAAACAGAAATAAAAACTTGGCCTTTTTTCACTACACGCGTATCAAAACGCAAGGTAAATCGCTACATATGTAAGCAATGATGGAGCCACAATGCTAGCTCAAATTATGCTGCATCATACTTAAACAGTTAACGTAAAGAAATATAAATAATTCAATGGAAAATATAATTTACTTACCAATCAAACAATTACTTGACATTCAGGCTATGTTTACACGGAAACGATCTGAAGAGAAAACGCAAAAGTGGCGTTGCGTTATCACTTTTTATTCTGCGTTTAGACGAGCGTTATGGTTGGGAAATCCGCGTGCATATGGTGACGCAAAAGTGTGTGAAATTTGATGTAGTATGCACTCCAGGCGGCTAGGTGGCAATGTGAAGCACTGCCACACAACACCAATATCTTAGAATATTTTGTACAACTGCTGAGAAGACTCTTGTATGTTTTTCAGAGCTGCTAGTGCAACTTGAAGGTCCGACGTATGGAAATAATCTGACATGTTGGTTGTTATTTTCCTGTTCTGGCGTACGCGACGAGAGCCACCGTGAGCAGATTTGCGTTTTTACCGTTTAGACGGGAACGCGACGGTGGAGCGTTTTTAAGATTTTTAAGATCTAAATGTGAAGGGTGGTTTCACTTTTTTGCGTTTTTAAGCCCCCAAAACGCCGTTGCCGTGTAAACGAAAGGCACATCCGATAAAATATTTTTACGTTTTCACCCGGAATCGGTCTCGTGTAAACGGGGCCTCAGAATGTGTGCTGAATAACCTAGAGTTGCTAGTAGGTATCCAGCCTTCTCGCTTCACTGCTGCAATCCAGGCATCACATTGTTTTTTTCATTTTCTAAAGTAGCTTAGCTTAGCCTGAGGATGCATCCAACCACTGAGCAACATGGATGTAATTTTAATTTTGACATTTTTAATTGCCGGATTAAATTATCGCAGTCCAACTGTTCATTAAGCGCCTTACGCCGATGTTTTGAATGCGCTTGACAGCCAACCGGAAATGTCCAAGGGCCAAAGACGTCACTTCCTTAAAATAACGAATAGCTGTTGAAATGGTCAGGGTTCCCACGGGTCATGGAATTTCTGGAATGTCATGGAATTTTAAAAGGTCTATTCCAGACATTGAAAGTCAGGGAATTTTATATATTTTTTGTCCAAGTCATGGAATATCAGGGAATTTAGTTTGTTGCTTTAAATTTTAGTTTCCATTTATCAAAATGTAATTTTTCTATACCGATTTTTTTTTTTTTTTTTTTTTATCGTGCTGTTTCACGCATCTTTCTGTATTTTTGTGTAGCGCCATATTTATTCCCTTCCCGCTTTCACACAGGACGCGGAATGCGCTGCGCTGGCCGCTGGGTTCAGCGTTGCCCTTATGGGCCTTTCACACAGGACGTGGAATGCGCTGCGCTATGAAACCCATTAATTTCAATGGCTTGCGCCGCGCGAAGACGTTTTGTTGCTGCGTCGAGTCGACCAAAGCCCAAGCGCAGCATTGACGTGCTCGCGCGCACACGCCGCGGTCAAAGTTCAAAATAGTTCAACTTTTGCCGCTGCGCTCTGTGACGATTACCAGCGCTGCCAATAGAAACGGGACATCCAAACAAACACGGAAATCAAAATGGATGAACGGCTAGTACTGTGTGTATCGGAATTTCCTGAGCTGTACGATACAAGTTTGAGGTCGTATAGGGACATCGTCAGAAAAGCTGTACACGACATTAGGATACGATTGTCGCATTTCGCCCCCTAGTGGCAGTAGCACAATCATTTTAAAATTGATCATGCGCAGCCCTTACCTTCATTAATTTACCATGGTAGAATTAATAAATCAATATATGCACATTAGATAAACTACCAACATTACTTCTGAAGGACAAATATTATGGGTTTTCCAGGACTTAAATAATTCATATTTGTCATAATTATTTCAGACCTAAACTACCAGTCAAAAGTTTTCGGACAGTAAGATTTTTAAGAGTTCTTGTCGTAGGACAACTTTGATGCACTTTTTTGATCCACTTCAAATGTTGACTACTGTATATTCAAACAGAAACAGTTATTTTAAATAGTAAAAATATTTCAAAATTGTGCTGTTTTTGCTGTACTTTGGATCAAATAAATGCAGGCTTGGGGAGTGTCTTTTTAAAAAACATAAAAAAATCTTACTGTCCAAAACCTTTGACTGGTAGTGTAAATAATCATCATAACCATTTTACAGAAATAGCCTAGTAAGAACAACATTTTAAAGTCCCCATGAATTCAAAATTGACCATACTTACTTGTTTGCCTAAATTGATCGTTTTGTGGTGAACAATTCATCCATGCAAGTCAATCCACACAAAAAAATGTTTTGGCTTCGTAATCTTTAAAGGGGGGGTGAAACACTCAGTTTCACTCAATCTCATGTTCATCTTGAGTACCTATAGAGTAGTATTGCATCCTTCATATCTCCAAAAAGTCTTTAGTTTTATTATATTTATAAAAGAAAGATAGGCTGTACCGAGTCTTTCCGGAAAAACCCGAGCGGGTGGAGGCGTGCTGTGTGGGCGGAGCTAAACAATCACGACACGAGCGCGCGAAGCTTTTGCGTTGAGAGCGTCTGGAAGCTGTGAGTGACATCCGAAAATAAACCATGGCTAATAATCAGATAGTAATCCCATGCAGAACAAGCATCTAGACAATACTAAGGGCTCGTTCATACAGAACGCGTTTTTGCTCACAAAAATGTGAGATGGACAGTGAAACGGGTGAAAAACATAAGGTCTCGAGCGGTTTTTTAAAAATAGAAATGATTTGAACTTGAGCGCAGTGTTTTTAGAACACCATGTCATGCGCGAGTTTTACAACATTTGTGTGTTGTAAACAGACAGACTCCTGGTTTATGAGGACATGATTTATTTGTACAATAAACAAACTGACACCTACAGTGGCCAGCTAAACAAATGTATTTAAACACACACACACACACACACACACACCATACATCGCATGCTCCATAGATACATTAACTGTATGTGATCATGTTGTTTACTTGCTGTGCTAACACGCCGATAGTTAACAACTCACAGACATTTGAAGCAGTTTTACTCACCGCCTGCGGTTCAACTTCCAACCCACGACCGTGAACCTTTATCGTTGGGACTGCTCCATCTAAAGATGAGATTTGAGACTTCTCCACTCAAGAAGTATTAGGCGATCTGCAAATCCGGCGTTGAACTGGGCTTTGTTTATAAAACTATTACCGTCGAAATGAAGGGAACAAACAAAAACACTTGCACAACTCCGTTGTTGCTCTGGAAAAACAAAATCCATCCACAGGTCCCTTAACGTTGGCTTCTTTGGAAATTTGTGCAGTGTTGTCTTGCCCTGGCAACCAAAAACACACTTTTTTGGTGCCATTTTTTTAATTGCAGCGCAGCCGACTGAGCCCAGCGCTCTGATGGGCATAGGCGTACTCTCGCACGCACTAGGCTACAGATGCGCCCGCGCCCTTCCGGGAGAAGTGCCCTTAAGACCTGTATAAGGAAATTCCGGCGACTCTGACGTCACACACGCCCGTATTCGAAAAAAACTTTCCGAAACTTGTGACAACCCGGAAGGAGTATTTTTGGAACAGAATTACTCCATCAAACTTACAACTTCATTTTTGAAACTTTGTCCATGTTTAGCATGGGAATCCAACTCTTTAACAGTGTAAAAAACTCACTATGCATGAAACAGCATTTCACCCCCCCTTTAATCAAAATCTGAAATTTCCCCTGCCCTCTGCGGTGGAGGACCTTGCCTGATGACGTAGGTTTCACGGTTTGGGCGTCTTCTTAACATCCGTAATCACGCCCCTCCAACTGACAGTAGACAGGCTGAATGAAAACACCTACTTTTCTAGATCCAATCAGGTGCTAGTTGGGGAAAAAGCCACGCCCACCATTTTGCCTCATTTAGTATTCCGTTTCTCTCGGAAATACGTCACAACACTGGAGAAAAGTCGTTTGCAACTTCCGGTTCACGGGGACTTTAATGAAAACATCAGTTTTTTCAACTTTACACTCATAGCTTTGATCTTAATCCATCACATCCAGTCGGTTGGTTGCATACGGTGTAGTCATTCAAGTTCAAATATTAATGTATCCACGGCTCAAATCAGATTTGAAAATTCCACATCTAAATGTGAAGAAATAAAAAGACTGAATGATGAACTCGATGACAAATCCTTCAGAGCATTTAACCCATGAAAGAGTAGAAACTATAAATGTACAGTATTTCTGTGGAAATTGTACAGAAAAAAATCAATGCATTTAACGTGTAAAAAGAAAAGTTATGTTTGTGTGTTTAACTTAGAATTATACTAAAAACATCTGTGAACAAGTAAATAAAGTTTGAAATTGGTTGGCTTAAAAACACTGTCTGTGGCTGTTTTTTGTCTGCTCAGGGCTCCGCAAAACAGCGGCCTGTTTTGCCGTTCATTATAGGTCATGGAAATTCGTCTTTTTAGTCAGTGAAAGTCAGGGAAAAGTCAGGGAATTTGACATTTGGTTTAGAGTGGGAACCCTGAATGTTCTATGGGAACTGGAGCTTCTAACGGTAGCTGCAGTGACTTTATCAATCAGCTCTTTTATTTATAAAGGTGGGACGTATTCCGCCATATATGCGCGATGCACTTTCTCCCACTCATTACTGAACTGTCTGTGTATATCTATACCTGTATCTCTATAGTCTTTCGTATAATTTTTTTTTATGCTTCTAAGAAGGCCAGTGTGAAGTTGGCCAATAAACTGGCACAGCAAAAAAAATAAAATAAATAAATTATACATAAAGTATAGGGCATGCAGTTGTCTCATGCTAATTACATATTTTTACTGTAAATCAATGCAATTTCACAGGAAATAATTGTTTTGTGGTCTGTTCAGGTGTAGGAAGGTAGTGTGTTGTTTGTATATAAACAAAGCTGAAGCTATAAATATAGTGACATGAAAGATTTCCAAATATGTGTGATGTTTTTTCTGACATAATGGAAGATCACCATATTTCATGAGCAATGTCAAAAATGACACTCTTGTTTTCTTTTCTAAAGATGGCAGATATCGATGGGAAGGATGCTGTAGAGATACTCTGCATGATGGAGAATGAAGAGAAAGATGAGACTGTTTTGATGCTGAGTAAAGGCTTCCTATCTCAGAAGCTCCAGATTGGAGACATGTACTACCTTTGGTGGGTTTCAATAGCTCTATAAACATTTAGAAGGGGAATTGTTTTCAGTGTATTGTAGGGGTGGGGGAAAAAATCGATTCTTAGATGCATCGCGATGCGGACGTGGACGATTCTGAATCGATTCACAATTGTCAAAAATCTATTTTCAAAAAAAAAAAAAAAATTTTAGATATATATTTATAAAAACGTGAACGCGAAAGACGGAACTCTGAAGCGCGGAAGTGCAGTGGCCGGACCGTCTGTGTTGTGCACATAACAGACGCGGACGCGATGGCTGAGCGCCAAATCCAAACACCCTCCTCGTTAATAGCTGACGTGTGGAAATATTTTGGCTTCTGAAGTTGAAGGGGGAAAGGAGCTGGACAAGAGCCACACTAGCTGTAAGCTTTATAGAGTAAAACTAAAATATTTCGGAAACAAGACACATATAAGAAGCCATATGACACGTTTCCAGCCAGAGGAGGAAAAACACTCGGCTGTAACGTTACCGGTCGTTGTTATATTATTAATTTACTACAAATATGCTGCTGCTAGTTCAGACACACATGTATTTTCCTGTTGGTTCTTTGCAATGTTAATAAAATATATTGTACGTTAATTCTTTATGGGTCATTACTTTGTACTTTTAAAGCAAAGTATTTATAGTCACACACACACACAAAAAAAAGATTCTGATAATCGATTTAGCATCGAATCGCAGCCCTCTGAATCGTAATCGAATCGAATCGTGAGGTGCCTAGAGATTCCCACCCCTAGTGTATTGTCCCTCTTTTTAGCATTTTATATTTTTTACACAGTTATTGCAACAACCTGGTAGTGTTGAGGTTGCAGAAAATTACATTCTCCTTTTTTTTTCTGTATTTCTTTTTTTCCATAAAGGGATTTGGTCTTCATATGGAGCAGACTCTACTTGCGGTTGAACCTTTCTAAACAGAACTTCCTAGAGGAATGCAAAGTAATGATATTGTCAGTCACCAACATAAAAGCGATTTTCCCATTTATGAAGGTGATTTTGGCAGAGGTAAGATATTATTTTATCATTCATTTATTGTATTAAACTTGTAATTGTAGACATAGACAAACATCTAAGCAAACACACCATATGTCAATATTTATGGAATGGTCTTTTTATAATGACAATAAAATATTTATTTTTCAGCTTGGAAAAGATGGCCTGGGGATTTGTGTGGAGCTTTGTGCACGAGCCTTGCAGACTGACCTTAAGAATGATCCAGTCACCAAGTCCCTCATCTACAAAACCATTGCATACCTACTTCCTAATGACCTTGAGGTCTGTAGGGCTTGTGCGCTGCTAGTTTTCTTCCTAGAGAGAACTGTTGAGTCATACAAGAATGTGTTCCTCCTATATACTCACCCTGATCAAGAGTACCATGCATACACCAGTCTTGTGGGTAACAGTGTACGCTTTGAGGTTCTCCAGATCCTGAAAAAAGACCTGTACTTTGACCCTGAGTTCTGGAGCATTATCAATATCGAGACAAACTGTCTGAAGCTAATGAGTGATAAGGTCGGTAAAGCAGCCTTATGTGAAATCATGCAAAAGGACAAGTGGATTCCAAGTTACTGTATGAAAGGATATTGTCAGTGTCACACAGACAACACAGACAGGACTATTAATAAAGCAGAGAAACATACAAACCGAAATGACCAGGAAGCAGAGTCATTGAAAACATGGGTTAATTCTGCCTCAGAGGAAGCATCCTCCAAACCTCCAGGCAAAAGGCGGGGGAGGAAGCCAGGGACAC
The DNA here is from genome assembly GCA_029959095.1 of Rhinichthys osculus. Classification (NCBI taxonomy): domain Eukaryota; kingdom Metazoa; phylum Chordata; class Actinopteri; order Cypriniformes; family Leuciscidae; genus Rhinichthys; species Rhinichthys osculus. The sequence continues at coordinate 32,069,396 of JARWKJ010000005.1, forward strand.
ATCTTGTTAAAGATTCAGAGGCCTCTCCAGTTCGACGTTCATTTAGGCAATTGGACTTGGCAAAGAATCACACCAGGCAACTTAATAGCAGGCGTCAGAGACTACTTTCCCGACAGACAGAGATGAACACTCTGAAACGCAAGGGCAGGAAACCACAATGGCTTTTGGACCAGTTAGCTGCCCAAGCAGAAAACGGTGAACCTCGACAGGCCAAGAAACCAGGAAGGAAACCAAAGCGGTCAAATATTTTGACGGAGATTTCACTTGAGACAGCAATCAGTGAAGTCACAATGAAATTTTCATATCCTGATAATGAAGTTGACCTCTCTTCTGATGTTCAGGCCTCACTGTTTTCCACAGAGACCCCTAATATCTCTGAAAGCAGTACTAACAAAATTCAAGAGATTTTGAAATGGCCTGACAGTAATGCGTCTCTTATTGAGTTACTATCAGCAGAATCTACTCCATGTAGCAAAAAAGACTTCAAGGTGCGGGAGGAGATTGTTTTCTGGGAACAAGGCCTTTCTATGGTTCGAAAATTCCACACATATTCAAGACAAGCTGAATTGGAAGGAATATCAGTTGACCGTTTACACCGAGATAAAGAATTTAATCTGGTCCATAATGAATCCAAACAAGAACCACAGTCTGCTGAGCAACAGTTTGAACCAACAGAGAGCCTGGGAGCTGCAACACAGGATAAAAATGCCGTGGAACGCATGGCTACACCAATCCCAGCTGTAAATGTGGAAACATCCACTCCAGTTGAAGCTATTCTTGAGCCAGTTAAAGAATTAATTGAAGATCCAAAAGTAAATAGTGAGTTATCAATTCCCCAAGATGCAGACACTAAATATCCAGACTATGGTCCTTACAGTCCTATTAGTCCTGCAGAAAATATTAATGTTGATCTTTTATCAGAAGTGACAACTGACACCAGAGCCGACACCATTCCTGTACCTCATTGTATGCCAGCGAACATGACGGTTCTTTACGAGCATGCTCCTCCAGTTCTTACTAAAGAGACAATGCTCCCTGATGAAACAGTGGCTACTTTTAGTGAAACTGAGATTGACACTCTTGACACTAAAATTGTGCCTGAGAGGACGGAGGTGCCAGTGGTGCCATCAAGACCTGAGGAGACATCACCAGATATGCATGCAGCTGTTGATGGTCTAGTCTCTGACCATATCCCCGCAAGTGATGCAAGTTGCCAGCTTTCAGTTACCTGCAGCCTTTGCAATAAAGAAACCAAAAACCCACACATTCTACGGCATGCACTGTGGCATCACCGAATTGACAGAAAGTGCATGTTCTGTCACAAACGTTACACTCATGGGCGCAGCCCATCAATCCATTTTAAAGTGCACATTCAGGAACTGAAAAAGTCTAATGGGCTTTTTAGTGAAACTGTTTGTGAGAATACCACAGAGGCCGCCTCACAATGTGCCGAGAAGAGACTGTTTAAACGTGTGAAGAATAAGTTTAGAAACCTCAAAATGAGGTTAAACTGCAGTTTGAACATCACTGATTTGCACAAGGAAGGGCAAAGCACAGAGCCTAAGGTTAGATTGCGGACAAGGTTGGTCAAGAATTCAGATCCCCCAAGTACATCGGATGAACAAAAGGAGAAGGCTTGCAAGATGAAGACAAAATGTCAAAGGAGGGTTTTAGCTAAGAGATCTCAGCCCACAGATGAGAACAAAAAGTTTTTCAATATGAAACTAGCAAGGACGAGACCAAAGGCTATGCACGCACAAACTCCAGAGGACAAACAGTTGGATTCCAATGGGAATTCAGCTCATAGGGTAAATGGAGTGATCAGAAAGAAAAGGAAAGTTAAGAGTGTGCCTGAGACAAATACCTCAAATGAAAATAATCAGACATCATTACCACAAGATAACAAAGAGAAAATTGAGACGGCATTACCACAGGACAACAAAGATAAAATTGAGACATTACCACAGGGCAACAAAGAGAAAATTGAGACGACATTACCACAGGACAACAAAGAGAAAATTGAGAATCCAGAATGTGCAGAAAGTCAGAAAGACAATGTCAAGACTGAATCTAAGAATGTAGGACTAAGAAAAGACAAGAGCAAATCAAAAATTAAAAGAAAAGATGAAATTGTGAACTCTAGGCTAAAAAAGAAGAAGATTACTCCTGGAGACCAAAAAGAGGATGGAGAAGCTATAAAAAGGAGGAAGATGACAAATAGTCCAGAAGACAGTTCTGAGAACCAGGAACCCATAGACAATAATACAGAATTTAAGGAAATTAATGTGGTGGGGTATAAAAATGGGACTCAGACAAAGTCCAAACAGCCTTCCACGCCATTCCAGGGAAAAAGAACTGGTGCATCTACGCATGTTAGATGCCCTGTTGAGATTTGTACATTTAGTGCCAAGTCAATCCTTGTCCTTTCACATGTGCTGTCACACCACCATGGCGACAAGAAGGCGCTTCTGTTCTTTTTCAATTTTGGAAAGGAAAAATGTCTTTTCTGTTGCAGAAAGATATATAATCCCCAGCATTTTTTTGACCATGTGATATGCCACAGAGGTGAGCTGAAGTTCCCATGCTACAATTACGGCTGCAAGGAAAGGTACCAAACACGTACAGAACTGAGCGAGCACATTCTAGTCCATCATCCATTGCGAGCGATGTGCTGCTTTCCTGGTTGCTCAATGCAAGCTGAGACTATTTTGCTCCTTTATAAGCATGAAAAAACACATTATCGGCTTGATGCAAATTTGGAAATAAATGCATTCCCCAAAGATTCTGAACCAACAGGGCATGGAGCCCCTCACATTCTGGAAGGTAGTATGGAGGCAGTAGCAAATTCTTCAGTCGGTCAACCGATTCAGGGTGCAGCCAAGTGGAAGGGCCCTACATCTGCAAATCAAGATGATGATGGAAAGCCTTTGGTCCTCAATAAAAGTTCTGTTAGCTACAGTAGCAAGAACCCTAGCCTTGTTAATGGGAATAGTGAGAGTAACAAAGAAGTTTCTGCCAAAACTTCAGATCCAGTCATTAAAGAGCAGGAACCACTCGTTTCAGGAAAACCTGCAAATAAACAATTCATTCGACCCCTTCCCTCAGCTTATCTAGATGAGTCGTACATTAGCATGCCAAAACGCTGGAAGGAACCCCAGGTGGGCTCAAAGTTATTGGGCTCAGTGTCAAAGCCAGTAAAACTTCCTACCAGGCAACGTTGCTCTCGATGTTTTGAATCTTTCAACAGTGAGGAAGAGCTGCAAACACACAAGGACAAATGCACATCCCTCTTTGGTTTTGATTCGGATGATGAGAGTAAGTACCTTTTTGTTATTGATTTTAAGGTTATTTTAATTTTTGCAGTTTGTTAAATATTTTATTTTTGTCGTCATAGGTGCTACATGAAGAGAAGCAGGCCTTTCTACTGGGAAAACTGATAAATGCTGCTGTAGGCAATCAGCGTTCTTACATTTGTGCTTAACATCTTCGTCACCATCTCAAAACTGAACTATATTGAGATCCACATGGGAAACGAGTTATGCCTCCTTGTAGTCTTGTATGACCGATCAGCTGCTTTATTTTAGAGCATAGATCTCTTGTTGAAAGTTCTGATGTTGAAAATCGTTTATTTTTATTTTTTAACTTAATTGTCAACTGCTAAGTAAAATAGTAAGTTTGTCTTTCTATAAAATGCACAGCAGATGCTTTTCAATACTTGTCATCACTTTCTGTCAAAAAGCTTAGTCTGTTCTCTCATTTTTGCTTGTTTTTTTTTTTTTCAATTCCTGGTAATGAGAGGCCACCAAGGACCATAAACACTACAAGAGGATTTGGTCAGTCTTTCTATTCAGGGTATATACCTGCTCTAGAAAGCACAAAATGCTGTGATCAGTCTGGCGTTTAATGGAAGGTTTAACTTTACTGTTTTGTGACAGGTGTCTACCAGTGTTACATGGTGCTTTATGAGCAGAAGTACTGGATAGAAATTCATAGGCCACTCAAAGTATTGCAAGCACACTTTAACCATTTTCTTTTCTTTTTTTTTTTAACCTTGATATGTGAACCATTGTAAATTGTCATTGATTGCATATTTTGCAAATGTCATTAAGTTGCTTCTGTTTAAGTGAGTGGTCACTTGAGAAGAATTAAAGACAAGTCTTTAAATGATGGACTGACTTGGGATCAGTTGGGATCAGAAGAACTGTTGGCTTATAACAGCAGGCTGGTGCTGCTGGGAAGGCCTAGTCTTTACAACTGCAGATATTCCTGTTAATGGAGGAGTGTACATGTGCCACAAAGCCTCAGCGAACATTGTCATGACATATTCTAAAGGACTTCTTTTTAAACAAAAAAAATCTTAAGGGGAGGACTAATTTGTCTCAAATAGAGGCATGTTTAAAGCTGTTCCATTTATGAGCAGTAACAGTCTTATTTATTATTTTTTTGTTTTTGTTTTGTATCTTCTGTAAATGTTTGAAGAGTTTAAATTGTATATTATTGGATTGGGTGACTGGTTTTATATATTGAGAGCTTTTTTGTCCTTAATAAACAAATTTTAGGGGGATTTGAGTTTGTTGGTTTATTGTAAACAAACAGACATGGATTCTTTGGATATCGTTGGCATGCCCAGACGGGGAAAAAATGCAGATATTATTTTACTTGGTCTCGCAGACAGAATGGTGCCACCATAATGTTTTAATTTATATTAACCGTTTATGTAATGTGACAATTTTCATTTCATTTTTAATTACCTACTGTTTGCTACGTCTCCGTCCACGGGAGGCACTGTTCACATTTTAGATTACGTTACTCTTAGGCAAGTACAGTGTTGCCAAGTCAACTATTTACAGACTGACATTTTTCGGCCACTTCGATCGACGCAGTATCATAAGGGTCTCGGTGTAAAGATTATAAGTTTTCCTAGTACACACATATGTTGAAAGCTTACAAAGAAAGTTTTAATTTAATTATTTTTTCATAGTTTACATCATATCATAAATTCTTTTTAAAACACTTGGCAACCCCGACCCTAGACGAGCTTGTGGCTGCAGCCATAGCAGCCAAATTCAGCTTGGTCAACAAAGCGGACTGCTAGCAAGCTAACAGTTATCCCGTTACATCTTTTTGCAAAACAAAACAAAAAGCGGTCTAAAATTGAGAGTAAAGCATTCACCGGGACGTCTTTGAAACAGTATAGTTATTGTATAATTCGATTTTCCATCTAAAGACATAAGAATGTAATTCACTAGTTTTCATGGATCGTATGCAGTAGCTAACTTGTTAGCCTTCAGTGCGGGTGCATTGATTCGGGTAGTGAGCAAAATGAAACTAAACTCTATGGTCAGTTTTGTAAGTGAAAATTAAACAATGCAACTTAGTTGTTAATCTTTAGTTTATTCTGCCCTTATTCTCTGCTAGAATGATACAACAAGATGTCTTTACTCAAATCACGAGTCCAAGATAGGCATATAAAAGAGTGATAGCAGATAACGGGTTGATTAAAACACAAAGGAAAGAAATTAGTCAGGAACTTTAGTAATCAGGCAAAACGGCTGTCATGAAATAACAAATCCCTGTTCAAACACTTGGGGTGAAATGTTCAATCTGATGGCGAACTGCTGCAACTGGTTGAAACGATGGAGAGAACCTGCAAGGTGAGTGTCAACAACTTTGATCCATTGAGTCAGAGTCATTTCTCACATAATTATTTTCTGAAAAGTCCTGTCAATTCTTATAATGTGCAACTGTGTATATGTCAAATATATGTGTAGTGTTCCCAATTTGTATTTGGACACAGAAGCCACACACAAAATTACCATGGGTGGTTTTTTGACTTATCTGTGCGACTGTCTTCTTTATACTGTATGGCCTTGTGTTTTTATTTATAGCAAAAAAAATATATCAACATGGCTGATGAAAGTGATGATACACCAAGTACATTTGAAATTGTTATTATTATTTTGTATTGCAGGGGGAAGTGCAATGTGTAACTTTCAAAATGCAAAACCTAAACATTTAAAACATTATTTTATTTTTTTGCTTGGTACTTGAGAGATGTTAGGCAGAGTAACAGCTTCTAGTTACCTTTCGCTTGTCATGAACATGTGGCTTCAGAAAATATGACAGAATTTTCATCTTTGAGTGAAGTATCACTTTAAAGAAAGACAAGTATACATCTTTAGTGGTATTAATACATTCTCTAAACAAGATCTTGAAACCAGTTGGTTAAAAGTAATAATAAAACAATTTTTTTTGAAAAAAAAAGTCAAACATAATTTATTTGCATGCCAATTGGTTTGATATTTTGCATTGTCACACCACATTAAGGATTTATTTTTATATTAATTAAGATTAAGCTAAGTCACTTAATAAGCTTTTCTTTTCAAGAATTTCATTATTTTAATGAAGCTTTTTCATTATGCATTTCATCAGGACAAATGTATCACCCTCATTACTTTGCCCCAAAAATATCAAGATGAATTTTTAATACAGAAAAAAAACATACTAAACACAGAAGAGGTGCATTCAACGTTTTGACATAAAAAAAAAAACTTATTTAAAAAAACTATGTTCATTACCTAATAAGTAGTACATGTTTAAAAAAAAAAAAGTTAATTCCCAACATGTCTATTTTTTAGTTTTTCATCTAATATTTATAATTTGTTTTATTCAAGCTTTATTTTAATTAATGAGAATAATTTTTTATAGTTTTAAAACTGTTAACAGAACCGTTTTGCTGGTGGCACCAAAGCACTTGCCAAGGTATGTTGTTCGTTTTCCACACAGTAGATTCATATTTTGTCATGAAGATGCATTAGCCCTGGTGTCATTTTCAATTTCAGTATTTTAAGTCCACTTTCATAAAGATGCTGTATGTTTGATTAGAGGCCCTACATGCACCTCTCACTATACACGTTGGAACATGACTCACAATCAGGCATAGGCTTAAAGCCAAGCGATTAATATCTGATTACTCACATCACCTGCTGTGCCTGAAACAAGATGCTTGATAAGGCTAAATCTGGGTAAAATGTTTGATCGTACCTAAGAATCAGTCCGTTTAAAGTGGAGATGTCTGGCCCCAAACGTGCCAGTGATGTTATGGTTATGTCTTACTGATGACTAGCTAACTGTCTAAGTTATTGTCTTAATTTCATTGGCTGAACGTAGTGTGTCCTCTAGCACCCTGCCACTGATCTTGTTGGGCTAAGTAGAAATCCCCAGCTAATCTCTCAGATGCAGAGCTGACCAGAGGCCAGGAGAGACAAAAGAGAGCGTGTGTGTTTATCATCAAAAACAACCAAAGTCAAGGGAAAGCTATAGCTGTCATCTTGCTCTATTCTCAGTCTCAATGAAGGCCTCCTGGTTGCAGAGAACTGTCACCTGGATAGTGCGCTTGATGTCCCTGCGGCGCAAGTGCCGCAGTTAAGTATCTGTTTGTGTGTGTATGTGTTTGGTAGCTAAGGACTTTAGCTTTCTTGTTTGCATCAGTGATGGCTGAAAGGTTTGTTTACGCCGCCTGGCCCATGTGTTTGTCTGGCATTTCTTCAGAATTAAGCATAGGTTGACGATGGTGAGCAGAAATCCCATGTCACTTCAAGATATTTGTGTTACTCCACACAGATGTCTTTTTATGCCTCTTAAGCCTCCACTGGAAGCCTTGTAGTTTAAACAGCTGTGACTCTACAGCCCCGGACAGCTTATCATTTAATTTATATTTTTGACGTCATTCGTGTCGGAAAAGGCCACATTTACTTTGTTTTGTGTGTGTGGTATGCTGAATCATCCTCTTCATCCCTGTGCGCTTTTACTAGTCATGAGATGATGCATTAACGTACAGGCTTAGCTTGCCTTAGCTCACAGCTGTGGGTGAATTCATAAGTTAATGTCAAGGTTTTTTTATGTCAAAAGGTTCTGTTCACGAAGGCAACTTTAAACAGATTAAATTTCCTTCATGAACGTATTTTGATTACTTGATGATGATATATCTTGCTATTTTTTTGGGCATAAAAAATGTTAGGATGATACATTTGTCTTGATATCAAAATGAAAAAGTGTCATAATGAAATTCTTTAAAATACACACGTATTAAGTAATTTGTCTTAATCTTAAATTAATATTAATATAAGAAAAATTCATTTCTTATTAACATTTGAAAAACTTAATTTTGTTCTACCAAATTAAATCTAATGTGACCATGCAGAACAAAACCTATAAGAAACAGGCAAATTACAGAAAATGATACAATAGAAAAGACCCCATGTAGACCTTTTAGTTAATCTTTAGGCAAGGTTAGTTGAGAAATAAAATGGCCAGGTGGTGCAACTCCTCAAAAACGTTTAGATTTAAGAATGTTTTAAAAAAGAATGGAAAAAGAATTTAAAAATAATGATTAAGTCACATTATTATTATTATTACCTTTTACTTTATGGTTTAACCTCATTGCATTTTTTTAGTTATTTCATATAACCTTTATCATCTTTAAATAAATATTTCTTGAAAATGGTATAAAAAGAATGCAAAACTTTTTTAAGTACTTGACACAGGTGTTATAAACTAGATTTGTCCTTTGCACCTCAAAGCTTTACAGAAAAATATTTCTCGTTAGAAGGGCCGTCTTGAACTTTGGGAGGTCTTTGTGATGCATAATAAAGTGATGCTATATTTGTGTTCTTACAGGAAAGTGACATTAGTAATGGTTGGACTGGACAATGCTGGAAAAACCGCTACAGTCCGAGGAATCCAGGGAGGTAAATCTTCACTATAATTTTATTTCCCGCTTTTAATTATTTTTTGTGTTTTCAAGATCCAGGATAATTCTCATAATGTGTATATTTCTGTCATAGAAAGTCCTTTAGATGTAGCCCCTACAGTGGGCTTCTCAAAGGTGGACCTGAAGCAGGGGAAGTTTGAGGTCACAATCTTCGACTTGGGTGGCGGTAAACGTATCCGCGGCATTTGGAAAAACTACTACTCTGAGTCTTATGGGGTAGTGTTTGTTGTGGACTCCAGTGATGTCCAGAGAATCCAAGAAACCAGAGACACTATGGCTGAGGTTCTCCGGCACCCTCGTATTGCAGGCAAACCTGTATTAGTGTGAGTTTTCAGAACTTGACATGTTCTTGTCATTGAATGTGACTTAATGGCTGGAATAAGTACAGCTCATTAAACATGGAATGGCTGTCGATAGAATAAAAACAAGGCATTAGACAAAATTAATACATAACACATGTATATCAGCACAATATACAGAAAATTAAAGAAAATATGCAGTGCCCTTCAAATATATATGTTTAAACCATCTATAAAATGTGTTCTAATTGGTTGTTGTGTACGGTAATAACATTTAATAATGTTACTCTTTCTAACTAACATAATTAGCAATCACTCAGTAAAGCTATAAAGGTGTGGTGACCAAATAATCTTAAAAAATATAGAAACCTGGGCCAGTTTAATCCATTAATCAGGCATCACAGCTGCTAAATGGGTGTGTCTGAATGTGACACTTATGTATTGCCGTTATGTATTCAAAAAGAAAGTAATTATTATTGGTCTTCAATGCTAAATGCAAGTTACTTTAATGCATTTACCCCAGTAAATAATAGGGATTTATGCTGATGCAAAGTCCCATTTTGCCTAAAGCATATGTACATACTGATGAGATATGCAGATTCATGTTTAGAAAGGAGAGAAGTAAAATACCCCACCTTCACATACCGCATTACGTGTTTAGATATAATGGGGAGATTAATGTAAAAGGCTTTTGTTCGGGTGGCTGGGGTCTTTAATCTTTTCTTTTTCTTTGGCTTTAGCTTTACTATTCTGCCTTATGAAGATTTGCATTTTGGAAAGCGCATCCTAAATGATACATTCAGCTTTCTACACCACCCTATATATTTTGCATATATATTTGCCTCTTATATATTGCCTCAAAAACATATATATTTTGCCTCTACAATTTTGCATGGTCCAGCTCCTCTAACGGGCAGTAATACTACCAGACAGAATGATTTCATTGGTACACCTGTAAAAAGATCTCTGCACCTTGGGGCCCATCCTAAACAAGCTGTCAGCGTGTGTGGTTCATGTGAATCCTTTGATTGTCTTCTTGTTATTGCTGGTATTTGGCAATTATACCAACACCATCATGTCAATTCTTTACTATCCTTACTAGCTCTTATTGATCAGACCCACCAAAACTGCTTCAACAATAGCGTGATGGAGTTGAGGCTGTGTGGGTAAATGGTAAAATAGAAGAGGGCTCAGAATAGAACTCTGGTGAACACCCATTTTTAAATGTTTGCAGCCCTTCCTCACCACCCATGCCTGCCTGTCAGAAAGATGAAGGTGTTCAGAGCCAAGACCTTGAGTTTGCTGACGAGCCTGGAGGGTTTGATGAATGTCGAGCCGCAATCAGTGAAGAGCACTCTCACATAATTCCTGCCTCTAGCCCAAGTGGAATGGGGCGGTGTGCAGCAAATGTGCAATGCATCATCTGTATATCTGTTGGAGCGTTGGACAAACTGCAGTGGGTCAAATTAGCTGAGGGAGTGAGCAGTAGATGAAGTCCTTGACTAAATATAGCTTGTTAAGTGTGCTAATAAGTCAAGAGTGCTCAATAACTCAAGGCTAATTATTCAGTCCACCTCAAGTGCAGACCTCAGGCCATTTGTCTGTGACAGCTTACCTAGGAACCTGCACACCTAGTGACCAGCTTGTATTCTTTTGATTGGCTTTCAGACTGGCTAATAAACAGGACCAAGATGGGGCATTGGCTGAAGCAGATATCATCGAGACCCTGTCATTAGAGAAGATTGTCAACGAGAATAAATGCCTCTGTCAGATTGTGAGTTAATATTTGAAAAGTTTACATTAACCGGAGACCAGTTTGAGTTTGTAATTAATGTGGAAATAATGAGTGGGGAAATTTGCTTTATTTTTATATTTACAATTCAGCAAATTACTTGAAAGAAATGCTACAAAACAATCATATAAAACTGAACTAAATGTTGTTTCCTCTGATCTCAGGAGCCCTGTTCTGCTGTGCTGGGTTATGGTAAGAAGGTTGACAAATCCATCAAGAATGGCCTTAACTGGCTTCTGAATAACATTGCCAAGGACTACGAGGCAATTTCAGAGCGTGTGCAAAGAGATACAGCAGAGCAGAAGGCTCAGGAAGAACAAGACAAGAAGGAAAGAGCAGAAAGAGTTCGGCGGATCAGAGAGGAGAGGTCAGTGAGCTAACAAGACTTTTCACATGGGTTGTCATGCTAATCCCTCTTTTCCAGATATGTCAGGAGCCGCATAGTCATTAAGAATAGTTAAAAACAATGTAGTTTAGTTCTGAAATTAGTTCATATCAACTAAGCTGGTTTTATTTGCTTTTATATTCAAATATGTACTCATAGTTAGTCTAACTGTGTTTTTCTTTGTTTTACTGCAGAGTTACTACTTAGTAACTACTACTACTAGTTAAGTCAGCATAAAATGAAAATGTACCCTGTTTAATGCATCTTATAGATTTTATTGTGGATGATTCATCCATGTATATGTTTATTTTTTGTTGTTGTTGTTGTAATGTTTAATCTAAACTCAATCTTCCATGCAAGTGACAGGCTTTTCTCTCTGGTGACATGTCGGACTTTTCCAAACTTTTAGTCCGCTTAAACCCTGCCTTTGGAACAGTGGGCAAGCTCTCATTAGCCGTGTTTCCACTGTTGGGCCAAAAGTGAGTGTGCTAGTGCGTACCAAGGTCAGTCGCATTTCCATTGTCACTCTCAGGGCTTGATCGTGCCTCGTCGGGGCTTCATCGTGGCCAACCGTCAGAGTTTTTTGGCCCACTGAATTCCTTGGTCCAAAGTGGGCCAGCAGGGGCTTGAGCAGTGGTTATGAACAGAGGCGGCGTTTGAGAGTCAACACCGCTGCTCATTTCCCATGTTTTCATATCAGGCTAACAGCTAACCTCAACATTAAAGACATTTAAAACAATTTTCAGCTCAAAACTCACTTTCAGACACCACAGCGAGTGTGTGAAATAACTTCCGATTGTGATCCGATGGGGATTCTGATCACTGTATGAAGCAGAAATATTTTTATATGTGATCCTAAAAGCTACTTATTTTAACTATTGTCATAATATAAATACAGATATGATTAAATAAATTACCTGAGACTGCTTGAAGAACTTAAACAAAGCATACATGGTTATAATCGTGTATTTATCAGTCTCTTCCCTGTGCCTTTGTTGATACCGGACTTCTGCATCCACATTTGTCATAAATTACATTTACTCCGGTTAACTCATACAACTCATAACTCCTGTTTACTCTCTGTGAGCTCCATCTGTTGGTCTGACTGAAGGGATAACAGTATAGTGAGATGGGAGAGAGATCGCTCAAACATCCTCGAGATCGCATAATTTCATGGACAATTATTAGAAATCCTCATTCTTTGTAAAAAAAATTGTGATGTAAAATATGATATTGTAATCATTTTTTCTAAATGTGTAAAGGCTCGTACACACCGGGACGAATATCGGAGCGCGTTATTCGCCAGCGTTTTTCAACGCGTTTTTTGTGTTCACACCCAAGCGATTTTCGCTCACGATGAGCCGAGTGAACATGCAAATTCATTCCCTGACATTAGATGGCGCCCATTTGCTCTGCAATACTACTCCATAACAGTTCTCTTTTATCAAGATTTTAGTAGTCGCTGTCACGTTTGTCATATAGTTCTTTATGTTCCGACACCAACGAGACCAGCAGCTCTACATTCATCTTGCCTTGCATCTTCCTCGTCCTATTTCTTCCCGGCAGTGTAGACGCTACTTGGCGTATATCTTCTTCGCCGTTACGTATGTGTGCTCGGCAAGACCGTTTTGTGTTTGAGCGCCCCCAAGTTGTGTTTTACTGTTACTTCAGAAGCTCCTGACACGTGAGCAAAAGCGCCAATCTGATTGGTCGGATAGTTTTTGACGCGGCGAGTCAAACTAAAAAAAAAACGAGGCGTTTTTTAAAAAATGACGCTTTTACGCGTGGCGTTTTTCGCGTCGGTGTGCACACTCACATTGGCGCACTTTGTTTAGTCACGAGGCGTTAAACGTCAGCGAATATCACGCGCGAAATTCGTCCCGGTGTGAACAGGCCTTAAGGCTTTGTACTTTGGAGCATTGCGTAAGTTCAGAAATTTCTAACCGTTACTGACACCAGTGGCCGTTAGAGAAACTGCAGCCAGTCTCATGCTCGTTATCTGTGTTCTCGGTGCGCACGCTCGTACGAGCACGACCACAGCAACCAGAGAGAACTCATCGAGATTCACCAGCATGTTTACAGAGGTAAGAAAAGTTACAGCGCTGACCGGAGCTCCCTCCAAGTATCAAATGCCGCTCCGATGTTAACTCTTGTCTTTGCCCGACGCCAGTCACTAGATAAGGCTTTTTTTTTCTTTCGTTTTCGTGAGTGCCGTGATTGTGCTGGAGGCTGGTCGCTTCTTTCCGTCCGGCAATCGCTAGCAGTAATGGTTGCCGTACGGATGTAAGCCCAAGTAGACGAGAACGCGCATGACGTCATATTTTGGGAATTTTCGCGCTAATTCGAACCCGAGTCGCCCGACTCATCCAAACAATTAGGCCTACAGGCTAATTGCATGTTTGATGTGCACTCCCGATCTAGTTAGTTTTCAGTCTGCTAGCTTCCCTGTGCTGGTGAAACAGTGGGGTTGTGTGACGTTGTTCTATGGAGGCGGGTTTTAGGGTAGCATTGCGGGGCTACTGGCCCGACAGTGGAAACGCAGCTTGATTTTGGCCTCGAGGTCCGAGGCTACAGGCCCTGACTGGCACGCTGTTAGCCTGGGCTCGCACTGGCCCGTCAGTGGAAAAGCAGCTATTCATTTGAGTGCAACACAAAATCCAATCAATAGCCAATTGATAGAACCAAGTCCCCACCCTACATTCTTGCTGGTATTTGAAAAGAGAGAATTATACCAACATCACCATGTCAGATTCTCTTCCGTCTTAGTGATCAGGTCCATCAAAACTGCGTCTACAGCAAAAAACAAAGTTGAGTTCAAACTGCGTAAGGCCGCAGAGCTGTGTGTGTAAAGAGAGAATGGAAGAGTGCCTAGGACAGAACCCTGGGGAACACCCATTTTTAAATGGCTGCTGATGATGTTTGCAGCCTCTAACCACTTTTTTTTTTATATATAATCTGTTACGCTCAGATGTACATTGCAATACAGAAGAAAATATCTGTCTCTACTTGTTTTATTATGACTTTAAATTGTTCAAAATGCAAACAACAGTTTAATGAAGATGTTTTGCACTGACAGAGACAGGCAGGAGCGAGAGGAGGCTGAGCGAGAAGGAAGGACACTGAAAGAGGATGAGCTAGATGATGCCAACATGCCCAACCCATTCCAGCCAATAAACAATGTTGTTACTGAGGTTAGTTGTCACATTGTTTCTTTTAATACACAAGTTGGGTGAAATCATTAAGAAGCGAAAAATACTCACTTTATATAAAAACCCCAGTTTGAAGACAAATTAATTCAAGAGCAAGAGATGCAAAGACAGAGAGAAGAGGGCCAGCACAACAGTGTGCAAGAACAGACAGCCTTTCAAGATGATGAGGAGGAGGACGAGGAGGAGGATGAAGAGAGCGAGAGACAGACCCCAGAGAGTACAGAATCAGGTAGGACCTCTAATTTCCTCAAAAGGTCTCCATTATGCTATAATACACGAGTAAAGGTCTATTTTTGTATTGTCAGTTCATTTTAAAATACAAGCTTTTACTATTATGACACATGAGAAACCTTTTTGCCTCTGAAATCACTTAAAAAAACTGCAATGTATCTGTCACCTTTAATCAGGAGCAGTGGACCAGACCAAAAAGAAAACTAGGAAATTGCGATTGAAACGCAAGCATAGAGTTGACCCTCTTAGAGTGGAAGAAGCAGCAGCCAAAAGCCCCACCCCTACTCCCCTACCAGGTAAGAATGCCTCTTTTACAAGTAGTTTCTCAGATATGAACAATGAACACATAATTGATCAAAACGATACCGTGGTTTACCGTGGTTTTTGCACTATGAACCTTTGTCAAACAAAAAGATTTTTTTTTTTTTAAATGGCTGAGACCAGAGGGTGAGCTGCAGCGGGAAAAAACGTGTACACAAGCATAGGAGGAGCACTTTATATTAAACACTTCAAAGATTGCCATAAGAATACAGTTTCATGTGTCCAGGTTGCCATGCCAAGTGCTTTAATAAAGTGCTTGTTCTGTTCAATGTGGTTGAGAGGTTTTCACCAAGACATGCCTTACATTTTACTGTTATATTCTTATAATGCAAGTACGGTATTTCCATTTGTAAAACAACTTGTCCTGGCCGCAAGCATGTCTCAGTAGAACTTCTTTAAATACTTCTGCATCTGATTACTTTAAAAAAAAATACGTCAGATACTTTGTATAGTGCACATGTAGGTCAGAAAACAAGCAACAGAGGAAGGGAGTGGAATAATTCACAACTGGCTATAAGTTGCACCAGGTCAAAATTGCATTGTTGAGAGAATAAATACAGATCAGTTGCATTTGTCACACTTTTTTATTACGTTCAGAAATAATGTAAAACACTGATAAATAAAACCAAATATTTACAAACATTAAATTTGCTATAATCATGTATTTAGTTCCCTTTACTCCACAACAAATCCTTTAAATGTTAAACCTGCAAATGTAACAATATTCAGAACAGAACAAGAATGAAAAATATAAGAATAAAACAAACATAAATTAAAGTGTCAGTCATTATAAACAAAATTTATTATAAATGCCAAGCCTAAAGAGATTTATTTAAAGCTAAACTGAAACTACTGGTATGTGGGAAATGCACTATACAAATAAACTTAAGCTCACCTACCTTTCTCATTCGGCACAAATCCATGTTTTGTAAACTTGATGTTAATTGCATTATATAAGTCGCAGCATGTTTAGGTTAATTAAAAACATGTGACTTGTATTCTGGAAAATACAGCATGTCAAATTTAGGTTTAGGTCATTTATTTCATTTATATCAACTCATATTTATTTAAAATCCAATCCATAACACAAGTAATATTTTTATAGAAATAATACCTTTAATGGAATACTAGAACATAAAGAGTAGTCCCTTTACTTGCCTGTTAACAGAAGAAAAGTTTCAAAAGAAGTAGCATAGCAACATAGCTTTTTTTTCTGTATTGTGGCATACATCAGAGTAAATGGATTATTGAAAAGGGTAAAAATGTGGAGTGGGGTTCAGTTCATCGGTCTTTGATTGGATGGAGTCTGGACGTACAGCATATGTCACCAGAGAGAAGTCTTTCAAGTGGAAGATCGAGTTATGACATTTTGATTAAAAGCTATGAGCTAAAAAAAAAATCATTGCAGTGGTGAATGTTTTCTAGGATTACAACAGACTTCTGGAAAGTCAGAGAAACTCTCTTCTATCATTTGCTAAACATTAATTTTCATTGTCAAATGCATGTGCAAAATAACCACTGATATGTCCTAGTTTTCCCTTTTGTTTCTTCATTTTAATGAAATATATTTAAACCTAACAGCTAATCATTTGACTTTTTTTCTTGGTTTTAGTTGGATGGGCTACTCCCAAAGTTTCTAGGCTCCCCAAACTTGAGCCTCTTGGAGATACAAGGCATTCTGGTAATTGTTGGTTCATTGCATCTGTTCCATCTCCGGCATGCGCATCACTAACAAATTTTTTTTTTTTTTCTCATTCTGTTTCCTAACCATGTAAGTGTGTCCCATAATTCTGTCTTTAAAGCTTTGTTTTCTCTCCATCCACACAGCAAGCCTCAGCCACATCCTTCCTGTACAGTCATCTGTCATCAGCCAACAGAAATACCACAACCATCCACTTTAATATTGTACCTAACAAATGCTACTTGCATAATCTCCCTAACAACTTGCTTCCTGCACTGTGACTAATGTATGCGATTTATTTTCCTGATGCTTGCAGGAAACATTTTGAATTCTGATAATGTCCTATGTCCTCTTTTGAGCAGGCAGTGACATTTTAATGTAGGAATTTAATGATGTAGTTTGTAGTCAGTTGAAATTAGTTGATCCTTGATTTTACAAAATGGAGACTGCTGACCTAATTTTCTTTCTTCCATGACTCTCTTTTATTGGCAGATTTCTATGGCAAACCTCTCCCACCTGTAGCAATTAGGCAGAGGCCGAACAGCGATACTCATGATGTAATTTCCTAACACTACCTCTGCTCCCCCCCCCCCCCCCCCCCTCGCTGGTTCACAGTTCTTAAGGGTCCCAACCAATCAAAGTATTGTTTTGTTCTTATCTTCAAGCACGGGCAGTGTAGTAATCTACGCGGATGTAATTCCCCATAAGCGAGGAATTGATACCCAATCGGCATACCCAGATGGATCACATGAACTCAAGCAACCAATGACTGATGGTCATCAGAAGCTGTTTCCTGGCCAGTGTTTATGAGATGAAGGGACGTGGACATTCACTGTATGACATATTCTTATAATGTTCTTATTTCTGTAGTTTTATCAAAATACTTCAAATCAGTATTAACAGACATTTGCAACTCAATTGAGTTGTTTATTCTTTTCTTTTCTTTTTTGTGTGGAAAACATGTTACAGACCTATTTTTTAAGAGAATTGAAAAATATGTAAATATATAAAAGTTTAAATTTGTGTACTTGAAATTGTACAAACATGTTCTTATGGTCCATGTGCATATCTTAAGCTCTTGTGCATATGAAATGTGCAGTTCATTTTGACACAGTTTGCCTTTAAAATATCAGAAAATATCTTTTTTTTTCTCAGCAGCATCTATACGTTTATACACTACGCTGTCTTAATTTTGAGAACGACATTCATACTCTCAAAAAGCACCAGCAACAGATAAAGAGATCTTGAGAAAGTAAACTTTTACATGTGATTTGAAACATTTTAAAGTTTGTACAAGCTCGTTTTTGAGTTAGATGTACATCGTGCTTTATCAGGGAGGAAAACACATTTGTCATCTTCTTAAAGATGATAAAGTGCATTACTTTAAGTGTATCAATGCTCAGCCTCCATATATATATATATATATATATATATATATATATATTAATGTATTATGACATATACTGTAAAAACATGCTTTCATATTTATTTTATGCTATTGCGATTTTTATAATTTACATTGTTGGATGTTTTGTTTTGTATTTTACCCCACACACTTCTGTCCATCATCCAGTTTGCTCTGCTTGCAGTACCTGCGCCTTTTGCAACCCGTTTACATTTAATATGAATGTCAAATTAAGAAAGAGAGAAAGTTTATTCTGTTAATTTTCACTCTCACTCAACACATTTCCGTGTCATTACAACTGTTTGATAATGCACACATTTGTACAACTGTTAGCGGCGCCTTCTGCTGGTACATGCCGTAACTACACCATCACGGTAAAACTATTAAAGAGAGTTGAACTGTGGAGATGCTTTCTGTATAATTCATGGAAAAATAAAAATGCCTATACTTATAGTTTTTTTTTTCTCTCGCAAGGATAATATTAAAATTCAAAGGAAACTCTGCTGTACTTCTGCAATCTGCAATCAGAAAGTGTAACAAAATGTAAAAGGTTTAAAATCACCTTTGGTATAGTTAATATTTTATACTGATTTATACTCACTAAAAAAGTGAAACTAGGCTTAAAATGTTAACGTCTATATACCTCAATAGAACGCCATCACACATCTTTCAGGTCTTCCTCCATATTTGGCCTTCCATTAGGCCAGTAATTGTAATCAAACTTTGATCATCACTCCAAAATCCATAGCATTCTAAAGTGCATTATTAAAATTACTGAAAGCACTTATGCTCCTCATTTTCTAGGCTTGCATATCACAGTATCTGGTACTTTTAAAATCTCTCCTTTTGAACAACTCTGATTGCAAAATTAAAATGAGCAAAGGACAACAACAAAGCTTTCTCATTTTGAGTGTGAAAGTCCCGAAAAGCCTAAAACATTTAACAAATAGGCCTACTTTTGACGAAAGAGACTTTGGTAACACTTAAAAGCGCATTATAAATAAAATGTATTATTATTATTATTATTAACTAATGGTGTCCAGTCCTGCACGCATAATTACAAGCAGCAACTGACCCTAGTAGCCTACTTATTTAAATAATTGGGTGATTCTTCAATTGTGTATTTTGATGAATGAAATTTGGTTGACTTTTGTTAGAATTGTGTCAAGACAATGTTTACATGCTTTGATGTAAAGATATAATAATGGCCACGACTGAGCTTAAATATAATTTGAGTATTTTACATCTTTGCCAACTTGCACTGCAAAACGTCATTCCCATCACAACATCAAAAAGTCTCATAATGCAAAAAATGTATCAAGGAGATCATTTAAACTCATTTATCTTGCAAACATTGTTAACCTTCAACAATTCTTATAAAAAACAAAATGTTTCCATTCAGCGAATTACATATATTGTCTTGTTCTTACCATCAAAATATGTTTTTCTGTGTTCATCAAAGCACACTTTTGTTTAATTTCTGGAAAATTAATTTTTCATTTATTAAACTATTTTTTTTTTATTAATTAAATTGCATAGAATATATATTTTCTGTATTCTTTGTAATTGTTTATATAACTTAATAGAGTAAACACAAAAAAATATTAGAAAATTAGACTTAATTGTTCCATGATAATTCAAGTGAATGTATGAATAGGAGGCAGAGACAGTCAATAATATGGTGGAGTGGGAGTCAGTTAATATTTCCAATATTTTTTTCCCCCTAAATATACATAAAGCATTATTTTTTAGAGATATTTTAATATAGTTTGTGTTATTATCATAGAGGTTATTATTCAAAAAAGTTTTTTTTTTTTAATAAAAGGTTTATCTGGGAGACTCGAAATGTAGGCCTACCCCCAATTCTAGAATGACTATATATATATATATATATATATATATATATATATATATATACACGATCGTAACAAGGGCACACAATAAAGTGTAACCAAATAAAGTGTACGGACTTCATTTCACAACACTTACCAGTTACATCCGACCAGAAAACAGTATGAAGGCAGCGTTATGCTGCAAATGACCTGACGCGGAACGAATTCGCATGAACGAAAGCCGACCTGTGAACACAGAAACACGGAACTAATATCATAATCCACGTTTCTGGGGGAACAAGGTCAGAAGACGGACAATACATACTTTAAAAAAAACGGTATACCAACATCGATGTTTTCTCCGAAATTGTGCTGTATAAAGGGATTTTCAAGCAGTCCTCTTCTCGCTCTGAAGTATTTTAAGTGTCTAATCGCCTCGTCTTATTGCACAGTCACTAATACGGTGAGCGGACTAAACACCGAGAGGGTATTAGATATATGGTTTATTACGACAGAAAAACATTGGCAACACTTTATAAATGTGTTTTATGTGTATATCAGGTATAAGATATCTAGTTATAATCATTCTTATTTCATTTTTTTTTAAATTAATTAAATATGTTTAAATAATTGTTCACATCATTAGCTTGCAGCACAGTGTACATCTGCACCTCGGAGGCAAGTCTGTAAGACTGTACTGAAGCATTTTGATGCACAGTACAGTGAAGAGCTAGGAGAGCAGTGGCGTAGTGCAAGGTGGGAAAAGGATTTTTCAAAATAATCATTTTCTTAAATGCTGTAAAAACGTTTTCATTCTTCATTTTTATCATGCTTTCACTTACTAGGTTATTATGGCATTACATTTATTATGGTTTTACATTTAAAACCATGGGTGACACTTCACAATAAGGTTTCATTTGTTAACTAACAATGGTTAACTACAATGAACAATACTTCTAAAGCATTGTATTAATCATTAATGTTAATCCTAACAACATTATTAAAATCAAAAGTTGAATTTGTTAACATTGTATACATAACATCTACGGTATGTATATGACCATTTTTATTAACTAAGATTAAAACATGCTGTAAAAACATTTAGCTCATTGTTAGTTTAATTTAGTTATACCACCAATTGCTTTTAAGTTCAGGCATACTATAACCAGAAGGAAGCATTTTAAATTCATGGAACAGTGGATGAGTACAACCTGCAAGGATAGCTCTAGCTTTCTGAAAGACAAACCGTTCAAAACTATGTGATAACTTGTCTGCTTAATGCCAATAATCTTACTACCTTGGTTGACAATGCCATTCAATGAGTTTCAATATTTAACATTAACATTACCATACCAACAGCATATAGAGAAGCAAAGGACAGATTCAATATAATATGCATAGTACATGGTCATAAGAAGACAGTGTAACCATTGCTGGCCTTTTTTGCTTACCGCTTCAACATGAGTATCAAAACACAACTTATTATCAATGATAAGCCCGGTCAAGAAGCCAAAGGACTCTAAAACAATTACCATATCTCTGGTCTTTTTTTACATTTACAAAAAGGCACCGTCACACCATGTCATAAAATCATTCACCGCTGGACCATGACAATTCTCATCCTTAGTCAGCAAACTAATAATAACAGTATCATCAGCAAATTTTAAAATGAGCCCATCTGTGTGTTTGCTTACAATATAATTATGTAGAGTTAGGGTGAGAACACATCCTTGAGGAGAACCTGTGGACGTAATAAGGGTGTCTGAAAAGGACTCTGCATTCTATCTCTTAAAATATATAATAACCACCCCACTATCTTAAATTCTAATTTAAACTCTGAAATCCGTTTCTTTATTAACACATGATGCTGAATAGTATTAAAAGCTAAAGAAAAATCTACACAGAGCAATCTAACATGGGTTTTACTTCCCTCCAGATGTTTCATAATCATATTTAACAGGGTGGATGAGGCACCCTCAACTCCCCTTCTGGCCTGGTAAGCTAACTCCAACGGAACTAAAAGACTACAAATTCATCCCTAACAAATTTCTCGACACATTTCATCACCAATGATGTCAGAGCAACAGGTCTAAAATCATTTAGAGCCTTATAGGATAACTTGCCATCCCTACAGGCTACTATGGCCTGGCTCTTTCCACAACTTTTAGATAAAGCGACAGTTTTGGAATATATATTCTACAAAACAGGACCCAAATGAGTCCATATTGTAAAGTGTTACCAAACCATGATACTTTCACAGTACTTTTTTTGTTGTTGTTCTAAGTATTAGCTTTCTGGAAATGTAAGATTTTACCTGATATACAGAAGTGCGACATATTTATCTCTGAATTTAGCCCACATAAATGTTTGATGTCTTCAGGGATGTGCTTCTGAATCCACTCTCATGGCAATACGGTGTCCTGCTTAATCGCTTCAGTGACCTTACAAACCTCAAGCAGTGTCTCACAGCGCTTGGATACGCAAACCTCCTTCCACAGACGACACATCCTGAATCCCATTCCCATACGACACACATCCCCCTGCAGTGTTTTATTCATCGGGATCCAGTGCGTATTCCCACCCAAGGCCACCACCCAGGCTGGTTAAAGCAGTACTACCTCCTGAATGCAGCCTCTCTTCTCCCAGTACTGACTTTGAATGTGAAGGAAGGAGAAAATGTGCTTGATCTCTGTGCAGCTCCTGGGGGGAAAAGTCTGGCCATATTACAGACAGCCACTCCTGGTAAGTTACAAACCTAGTCTAGAGTCAGGTTAGCCATAGCCAGGGCTATGCCTAATATATGTGAAATGATCTCTGACTGGAACATACCTAATGATAAACCATGTTGTGTCATTTCATAAGTTTGGGGTTGGGAAGGTTTTTGAAAAAAGTATCTTATGCTCACCAATGCTGGATTTTGTTGATCAAATATACAGTGAAAGCAGCAATATTGTAAAATATTATTACAATTTAAAGTATATATATATAAATGTAATGTTCCTTTATTGGCAAAGCTCAATCATTACTCCAGTCTTCAGTGTCACATGATCATTCAGAAATCATTCTTGAGTTTTGCTGCTCAAGAAACATTTATTATTATCAATGTTGAAAACAGTTGTGCTGCAGTTTTTGTTGAACTTGAAACTTTTTTTTTTTTACAAAGATCAGAAGAACAGCTTCATTTGTTATTTGTAAATTAATATGCTGTTTTTTTTAACCAATTTATGCATCTTTGCTGAATATAAGTGTATCCATTCCTTTTAAAAAACTTAATGGCCCCAAATTTTTTATCAATAGTGTACATATATGTAATTATATTGCATTAACTGATTTTTTTTTTTATGTTCTTGAAATTTTAAAAGCACAGTTAATTCAAAATGCTAAAATAAGAAAAAATAAGTGGGCTGGTATGTTGCCTTTCCTAATTTTGAATCATTCTTGAAGTAAAGGATGTCAACAGGAATTAGAAGTGAAGAAAGTGGGGGTAAAGTTTTAAAGCATCTCTGTGAAAATAGAGAGAGACATAAGTGAGGATTTGAGCAGAGAAACAGGAGATTCCAAGTGTAGTCTAGTGGAATAATTGACAATTTTAGGTTACACTTTATTTCGATAGTCCACTTTTGACATTCTACTAACTAGAAGTAACTTTGCAACTACATGTCAACTAATTCTCATTAATTTGCAACTACAAGTCAACTAACTCTAATTAGAGTATTATTAGTAGACAATTAGATTAGGTTAGTAGAATAAGTTGATATGTACTTGCAGCGTTACTTATAGTCAGTAGAAGTTTACACAAAATTATTGAACAGAACAACAGTTTTCAGCTAATAATAAGATAATTGCTGATAATAAGAAATTGTTATTGAGCACCAAATCAGCATATTAAAATTATTTCTGAAAGATTATGTGACATTGAAGACTGGAGTAATGATGCTAAAAATGTAGCTTTGCCATCACAGTGATAAAATTACATTTTTTTAAATTATTCATTTTAAATCATTAAAAAAAATAGAAAAAAGTTCTTTTAAATTGAAATAATATTTCACAATATTACTTTTTACTGTATTTGTGATCAAATAATTGCAGCCTTGGTTAGCATAAGAGACTTCTTTAAAAAAAAAAATTTAATCATACCCATACTTGCATACAACTCCAGACTTTTGAACAGTAGTGTATTTTATGTTTCTTAGACTTGGTTGTTCAGTACTGAAACTTGCAGCACATTTATGTAGTACATAGAACTTCTAATTTAAAATATATTTTTTCATTAAATGACCCCTTTAAATGTAAATGACTTTGTTGTACCCTACAATTATATTTTTGTTAACTCCCAGGTCTCTTGCACTGTAATGAGCTGGATAAGCACAGATATGATTGGCTACTGAAGACTCTGGAATCATATTTTCCTCCTACACTACGACATCTGCTTTCAGTGACTCACCTGGACGGCCGGTGCATTGGGAGCGTGCGGCCAGGGGCTTACGACAAGGTACCACTCTCACCTCTGCTCATCTGCCACAGCCATACAACATTTAAGCCATCATTTTGCTATTTTAAGCACTGATTTTTACCCAGAACGAATCATCAAATGACTTCTCCTTAGGAGAGAACATTACCTAACATTTGTAAGATTCTTTTAACTGCAGAAGCTAAATGCACTGAATTAACCTCCCCTGAATGTCATCCATCCAAGTGTTTGGGAAAAAAAAACCCTGCTTATTTATGAATGTCAGAGTGACACTCTCACATGAGTACCGATGCTGCCTCCAATCTCCCTCATTTATCACAGTTGGCGTAACACTTAGTGCAAGCCCTTACTTTCCCTCTCAAAGCAACCAAAAAAGCTGCCAGGTGGAATAGAGGTTTTCTGCACACTCAGTCATTTGAAGGCAAAGCTGCATATGTACGCATTTTTTTCCCACTCATCATGGGGTGACAAGACACTAGGCAGGTCACTAGCAGCCCTCCAGGCCAAACATGCCAATCAAGCAGTGAATATGGAGCTTTTAAGGTTCCCAGATACTGCTGACTGAGTATTATCCTCTTCTTGCGGTGAGAGAAGAGTCGGGCCACTGAGCAGAAAGGTAAACGAATACACAATGCGACAGGAGGTGTCGTGATGGTTTTAAATAAAAAGGGCTCAGGGTGGCTGCGATGCTAGAAGTTTTTTTAGTTTTTTTTTTCAACTGAGGCTCACTGAAAAAACATCCCTGTGGCGAGATTTCTACAAAATGGTATTATGCTGGTTCTTGCATGTCTCACGTCACTTTCAAAGTGAAATGTTCAGTGGCTGGCGCTAAAAACATGTTCAGCTTTATCCGATACTGGTGAACATGAATTTGGCATTGTTTTATTATGTTGGATAATAAATTATTATTTATTATAATAATGTGATGCTACGCATCACAGCAGTTCAGAAATTAAATGTCCAGTGAGTTGTGCTAAAAGGTTAATGCTCTAATACGTTTAAAAAAAGAATGTACCACCGACATTAAACCCTACCCTAAACTTAACCGATAGTGTTAACAAAAGAAAACTAGAGATATAAATGTATTTGCTGAAGCTACCATGCCATTTTAGCTTGCTTCTACAAGATTTTGAGCTCTTTTATTGGGTCTCGTGTTTCACAAAATGGCAGCAGCTGCGTTTGTATGAAACGAGAGAGCGAGGCCATGTTACTGGATGGCATAATTAAATAACTGTACACAAAATATTGATTCGACTGAGTTTTAATATTTTATTGGCTCACCAAAAGCAAAACTAAGCGAAAAAAAGTGTATAGCGCTGCTGACTTCAGTAACCCAGATGAGCCTGTGTTATCTGTTTTCAGCGGTTGTTATCAAGGAATAACATACCACTGGATGACACGATTGACCAATCAGAATCAAGCATTCCACAGAGTCGTGTAATAATGCGTTTTAATGCTTCCGTTCATAGAGATTTTTAGATGAGTGCGGAGGCTTTTTAGGTCAGGAAGAATCTGCGATCTCTGACCCAGTTTGTTCGCTGGCTTCCATGGCTCCTATATGCTGTGTTTTCCGCCAACTGGCAACCTGTGGTGGCGAAATAGTATTGGGTAAATTGGCAACGTGCGGGTATCGCACAGACCAAAACAAAAACAGACATTCCGACACGGAAAAAAACACATTTCAATTCCTAAATATCTGCAAACATATTATGGTATTTGTATTCTTTAGTACAGTCAAAAACTTACATACAACACCTTGTTTTGAGGTCATAACATAGTATTGTGCAATGAACCACAGGAAAGTAAGTCTTTAATAATCAATAATCTGCTGCTGTAATCATAATTTGTGTGAAAAGTAATAAAAGTTGTTGGGGTTTTACTGCCACAAGTTTTCATTTCAGCTGCAGTGAATTGTGTAAGTACATGGCTGTGATACACCGATCCAACCAGAAGGTGGCAGTGTTGTTTTTTTTGTTTTGTTTTTACTCACTGACCTCCATTCACATTGGACAGATGCTTAAGATCCCCGGGACCCTCGATGGAGGGGACACAGGTACGCGTTCAAGCTGTGGTGATGAAACCTCCTGTCCCGAAATGTCAAATGAATATGTCTCTGACGCCCATAATCAAATCACTTTATCAGTGCTGGCACTTAGATGAGGGTAACAGGTTCAGCTCTTCCTCTTAAAAATGCAGCCGTTCCTAGATCACATTGTCAGGCCCGCGGGGGTCTTTCTACACCATCATGTCCTTTAGTGACGTCGGTCTCCAGAGTGCCCCCCGGCATTCTCTTAGCCAGACAGGCAGCAGAGCTAAGAGAGGGAATTAAGAGGCTCTAATACAAATCTGGCAGGGAGAAAAACAGTGGGGCTCAATTGTCAGCTTGACTGCAGTTTCAGCCAGTTCTAATGAGGAGAGAGTAGTCTCAAAGGAAGCCGAGATAGATGAGCTTAGCTAGAGCAAGGAACGAGGGGTTTTGCTGGGTATGGGGCCGTAGGATTTCCAGAGAAAAAGAGAGGTGTGGATATTTTTTTCATTCATTCTATTGCTCATCTGAATCTTTCAGGGAGATTCTTGCCGCTTGCGTTAGTTGTTTGTTTAACCACTGTAGAAGATTCTAGCGCAGGTGCGATTTGAGATTATTGGCCCCAGGTGTGTGTGGTGTTTCCACTATACCTCTCTCTCTCTCTCTCTCTCTCTCTCTCTCTGCCTCAGCCACTCTCTCATTTGCCCAGCCGGTCTCACAGAGAACGTTGTGAGTGTGTTGGTTCTTTTAAAGAGCTAATGAGGCCGATTCCGGCAGGTCCCTGCTGTCCTTCTGCTTTCCTCTTTGTGTTATGTTCGCCGTCCCCCAAGTCAACATGAAATATTCCCCTTCAGTCTCGTACACTGTTTTTTTCTTCCCTGCGGAGGTAAAACCTGTTCTCTGATGTGTGTTTGTCTGTGTGCGTTGCTCCGTCCATGTGTGTCAGGTGCTTGTTGATGCCCCGTGCTCTAATGACCGGAGTTGGCTTTATACCCCTGATACCCACCAAGGGGAAATGTGGCTGAAGGAGAGAACTCAACTACCACTCTTACAGAAGGAGCTGCTCTGGTAAATATCTATCATGGGAACTACCACACACACACACACTCCTGTGGGCAAGTAGACTATGCTAAACAAAGCTGCTTTATTATTTTTCTTGTTTCTGTTTCGTTTGAGCAAAGTTCTTGACCTTTTCGATATTATGCACAATTTTAAATCGTACAACAATAAAGGCATAATTTTGACACGAACGGTTTAAAAAGCCTATTTGTAAACTGAATTGAATGACCAAAAGCATTATTTTGATGTGTACGAAATTTAATGCACGACCCTGCTGTTGGATGGTTTCCTAATTTGTACAAAAATGTTTACAATTTTTGTCATAGTGATAACATTTGTATCCTTCCCACAGTATGGCAGGAAGAATGTTTTTATAGCATCTCATTGCATTTTCAGATTTTTTGCAAATAATAAATGATTTAATATTAATAATGAAAATATTAATATGAGAAACAATATATAAAGTTATATAGTTTTTTATATTTTAGTTTATTGCTAGAAAATGACAAAATCGTAACAGCGTTGCAAATATCGCAGACCTCATATAATGAAAATAAAACGGCTTAAATATTAATTCTTGACTTCATTTTAAGGTTAAGCACCTGACTATTTGTGGAAAAAGTTTCAAGCCTTTTTTTCTCAGTATTATTTTATTATGTATATACTATTATAGTGTTTATTAATATTTTGAATTAGCTTTTATTTGTACATTTTAATTTGAGTGATTTCATTTTAGTAATTTTGTGCTTTTCTCATGTTTTGTTTTAGTGCTTAAATTGCCCCTATTATGCTGTTTTCAAAGGTTATTAATTTGTCGCCTACAACAGTTTATATGTATACAATGTCAAACAACACAGTGCAGAGTCACCTCTTTTCTTAAAGTGTATGAACCAGTTTGAAAAAGGATCCTTTCTGAAAGCTTACTCTGCTCTGATTGGTTAGATGGCCCAGGCCCAGTGTGTTTGTGATTGGTCTACCGCTTACAAAGTGTGTCAGAAATGAAACCGCCATTACCATATCTGAATTTCAGCTCTGGATGCTTCCTTAGCACTTTATACACAGTGACTAGAACAGGCGTTGGTTTTACTGAATCAATTCGGAGCCAGAGTCCTCATCCTTTTGGAAGTGCATGGAAAGTGGATTTGCTTTCGCAGCGCAGAAATGTCGACGAAGTAAACACGAAGCAAACTCTTCCAGGCCTCCACTACAACTACAGTGTTTGAGTGCGGGTCAAGTAGTTTTTCATGTAATAGTTATATTGTTTTATCTCAGCTTTATTTCAATGAATGAAAATGTTTTTAATAGTTTTAGTTTTAGTTAACAATAACACCACTGGTTTTAGTAACATACTTTTAGAAAGTGTTAATAATGGTTGGTTGGTTGTGGTTTTTCTTGTTTTTCAGTTCGGCACTAGCAGCAGTGCGTCCTGGAGGAGTGGTTGTCTACTCCACTTGCACCATGTCACGAGCCGAGAACCAATCAGTTGTGGAGGCGGTCCTTGCGTCTTATCCAGGGGTGGAGCTTCTGGACCTGGAGCAACAGTTAATTGACTCTCTATCTGATCATTTCTACTTTGCCCACCTCCATCCTTCAGTGGGACAGTTAGTGATCCCGCTAAAGGGTAAAACTTGGGGACCTATGTATGTTTCTCGATTACGGAGAATATATTAAAAACGTACATAGGGCCAGGGTGCAGCATGCAGTTGTACTTTTAACACATCAGAGCTGGGGTGTTCACATGGGTTTGAGTCATGACTGTCTATCCTAGCCCTCTTCACTAAACAAACGATACATAAATAAATAATACTGTTTGAGAATAGTTTAATTTTATTATTGTTTATTATTATTAGTATTATTTATATTTAATTTAGTATTATTACAATTTAAAGTAACTTTTCTATTTTATTATATTTGAAAGTAATTTATATCTGTGATGGAAGCTGAATTTTCAGCATCATTATTCCAGTCTTCACATGATCATTCAGAAATCATTCTAATTCCTATCAACGTTGGAAACAGTTGTGTGCTGCTTAATTTGGAAGCCATTATACATTGTCTTTCAGGATTTCAGGATAGAAAGTTCAAAATAACTGCATTTATTAGAAATAGAAATTGTTTGTGTCAATGTAAAAGTCTTTACTGATACGTTTGATCAATTTAATGCATTAAAGTATTAATTTATTTCCAAAAGAAACGTATTTTTGCAAGGTCATGTATATCTCATTGAACTTACATCTGAACTTTAAATTTTTTTCATGCCACGGCAAAGGCACAGGTTAGGCAGAAATGTTAATCGCTGGCGACCCTCCAGCTGAAGCACCACTTAAGATGATCTCTCGATAGTGAAGGCTGTTTTGAAATCTCAGAACGCAACACTTGAACAAGGTTTTGAGTAATGAATGCGGGCTCAGGTCTCTTCTCTTTTGCATAAGTGTTTTTAAACGTCTCAGCTGAACTGCTTGAGGAGGTTTCGATGTTGTCAGCCTTTGAGCTCAATGACAAATTGTGTCTAATAAAACATAAAGTTTTCCTGAATCATGGAAGAGCACACCTTGAATGTTTACCATTAATATGATATATGAAAATGAGATCGCATGCACCTTGGCTCTTAGACAAGGTGTATACATTTAAGGAACAGTCTATAAGTGCTAATAGCAGCATTGTAGCTTTATTTTTATGAAAAAAACTTCAGCAGAGTGCACAGGGTTATGCATTAACAACATTATCCTATCCACTGCTTGTTGCTATTTCAGCTATACATAAACTGCACCTTAGATGGTTTATTTAACTATAACTGCATTTGAATATACAAGTATTCACTCCCCCAAAGATTGAACCTGGTTGGATCACCTCTGGCAGGATTACGGTTGTCAGCCTCCATAGCCTCCAAGTCGGTATTGCACGTCTTGATAATGGAATTTTTGCTCATTCTTTCGGAGCAATATTGCTCAAGCTCTGTTGCGGTATGTTTTAGGTCATTGCCCTGTTGGAAGATGAATCGTCTTCCAAATTTCAGCGCTTTTGTGGATTGCTGCACGCTGTCCTCAGGGATTCTACTGTACGTTCTTCCATCCATTTTTACTTCTAACTTTATGAGTTTTCTAATCCTTGCCGCAGAGAAGCCAACCCAAAACTTGATGCTGCAACCAACATGATTCACTCTAAGGATTGTGTTCTTTGTGTGATGTACTACTACTAGGGTTTTGCCTAAAAGCGTGGAGGTCCAAAAATTCAGTTCATATGATTATTTCATGTTTCTGTCAAGCCCATTACATGCTATCACATGTTGAGCCTGTAATATTTGTCTTGCCACGCTCACTTGTAAGATATGAATTGTGCTGTTTTTGTATGCATTATACAATAAATAAGTTAAATAACCATTTTAATATGTATTGTTAATTCTATAATTATTACTACTATTATTATGTCCCACAATTGGAGCTTAGCTTACAGCACACCAAACTATTTCCTTTAATACAGTTTTTTTAAGGTAATATAATATTCATAAACTATGTGAAGAAAATAGAGAAATCAAGTTAAATATCATTGAATGGAAAGTTTCTATTGTGCGTAATCAAATTGTGCCTTATTTCAGTTATTTTATTCCCAAAATATTAAAAAGGTAAATTATTTTAAACATGATATAATTTGAGATGTGGTGGAAATGACACTGCGGTGGGAACACTTTATAATAACTGCACGCTATTAATCATTAGTTAAGAATTAGTTAACAGTTATTTCATCATTTATAAAGCATTAATAGACATTAATAATCAGCTTATAAATACAGATATAAATGCTTTATTCTTGATTTATAAGCATATCTATAATATGTTTATTAATTGTGTTTTCAAACTTTATTAATTATCATTTCTAAATGAAGTATTGCATTATTTACAACCGATTATTTAGGAGTTGTCAGTGGTTCATATGATCACTTAGAATGTGTAGGTAAATGATAAATAAACTGAGTCACAGGGTTATGTAGTAAAATACTTGATTATTGAATTGTGTTAATTGAGTTGTGTAATCTTATGGTTACATACATCACAGTTTTGTGTTGTATCATATCAATTATTAACTGTCTTAGGGGCTTTTAGGAGTTTTTCTCCTCCAAAACGTTTATATATATAACCTGTGAAACCCTTAAAAGTGTTTGTGAAATATCATTGCACTTCAAAAAACTGGTACTTTCAGTTACACTCAAATTATCCATCCATAGTGTAGATAAGTTACATAAAGGTACAATTTAATTTCTGTTCTGAGGTACATTAACTGGTGCTAACTTCACATATTTCTCACAATGTTGCTATTTTATGTACAATAAAACAAACTGGAATGTTTTTTTAGAGCAGCTCTGCTTGCATATGGAAGGAGAAAAAAATATCTCAGTGTGAGTTTGTGCCGGGATGGCAGGTGTCTTCGCCCTTCCATTTTCTGCATTGGGCTCCGCTTGCCCTTTCAAATCAGTGAGCGGCTCATTCGCGCAGGAAATGAATTATTGCCTCTCAGAGGGAGAGAGGAAAAGAGGAGAGAGCGAGGAACGATAGACTGGAAACGTTAAAGCATACTCAGTAAAGATCGCGCAGAGTCCATTGCCGGTCTGAGAAATGGGCCCTGGTTGGGTAAAGACTTTAAAATAGCCACTGACATTTACACTAGCTCCCCATGTCTGCTGTTTTAATAATGCCACTGTGAGAAGGACAGAAGAAACTCACACACCTGTGACGAGTTGAGAAATTCTCCACTGTTCATTACGATTTTTATGGAGGAAACTGAATGCATGAAAGTTCAGGTTCAACCAAATTGGTCTCGCCTTCAAACGAATGGTGAGGTTTTGTGAAGATCTGGAATATTCTGACCAATGAGGGCAAAGTTCGCTCACATGATTTTTATTGTCGAACTTTTGAAATGTTTCCTTAATAAAACAAACAGAAGCAAGGAGAAAAAGCAAACAAACTACATGTCTGAAAACACCCTGATATAGGCTAAGTAACTCTGCAACTGCATATCAACTAACTCTCATTTGAGTAGACTGTTAGAGTTAGTAGCAACTTTAGCAGATGTTAAGCAGTACACACTCACAGTTTACTATTACTCTAAAGAGAGTTAGTTGTGACATGTGGGTGCAAACTTGCTTTTAGATAGTAGAATGTCTAAAGTGGATGACATGGTGGATTATCGAAATATCGTGTTACCTTTAATTTTAGGTAACAGTAACAACACTGCGCCCAAATGACTACTTGTTCATTTCGGTTTTGTACAAACTACACAGGTTTAATGATGATTTTCTTGTCACTACCTGAATCTTTGTGGCATGAATTCAGTTGTAAAATGCAGTCGTCACCCCTGTGAATAACGGAACTGGATTAAGCACAGTGTGTACGTGGCTCTTTTGTTTCACTTCAGTGTAGCTGAACCGTCTCATCTATGACTATGTCCTCATGTGGGTGGCAGAGCGCTGACGACCCATACTGATATCTGATTTAATCTGGTGTTGCCCTTTGCTCTCGCTCTCTCTCTCTCTCTCTCTCTCTCTCTGTCTGTTTGATGTTCAGATTGCTTTCCTGGCCTGCACAGCAGATACCAAGCCAACTCTGCGGGTTGCTACACAGTCCCCAGTGTTAATGGGGGTCTGTTTATGACTGGCCTGGCTCTGCTTATAGAGGAAATATGCTCACAGCTTCAACAATGTCTGTGTGTATGCCCATGCTCACTGAGGCATAGCTTATATTTGAGATGTTTTTGCCTCATTTTATTGTAGTTATAATGGACTCTTGTTATTTTGCAAATAATGTCACATTATGAGGCCTTGTGAGTTTCTTTTTCACTCTGATCTCTTAAGTATGCATAGGTATTTCGTGAGCTTAGAATTATAAGGTTCTATCTCCGTTTAGGGTAGTTCTGAGATATTGAGCATCAAAGTTTTTACATCCCTGCTGTTTTGTGAGATGGAACCTTTTTATTTTATTAATAACTACTAACAAAATATTTTTTTTACAAAAATAACACCACACAGGCATTAATAAACACCTAATGGATAAGATTATGTCAAAAACTCAATTTCGACCAAAAGTGGAGATAGAACCTTATAATTCTAAGCTCACGATTTGTAAGTAACCATCCATTCATCCCTTTGTCTATCCATCCATCTATCCATCCATCCAGAGAGAGAGAGCTTCTGAGGAATTGGAATACGATGCGGAAATATAATGGATTTATGCTTATGGTCATTTTATGGTGCGTTTGTCATATTTTTAGCTGTCCCACAGCAGTTTAAAATAAAGATGAAATGATTGAATAATGTTATTATTGTTGTTGTTTATGAACTAATTAAATCGTTTTACAGTTTAGGCTTGAATATAAAATCCTTAAAAAAATATTTTAATATGGCACCAGAAATCACACAGAAAATAATGAAACTCATGTCAAACGGTGTAAATATGCTAAATAAATGTGATAACATTTTACACATTTAATTCATCATATCGATTGAATGCAACAAATTTAATATTTCATGAACCTAAAAGTCATAAACATTTGCATGTCTCCAAAGTTGTTCATATAAAAAAAAAAACATACAATTTACGTCAATAATACATTAACAGCGTATGTTTCAGTGACTATACAAATGTATGAAAATATTTACACTTTGTGTATGAATACTTATACAATTACTAAGATAACATTTTTCACTGACAATGAAACCAATAGTCACAAACATTCCTAGTCGATAGATCTAAATACATGACTCTTTTAGTATCATAATCTGATATCAAAACAGCACAGGATATGATGGAGCAGCTTCTATGATAACAGACAGAGTGCACAAGTGAAACAGCTGTAATGAGTCAACTTCATCTCGCCTGTTAATTACTTCATACACATTCTGCACTGTTGCTTATGGGACTAATTATGAGGTAAACAGGCAACGATTTCAAAGTGTCTCCTCCAGAACATTGAAATGTCAAATGGGAGTGTATTCACAGATAATGGTACACAGAGAGACAGAAGTTTTTCTCTGCAGTGTTGGTTTCAAGGGGGTAATCCATCGACCGGAAGTTGAAGCCGGCCGGGTACCGCCATCTTGTAGCAGAACTTCACTTGCGTTAGCATTTCCATTGACTCTCATTCATTTTGGCGTCACTTTGACAGCGAATAACTTTACATCTGAGGCGTTTAAAGACTCCATTTGTCCATTATTTATTTCTAAAGAAACACGACAATGTATAAAGGGCTCCATTACCTTCTATGTTACATTATGGCCCCGTAGAAACAGTTTTAGTAAAAATAGGCTAACGATTGCGTCATAACCACTCGACTCTGTCGCGCTGTACAGAAATTACCGTACAGACAGGAGGAGAAGCTCCCAGGCAATCGGGGGGACGTCCCGTCAAGAGAGAAGCCCATAGATAATGAGTCCATAAAAGCAACAGAATACTTACTCCTGCTCACTCACGATAAAGGACTCTTTGCTCAAGTTCCCCGTCTCTGCAAGATTGACGTTGGCAATTTTCACGCACAGCTACTAGAAGATTAACGTCTGTCAGACAGGTTGCTCACGTCATCAAGCTTAGTTTGAGTCGGTTTGAGTCTGCGCGTCAGGAACGGAAGTGCTCAAAAATCGCTAAAAGTGGGCTTCAACTGTCTCAACTGAGTTCCAATGAGATGGCTCTGTCCACTTCTTATACTGTCTATGTTTGGTTTGCTTTATGTTTGAGGAGCATATCACATTATCCTTAAAGGGTTAGTTCACCCCAAAATGCAAATTATGTCAGTAATTACTCACCCTCATGTTGTTCCAACCCCGTAAGACTTCGGAACACAAATCAAGATATTTTTGATGAAATCTGAGAGCTGGCTCACTCCTTCATAGTCTTCTATGTAATTTCATTCTGCCGGCCCAGAAAAGTTAGAAAAAACATCGTTAAAATAGTCCAAGTGACTACAGTGGCTCAACCTTAAGTTTATCAAGCGACGAGAATACTTTTTGTGCTCAAAAAACCCCCCTAAAATAACGACTTTTTTCAACTATTCATTTTCTTCTCTGTGGGGCTCTGAGTGAATTCACGAGAGCGCCACGTGTTATAAAAAAAAAAACCAGAACTTTTTTTTTTTTTTAAATAAGTAGTGAAGCAGTTTAGTTACAATATTATAATTTTTTTCTAGGAAATAAGATTATGCTGGACTAGTATATGTTCTTTTCAGCTCATTCTTTTATTTCATCTTTCTTCATTTAAAAATAATAAAATAAATTTTAATTTAGAAAATAAAAACATGCTTATTATAGAATAGGTGTATTCAAATCATTGCATATATGGATTGCATTTACAAAAAAAGGTGCCATTCCACAGTGATCTGCAGTTCAGCGGTTAGATGAAAGAATAGTGAAAGGAGTCAATTTACTAATATATATCATTTTTTAGATCATTAGCCTGTCTGAAACCAGTTTCTTTAGGAGGTCAGGTGCCTTCACACACAAAACCTTGCCTGTTAAGTCATTGACTGACTGCATGGGCAGCTGCCATACGTTTCAGACACATTCTTTATAAAATCTAAATTTGCGACATGGGCTGACCTCGACCACAACAGCCATTTTGTTGACCTCCATGTGAACCCTGTCTTTTTTTATTTGCTTATTTTGGCAGGCTGTCCCTGAGGCAGCTGAGCTGTGTCGAGCTTCACCCCACTTCAAAGGGAGAATATAGGCCTGCTTTGCATAATCAAGCAGAGAGAAGAAGAGCGAAAATCTCAGCAGTGAAGCTACAGCAGGAACATACAGCGCTTGATAATCTCTCCCTTACACTAGTCGCAGAGCTACTAACATTCAAGCCCAAAAGGGAGTATGCCGGGACATCAAGCCTTGTCATGGAGTCTGGCAGTGATTATGACCATGTGTTTATCTTGTTTTGTTTTAGTTGATCTGAACATCAACGCTGGTAGAGCTATAGACTCTAATAGACAAATAGGCAAAGCCATCGCATTCATAAAATGTTGACTGATGATTAAATGTCAAGCAAATAATTGTGATTATCAATTTGAACAGTTCATGTCACTTACATTGTAAGCTTAATGCAAATGCACATTAAAAAGTTATTTATTCACAATGAATTTGGAGTTATACAAAAAACTTTATGATTTTCTTCAAAGCTTTGTAAACAAATATTACACAGGGGTAGAATGACATGAATAATTCACTCTGAAGTTTTTTTTTATTACCCAAACAACTAATATTATAACAGAAATGCACCAATATATATATATAAAAAAAGCAATAAGCTAATTTGCATACCATGACAGATAATTGATAAATACCTAGCTCTGGCATGAAACTCTAGATGGGGTGGTCCTTAACTCGTTTGATAGCGATCACATCATTATCTAGCGCAGCTGATTGGTTGCTGTTGCATCAGCGGCCAATGAGCTGCGGCTCAACATTCAAATACTGGTAGTTTGCTGTTAGGATTCCGCAGCACGCTTACAAAAAGCATCTGAAATCAACATATTTTACTCCATATCTCTGTGCATATTGCATGGTTTGCTTATTATTAAATGAGCAATCATAACAGTTTAATATAAGAGTTGTTTAACAGTCTTATAGCGTGATTTACTAAGCATATAAGATGCAGCGTTTACGCAATTGTGTTTATGTAGCAGCAAGGGGTCTATTGTACGGTGGCCGAGAGAGCTCAACGCGCTGCAACTGAAGAAAACACATGCAAATAGAAAAAAAACACATGCAAATAAAATAAAACGCATGCAAATAGAAAAAAAAACGCGTGCAAATAAAAAAAAAAACACCCGCAAATTAAGAAAACATCTTCATCAGTTTCACAACACACGTGTGC
Organism: Rhinichthys osculus; assembly: GCA_029959095.1. Taxonomy (NCBI): domain Eukaryota; kingdom Metazoa; phylum Chordata; class Actinopteri; order Cypriniformes; family Leuciscidae; genus Rhinichthys; species Rhinichthys osculus. The sequence continues at coordinate 32,106,728 of JARWKJ010000005.1, forward strand.
TCCAAATACTCACAACACCACCAAATACATAAACGTGCTGCAAATAACACAGACCACCACGGAAATGTTTCCAGGGGAACCAAATAAGTGACGAACCCGGCTGGGACATGCTGGCATAGATATCCATAAATCTATGCGTGCTGGTGCTTACAGCTTAAAATGATACTTTATTTATTTATTTATTTGTGCAAAACATACAGATATTACATTTTTTTATGACATACAACTTGTATACAATGTACAAAATGTATTAACAATATGTTCAATGTCATCAGAATACAAATGAGAAAAGAACAATGAGCTGGAAACTAAAATAAATAAATAAAAAAGATAAAGAAGAAAAACATGAAGGAAAGATATTTATCTATACATCAGTTACACTGTACAAATTGTTTCATGTTATTACATTTTCATTAAAGAAAAGTTTCGTAAGAAATGTTAGGTAATGTAGGGTCCACAATTTTAAAGTTGAGACACACAGATGTATAACGCATATTTTAAAAGCTTTTTTTGTAAACTAAAAATAAAAATGTATTTGCATCCGTTATGTTAACAGCATTATATTTCTGTCGTAAGACCAGCTGATGGACACCGTGCTGCGTTGTCATGGGAACATCCCAGGTGAAAATAATGAGGAAATTACATTGTCTTTAGTTGCTCCCGATCAAGTGCGTTCCACACGGCTATAATGGCACACTAGAGCCCTGCTCACTCCAAAGTCCCACTTTAAGGGCTCTGCAATCTGCCCTTCGAGGGGAGTAGGGCATAGGGAAGCTCACGAGCAATAAGCACGTCCCAGCCGGGTTCGTCACTTATTTGGTTCCCCTGGAAACATTTCCGTTGTGGTCTGTGTTATTTGCAGCGCGTTTTCTGTATTTGGTTGTGTTGTGAACTTTTGCAGCGCGTTTCTGTATTTGGAGCACACGTGTGTTGTGAAACTGATGAAGATGTTTTTTTTTTATTTGCAGGTGTTTTTTTCTATTTGCACGCGTGTTTTTCTATTTGCATGTGTTTTTTTTCTATTTGCATGCGTTTTTTTCTATTTGCACGCGTTTTTTTCTATTTGCATGTGTTTGCTTCAGTTGCAGCGCGTTGAGCTGTCTCGGCCACCGTACTATTGTATAAAAGTCCCTTTTAAGACAAAGTCATTTCACTCGACGGCCATCTTTGAAACGCCTCTGGGGCATGGAAGTGCGGCTCCTATCTCTTTGAATGGTGAAACATCAAATTCCCCAATCCAAGCTCTTGTTCGCCAAGCTTACGATTGAATTTCATATTTGAAATCACCAATGAAATCTGACAAAAAAAAATGTCTCCTAAATTTTGTTAGTAGGCGCTCGAATCATGACAAAATAAATGCATTTTTCAGGCTGGACCAAGCTAATGTGCATGTGCAGTCCTAAGCGCACGTCTCAGGACACTGATGCTGTGTTCGAAATCGCCACCTATACCCTCATTCATTACTCCACTAATATAGTCCACTTGAAGGAGTTGATAGAAACGAGTGAGTGAATTCAGACACTGAGTGTGCTGCCGCTTTTTCATAGTTTGTGCTTGCTGTTTAATAATTAATTGAAACGTAGCAAAACTGGCAGCTCCAGTAGTAATGGAAAGATTTATCCTGAACTCTGTCATGGAAACATGTATAAACCATAATTACACATTTTAATAATCAATTAAAAAGGAATTAATACCTGTGTATGATATTAGGCTGGACCAACGGGGTTTTTGAAAATGGATGGATGGATGATTCAGCCACGAGTGGCAAGATGTGGGAATTCATTCAGAGCGCGACTCTCACAGTGCATTATGGGTATTCTCTAGCTGTTGAGCGTGCATCAGTTGTACACTCGTTATTGTGGTGCATTGTGGGATTGAATGAGTGCACTCGTTGGCTGCGTCCGAAAACTTAGGCAGCTGACTTGTTGCCTCGTTGCCCTATCAGGTAATGACTTTGCAGACAGCGTTTGCGCACGAAGGTACCTCACGAAACTGATTTCGGGCAGACTTCTGAGGCAGCGTAACGGTTTAATGATCTACAGCAAAATAGAGCGAGCTTGGGTGAAAACTAAGAGAATATTGAATGACTACAATAGTAATTCCTCACTAGAAATTACATCATAAATGGAAAATGTTGATCAAAAATGTACATTTAACACAAACTGACGACCAGCTGCAACTTTCAGATGCCATCTTTATTTTTATAGCTCAACTGTCACAGAATGGAGAACACAGGATTGTGGGATATCAAAGGCAGCGAAGGACACATCTATGCTGCCTTCAAAAATTGATCAGATGAAGGTATCTCAGGACTGGAAGTGAAAATAACATTGCATTCGGATGTGCCTTGAAACCTTCTCTGAAGGCAGCATTTATCAGTTTTCGGACGCATCCAATAACGTCCACTATGGTTTCGGACACCACTACGAATGGCTGTCCCCTCAATTAGTGCCCTATTTAAGGGTTTAGGGGGCGATTTCGGACACAGCCTGACTGTTTAGGAACCTGAGCTTCTAACAGCAGCTCCAGTTACGCAATGACTTTACCAATCGGCGATTGGCACTTTCTTTGTTTGCACTTTCTCTTATTCATAATATGAGTGCCCTCTCTGTCTGTATATAAAGTCTTTGATTGTATGTAATTGCTGTGAGGATACGCTCATTACGCTGTCTAAGCTACAGATATGAGAAAAGGTTAAAGTGAAATAAGCATTCACGTTTCAACGGGTTACCATGTTTAGCTGAATAATGACACGTTCATTTATTTTCAAGGGCAATGTTTTCATTAGCTATGCTAATGTGTGCGGTTGATCTCATCTGCACGCAGCGTCAGATCAGAGTCCTGTCTTTATCGTCTCAACAGCTTTTCACTTATCAACAGGGTATAAGGATTATGTCAATGAAACATCAAATGATAATTATCCTACTTGCTCAGGTGGTTGCTGGGTTGCACATATATATTAAAACATGCGGTCTCTGAAGAGAAAAAAAATGTAGCGCCCACTCCCCGTCCCACTGAAGTCATATGAAAACTTTCTGTCCAAATATCAGCCTAAAAGGAATGCTGAGTTAGGTCTGGCCTCAGATCGAGCTCCTCATCAGCGGCGTCAGTCACAGTCCAGTGCGGTCTAATGTTCATCACTTATGGGTTGAAGCAGTTTTTTTGCTGATCTGGGACCGGTTTTACTGTTCTGTCATGGGCATTTATGTTGGTGCAGTTTTTCCTGCAGCTTCAGAAGGAGGTTTTGACTTAGAGGAGATAAAGACAGAATGCATCGGCCTTCATCTGCGACCATAACAGTCTATCCTGCTTTATGTAGCCCATTAAATGTGATTCTTAATAAAGCTGACTATATTAGCTAACTTACCAACCTACCATTAAAAATTAATGAATGGTGCTGCATGATGCAAGCAGAAAACTGAAGGTCTGTGTAAATGGAGAGGTAAAAAATATGGAGTATGGAGAAAGAAATTTAAATGTCTTATTAAAGAGACATTATTTGTTAGAGTCAGTGAGCAACATGACCATTTTATTTTAGAAACATATTCTGAATTTGATTTGACATACCCAGTATGCTTAACAGTTGCATAATAATTCAATTACAGCTAGATAATCAGCTTTATTATGTTCAATCCGTTACAATTCCTTTTGACAGCTATTCAATGCACTGTAGAACTTTTTGCTGTAACTTTACAGTAAAATACCTACAGCTACGTTGCCAGCCACTTACTGTATTTCTACAGGACTGGTACTGTAAGCAACATTTCAGTATGTGTTATTACCAAATATAGTATCCTACTGTTTACAGTTTTAAACTGTTACAGCACATTTTTTTTGACTGGGGGATACTGTAATTAGCCTACTTCTTATTATAATGTACTTAGATCATCACACAAATATACTTTTTATTTTTCATAGGATTGGCCAAAAAAAGGAAAGTTTTGAGTTTTAAAACAAATAGTAGAAAATTGCCTTTTATGACCATGTAAGCTGAAATGTCAGCTGTAATTTATTTTATTTTATAAAAAACAACATTTAACCCTTTAATGCATGAATGTTTCGGCAATCATTATTACATATTCAGGTCTTTATCGACCAGGATCTATATCTAACACGGATGGATCTCTACCTGGGGCGATAATATAAAACTCTCCTGACATTAGAGTAACAATTAAAGAAGAATAAAATAAAGCATGTTTTGTTACTTTTGGAGCTTGGAAGGGTTCAGTTGGATCAGATATTTTATACCATCATCACTGTTCTCATCAGAGCTCATTTCCCAGTACATTCAGCATCTGGCTCATATTCACCATCTCAGACATATTCTCAAAACTATAATTTTCAATATCTTCAAAATCAATATTTTGATCGCTGACAGCTTCTTCACCAGATCTACCATCAAGTGACAGTGACACTAATATTTGATTGTGTTCAGTACTTGCTCTGCAGTAAATCGCTGAGCCATTTCAAGTTTTGCTGATGATCCTTCCTATTCTTTTGTTTTCTGCCTGCGGTAACTGTGAAATGTCACTTCACATATATCAGACTTTGCTACCTTGGGGAATAAAGATGAATTGCACTTATTCAGTCATCAAAGATTAAATTATTGTTGTGCAGAAAAAAATATACTTATAGTGTAATATAATACACTGTGACACACCTTGGGTCATTAGCAACCCTATACAATTTTTTACAAAAAAATGAATGGGAAAACAGGCATTCTTTTATAATTGTATATTTTGTTCTTGTTATATTGGTTAAAATTAATTGTTTGAGGAATACTAAGAAGGTTGATGTTTAACCTTAAAAAGTAAAAGAGGAGGAGGGTAGTGAATGACATTTCGGGTCACTAAAGACCCGAGGTATGCGTTTAAGGGTTAAAGTGCAATTAGTTGTAAATAATTAACAAAGCAGTAATCTTATTTACTTTTAATGTTCTTCCAAATGTGGAGTAAAACAAGTTTTTCAGAAATGTATTTCACAGTATTCAGAGTTATAAAATAAGGAATAAAGAAAAAAATAGTGAATAATGATAATGCATATGTAAAGACAGATGATGTATGCAAAAGCTTTTGTAAATACAGATACATTTGAGACTGTAAGAGTGACTTTAAGTGTTAAATGAAGTTTCTTTCAAACAGTTACACTTTTCTTGACATAAATCACTGTATTACACCTAACCCTGGATCAAATTAAGCCATCAATGTGAAAATGTGGGGAACAAAACCACGTTTTCTATGGTGCTACTTCAGTCATGTTACTTTTAGTGACAAACCCAACCTAGATACAAATTAGCCACCAATTTGTCAAACGGTAAAACAGTTATGAATTGAGATGAAAACGTGTTTAAGAAACAGTTCCAAATGATTTAGTGTGTGAGTGAACTTGATTTGAACTGAAATGTGAACTGATTCTATATGATGCTAATCCATTTGAAGGATTCATTCAAAGGAACTGACTACAAACTGATTCATTTGCATATTGGACAGCACTTTTATGATTCCAAATAACCACTGGAATATAGCAGGCACAGGACTTGATTGCTGAAATATTGAAATGGAAAATGTGACAAGCCAACACTACTCTGCATATAACAAAGATCGTCTAATAATATGTCTTTTCTACAGCACCACTGGAGCCCTACCCAGTCTGTATGTTAATGCGGCCATGGTCACACATTCAAGTTGAAAAAAAAAAAAGATTTGAATGCTTGTCAAACACTTCTCTTGCAAACTTTATTTAATCAAATCAATCTCAAAGCTGTCTTGTGCAAAAAACTGAAGAGGAGAAATACCCACACATTCAGCGAGATTGTTACTAATAAGCTTGATTTTAAAAAAAGCTTGTTATCGTGGTGTGCCTTCATGTGTGCTTTTCACTTATTGGTGTATGTAAGGGTTATTCCATAAAATTTTCAGGAGACATTCATGGAGTCAACAAAGTGTCATTTTATTGACTTCAACACTTAAGTAATGACCACACATTGTGCAGAAGAAATAAAGAAAGAAAGATAAAAAAAAAACACAGACTAATAAATGGGACATCAGCAGCAGCACATTACTGAGTTCTGGGTCTCAGATGTTTCTCAGGGATCCCTCACCAGAACTAACCCCGCCACAGAAAATGAAGCCATTTTAACCAACCAGACCAAACCATTTTTATAATTACAGGGGTCTCACAAAAATTCTCATTCCATTACATCAAATTTAAAGGGGGCATATATATATATATATAAACTCAAATAAACATAAAATCACATTTACCATAAAGCCACAGAAAATACACTTAAACATACACACAGAAAATATCCTTTAAACACTTTCGAATTAACACGCAACCCCAACACAAAAACTACATTTCCGAATTCCCAACCGAATATATAAAGGACACAGGGAAAGGCCGCGCCCTTTTAATTCAAAGCCTTTGTTCCATGCTGCAGTCATGGATCCCAGCGGAACCGGGTAAGTAGTGGTGGGCGGATCGAGGGTTCGTGAAACACTGAAACAGTTGAAGCAAATGTGCCATATGCTTATTTCACGCAGCCGTTATTTTGAAATCGAAAGCGAGGGTTGGGAAGTAGGGGTGGGAAGAAAAGTGCCGCCTTTAATCTAAGGAGAGTCGCAAATGGGATGGCGTATTGTTGTGTTTAATGTAGAAATTAGTTATTCTAAAAATGTACATACATTTCGTTCATACTTTAGACCAGGGGTCTCAAACTCAACTTAACTGGGGGCCGCTGGAGGTAGAGTCGGGGTCAGGCTGGGCCGCATCAAGTATTCCACAAAAAATAGTATTTAAGTATTCCAAAAAAGGAGTACAACTGATCCAATCTTCTCAATATTTATTATTAACATTTCTTCTGAACTGTTCCTCTGAATTTGAACATTCCTTTCTGTACATGATTGGCTCTTCATGAGCTGTCCTTCTGACAGTTGAAGTTCATTTTACAAACTTTCTTTGTCTATAACACATATTTGTGATATTTATATTTGCTTATGTCCTTTTTATTTTCTTTATACAACACATTAATGATATTGAATGTTTTTTTTGGAAGGCACATTTCCTTTTATTATACTTTAATACTTTATACTTAATACTTTATAATTCTTGCTTTTGAAATACAAATATTTGCAGTCATGTCTGCCCGTCTTATTGAATTCTTTTTACACATGTATAGTGTCTCAAATTACTGACTGGACAAATCAAAGCAAACCTTCTTATCAACCTGTTGGACACATATTACAAGCTCAAAATGATTATTCTCATATTGTTTTAGAGCAGGGGTCTCCAACACGTCGCTCGCGAGCTCCCAGTAGCTCGTGGTCTGATTGGTGGTAGCTCGACAAGGGGCCGTTCACATATCGCGCTCACATATTTTGCGCGCTTAAGTTCGTTATTTCAGAGATACGCGCGCTGCAAGCGAGCTCATAATTATAGCGACGCGCTCATTTTTTCCAGGCGCAGTATGTTTGTACTTCGCGGTTGTCTATGACAACTATTGACAACAAACCCACCGTAAGCTGTCACGAGACTATCTATGGTAGCCCGTAAGGGATACATTTTTTTTTTTAAAACGAGGCACACGCAACGACAGGCCGCACTAACATTAAACTTTAATGTCAAGTAGGGGGCCACAAAATATCACCCCGCGGGCCGCGAGTTTGAGACCACTGCTTTAGACTATATACAGTGGAATTCAATCATTTTTTTTATATATATAATTCCGAAAGTAAAAAAAGAAGCAGGAACGAACTATATACATATCCTATATTGGATATTAAAATCCAATAGTTTAAATCGCGGGAGAAGCTTCAGGTTGGTAGTCCAAGGCATTGTTGTCTATCTTTACTTCCGGGGTTCTTCCCACCGGAGCCTAAAGCCTTGTTTATACTCGACGCGTCCGCACGAGCGCGAGTCTCCGCTGACTGCGCGCGCACCTCTCCAAACGGACGAGGCGTTTATACTTGACGCGCTCGCCGTTGTGCTATTCTGTGAAACGACAGGGGGCGACTCGGAGTAATTCTCCTCTAAACCACCAGGAATCAGCAGTGAAGAAGTAGTTTGCCATTTATTAGTAGTTTATTAATTTCTGATTCATATAAAAAGAGTAATAAATGCAGTAGGTTTATTGCACTGTAGGCTTATTTTGTAAATGTAAGCAGTTACTTTATACAAGTGCAAACTGGGTGCTTAATGTAAATGTGTTCCTATTCACAAAATGAGAGGCTTTTATGGTCGCCCATCAATACAAATGTCTCTGTGTATAGAAGGATCATGGTGGTCCAGACATACCAGTTCGGCCAGATTCGGCTCGAAGTCGTTCATCTTCGGATGCGGCGCCGCGCGCGATGTTACAAAAAGTGCCGTGCACACCGCCAGGCGAAATGGGGTCTTGCGCACCCAACGCGCACGACCGCCCACACCGCAATGACGTCATTTTTGCCGCGCGCACTTCGCGCTCTTGCGGACGCGTCGAGTATAAACAAGGCTTCACTTTCGATTTCAAAATGGCGGCTGCGTGATATAAGCGAATTGTGTCGAAGCTTCGAAACAATCTGACAACTGTCTCCATGGTGACCCCTAGTGGTCAGGACAATGACATGCAAATGCAACAAAAACCCGGGCCAAACATGCATAAAAACCCCTTTTACAAATCTATTTCAAATGTTTTATTGAAAGTAAAATCTTTCAAATGCAATTATCTATTCATTTAATACGATTATCAAGTGTATGTTCTTTTATCAATTGTCAGGGTTTGTTTCGTTAGTTCTATGAATGGCTCAGCTAAACAGGCCAATAAGACTTAACTACCATTATTAATTTTAATTATACTAATGTCTAATTAAATAGTCTACAAATGTATAAAACTGATCAGAGATCAGGTAAAACCCACAGACACTTGTTCAATGGTTCTCTGTGACTCCTCATGATTCATGGGTTGACAGAGATCATCACCCCCAGTGGTGAACCATTGCAATTCCGAAGTGTTCCGAAACGTTTCAAAACAGTTATGACGTAATGAAGCCTCGTTTACTGAAATCACGTGACTCTGGCAGTTTGATACACGCTCCGAACTATTGATTCGGAACAAACGATTTGTAAAGGCTTTGAAGCTTCATGAAGCAGTGTTTTGAAATTGCCATCACTAATATCTTGGTTATGGTTTAATTTACTCACTAGCGTGCACTTTAGAAATAAATGGTTATTGGCTTTGTCGCTCTGTGAGGTTTAATGCGCACTAAAGAGACAACCTCCAGTTCCAATGTTTGGGTAAATAATATTTAAATAAACAAAATAATTACATGAAATTTATAAATAAACAGACAAAAAAACAAACATTATTCCCTTAACAAACGAAATATCAATTTCTCATACAAAAAAAATAAAAAATAAACTAGAACCATTCAAATGAAATGTTCATTCAGTGTGGCCTTAGCTATCAGTGTAATACCAATGAACAACATAAACTATATATTGCACACATTTAAGTGTTTTATGACTTCTAATAAAGAAGAAAATAATACAATGGCAACTGCTCTATACACACTTTCAAAATGTTGTACCAGTTTAATAAGTGAACTTCAGCATGGTGATTCATTAAGGTTCTCTGCATTTAAAAAGATTCTCATATTATTCTGATTAGTCTCATATTATCCAGTATGAATCAAAATTCCCTTCTGGTGTATCAGCCTGGTGCATGCAACCCTAGCGAGAGCTGCTCTTTACCCTGGTTCATATGAAGAAACTTAGGGTATTTAGTTGGCATATCAACACTATATAGAGAAAAAAATTGCGCCAAAATTCAGAAATCTTTGGAAGATATCACTGAACATGTATTTAACCGTAGCAAAATGTCTTACTTATGTTATTTTTCCATCCTTATTTTTGGTGTTTATTTTAAATTAGACAGATCTGATATTATTTTAATCTCAAGTATGTTATTTAACCATTGATATGGTTCGTTAATGCTTTGAATAAAGACTGAGAGTCAATGTTCAGAAATTATTAATTATTATTATGTTTTGAACTAAGTTGTATAGCTGTGTTTTCCGGTATGTTCGTTGTCAAACTCAAAAATTGTTTTATTTTTAATTAAAAAATGCCATTATTTTATATGAAAAAGTTAATAATTGTATTTTATTGAGAAAATATTTTAGGTTGTCTTGTATATTTTTTTTGATTAGATCAGATAAGATTTTAATCTGTCATATGGTCATGTTACAATGTAATCATGAAAAAATTATATTAATAAAACAAAACCACATAATTATACTAGACATGTGTGAAATGAATGTGGGACAAAAAATAATACTCTGAACCCCAAGTAGATTTACACAAACTGAGAAAGTCAATAAGCGTTACGTTAGGTTGTGCCCCGCTCTGCCCATTTGCTTAAAACTTTACTTTTTAATTTAAATTATTAATTTATATATCTCACATAATTGGATCTTTTTTTTAGCAATGTGTGAGTCTGGATGTCTAGAACATATGCTTGCTGGTAAATGATGATTATAATTAAACACCTTTAAAAATGTTGTTATGCTGTACATTGTTTCGTATCCTAATGAATCTAGGAATAAACTCTACATAAATACATGAAACAAGTTATCAGATTTTCAAAAGAGTTCTTTAATTGTTCTCCAAGAAGCCTCTGATTAATACCTTATATTTCTATACACCCTGAATCTTTTATTTCTCTGCATTGGACTCCTGAATGGACAACTTATCTGTTGAATTCATTTTTTTGGGTTCGAGGGTGAACTATCTGCTGAATTTCGACAGATGTGGAGATGGCTGAGTTGGTCGAGGGGGTTCTGGAAGTGGGACTTCATGGGTCAAACTGTTACTGAAACTGTTCAGTTCATTTCTGGGCTCTTGCTGAGCAAAATAATATATTTTTGGCACTGTACCAAACTCTGGCAAGTGTTTGGGAGCTCTGCCTCATTGCTCATGATGTGCTGACACATCAGGTCAATTAAAAACAGAGTGTGATCTCTGCTGAAGACCTGATGAGAAGGCAGATTAGTGGCACTAAGGAACAGATGATTGGCAGCTATAAGGGAACCAGGCTGGTCAAATGGGGAGTGGGGCGGATGTAAATCAAAATAAATGTACCTATATTTCCATGTGAGTCGAATATTGTGTGTTCACTTAGTCGTGTTCTCATCATTATACAATTCTGGATCTCCTTCAGATTGATATAACAATGCATTAAAGGATTAGTTCACCTCAAAATGAAAATTTCCTGATAATTTACTCACCCCAATGCCATCCAAGATGTTCATGTCTTTCTTTCTTCAGTGGAAAATAAATTAAGTTTTTTGAGGAAAACATTTCAGGATTTTTCTCCACACAATGGACTTCAATTGCAACCAACGTTTTGAAGTCCACATCAATGCAGTTTCAAAGGGCTATGAAGTGCTTCAAACGGCTCTGCACGTTCCCAGCTGAGGAATAGGGTCTTATTTTCTAAAAAAAAACAAAAAAACATTTATATACTTTTTTAACCACAATTGTTCGTCTTGTGCTGGTCTGCGACGCGCCAGGGATTACCTCATCACATTGGAGTGGCAGCCGCTGTAAAAACTAGCTGTATAAAGCTCCTAGATCACTTACAATTTTCCACAGCTCATGTTGTCTGGGGTTTATACTGGAATTACTTAGAAAGATAGTTTTGCAGTGATTTGTCAGCAGAACAATCCAAAAACACATTAAATAACAGTACAACCCACTGAAGAGATGTATGTGCCTCACAGCCTTACTTTCATTCCTGTTAAAAAATCAAAGATGGCGCTGCTGGGAATAAGGTCTATTAGGGTTCCAGGTAAGCCAGGAAGTGAGACAGCTGCCGATGAGGAAGGAATCTTCTGAGAAGCGCAGGAGAAGATCACGAGGAGCAATGGAAACGAAGGTGTTGGAGGTGATTGGGATCGTATGAGAGAGTGACGTGGAGCCTGGTGAATCCTGGTGAATCCTTAAAAGCCAAATATACAGTAGCAGTTTTGCACTATTCATAAACAATTTAAATGATTAGTTTTGGTTTATTTATTTATTTCCATTCTAACATTGAATCTCAAGGTTGAGTTCTTATCCCACTGGCAAATTTGATTCCTTACCATTGATGTGTATGACTCCGAATGGACTTTTATGGGTGCATTGGTCATGCACTCTTTAAAATGAAGCTTCTTTTTTTGGCATGGATGGTTTCACGAAGAACCTTTAAAATTCACTGCCTTCCCAATGCAAAAAAAGGTTCTTTAGTAATTGAAAATGGTTCTTTAGATTATTATAATGATCTTCACACAAAGAAAATAATGGTTCATTTAAGACATTTTACCTGAAAAGGTTCTATATGGAGAACCCATGTATGGGAACATATTTAGTACCAGTTTTTTTTAGGTAGAAAAACACTACCTATAAATATAAATCTATATTTAAATATATATATACACTCACCGGCCACTTTATTAGGTACCCCATGCTAGTAACGGGTTGGACCCCCTTTTGCCTTCAGAACTGCCTCAATTCTTCGTGGCATAGATTCAACAAGGTGCTGGAAGCATTCCTCAGGGAGTTTGGTCCATATTGACATGATGGCATCACACAGTTGCCGCAGATTTGTCGGCTGCACATCCATGATGCGAATCTCCCGTTCCACCACATCCCAAAGATGCTCTATTGGGTTGAGATCTGGTGACTGTGGAGGCCATTTTAGTACAGTGAATTCATTGTCATGTTCAAGAAACCAATTTGAAATGATTAGAGCTTTGTGACATGGTGGAAGTAGCCATAAGAGGATGGGTACATGGTGGCCATAAAGGGATGGACATGGTCAGAAACAATGCTCAGGTAGGCCGTGGCATTTAAACGATGCCCAATTGGCACTAAGGGGCCTAAAGTGTGCCAGGAAAACATCCCCCACACCATTACACCACCACCACCAGCCTGCACAGTGGTAACAAGGCATGATGGTTCCATGTTCTCATTCTGTTTACGCCAAATTCTGACTCTAACATCTGAATGTCTCAACAGAAATCGAGACTCATCAGACCAGGCAACATTTTTCCAGTCTTCAACTGTTCAATTTTGGTGAGCTCTTGCAAATTGTAGCCTCTTTTTCCTATTTGTAGTGGAGATGAGTGGTACCCGGTGGAGTCTTCTGCTGTTGTAGCCCATCCGCCTCAAGGTTGTGCGTGTTGTGGCTTCACAAATGCTTTGCTGCATACCTCGGTTGTAACGAGTGGTTATTTCAGTCACTGTTGCCCTTCTATCAGCTCGAACCAGTCTGGCCATTCTCCTCTGACCTCTGGCATCAACAAGGCATTTCCGCCCACAGAACTGCCGCTCACTGGATGTTTTTTCTTTTTCGGACCATTCTCTGTAAACCCTAGAGATGGTTGTGCGTGAAAATCCCAGTAGATTAGCAGTTTCTGAAATACTCAGACCAGCCCCTCTGGCACCAACAATCATGCCACGTTCAAAGTCACTCAAATCAACTTTCTTCCCCATACTGATGCTCGGTTTGAACTGCAGGAGATTGTCTTGACCATGTCTACATGCCTAAATGCACTGAGTTGCCGCCATGTGATTGGCTGCTTAGAAATTAAGTGTTAACGAGCAGTTGGACAGGTGTACCTAATAAAGTGGCCGGTGAGTGTATATATATATTGGTCACACTTTAGTCTAAGGTCCAATTCTCGCTATTAACTAACTAACTATGACTTTTGCCTCAACAATCTCCTAATTACTGCTTATTAATAGTTAGTAAGGTAGTTGTTAAGTTTAGGTATTGGGTAGGATTATGGGATGTATAATATGGTCATGCAGAATAAGGCATTAATATGTGCTTTATAAGTAGTAATAAACAGCCAATTTCCTAGTATGAATGCTAACAAGCAACTAGTTAATAGTGAGAATTGGATCCTAAACTAAAGTGTTACCATATTTTTAAATGTATTTTATTCATCTATTTGTTTAATTTACTGGAATAATACAGGATAACATTGTTACAGAATTCAGCAGATGCTGTGTACACATCAGGCTTCTAGCTAATAGCTAATTTGCAGCCTAGGTTAGGCTTATTTAAAATAAAAATAAAAATGCAGTTTCAATTTTATATTTGATATGAATCGAGGTGGACCCTGGGAGTAGATGTTGTTTTTTTCATGGGTCTGCTGCCACAGGGCTAATTTGACAGAAAGACTGCGTAAAACAGACATAATCCCATTTTAAACTCTACACAGCTTAGTCTCATTAGAGTCTGCACTCCAAGCTGCAGTGTGCTGACTTCATTAGCTAATATTGGACAGCAAAATTGGCTGTTGCAAAAGGCGAAGACATCCGGCACTGCCAAGGAGGAGTCCAATATTAGCTTATGAAATTGAGCTAAAATGAGCTTACAAAAGCACAAAATTGCTACCATTTTAAGCTAACATCCGTGCAGTGCCATAAGTTTTGTTGGTCCCTCTGAGTGAGGACATTGACGGTTAATATTAGGCCTATATCTTCTAGGAGAACACACAATTGCACATTTGTCAGTCAGCTACAGCTTTATTAATGTTTTGCAACTGAAAGATAAATTGAATTTACATTTCCTGTGTATTACTCCCTCGCATATAAGGACACCAGAGAGATACACTTTCATTATTTCTCCAAGGTGACTACTGTTTGGAGATCAGATATAAACAGCAATTGAGGGTTGTTTGTGTGTTTCTTTTTTTCCCTACTCGTATACCTTGATTCTTTGATCAAGGTCTCAGTCTCCTTCATCAGCATGGCAAACGCATGCATTCAATGAGTGTCTCCGAGTGTGCATTGTGTTAGTAGTGCTAACATAGACTAAGCTTCGGAGCTGCTCTGTATCCAAGGGGGATTTGTGTATGTAAAGGGAGGGAGATTGTGAAAATGTCTGAAACATTAATATTGCTGTAATCTGATATAGATTTCACTTGGGGCAAAGACATTCATCACGCAGAGAGAGAATGACTAATGAAGGATTTATGATATGTGGCGTATCTCAGTAGACACTTATTACAAGTTTAGAGGTTGATATGGGCCAGTGTTTGCGTGTGCACATTTGAGCATGTCTCTGTGTGTTAGTACATCTGTAGAGTTTGTTTTGATTGCCTAAAAGTTTATGTTTGGATAGGGATATTAAAGGGTCTGCTGTGTCTTTAGAAGCTTATGCAATTTTTCAAAGAGCAAACAGACCTGTCAAACTATATAGAACACAGCAGAAATAGAAGTGTTTTTTTAATCAGTTATGTATGTTGTTTAAAGCCAAATTACAGCCTGTCATAATGCCATGAACGACGTTCAGTAGCACTACTTTTGCACAAAACCACAGTCTACTTTACTAAATGTTTACAGGGTATTCGTGCTAGGTTTGAGTTCATAGCTTTAGCTGTGAGGCCACAATAAGCTTAAATCCCATAACTAGTCATTATTTAAAGAATCATATATGATGTACACAGTATATAGTATATGATCTTGAAATTCATTCTTGCATTAACTAATTTACATTGCAGTTTGACAGTTTGTTCTTGACAATGTGTCAACAAACATGGAGATTTATGGTAGTGATGGGGAGTCGACTCAAAATGAGTCGATTCCTTGACTCTGAATAGCCCTAGTTTTGACAGTCTTTTCTTCCCTATTTTGGCATATATCCAAGTGAAACAGCCCCTTGAACAAGACAAAATGTAGGACATGACATGATCTTGCCCATGAGGAATTGATTGGATTGCTGTGGTTTGCTATTGCTGTGATCTCATGTGAGTGACAGGTTATTCTGCCCTTGCGTCAGTAAACATGTCATCAGAGAAGAGAAGCTGTTGCAAGAAAGAGGGAAACATTTTTATTAAAGATTACGAGGACACATGGAGTAAAATTATTTATAATAACCAGCAATATTTCATAAAAAAAGAATTGTCCATTTAGCCCCATGTAGCTTAGGTACAATATGTAAGAATTTTGTAATAAAATATCCAAAAATCACTTGCACAGTGTGATATATTTCCTGCAGTTGTGTACTTACAATATCCCAAAAGTCTCCAAAGATTTTTTTTATTTCAGAGAAATTCCAATTTTAAATAAGTGGCCGTCCCGGAAAAAAATGTCGCCTGTCAATGGACGCAATATCCGCGCTATCCTCGGTTCTCTTACGAGAGTACTCTCGTGTTGCGTAAGCTAGCTTACGCTACGGGAAAAACCTCTTTTCTCGAGAATACTGAAGCCAAATATTTATCCTTATAATTTGTATTAATTTAAAACGCATTTGCTGCAGCGAGCAGACCTAGGCGAGGCAGCTCGCGCGCCTATTGGCTGCTCTGCGGCAACTGCTGCAACCTATCGAGAGACTGCTCGTGACGATAGGATGCTCATTGATTTTCATCTCTTCAGCGAAGCCTTCGCATCGCTGGATCTCGGAGAAGAAGCCTGTGCCGTCGAACAGCCTTTTCAGCGAGACGAGCTCTCTGAGGAAGCCGGTTGTCTTCTCGCCGCCTTCAGTCGCCGTTCCTGCTGCGCTATCCGGCGCCCATATCCTTTCTTAACGCTCCGTGTGTTCGCCGCTGCGTCACTCACGTTTTTCTCTGACTTAAAGAGCCGAGGCGTTGATACAAATGCCTCGTATTTCCTGTGGCTTGTTCAGAGCCCCTCTCGCCAACGGGGACCGTCATATCCGATGCGCTTCCTGCTTGGGCCGAGACCACGCTGACCACGTGGTGTCCAAGGGGCGGATGTCCCGAGTGCGACACCATGGCCTTGTCGACCCTGCGGGCTCGACTGGCCATCTTCAACGTGGATTCCGCGCCTCCGCCTCCCTCTTCTGCGCCGCGCCACAAGAAGCGCCGTTCTCAGAGGCCGCCTGAAGAGGTTCCGGTGGACGAATGCACGCCGACGGGATCCCTGCGTATTTCGCTTTCCCCAGTGTCACTCACCGATGGCCAGCGCCCGACTTCAGCCGCTCCCATCTCCCGTGACGGAAGGGGATGACGAAGAGGACGGCTGTTCTCTTCTCGCCTCGGGGAGTGAAGAGTGGTCGGGTTCCATTCCGGTCCCCGCCCCTTCTCTTCTGGAGTCCAGTGGGATTAAAGCCAGCATCGACGCCGAGCTTCTTCGCCTCCTCACGAAGGCCGTGGAGGACCTCGGCCTGAATTGGTCGCTGCCCAATAAGCCCGCGCACAACAGACTCGACGGCTGCTTCCTCCCTGGTCGCCGCGCAGCGCCTCCCATGAGGCCCGCCCCATTTCTTCCCGAACTGCACGAGGAACTTTCGAAATCCTGGAAGGCTCCTTTTTCGGCCAGGCTGCGATCATCTGTCTCTTTGACGCTCTCCGTTGTGGACGGCTTGAAGGACAAATGATATGTTTCCATTCCTCCGGTCGAGGAAGCGATCGCAACGCACCTTTGCCCGCCCTCAGCTGGATGGCGTTCTAAGGCCGCTTTGCCTTCTAAAGCCTGCCGAACTACTTCCGCCTTCGTCAGCCGCGCTTACACCGCCGCTGGCCAGGCCACCTCAGTACTACACACTATGGCAGTGCTGTAGATATACCAAGCCAACCTTCTCCGTTCCATGGACGAGGTGGGCACGGACCCCAACAGCTTTATGGACTTGAGGAGCGCAGGCCATCGGGAGGAACATGGCGTCCCTCTCCGTTGTCGGGAGACATTTGTGGCTGACGCTGTCAGATATGAAGGTCGCTGACAGAGCCTCCTTCCTTGACGCGCCTGTATCTCTTTCCGGGCTTCTCGGGCAAGCTGTTGATGGTTTTGTGGAGCGTTTTTAAGAAGTTCAGAAAACGTTGCAGGCTATGCGACACTTCATCCCTCGACGCTCGAGTTCCGTGTCAGGACGCTCTAGGAAACAGCCGCCTGCACGGAAAACAGCCTCCACGCCGCCTCCGCCGCCAGCTTCTCAGCGTCAGCGACCAAGAGAGCGCCAACGCTTGAGCTTGGCTGGCCGTCGCAGGCCGCCCCCTCCTCGGGGACCCAAGCCCAAGATCACGCTGGATCCTGTGCCACTGAAATCTTCCTGACTCTAGGAAGACAGCGAAGGTCGAGTCCCGCTGCGGCCGGACCGCCTTTGAAGTCAGCACGTGTCGCTCTCACAGTTCCTGCGGCTACGGTGACTGGAGATGTGTATTCTACAGTCAACGAGCCAGTTGCACAACCCGCTCCCCTGCACCCAAACGCCGTTTTCACGGCGACCCAGATAAATCTCAAAAAGAGCATTATGTCTGTTTATCCGGCTCTCGCCAAAGGTGTTTTAAAAGAAGGAAATGTGCCCACGTCCCAGTGTTCACCCCACACATAAGCACGGCCCACTCAGTGACACACACTCATTCAGGGCCTGTTTCAATAAAGGCGGTTCATGCCGATTGTGTTTAAAGTGTAAATAAGGTGCCCGCTTCTCAGCACGCACGCTTACTGTTAAACACCGTGCCCTCTGTGCCGTGCAGACACATAAATCATTCCCCGGCCCACGTGACCAGAATGTTATGTGTAAATCATCCCGCTGCTGGTCTCAGCGCGCTGCCTCAGATAAACACTGCAAGCACAGTGTCAATTTATCAGCCCTATCAGGTCTCCGGGTCCCTAGCTTACAGCGACCAGAGCCCAGATACCATTCTACCCCTGGCTATACGAGCAAAAGCATGGGAAGCTATCACGGGCGTGTTAGATTGAGTGCTGAACATTATAAAACGAGGCTACTCACTGCATTTCGTTTGCCGACCCCCCCCCCCCCGCTTTCGAGCCCGGGTCGAAACTACAGTAGATCAGAAAGTAGCTCATCTGCTTCGAGCTGAGATTATGAAACTGTACTTGAAAGGCGCCATAGAAACCGTCCCTCTGAACCAGAGCGAGTCGGGTTTCTACCGCCGTTACTTCCTGGTACCCAAAAAGGATGGCGGTCTCAGACCCATTCTAGATCTCAGGCTTTTGAACAGAGCTCTCATGAAGCGATCGTTCAAAATGATTACAACCAAACAAATTCTTGCGCAAATTCGCCCGAGGGACTGGTTTATATCAGTGGATCTGAAAGATGCTTATTTTCAGATATAAATAGACCCCCGTCACAGGCCTTTCTTAAGATTCGCCTTCGAGGGTGAGGCTTACACCGTCCTTCCGTTCGGCCTATCCTTAGCACTTCGTACATTTACGAGGTGCATGGACGCAGCGCTCGCCCCACTGAAACAACAGGGTATGCGAATACTGTACTATTTGGACGACTGGCTGATTATGGCCCAGTCGGAGGTGGAACTTGTGACACACAGGGCTTTATTACTGAGCCATTTAGAGGCTCTGCACGTCGAGCATGGGCATCCGGTCGTTTACGTCTCAAGTTAACTCAGAACTGCGTCACAGCTCTGGAGCCCTGGAAGGCAATTGGCTGGTATCAGACAGGTGTAAACCTGGGGCTAATCTCGAAACTGAAAGTGGTTTCGACAGACGCCTCCAATTCGGGCTGCACCTCTACGAGGGCAGACCGACTTTTGGCCTGTGGTCAAGCCAAGAGAAGAGCTTGCACATAAACTGTCTAGAGATGAAGGCGGTCGAGAACGCCTTGCGGTTCTTCCTTCCTCTTCTAAAGGGCCACCATGTCCTTGTCCGCACGGACAACATGTCGGTGGTTTCCTACATAAATCGCCAGGGCGGTCTGAGATCACGGAAGCTTCATGCACTGGCAGAACGCCTCATTGTATGGGTTCAGCGCAACCTGCTCTCGCTGAGAGCAGCGCATGTGCCAGACCATCTGAACGTGGGTCCAGATAGGCTGTCCAGGGACAACGTTCCCCCAGGAGAATGGTCTATCCACCCTCAGACAGTTCAGCTGTTGTGGGACACCTTTGGCACAGCGGAGATCGACCTCTTTGCGTCTCAAGACAACACTCAGTGTCCAATATGCTTCACGAAGAACAAGGACGTGCTGGCCCATCACTGGCCCAGCCACCCTCTCTATGCTTTACCGCCGATCACGCTGTTACCACAGCTAATCAAGCGTATCAGGGAGAACGGTTCCTTTGTGCTTCTAGTTGCTCCGTTCTGGCCGAACCAAGTTTGGTTTCCGGAGCTGATGCAGCTTCAGAGCCTGGCTCCATGGCCTGTCCCGTTGAGGAGAGATCTCCTCTCACAGGCCGGGGGCACGATTTGGCACCCACACCCCGAGCTTTGGGCTCTACATGTGTGGGCCATCAATGGCTACCCGTCAATATTAGATATTAGGTGTATATATATTAGGTGTTAAACACAATTACGCAAGCTAGAGCGCCCTCTACTAGACGGCTTTATGCTCCCAAGTGGTCAGTGTTCTCAGGTTGGTGCTCAGCTCGCAACCTGGATCCACAAGATTGTGGGGTATCGGAGGTTCTCTCCTTCCTACAGGAGCTTTTGGATAAGGGTAGATCCCCATCCACGCTCAAGGTGTATGTGGCGGCTATCACTGCGTTTGTCAAACATTCGCACGGTCAGTCACTGGGTAGGAACGACCTTGTAGTCCGCTTTCTCAGGGGAGCTAGAAGGATGAACCCTCCTCGACCCCCCTCGGTTCCCATATGGGACCTTTCCTTGGTCCTGGAGGCCATTAAGGGTGCCCCTTCTGAACCTCTACAGTCTGTGGACCTTAAGTATCTCTCGTTGAAAACCGCCTTTCTGGTGGCTATCGCCTCAGTCAAGCGGGTGGGTGACTTACGCACTTTACGCACTAGTATAACATTATAACTTGAAAGTTATAATGTTATACTACGTGTTAGTCCGTTTGCCATACGAAACTAGCAGTAAGCTAGATCAACATTAGAATAACATACTGACCATATTCTAACATTTCATCATGTTGAGCTAACGATATATAACAGTGCATAACGTTTATACTAGGCGTTTATACTAGTGCATAACGCACTTTCTGTTAGCGCGTCGTGCCTTGAGTTTGGGCCTAATTACTCCAAGGTCATCTTCAAAACGAGACATGGTTATGTCCCCAAAGTACTTGGCACTCCTTTCAGAGCGCAAGTCATTTCCCTGTCAGCCCTCTCCGGATCTGACAGCGAGTCTGACGTAAATCTCCTTTGCCCAGTTAGGGCCCTGATAATTTACGTGGAAAGTTCGACTGCTTTCAGACAGTCAGAACAGCTCTTTGTTTCTTTTGGTGGCCGATCTAAAAGTCTGGCTACCTCGAAACATAGACTTTCCAGGTGGATACTGGACGTTATCTCACTGGCTTATGCATCTAAGGGCCTTCGTTGCCCTCTGGGCGTCAGAGCTCATTCCACTAGAGGCGTGGCCTCTTCGTGGGCATGGTCCAGTGGGATTTCTCTTCAAGATATCTGCATGGCGGCTGGCTGGGCCTCTCCGTCTACATTTATAAGGTTCTATAACCTGGAAGTTCCCGCTCTTCAAGCTAGATTGTTATCAGTCTAGTTTATCTGCTCAGTTCTGCCGGACTTGCTTCCGCAAACTGCAAAGTTTCAGTTCAGACAGGCTAATGCCTCCTCTGACTGTTATACAGTGTTAAGCACCCTTGTTCACTTAAGGTAACCACGTTTGCCTTTATATCATTCTTATTCAGCCCATCCTTTGGCTTTTTATATCCTCATATCATATGAGCTCAGGGCACTCGCCCTTGGGTCAGTGTTGTGGTAGATTTAGCACGCACAGCGTTTTAAATTGGGTTCCCGTAGCGTAAGCTATCTTACGCAACACGAGAGTACTCTCGTAAGAGAACGTCTCGGTTACTAACGTAACCTCGGTTCTCTCTAGAAGAGGGAACGAGTGTTGCATAACCCTGCGGTGCTTGTGCTACCATCTGGTTTTGCTTCAGTTGATGAAAACCAAGGAGCATCCTATTGAGCTCTGGCTTATATAGGCATAAGCCACGCCCATTCGTGCGGGATGTGACGACTGAGGGCGCCAGCGCCCTCATTGGTGCTTACGTCACGAGCAGTCCCTCAATAGGTTGCAGCAGTTGCCGCAGAGCAGCCAATAGGCGCGCGAGCTCCCTCGCCTAGGTCTGCTCGCTGCAGCAAATGTGTTTTAAATTAATACAAATTATAAGGATAATTTTTGGCTTCAGTATTCTCTAGAAAAGAGGTTTTTCCCGTAACGTAAGCTAGCTTACGCAACACTCGTTCCCTCTTTTAGAGAGAACCGAGGTTACGTTAGTAACCGAGACGTTTATATTCATACTACCATAGCCATGATGTAACCATGGCGACAGACGTGGACAACTGCGTAGTGCGTAACGTTTAGCGGCACGCAATTCTTGTTTCTTTCAAACATAGACCATGGCAAGCAGACTTTGGGACAAACAAGGAGAACTAAAATGAGGATCAATATCAGCGTGGCGTTTTTGAGATGCAGAGAGCTCCACGTCCGCGACTAACTTGGACTTGACAGAGCTTCACGAGTCACGACTTGACAGCTTTATTAGACAGGTGAGAAAATGTATATAAAACAAATCAATGTTATATAACGTTAGCTCAACATGATGAAATGTTAGAATATGGTCAGTATGTTATTCTAATGTTGATCTAGCTTACTGCTAGTTTCGTATAGCAAACGGACTAACACGTAGTATAACATTATAACATTCAACACACATTTAAATGCTGTTTAGTGTGATAGTGTAACGTTAGACCAAGTGAGGCAGCGCTGCGTTACCTCACAAGTTTAATTTGTCTTATAAACTGACCTGTGTGAGTAATGCAGCACTTGTGGGTAGTTCGGTAGAATTAAATGTCCTTTACATCCGCGGGACTCGTGTGTGATATCTGTCTCTTTAGTAATCGCGACCTGCTTCAAACCACTGTAATGTTAAAAAACATGAATGTTTGCTCTCATCCATAAACTTTATTAGATCCATCAGCTTGACAGCAAGTCCCATCATTCAGCTCATCACTGCGTCATCAACCTACGCCTTTGTTATTGTTGGAAACTACGCCCTCTTGTGGCGAAAAAAATCTTACATATAGCAATTTTTGGGTACAGATGCATCAGACTCAGCTGGGAGAGCCTACTCTGTTCAAGCATTGCAATGAATCTATGTATACTAAATATTATCTAATTTTATAGTATGTGTAATATATAAAAAAGCAATGAACATTACTCTTGTAGTGTGCGTCTGGCTTAATGTTCTCATTTTGTTTCCCTCACTTGGTTATTTGCTATTTGCAAATATGCCACGGATAGGCCATGTGGTCATTCTTTATGCTGCTCCATATATATATGTATATGTGTATGTGTGTGTGTGTGTGTGTATATGTTTATGTAACTGTGTGTTACAGAGGTGATAATTTGTAACACCTGGTCTAAAAGAGATCTTCCACAAGTCATAAAGTGTTATGAGGCAAATTGGTGTCTGCATGTGAGTGCTTGTTGTGGGTACACTCATTTGCATGCTTTGTGTCAGGTTGAATTAGAAACATAAGCTTTAAATGGGATTAGGTTTGACTATGTCTGCCACACAAATCCAGGCAAACAAGGTATTTCAAGGTCTCTGTGTGTGTCTGACTGCGTATGTGTGTTTCTGAGAGAGAGAGAGAGAGATAGAGAGAGAGAGAGAGAGAGAGAGAGAGAGAGAGAGAGAGAGAGAGAGAGAGAGAGAGAGAGAGAGAGAGAGAGAGAGAGAGAGAGAGAGAGAGGCAATCTCTTGCAGCCAGTAGACAGGACAAGGCTTGACATGATGCAAATTTCCACCTGCCTTACTTGCTTCTGGCTGATGCAGTGTGTATATATGTGTGTGCAGCATAACACAATCTCTTTAAATGACCCTGAATATGTTTGTTGACAGTATTTGTTGATGTGCCAGAGGAGACCTTTAATTTTTTCCAGTAATTCAGAGCAGTAAACCAAAAATCAGCCAAAGCGAGTGCAGTCATTTTCTAATAAATAAACAGACGTGAGACAGAATAACAATTCAAAATTGTAAATCAAAACATCCAATCGGGAAGATGCTGTAATGTATTGGATGGCAAATAAACCCAATTCTAGATTCTGTTTTGATGTGAGCGTTCATGCAAAAGTTAAAGTGCCAGTTAAAGGTTCTCTAAGCGATCCTGGGTGACGTCACTTCTTGTTGACGTTCGATCTATTGTCAAACAAAACGGAGGCTAGCTAGACCCTCCCTCCTCCTCATCCGCACACTAACCCCCCAAACCCCGCCCCCAAACCCTTCTTGTCGGTCATTGGCTGGAACAGTTTGTTATGTTTTGGGGAGCGGGTCGCTGCAGTTTGCTTTTGTTGCTGTTTGTGGAGCCTGGGCTGTCTACAGAGATCGCGTTTCTTCACAGTGTGTTCAGGGGACAGGCAGCCAGCGGATAGTGAGGAGATGTTTGCTGTATGTGACAAAAAAATGTTTTGGCCTAAAAAACGCGTGACATCGCTTAGAGCACCTTTAAGTCAAAATTAAGTATGTGTTCTAAGTTTGTCATACCACAGAACAATGTATTATTAGCCATCCAGCCAAATTTGAATGATAAAAAAAGCCGGGAAGTACATAAAATAAGCTATCAAAATCTTGAAAAAATTAGCATTATTCTCTGCTCTCAAACGCTGGGGGCGTGTCCGCTGGCTGGGCTGAAGCCACGCCCACTCGCGGGAAAGCTGCATACGGTGATATTAGGTGATACTAGGCTTGTTTGAGATGAGCAAAATCTGCGCAGAACCGAACACCGGTGATCAGCGCGAGATGCATGCCGGTTAGAAATGTGTCCGAGTGTTGTCCGCCTTGCTCTGATGTCATGCCGACGTATGTCAAAAAACTCCAGTAGCACCTCAATGCAGTACATAAGATCCACAGGGAGGAGTCGGATCAAGATCCGAGGGGTGGAGATGGGTAGGATTAGGGTGGGTTTAGGGATTAGGGGTGTGTTTAGGGATCAGGGGGCGGAGATGGGTAGGGTTTAGGTATATGTAAGGTGGGAGGAGTTGGATCTGGATCCGACTCCTCCCCGTGGATTTCATGTTCTGCAGTGAGGACCATCTCAAAAACTCTCGCGACCGCAAGGCGCACGTGTCGGATTCTGCAGTTGCGCGCAGTTGCTCTCCACCGACTGCGCTGATCAAAAGCACGATGGGAAACGACTTGCTGACGACACAGCTAAATGCTCATTGGTTTAAACAACCGTGATGTATTGTTCTCCTTTAAAATGTTTGATTTTAAAACTCTGATATCATGTTTTATGTGTATAAATTATGTGTGGATATTCCCAAACTCTCTGACAGTGCGATCTATGTGATGTAATTTTATTTTTATTTTTTTAATAAAAACACATGTCTGTATTAAAGAAAAAAATGATTGATAAACACGTAGGTGTAATACCCCTGAAAGAGAAGTATAAAGCAGATAAAGAATAAATCACACAAGCGCTGCAGTGATGGCTTCGTCGTATTTACTCTGAATGAAGCACATCACGGGCGCACGAGGGATACTAGGGCGTGCGATGATGTCATCACTCTGGCATGCTGAGCGAAAATATTTAATTTAATAAATGAACATAACACTCTTCTTTTTTTAACAAAGGACAAATAAGCATTTAAACAATATTATAATGCATTTGAAAAGAGACACTATATACATAAAATCCACTATATCACACTCTCCCCCTCAAAATAAGATGTCGTCCCGACATCATATCGCTAAAGTAATCAGTTACAGCCATGCTCAATTTACAGTATTTAACTCCACCCAGCAGTTGTTGTATGCAACATCAGATTTTACAACACTGTTACCAAAATTTTCCTTGCACAACATTTCTTTTTCTTCTTTTTTTTTTTTTTTAGTGTTTCTGCAACAACCAATCATTTTACCATACAAGAGTCCTGTGACGGCCCAAGTGGAGTCCGCACAAGAGCGGTAATGTTGTGTCAGCTCTCACACGCACACATTCATTTACACCGACATTCATTCATTCATTTAAGAATTATTAAGTTTCTTTCCTTATTTTGTCATATACACATTTATTTGTTTAGTATAATGGGACAATAACCACAGGGAACAAACAAACATCTATTAATTCTTTATTGTTAAGTTTACATTTATGACACATTTTTGTTTTACTTTGTTACTGATTTGAAGTGCACGCAAATTAGTTACATTGTACCTGTCACTTATATTTGTTTATATTTTGAGTTTACCGGTGACCTTCAGGCATGGTCCACTGCAGCCGCATCCTGGCGTGGGAAAAGCGACGGCCGCATCCTGGCGCGATGAGAATTAGAGTCCGGGCAGGAACGGAGATTTTAAGTGTTGTTGGTTCCGCCCGGACATACCATTGCTGGGAGTGGTCTGGGGGAGGAAGAAATGTTAATATCTTTATTAATTGATTTCTTTAGTTATACATTTATGGTATTTGACTTCATGTTGCTTTCCTTATCTTTATTTATTATATATCTCTATTTTTGACTTGATTTTGATTTATGTAAGGTTGTATGTTGAATGTGTAGTTAAGTTGTTTTTCCTCTTGATTTGTAATGGGCCCATCCTTTCCTTTATAAGCGGTTGCTTTGTTCATTTGAGCAGGTCAGTTTTAGTTGTTTGGTTGTTTTTGTCTAATTGTTTTCTGACTTCATTTTCTGTTTGTTTAGTTTATTTCATTTTTGTTGTAAGAAGTTTATGAGTTTGTAAAGTTGTTTATTTTTGGGTTCAAATAAAAACCCATTTTTCATTATAAAGCTTGTGTTCCTTGTTCCTGACATCTCGGTCCCTCACATATGGTGGCAGCGGTGGGATATTTCAGTCGGTCAAGGACACTAAGCAGTATTTGTTTTTTTGCCCCACGTGGCTGTTTTTTTTCCCCCTCCTTTTTTCCCCCCGTCATTATGAGCCGTACCTTAAAGAAAGGTGGGGCTAAGGCTCCTCCTTTGCAGCAAGAGGAAGAAGGGGATGAGGATAACCAGGACATGGTAGAAAGAGCTGAAGGAGGCGAGGCAACAGGAGACAGAGAAGTTTCGGTGACTGAGTTGGCAAGTCTGCTTCGAGCCCATATGGCCAAGACAGAAGGCCTGGAGACTGCAAGACAGCGGGAGCAGGCGGATCAGGAGCGACGGTTTAAGGGTCTTCAGCACCAGTTCGGTCTTTTGCAAATGGAGGTCCAAGCACTCACCTCTCCTAATCTTCACTTACCTGATGTTGACCGGGAGTCCCGGGAAAGGCCCGATGTGGATCATTTAGATTCTGATGGAAACTCTGTAGCTTCAGCTCATCAGCAGAGTTTTGATCAGGTTGGGAACAATGTAGGCCCACCATTATCTCAGATGGAGAAACTGAGTGACACTGATGATATAGAACACTTCCTTGTTACTTTTGAAAGGATTGCTGTTGCTTGTAGGTGGACTAAAACTGATTGGGTTTGGCATTTAATCCCTTTGCTGACTGGTAAAGCAAGAGCAGCCTACGTCCTTATGGACGTGAACGAGTCTACTGACTATGATAAAGTGAAGTGTGCTATTTTAAAGAAATATGATGTCAATGTTGAAACTTACTGACAAAAGTTCCGTTCGTTATCAGTGGATCCAACGGAGAGTCCAATAGAGCTTTATAACCGGCTCAAAGAACTCTTTGGAAAGTGGATCCAGCCTAAGAGGAAACGAGTGGAGGAGGTGAGTGAAATGATCATTATGGAGCAATATCTTAGAATGCGGTCCCCTGAACTGCAGGTGTGGATTCGAGAGAGAGATCCCAGCACCGCAGCGGAAGCAGCGTCTTTGGCGGATGTGTTTGTTGCAGCTAGAGGAAAGAGTAAGCCGTGGGCTTGGAAACCTGTTAATGACCACCATTCTCTCGACATGCCTCACTTTCAGCAAAGGAAGGTGGAGAGGTCTGGTAAGCCCTACATGGGGAAACCTACTTCAGCCAAAATAAATTTTGCTCCTAAACGACCTCCCATATGTTACCTGTGTGGTCAAGAAGGACACACTAAACCAAATTGTCCAAAGCTCTCAGTTCAGCTTACACAGCTATGTTTTGTACCAAGGAGGGATGTAACCAAATCCCCAAGCTCTTTGAGAACTACAAATGTGGAGATAAATGGTGAGAAATTGACTGCTTTGATTGACACCGGCAGTGATCAGACGCTGGTAAGAAGAAAGTTCATATCACCCTCTTTGATCAGCACAGTCAACAAATTGCCTATTTGGTGTGTACATGGAGATGAGAGATTGTTACCTACTGCCAATGTGTATGTCAAAGTAAAAGAGCAGACTTACCTAGTGAAGGTGGGGGTGGCTGATAACTTGTCTTTCCCTGTGATTCTGGGTCGAGATATACCAGTGCTGCTGGAGCTGTTGCACCCCGACTCGACAGTGTCATGTGGTGGTGACCAGAGCAAAGGCGAACCAGTCAGAGGGGATTGAACACACACTAAGTACTTTACCTTTCTTCAATGCAGAGATTGACACAGTGGTGTCGAAGAGGAGAAAGACTAGAAGAGAAAAAAGACAAGAAAGGGTCAAATATGCTGCTCATACAGAGTCTGAAAATATGGCCTGTGACTTACCTGTGAACTTCCAGATGCGCACCAACGTCGTTCAGATGAGCAGTATCTGCCACAGCCCGTTCCTGGGGACATCGGGTTAGATCATCTAACAGATTCCCAACGGTCACAGGTACAAGTTCTCTTCACTTCGAAGGTATTTTCTGAATATCCTGGGTTTACCAACTTGATTGAGCACGGTGTAGTACTGAAACCTGATGCTGTCGTGAAACGCCAGAGCTATAGGATCCCTGAAAGATTTCAGGTGACCTTGCAGGAAGAGGTAGACTTTATGCTCCGCTTGGGCATTATTGAGCCTTCGAATAGTGAATGGTGTCACCCCATAGTCCTTGTGCCAAAGAAGGATGGGAGTATAAGGTTCTGTATTGATTTTTGATATCTGAACTCAGTATCACAGTTTGATTCCTACCCTACCCCTTGCATAAGTGACCTAATTGATCGTTTGGGCCAATCCAAATATCTGACAACAATGGACCTTTCTAAAGGCTATTGGCAAATTCCGCTGACTCAATCCTCGCGGCCCTTGACTGCATTCAGAACACCAAGGGGCCTTTTCCATTTCAAGGTGTTACCTTTTGGCCTTCATGGGGCCGTGGTGACGTTTCGGAGATTAATAGACCAAGTATTACGTGGTTTACCTTTTGCTGCTGCATATCTTGACGATATTGTCATTTACAGTAACACCTGGGAGGAACATGTGCAGCATCTCAGAGAAGTCCTGCAGCGTCTTCAGAAGGCCGGCCTAACTGTCAACCCCACCAAGTGTGCTGTAGCTAAACAAGAGACTGAATACCTGGGCTATGTCATTGGCCAAGGTGTTGTGCGACCACAGGTAAAGAAAGTTCAAGCCTTGGAGAAGTGTGTCGTGCCCCAGACACGTAAGGATCTGAGATCTTTCTTGGGTATTGCTGGATTTTACCATCGCTTTGTCCCTAACTTCTCCAGCAGGGCTGCTCCACTGACGGACATGGTGGGAGCACGTTGCCCGAATCAACTACAGTGGACTGAGGAGAGATTGAAAGCCTTCCGAGACATCCAGGGAGCTTTGACAACTAGCGCTGTACTACACAATCCTGACTTTGGTCAACCTTTCATGGTACAGACTGATGCCTCTGAGAGAGGAGTAGGGGCCGTACTATTGCAAGGGCCACCAGAGAACCGACAGCCAGTGGCTTATATTAGTCGCAAATTGTTTCCAAGAGAAGTACGTTATTCAACGGTGGAAAAGGAGTGTTTAGCCATAAAGTGGGCGTTGGATTCCCTACGATACTATCTACTAGGCCGTGAGTTTACCCTGGAGACTGATCACAAAGCCTTGCAATGGTTGGAGAAAATGAAGGATTCTAATGGGAGGATTACAAGATGGTATCTCGCCATGCAGCCCTTCAGATTCAGGATACAACATGTGTCTGGTAAAGTCAACTGTACTGCTGACTATCTCTCCCACTCTACTGGCGAGATTTCTGAAGGGGGGGGGGGGGAAATGTGACGGCCCAAGTGGAGTCCGCACAAGAGCGGTAATGTTGTGTCAGCTCTCACACGCACACATTCATTTACACCGACATTCATTCATTCATTTAAGAATTATTAAGTTTCTTTCCTTATTTTGTCATATACACATTTATTTGTTTAGTATAATGGGACAATAACCACAGGGAACAAACAAACATCTATTAATTCTTTATTGTTAAGTTTACATTTATGACACATTTTTGTTTTACTTTGTTACTGATTTGAAGTGCACGCAAATTAGTTACATTGTACCTGTCACTTATATTTGTTTATATTTTGAGTTTACCGGTGACCTTCAGGCATGGTCCACTGCAGCCGCATCCTGGCGTGGGAAAAGCGACGGCCGCATCCTGGCGCGATGAGAATTAGAGTCCGGGCAGGAACGGAGATTTTAAGTGTTGTTGGTTCCGCCCGGACATACCATTGCTGGGAGTGGTCTGGGGGAGGAAGAAATGTTAATATCTTTATTAATTGATTTCTTTAGTTATACATTTATGGTATTTGACTTCATGTTGCTTTCCTTATCTTTATTATATATCTCTATTTTTGACTTGATTTTGATTTATGTAAGGTTGTATGTTGAATGTGTAGTTAAGTTGTTTTCCCTCTTGATTTGTAATGGGCCCATCCTTTCCTTTATAAGCGGTTGCTTTGTTCATTTGAGCAGGTCAGTTTTAGTTGTTTTTGTCTAATTGTTTTCTGACTTCATTTTCTGTTTGTTTAGTTTATTTCATTTTTGTTGTAAGAAGTTTATGAGTTTGTAAAGTTGTTTATTTTTGGGTTCAAATAAAAACCCATTTTTCATTATAAAGCTTGTGTTCCTTGTTCTTGACCTCTCAGGTCCCTCACAAGTCTGTATTACTTAATAGGCAAGAGGCACTGGTACGTAATAGTCCTCTGGGTTAGTGTCAAACAAGAAAGTCCTCTTTAAACCCCAGAATATCTTTGTAGGAAAAAAAAACAGTCCATTAATTTGTCTAGGCAAAAAAGTGTCAAGAAAGTCTGAAAGTGATTCAAAGTGTCCACAGTTTCAAGACCGCACAACAGTCCATTTTTTTTTTCAATAGTTTCTCACTATGGCCAATAACAGTCTCTGGGTAATGTTCTGTATAGTGGCATTTCATGCCTTAGACACAGGGACTTGTTATGGGGTGAAATTCATGTGATAGTGCAATTTTAATTTAATAGCACATATATGAAGGCTGGGGGTAACAAAGGGGTGTTGATGACCAGGGTGTCGCAGCTGTCATCCCCCTAGATGCAAAGTGTGGGTAGTGGTTGTTGCCCACTATCTGCACATTGTAGCATAATGTGCTACAATGTGGGACCCAAGATTGTCATAGGTAAACTTTTTAGGCGGACAACTTTTCGTCGTTTTCTCCTGGTGAACTGGTACCCGTTTTCTCCCTCGGAGGTCCTGTCTCTGGACCCAGGCACTGCAGCTGCTTCCCTATCAGGTGAGTCTTGTTGCATTAGGTCAGCAGTTGGTTCATTTTCATTCGGTCCTTTTCTTATTTCAGGTACAGACTCTGGGAGATCCATCTCTGACTCAGCTGGAGGTGACTGTGGCCTTGGTTCCACCACTGGAGAGTTAGATCGAGGCTCAAAAGGTACTAACTGTGGTGATAACGCATTTCTTTTTTCTAGGCAATCACTGCTTTCCTGTGGTCTTATCTGGAAGGGCTCCACTTGAAAGTAGTATTCATCCTCTTCACTTTCATTATCGTCCTCTGACTCACATTCTCTTCCCCCGGCGGGCTTCAGCTGAGTTCTGCTGTTTCTTGGTTGCTGTCCTTGTTTTGGTTTAGTACTTGGGGCTGGTGTGATTTCTGGAGGTAGATGGTCACATGGAAGGAGAAGATTGCGATGTAAAACTCGTGATCTGCCTTTACTCTGTTCAGGTTTTACTTCGTAGACTGGAGCACCATCTGCCACCTGGCGTGTAACAACATGAACCTCATCCTCCCAGAAATTTCTCAGTTTCCCGGTCCCACCTCTTGGAGTCAGGTTTTTTACAAGGACCCTGCTTCCTGGGAACAGGTAAGTACACCTCACTCGTTGGTCATAATTCCTTTTGTTTCTTTCTGCACACTTGTTTGCCTGTTCTCTCGCAATCTCACAAGCTTCCTGCATTCCTTTTGTCCATCTTTTCATGTACTCACTGTAACTTTGGCAGTTATTGTCGGATTCAAGTCCGAAGAGAGCATCGATGGGCAACTTTGGTGAGTGTCCGAACAGCAATTGGAAAGGTGAGAAACCAGTCAGGTCACATCTAGTACAGTTATAGGCAAATATCAATTTGTTCAATGCATTTTTCCAATTAGCTTTCAGTCAGGGTTTTCAGCATCTGCAATAATGTCCGGTTAAATCGTTCCACCTGCCCATTCCCTTGGGGGTGGTAGGGGGTGGTCCTTGAGCCGGCAACACCGCTGTACTTTTTAAGTTGGGTGAGTAGCTGGTTTTCAAATTCTCCCCCTTGATCGTGGTGAATTCTAGATGGAAACCCAAACTTCAGGGTGAAATCATTGAATAACCGGTCAGCTACTGTTTTTGCCGATTTTAAGGTGGTGGCATATGCCTGGGCAAATCGAGTGAAGTGGTCGACGATTACCAAAACGTACTCATAGCCCCCTTTGCATTTGTCCAGATGGAGAAAGTCAATGGACACCAATTCAAAGGGGTGGGTCGTTTTGATATTTTTAAGAGGCGCTCTTGTCTCACGACAGGGTTTTTTTTTGTTTGATACAGCAGCAGGTTCTCAGAACATAATTTTCAATGTCTTTCTGCATGTAGGGCCAGAAAAAATGATCCCTAATGAGGCTTGTGGTGCGATCAAGTCCTTGATGACCCATGTCATCATGCATCTCTCTCAGAACAGTTCTTTTGAATTGTGTTGGTAACACCAGCTGTTTTCTTTGTGACGTCTGACGGAACAGGATGCCATGTTCATCTAACTTCAGCTTTTCCCACTCTCTCAGGAGAACTTTGGCTGGCGAGTTGACTGAACGCCACTGCTGAGGAGGTCTAGACCCTGCTTGTAAGTGTTCACTTATTACTCTGATGTACTTGTCATCCTTTTGTGCTTGTCTGATTTCCTCTTTTGACAGGGGTTTGAGGTGTCCCTCATTTTTCTCCACACTTGCCAGTACACTCTGACAGGCTACTACAAAATTCACATCTGGATTCCCTTGGGACTCCACAGCTTGGATCACGGCTCCCACACAGTCAGAGGAGAATTCCTCAGTGCATTCTCTCATTGTCGTTTCCAGGTCGACTGGCATCCTGGAGAGTGAGTCTGCATCTATGCTTTCCTTACCGGGACGGTAGCGGATGGTAAAGTGGAAGTCTGCGAGCTCTGATACCCATCTACACCCGGTGGCATTCAACTTTGCCGAGGTCAGGACATAGGTCAATGGGTTGTTGTCGCTGAACACCGTAAAGGTTGGTGCGTAATACAGATAGTCTCTGAATTTTTCTGTTACAGCCCATTTCAGAGCTAAGAATTCCAACTTCCCACTGTGCAGATGGTAATTTTTCTCAGCTGCCGTCAAATTCCGAGAACCATAGGCAATTACTCTCAGCTTGCGATTCTGCTGCTGGTATAAAACAGCTCCCAACCCTTGGTTGGATGCATCCGTATGAAGGATGAACGGTTGAGAGAAGTCGGGGAATCCCAGGATCGGAGGTTGAGTCAAGCGGTTAATCAACTTTTCTAGTATCTCCTGATGTTTTTCTGTCCACTCAATTAATTTACTTGACGGCACCACATGATTTCGTTTGTTATTTTTTACTTTGTGTCTCCCCTTTCTCTGTGGTCCAGCACATTCCGTGTTAATTTTTAGCAGGTCATAGAGGGGACTGGCAATTCGGGAAAAGTCTTTAATGTATTGCCGATAATAGCTGAGCAGGCCCAAAATCTTGCGTAGTTCCCCCACCGTGCTTGGTGTCTGTTCCTTCAGTGCCGTTACAGCGACGGTGTCTGCGGGATCAATACGACTGCCTTCAGCTGACACAATTCTCCCCAGATATCGCACCTCTTTCTTAAAGAGCTCACATTTTCTTGGTTTTAACTTGACTCCACGGGACTGTAACCTCTGCAGTACTTTCTTCACCGCTTCCACTTGTTCATCAAAGGACTCAGTGAAGACTAGGATGTCGTCTAAGTACGGTATGCAAATTTTGTCTCTTAACCCTTCCAGACTCTCTTCCATGAACCGTTGGAACGCTGCAGGCGCGTTCATAAGGCCGAAAGGAATACGAATCCATTCTTATAGTCCCCACGGGGTTGCGAATGTAGTCAGGTACTGGCTCTCTGGGGACATGAAACCTTGGTGGTAGGCCTTCCCTTGATCTAGCAGTGAGAACCACGTATTACCTCCCAGCCCGTCTAGGATATCCTACACCCTGGGTATTGGCTGGCGATCAGGGATTGTTTTGCTGTTCAGGTCCCTGTAATCGATACATAGCCTGAGGCTGCCATCCGGACGCAGACAATCGGGGACGAGTAAGGGGAATGAGACTTGGCCACCCACCCTTGAGCAATCAGGTCATGTAAGTAGTCCTTCATCTCTTGATATAACGGTTTGAGGACTGATGTGTATGTGCGGGCAACAGGGGTGTTATCATTTAATAAGATACTCAAATGCAAACCTGGGACACAGCCAATATCGTCATCTGACCTCGAAAAGGCATGACACTCTTCACGTAACATCCTCTTGACTTGTTGTTGTTGGGGCGGAGTTAAATGGCTCACATCCACTGGAGGGTCCCATCGATCTGTATTGGGAGATGCCTCAGTGATCTCTGGTAGGACCTGTGTAACAGATGCTGTGGCTTCACACTGTGCATTTGATATTGGTAAAACAGACTTAACTGGCTGCAGAATTCCTAGCTCTGTTCTACCACCGAGCGTAATGTCATGATCTGTTCCATTCTGCACATTGATAGTAATTATTGGGCGGGCCCCTTTTTCCAGAAGGAAGAGAGTATCAAAGAGTTCAAGGCCATCTGGATACATCGGGTTAACGTGTGGCTCAAACAGTAGCACCGCATCTTGTTTCACGTGAGGCATTTTTACCAGACACTGAATTTGCATAATGGTATGCTTCTCTATGTTCACAGGTTCATTCCTGGTTCTTACTACGTACTCGCTGAGCCTCTCAGCAGTCAACAAATTGATGAAGGTATGTACACTTTTCTTCTTTATGCTAGGAAAAGCACTTCTGACAGTTCTGTACAAACAAGCATTAGTCACGTCAAGGGATCCACTTTCGCTTTGTCTCATTATTTGTTCTATCACGTTATACCTGACGATAGGTCTGGGCAATTCTTGGTCCTTCAAAACAAGCACAGGAATGTTTAACTCTTTCTCATTGGTTACAGGGGATGCCAGTTTGAAAGTCAACTCCACCCATCCACTGTATGGCATGTTCGCTCCATTTGCTGCCACCAGGCGCAGACTGTCTGGCGCTTCGGTCGCCTCGGAAATATTTCTCAGTGTCACTTCAGGTGCATATTTGGCTTTCCACCGTTTGTCTATAATGCATACTTGGGAGCCTGTATCCCATAATGCTTCAGTCTTTTTTCCCTGTAGATAACAGGTAACAAGGCACTGTTTTCCCACTAAGGACGTGATGGCAGTATGCTGGTTAACTTGACAAGGGGCAGTTAAAATACTATTAAGCGTACTATCAAGCGACTGGGACTTAAATTGTCTCTGATGGCCAATGCTACATTTCTCATGTTTTGGGGACTTCTCTGCCGCTCGGGTCACACCCCGTCCCTTGGGGGTAACCCGCTCCTGTTTAACGGAGCTCCACGCTGAGGTCTGGCACCTTTAATCTTACAGCCAGCTGAGAAGTGCTCGCTGCTTCCACAGTGGTAACAATGGGTGCAAGGTTACCTGGGTGCAAGGTTCTTCTGCGTTGCGCTGCTGGCAATGGAAACATTGTCTGGCTCGTGAGGGACGGGACTGGCGGAACGGATAGGGGTGCTGTCGGGGTGGCTCCATATATTGCTGTGGATAATACTGTGGTGCTGCAAAGTTTGACGGCTGAGTTACATAGTTGACGGACATGGGGTGCTGCTGAGAAGGATACACATACCGCTGTCCATGGTGTGTCTCTATCATTGAATAATGCTGACGTGTCTGTAGAGAATGTTCTGGTGGAACAGTGGACAACTGAACTGGGTTTGCAGGTGGGGGAGGTATTTTCTGTTCCCTCACCTGTTGTTGGCTTTGTGAGAACTGGTGTGGAGACATGTATGGGCTTCCCTGCCGTTGGTATGTAGTCGTCTCGGGTTTCCAGGTCTGATGCTCTTGGACTTGTGTCCATCCTGGTGTCTGTTGGGACACTGCTGATGCTGGGTCTTTGTTGTAAACTGCAAAACACTGCTGAGGGACAGGTAAGGGCTGGTGGATGGACTCTTTAATCTGTATGATATCATCACTCAGGCTTTTTAGTTGTGACATTAAATCAAACTTCAACTGTTTGGACTGAAGCTTTTGTTCAGGGGCAGGCTCATTCAACTGTACAGCATGAACAGTACAATTTTTTTCAAATTTTCGCTTATTTTGTCTTTCAGATTCATTGGAACAAGCTACATTGAGTTTCTCCAGCAACACTTCGTCTGGAACAGCGGGATCTGAAAGGTATGGTTGAAGGTGGCTTTGGATGCGGTCGTTTTGTAATCCAGTGAAGACGGTGTGCAAGAACATATTCTGAACTAGGGCGGGATCATATTTCAACCCGGAGTCATCCTCCTGAGAAGCAAACAGAATTTTCTGTCTCAGGTCAAGAGCTCGAATTAGGAAGCTTTGTGGGGTTTCTCTAGCGTGCTGAGCTTTTTTGGTGAGCTGTTTATATAATTCAGTCGCATTTTTCTCCTGATAATGAGAACGAAGTATCCGCCTTAGCGTCGGGAGTGTCAGCCCTGCCTTCCCCTCAAGATAGCTCCGCAGCTGAAGCCCTGGTGTGATAGCCCTGATGACAGAATCTACTATTTCCTGTTCTGCATAGCCCTTTTTAAGTCCACCTTCTATCTGCCGTGCCAGACTGGAGAATGAGAAACGGTCCTTCTGCCCTAGATCTCCAATTAGACCAGAGATTTTGAAGTCTTTCTGCCATGTCGCGTTCACTTGTCTCTGATATGTGGGTGAATAATAAGCTGGGTTTTGGGCTGCATATGT
The DNA here is from genome assembly GCA_029959095.1 of Rhinichthys osculus. Taxonomy (NCBI): domain Eukaryota; kingdom Metazoa; phylum Chordata; class Actinopteri; order Cypriniformes; family Leuciscidae; genus Rhinichthys; species Rhinichthys osculus. Next base: position 32,143,916 of record JARWKJ010000005.1, read on the forward strand.
CTGTCTGTCTGCTGTATTTTGTAATGCTGTGGTGCTAATATACATGGTAGAAAACAATTCAGCTGTACTCTCTCCACTTTCTTGTATTTTTCTCTGGGCTGTGTTAACATCTCCAAGTTCAATTTCCTCCCTCTCTGTATCTTTTTCAGGAGCATTACTTGTTATTCCCGTGAGCTGGATCAGTTTGTCATTTATTGTTAACAGTTCACCCATACCGCCATCTTCTAAATCCTCTAGCTCAGCTCTTAGTAAATGGTTACTAAGGAGGCTCAACAGGAATAAACGAGTCACATTTGTCTCATCTTCTCATGTTAGGTGAAGAAAGACACTGAGTTTTGTCAGTTTTTCCTGTGACAGTGTGCATAATTTCTCACAAATTTCCTCTTGAAGATGTTTAAGCTCATCCATGTTTGGCTGCCATGTAGACAGGCTGTTGAGATGGTGTTTCACTTACTGACTTGACCTTGTGACTACTGGTGACAACTCCAAGTGCACAAACTGCTCAATCAGTCTTTTCCACCACTCATTCTGAATGTCTCACACTGCTGCTCATCTAGTTCACTAAGAAGGGGACGATGTTGCTAAATGGGCTCTACCGGTCAGGGAGTCACTCCACCGAACATCAATCCCAGCGGTGCCTCCAAAATTGTAATACCCCTGAAAGAGAAGTATAAAGAAGATAAAGAATAAATCACACAAGCGCTGCAGTGATGGCTTCGTCGTATTTACTCTGAATGAAGCACATCACGGGCGCGCGCGGGATACTAGGGCGTGCGATGACGTCATCACTCTGGCATGCTGAGCGAAAATAATTAATTTAATAAATGAACATAACACTCTTCTTTTTTTAACAAAGGACAAATAAGCATTTAAACAATATTATAATGCATTTGAAAAGAGACACTATATACATAAAATCCACTATATCACACTGGCCTATTTAAAATGGAATTAAATAAGTACTTTGGGTGTCTTGTTCATTATATTTATTTTCATATAAAAGCAACAAAACTTAAATTACATCCAGTTTATTAGCAACACCATGCACGAGCGTGAATCCCGCGATATCCACCTTTGATCTCACAGGTGATCCACTGCGAGAAGCGAGATCTGTCCGGCTTGCCTGCGCTTTTTTCACTCCTCCCCTCACTGCAGCCGCCTACTCTCGCATACATTTCAGGCGAGGCAAGGCGCATCTCAAACAAGCCTACTGCTTTTGGGATGGGAGGATGAAGGCCGAGGTGGGAGATAGTCGGTTCGGCCCCATTCACCAGTAACAGCGGATTATCAGTGAATCCCAGTTGTCTCCGACGAAAGTTTATAAAACTATCCCGTGTAAAATGATTACTACAGAGGCGGGTGTTGGCGGTGATCCTCAGCTCTCCATCAAGGTTGGCTCTTCACAAAATGAATCCACCTCTTCTTGATGTGATCGTTTTTAGGAAATTTAAATTAAGATACCGATCTGTTTTGTACATGATCGCATCCAGGTAGTAGCCTACGCATTTCTGTGTCGAAGGCATAGCTAGCTAGCAAACTGTAGGCTACTGACAGTAACTCGCGATTGAGCGCCAAACTGATGTGAATGTGCTCTATTGTTAGGGGAGGGGCCTGCCTCAGTAGCCTCAGTGCATCATCAAGTAGGGGCGTGTCCACAAGCTCAGGGGCTCCAGTGCGTCATCGAGCCCCGTTTTAGCCCCGCCCAAAAAATCCAAGAGGTCCTCGCTGCAGCCTGTAGCACGATGACGTAGCTGGATGGTCCAATACGTAGTGGACGCTGTTACGTGCATGCGCGGTGGTGTGTTTTGGTGATGTCATATATGCATGCGCACTAAGTAAAGTCATCTTCATTTATATAGCGCTTTTAACAATGTAGATTGTAGCAGCTTTACAGAGATAAACATATAATTTAAGGTAACAGAGATTGTTTTGGCTTCATAGCGGTTCTTGAATAATGTTATTTTCCAGCTAAAGTTAGTTTTGGTTGATTCACTTCCGTCGAAATTATCATTTGTTATTAAATTAGGGGCCGCTAGCTAAGACGACACCGTTCTCTCTAAACAGACTTTAAACGAGAACCTGTGATAAACGCTGATGGCGTTCACATGCGCATTAAGAATTGATTATATAGTTAGAGTAGGGTTAGAGAGTAGAGAGTTACTAGTAGAGAGTTGGTGAATAATCGCACATGCTTTGATCTTCCAAGAAGAATAAAGTTAAATATAAATGGTCACTTGAGTATGGAAGCTCTTTTCCGCCACAGAATAAAACATTAAAAAAAATGCGACTTTTTCTCACAATTGTGAATTTACATCTCGCATACTGACTTTATTTCTCAGAATTGTGAGATATAAACTCGCAATTGCAAGTTATAAAGTCAAATTCTAAGGGAAAAAAATACTACTTTTTTTTTAATTTACCTCAGAATAGTTTAATATCTCACAATTCTGACTTTATAACACGCAATTGCGACTTTATATCATGCAGTTCTGACTTTATATCTCCCTATTGCATAAAGTCAGAATTCTGACCTTTTTTCTCGCAATTCTGAATTTATAACACATAGGCCTAATTGCGACATCTTTTCTCAGAATTGTGAGATATAAACTCACAACTGCGAGTTATAAAGTCAAATTCTAAGGGAATAAATTACTTTTTTTTTTTTTTTTTACCTCAGAATAGTTTAATATCTCACAATTCTGACTTTAACACGCAATTGTGACTTTATATCATGCAATTCTGACTTTATATCTTCCAATTGCGTAGGTTATTATAAAGTCAGAATTGCAAGATAGTGTAATTATCTTGCAATTGACCTTGTCAAAGTTAGTGTGAATCCTGATTGGAGACTGATAAACTCCTAGAAGAGAAAACTTTGAGGTCAGATATTAAGTTATGGTAATTGAGAACTTGACAACTAAAATTGAGATTGAGAAATGTGAAACGTTATTGAGAACTAGAATAATTACCATTATGTAAGAACAAATAAGCAGAAGCAGTAGGCTACTGAATTAACAGTTGCTAGATGTAAAATGTGTTGAAAGGCATCTGATTAAACAAACAGCTTGAAAAGTTGACCATGAAAGAACTAGAAGCTGATGTTTTTGCTTTCAAAAGATAAGTTTGTTATGGGCTGTAATGAAACAGTTCGCTTATCTAAAATCTGATGTGTGCTGTGCCTGAAACTGCCAGTGCGACAGAGACTCAATCTGAGTGGAAATTTGTAATGTCTAAATTCCCTGAGGTGGGCAAAAGACAAATATAAATAATATGTTTATTTGAAACCGTATGTAATTTCTGGCAAAGATGCCTTAAGCTGGGATAGAGTTAAAAGATGATAGATAAATGTTTGATGTTAGAAGTATATGAGAGAGCAGTGTACCATCCAATAGAGTCTCACTCATTTAATGAATCAGCTAAAAGCTGGTATCTGTGATAATAAGTAAAGCACAGTGTTTCAGTTGAAGGATCATAGACACAGAGATGTTTTAAAAATAAAACTGAATGACTTTAAAGAAGTATTTAAAATAATAATACAGATAGAGATGACATTTTGATTAGCTTATTTTAGGACCAGTAACTTCTTTGTCTCATTTAGTCTCCACCATTCAGGACCGATGGCTCCGGCTACAGATGAAGTACACTGAATGTACGGTTGTGATCTAAATTCACTGAGTATAATCCAAGTAGCTAGGTTGCTGCTTTTAAGATAGTTAATGGATTTAAGTGATTAAATACTGTTATTGACCTGTCTCCCTGTGTGAACACTATTAGGCAATCCGAATGGCCCTGGTGACTCTTGAACGTGCCTTTCCTAAGCTCCAGAAAACAGCTGAGTTCTATTGAAGAGAACTGATTGTGTGATTGGAAAGAGCGGTCACCAGTGGGCATAAGTGATCATCTCTATGACGGGTAAGACCTTCTTTGGCCAGACAGGGGGCAACCCAAGCCAGAGTGGATCACGTAAAGTCACTGGGCATCTCAAGATGGAGGTGTTTATGTGAGAAAGGTATGAGAGTGGAGCGGATGACTGTGAGGCCAGCAGCATCCTTTATCGTTAGGGCGGATGAGCTGTGAGGAGTTACAGGCAGTCTGACCCATAAACGTGAGTGTTCCTCTATACCAATCACAAGAAACCGCATTCATTGTATGGCTTGTTTTTTTATTGTGACAAGCGTCTGCAAATATGCCAGGGGAAAACACCCTGATGGAGATTATAGATAAAGGGCTAACAGGAGTGGGCTTTCAAGAGCCAGCTGAGGCCATGAAGTGATTCCCATTAGTTGTTGTGGAGACAGTAGCAAAACTTTTTTATGTACTGGTTGCCTTAGGGCAGCGTTTCTCAAAGTGTGGGGCGCGCCCCACTGGTGGGGAATAGAAACATGACAAGTGGGGCGCAACAAACGGGAGAAAATGTGGTAATTGTTGTGCCCATCTCTATTAATTCCTTTATTTATTGAGCATAAACTCAAAACAAAACAACGACACATTTAAATGGAAGCCTTACTTAACCTTTTCACGCGTAAGTTTAAAAGTTTTTAGAGGCGCCCGTTATTTAGATCGTATCCCTTTATGGTTTCCATGGTGACGCGTCATTGCTTGTCACACCGCAGCCATGCTGAATGACTGATTATCTGCTTTTATTTCACAAGTGTTGGCTATAGCAGGAAATATCTGATATTCCGATTGTCAAATATGAGCAAGTGGATGTGTTTTGTTGTTTAAACACCTTAGTTGAGCTATACGCGATGGGCGTTAGTTTATGCCGGATTTTAGAGAATCGGATCTGTTGGATTTAACAAACGTCAATTTATCCACTTCTCCCGAAATGAAAGTATGAAAGTAAGTGGCGGGTGAACTGAGAGAAGCATAGAGTAAACTTGAAATTTACTTACACGATGTGTATTTGATATGAATAATACGTGTCATCTAATTATAATGGAAATAATTATTATTCCCGCTTCCTAGACATTAGTGTGTATTTGACGAACTCTAAATGTATTGCTTTTTTAATAACTTACTTATGTGAATTTAAATGTCTGAAACCTAAAATAAACATTATGTGGTTGAAAACACTGAATAGTTGTGATGTCAAGCGGTGAGAGGCGATTTTCTGGTTCAGAAAATATGTGTAGCCTACTAAAAAACAGGCTCATTGCAGACACTAAATTAGTTAATCACTTAATTTTGAACTTTCAAAGTGCACCATATTTATGAATTTATCTTTAAAACGTACAAACTTTTCTTCCGGGGAGCATGCCCCCGGACCCCCGTAGGGGTGCAGAGGTCCACACCACACACAAAATACTGTGGGAAACACAGTAGCTTATATGATAGTCTTCGAAAAATACAAAATACAATTATTATTATAAAAATACCTAAAATACGTACATTATTATGATTTTACCACATCTGCCTTGTTTTGAGCCAGGAAAAACCCTGAGATTTTTATTATTCTTTTTCAATTTTGTTTGTTCTTTTTGGATGCAGTTTGCGAAGTGACAAAATAAAGCAAAGCACATTTAGTCCACACTTTTATTTTCTCCGTTTCTGACTTTGATGTTATCAGAGGCAAAATACAAACACAATTGCATTATTATTTTTTATCTACTGTCATGTTTATGTTTTTAAAATGTCATGATAATAAAATACATTTTAACTTAAAGCTTAGTTTATTAACATTTTGTTGGGGCGATTGCATGAGGACAGGTGGGGCACGAACCCTTCCCTACCTTCAAAGTGGGGAATGGCAGAAAAAGTTTGAGAAACACTGCCTTAGGGGCAAGGAAAATCATAGTGTTGATTTTGAACTAATAGGTCTATGACATAGTTTTAACTCTTGAAGGTCGTTAGACATGGTGGTGACTAAAGATGAAGACAGCTTTTGATTTAAGGAAAGTCTGGATGACAAAGGTGAATGGTCAAAGGTTATTGTAATGAATACAAATTTTGTCTAAGTTACAGCCTTAGGAGGCTGGTGGGAAAATTATTTGTTTATAGTGAGAGAGACTGCCTGAGTTGGAGGAAGGGATGGTAACTGTGTCTGTCTTTCTGTTATCTGCCTGCTAGAGCAAGCTGAAGCAAAATAATGATAATGAAACAAAACAACCCAGCTGACTTGTCTAAAAATCAAATGAATAATGAACAAGACGTGCTTTGAAAGTGGTTAAGATACCATGTAAAATTAGGTAGAAGCGACAGGAAAAATGGAAAGGTTAAAATCTTATTTAAAATTGAAATCTTTTAGCAATAATATAAAGAAAAGTGAACATTGAGAATGAGCAGTTAACATATGTGTGTGTAGTACGAGTGTGTGTGATGGTGACAGCACTTTATGTCTTGTATGTATTAGTTTGGGGCACTAATATTCCGCCTGAATGGTGTGTATATTGCGTCATTAACCTCTGGAATGAGTTTATCATTACAGATGGGTTAAGGCAAATGACAAATTTTAAAGAAGCTGATAATTCTGATGAAAAGACAATACAGAAACATGGGACAAGCTTTAAGTTGATTGGCCATCAAGCTCTGTCTGGTAGTAATAATTTTGTCATACATAATGTAGATTTGAAGATCAGTTTAAGTAAATTGGAATTGTGTAGTTGTAGATCACCATCTGGCATGGGCTGAGATAAATGAAAATGTTGCAGATTTGAGGGAAACAACAAAGTGACATATTGACAAAGTGGCTAAGTCAACATGAAATTATCAAGAGAGCCTCTCACATTTATGATTATTGTGAACAAAGGGGGAGAAATTATTGACTGACATTGACCAAGTCTGCACAGCACGACCTGACCTGATAGAAACAATTGATGACTTTGGAAATGTTTGTAGATGACTGACTTGAGAGACCAAACAACAGGCCTGAAAAGCAAGATTCGCTGTGAGACTGAGGGCCGTTGCCTTTCAAATACTTCGAGAAGAAGATGAGATTGTGGCTTTAAGTGAAGAATGTAATATTTTTGTTTCAGAGGCAGAGAAATTTGTCTGAAGGACAACGTTTGGGTTAGTGTTGATGGCAAACTTTATAAAAACACTATGTTAAATGTTATGTTAAATTGATGCTCGAGGTGTGTCGTGCATCAAGAGGGAGATGGTATAACAATTGCCAAATATGGTTTATTAAGGGGTTCACATTTGCTGAATAAATGTTGGGAGAACACTAGGGGTAATTTGATAAAAGCCCTGAAAGAAGCCATTTTTTCTGCCTAACAAAATTGATGTCTGTGAGTGTGCTGCACACACCAATAACAAAGATTGTTTCAACAGGAAACGCCAGGGCATCGAAGGACACGGGAGAACAGTAGACAAAAGAAACTACGTACTTTACTATCTGACAATAACCTCGAAATTTGTTTCTCTTTACAGAGAGCATGCAGGATTGGGAGACAGGGCAAAATGTGCCAATAAAATAATGGTTATGGATGAATTTGGCTAACTGTCCTGGCCTGGGTTATTATTGTGGCAGAAAGGTGCTACACCTGCGCAGCGCATAACTTAAAATTTTCCTTTTACAGAATGTCAGGATGGATTGGATCAAACAGAACTAATTCTGTTCCAAATGTATAAATATTGTGTGGACATGAGCAAAGTAGGTTGAGTGTTTTTCAGGGTAAAAGGACCCCGAGTGCTATTAAGTGAGCAAGAAATTATCCGGAGATAATGTTTCAGGTTGTTGATTCCACAGGTCACACCAAAGGGGACGAGCGGCTGTCAAGCGGTCACTAACAAAATACTTAAGGTCTCCATTCACAGGTGACAGTTCACTCCAGTGGGGGTGCGGTCGTGATATAAGGGAAAACCTTATAAGGATCAGAAAATGGTTGGAGAGTGTGACACCTGGGTCCAAGCCTCTCACCTACACCGACAGGCCACAACCATCCCATAGTCCATGGGGCGAACGAGATGATCAACACGCCTGGAGGAGGATGTGAACCAACTAATGGTTTAAGAATGTGGTTTTGTGATTATGTTGAGGATTTTATTTGATTAAATCAAAATAGGGTTTAGTACTGATATACAGTATTGTCTTTTTGGGGCGGCAGTGGCTCAGTGGTTCATGTGGGTTGTCTACAAACCGGAAGGTTGGTGGTTCAATCCTCGGTTCCACCTGACCAAGTGTCGAGGTGTCCATGAGCAAGACACCTAACCCCAGCTGCTCCCGACGAGCTGGATGGCGCCTTGCATGGCTGCCGTCGCCCGTCGGTGTATGAATGAGTGTGTGAATGGGTGAATGTGAGGCAAATGTAAAGCGCTTTAGTGGCCATTGGGTCTGTGAAAGCGCTATATAAATGCAGTCCATTTACCATTTACCATTTACAGTAGATCAAAAGATTTGATTGGTTACTTATTCATTAGGAAATATTTAAGGAAAATGTTTTTGGGAAGAGAAGATCTATTAATTAATGTAAATGGTAGGGATAATTGTTGAAGCTTATTAAGTAGAACCACAGCATGTTTTGGATTAAAAGTTAAAGGTAAAAGAACACGGAACGTCCGTCGGGCGAACGAGATGATCAACACAACTGATGGCTTAAGTTTAACAGAAGAATCTGTTTTTGTGATGATTTTGTTTGATTGAATCAAACTAGGTATTGATTTGATTGTAAATGTAGAAAATATATTGATTGTGTCTGTAATGGAAATATTAGAGTTAATATTGAACAACTGCATTGGTTAGAAGAATGGATAAAATTATAAGACTTCTCTGGTTAGATTTTGTTAAATATGGCATTAAATAGAGCTTACTAAATTGAATTAGAAGTGAACAAAATATGGTTAGGAAAACCGAGGTGAAATATGGAGATGGGCGTAGATTAATGGAAAAGGCTTAATGATAGGAGTTAGGATTGTTATTCTAATAATTTTGTTATTCATGGGGGAATATGATTACAGTGACAGGTGAAATATGCTGTCTGTTCAATTGGTGAAAATGACAGTCTATCCCAAGGATGAACAAAATTATGTGACGATACAGGTAGCGGGAGCTACAGTGAGATATGTGTTAAATGTATGTTCTGTTTGTTTTTCTTCTATTTGTTTATTTTCTGAGAAAGATTAAGGGCAAAAGATTTAAAGAGGGTTAAAAGCAGCAGTCATCCGTGTTACGAGATGGCGTACAAAGATAGGGTTTGAAACTGAGTGATTTTTATTATACTTTTATCTGTTTGTTTCCTTACTATGTTATAACTACCTTTTTCCTTACTGGTGTGACTGAGGGTCTGTTTACAGGAGCGCAGGAACAGTGATTTCTCGCTTAGCCCGGCACCGTAAACATGTTTACTTGCTTGCTAAAATATTACGGGGCCTTTCCCCCACAAAAACAGCCTTATGCTTCTTCATTCTAAACTTTTCTTCACAGGTTCAAGGAGAGTGATCATTTATGGAAAAATCAGAGATGAAGAGTATAAGTGTGATGATATGACTTAAAATTTGTCTTATTGTTTATTATTGTGATTATGGGTAATCAGAATAATAAAAAGTGAGGAGTTGTGGTGGCAATTTTAATGATATTCATTGATCTTTAGTTAAATATAGATGATTCAAAGAATGTCACATGTGTGTCTCTCACTTGTAGTGAGAGAGGATTCTGTTTATGTACCTGGGGAGGCAGAAGAGGGAGACACTCCAGAGAACAGACGAACAAGGACCTCTGACCTAGATGTCAGAAGGCCATTTAGTGCAGGGGGGCTTATTGGGCCAACTAGTGACGTCTATGGAAAACTACTGGGAGGAAGGCTCTGGGGGGAAGAAGGCCTTGAAACTAAGATAAAAGCTAGTTCAGTCTGTCTGGGGGTGTGTCACTCTTCTGCACAGGGTAACAACTGTGTATTAGACTGCTCCTATTCTTGCAAGAATAAATACTTCTATTTTATATAATTTGACTCCGAGTGTCTCTTACGCAGTGATGTTTGTTTGAGATGAATTTTTGCCACAACAATAGTCTAATGCAATTCTGAGAAAAAAAGTCTGAATTTCAAGTAGCCTATATTTCTCGCAATTGCGAGTTTATATCTCATAATTCTGACTTAATAACACGCAATTGCGACTTTATATCACGCAAATCTGACTTAATAACACGCAATTGTGACTTCATATAAATTCTGAGATACAAAGACAGAATAGTGAGATAAAAAGTCGCCATTACCTTTTTTTTCCCTCACTCTGTGGCGAAAACAAGCTTCCATACCATAGACATGTCTTGCAGACACTGAAAAGCAAATTAAGAGGAACCTTACAGATCACTGTGGAAAAATGTGTATAGCCATTAAAGAAGGAACTCTTACCAGGAAAAATATCATTAAGCACTTTTTTTTTTTTTTTTTTTTACATCTGACAAGATTTATTTTCTTGATGCTGTTGCATTTTCCATTGAATGTGTACTGGTATTTTAAGATGTTTACAGACCTTATTGTATATTGTACCTTTAAAATTACAGAGACAATTGGCTACTCGACTCGTTTTGCTTCCACTCAACAGCAAATATGACCTGAATAAAATAAAATGGCTTTATTTTAAAATGTTCTATATACACGCATTAAAAAAATACTTGCGGTGAGGACATGCTATTAAACTATCAAATTTAGGTTTAAAATCATGAGATTTAAAATGTTGTAAAATGAACTATTTTGCATGCATGTAGCTTAGCGTAGAGTGAAACTCGGATAACTTAAGCATCCCATTTATGTAAATAATTACTTATTCATCAATAATTACTTATAACTATTTAACAGTACTACTACTACACAGGTTAGAACATCATCTCAGTACAATATTGAGCATACATGTTACTTAAGACCAGCGCATGCGAATTATAACCCAGAGATCGGTACTGCGCATACGTCTATGACGTCACCAAAACACACCTCCATCCACTACGTATTGGACCATCCAGTTACGCCATTGTGCTACAGGCTGCAGCGAGGGGTGTCTAAAAAAATCCGTAAAATAGCAATGGTGAAAAACTGTTTAATGGTCTAACTACACTATTCAGTACTTCACAGTTCACAGTTCACAGTCTTTGTAATATGTTTTAGCAATACATTTCTAACATTTATAATGTGTTTAGATTTTTTTTTTTTTTTTTTAATTGCCTTTACAGGGACTTTAAGCTACAGAAAGCTAACCCCACAAAGCTAACAGGTTTTCGGTGGTTGCCAAGGTGTTAAGTGGTTGCTAAGCAGGGGTATTTCCTCTGCATGAATGGGGGAAAGTCACACGAGAGGAGGCAATGTCTCCATCGAGCTATGATTGTTTTGATTAGATATAATTGGTTTGTGCGATAAATCCCCCGTTTTTTCCATGCATATTCACAAATCAATCTGAATGAACAAAACAATGGTGTTAATGGGAAGACTAATTAAAAAGAAAGCCAACAACTCAGACACTTAGATATCACCACTTTGTCATGTTTGTAATTTCTTTTTTTAAATTGTTTTAATAACATTTTTTAAATCTTCCTGTGACCAGTGTTTACTGAGCTTGACGAACGATGGTCCTAAAATAAGTTGACTATTAAAAAGATCAGCTGCACGTCAGTTCACAATAATTTGTCGCTTTTATCCTATTGTTTATATTTATTTGCTCGGTCACTGTCGATGTGGGTTTTAGTTTGGTGGGCTGCAAAGACCATTGCAATAACTGAAATCATTTGGCGAAGTGATATGGAACTGTTGTGCGGTCGAGACCTGCCTGAAACTACTTTAGCAGTGCGTTTCCCTGAAAATATTTGCACACCTTAGAACATTCGTCAAGCAATGTGAGGATCAGGGACGTGCACAGGAATTTTGTGGGGCAGTTGCTCTGACCTGAAAAAAGGGCACTACCCCCAAAACTCAAGGGCTATATGAAGGAATATATTCAGTTGAATTTTGCCCATACAAATTGCCTTATCTGATCGTGTTTATGTCCAAACGCAATGCATCATATTATGGTCTTATTATTATTTATAAAGATTGCAAACGTCAAAGATGACAGGTTTATGATATACAACTTTGTAAACAGTATACAAAATGTATTAACAATATGTTAAATGTCACCAAAATACACATGAGAAAAAGAGTTCCTCATATTATTGTTTATTGTTTTTTAATTATTATTTTTATTTTTTTTATTTTTTAAATAAATAATCTGGATTGAATTGACAGATGGGGAAAAACTCGCTTCTAATAAATAAATAAAAAAGCTTAGATTTCGGAAAAAATACAATCCTTTTTTAACCTTTTGGCTTCCCGTACATTCAATTGTGCTTTTTGCTCATCTGGGCAACTACGCATGATTTGTAGTATGATTGCGTAAAGGGAACAGGAATTCCGGTAAGGAACAGAATCGACTGCTAAACCCAGTGCCGATCCTGACCTCCCCCTGGGGCCCTAAGCAAAATTCTGCTAAGGGGCCCTCTACCTGACCCGTGATGTCGTGAGCTATGTAAACCATTTGCCATTGCCACACAGTCACACCTGACACTTCAGTGCTCCCATACAATCCTCCCTCCTTTAAACAAAACAGTCAAAGAATAAGTACAACAATATAGAACAGAATGAGGTTCAAACACACAATATTTATTGAATAGAGTATTTTCTATAGAATGTTAAGATAATAAGTGAATATTATTAAAGGAGAACTCCGGTCAATTTTAACACTGAGCTCTTTTTTTTTGTACATTTGGAGTCCTGTCAGTACAGACAAAAACGACAAAAATCGGTGTTGCCTACACCGTGTTATCCTCTTTTTAAAATTCGCACCCTGTTGACTTCAATGGGGCAAGTTCTAAACCTGCTTTTAGCCTCTTAACATCCTTCATGTGTCATTACAAGTGCACAGCCATGTGAGTGGTGTTATTAAGAGTGACCACGGTCAATATGACTGCAGTAGATGTGAAAGATTGTCGAGTTCGCGCACGCGATCATTAGTTATAGATAGTTATAGATCATTAGTTATAGTTACCAATGATCGCGCGCGCGAACTCGACAATCGACTACTGTGGACTTCGAACGAAACCAGGAAGTAAATACAGGTATGTGAGCTGGCTGAATTAACATCATTTTTATTAATATCTTTCACATCTACTGCAGTCATATTGACCGTGGTCACTCTTAATAACACCACTCACATGGCTGTGCACTTGTAATGACACATGAAGGATGTTAAGAGGCTAAAAGCAGGTTTAGAACTTGCCCCATTGAAGTCAACAGGGTGCGAATTTTAAAAAGAGGATACGGTGTAGGCAACACCGATTTTTGTCGTTTTTGTCTGTACTGACAGGACTCCAAATGTACAAAAAAATGAGCTCAATGTTAAAATTGACCGGAGTTCTCATTTAAGTAAGTGAATATTAACGTAAACATATAAGAAGAAAATAATAAATTATAAGTTATAACCCTGAGCTTTGGCTTTTGGGATTAACTTTGGTTCTTTCTACAGCCTGGGCATTTTCGGCATCAGTATGCTTTTTTAATTTTTTATTATGCATGTTGAAGCAATTCTTGATTTATGGTTATTATTTACTGAGGGATGTGCATCCATTTTGACCAGTATGTCCAGCTAATCAACATTTTAAATTCAATATAGCCTATAAATCAATAGTCAATCAATGTCAAATTGTCAATACATTGCTTTCTATCTTGCATAATTAGTGCAGTTGTTTAGAGTTTTTAACTACACTGAGACTAGATAATCAGTGTCTTGTTTTAAAAGTATAATGTGTACTTTGATTGGGAGTGCCATCATTCACGTGCATGTATTGTACAGTATGTCTGGTCTCCACATATTTCTGCTTGAAAAATGCGAGTTTCATTTCGGCAACGCGGATATGAACGCATGATAACACACGCGACGCGGTTATGTTTTCCGAGCTGCAGTAAACAAACACAGTTGCACTTTGTCGTTTATCAAAATCAAACGTAATAAATACTTGTATTTTACTCTCACTTTTGTCAGCCACAAAGTGATGCAAGAGATGCACTAGGTTAGCAAGACCGAAAGACATCAAACTTTGCTGACATCAAACTTAGAGAGGAGAGAACACAAGTTTACCTGATTGTTGTTCCCGCAATTCACTCTCATGGTTTTTTTCTTCTTCTTATTTTCGTGACCAGAAGGATACTTTCGCTTCATTTTGTCGTGGATGTTGTAGCTACACATTTGACGGCGCGCTATGACTATGACACGAGATGGAGGCGTGGCCTTAATTTGCGTGGCCCTACGCCGGTCGCGTGCAGCGTTTGCCCTTCATACTGACTTTCACTTTCGGTGCCCGAATGTAAGTGAATGAGGCTTTGCGATTTTTTTTTTTTAAATCTAGGCCTACGTGAAATTCTGCATCCATTGTACGATTCAATTTTTTTCTCGGAAGGGCAACTTGAGTGAGAACGGCAACTTGAGTGAGAAGGGCATATGGGCAGTTGCCCGGGCAACCTGAGCAACCCCCCTGTGCACGTCCCTGGTGAGGATGTGAGGATTTTACCTCTTCATTTCAGAACACCACTGCAAGCCACTGTTGTTAAGTTGTCCTGATTGATTTTTGGTCCAGGTCCAACTGTCCAGGAGCAAGTGCAGGAAAAATCTTTTTAAAATCTAAATTAAAACATATTACAAGTTAGAAATATACTTTGTGTATTATGTTTGTTTCATGTAGTTTAAAAAAAAAAACGTTCATACAATTTTCAACAGAAGCATTTAATCACTCTCCAAATGGCATGTGGTGCAACCAAAGCATGTAGTTTGCATCTTAATCATTATTTTTCAAAAGTATTTTTTTTTCTTGCATATCATTTTTCAAGGTATTTCAAAAAATATAGTTTATTTGTTTCTTTTACAGCTAATCGTTTTTAGGCATTTTAGCACCAGAACTAACCATGCCATGTTATAAAAGGTCAAATTATCTAACAGATTTATTGACCTGGCATTTCATTTCCATAACCCTTGTGTAGGTGTTACGGCGTCCAACCCTGGTGATTCCCTGCACTCTCAGTCCCGTGCTCTCTCTCCTGAATACTAAGGCCCCATCCACACTACTGCGTTTTAGTTTAGAAACGGATAATTAAAACGAATACGATCTCCATCCACACCAGCGTTTTAGCTGCGTATTAGAATTGATCTCCGTCCACATTAAAACGACTGAAAACACGGATCACGTGACCATTCACCAACACTGGGCATGCGCGTGCCGGTGTAAACACAACTTCATTGATAAAATTATCCCACCATGCAAACCGACGCTCCATGTACGTTCAACACCGCCGCTGCAGACGGGAATTGTCACAGATCGCTCGAATAGTAGCTTGACTCCGGCGCATGTAGTCAGTTATAGCGTTGTAAAATGCAGAATTTACTTGTACAACAGCTGCTAGCAAAGATATACGCCATGACTGATGACAGCACCCAATCATAGAGCCGAGCGTGAGCCTCTACTACGTCATCGTTTCTAAAGTCCTCCGTTTTGACCCGTCTACACTAAAACGCCCTCCGGAGATTCAAAACGAAAAACGGGTCGGCAGCGTTTCTAAACTTCTCCGTTTTGGGTCTCCGTTTTTGCCGTTTTAGTGTGGACGGGAGGTGCAAACGTAGCAAAAGGTCTCCGTTTTTAAACGAAAACGCAGTAGTGTGGACGGGGCCTAAGTGTCTCATACTTCAGCTTAGTAGGGATCATTACGCTCTGATTGCATTACACCTTTTCTGTATCAACTCTGGTCCCGAAGCTATATCTGCCTCGTTAACTCGGCACCCTGTGCGAAGTATTGTTTCACCCCGTGTTTCATGTCCGAGCGCTCTCCCGTTTCCCTGACTATCTGTGTTACTGAACCTAGCCTGTTACTAACCTCTCTGACTGTCTGCAGCCTGCCAAGTGACCGTTGCCTGTACCTGGATTCTGATTCTCGCCGCCTGCCTTGAACCTTGCCCGTCTCCGGTTATCCTGTTGTCTGCTGCCTGCTCCTACCAAGCCTGTCTCTGACCCTGAGTTTTGGCCACCGCCCCAGACTCCTGTCCGGCCCTTACAAGCATTCTTGCCTTGTGTTATCCTTCTTCTGAAAGCTTTATGTTTGCTTGAGACTGCTAATTAAATTGTTGCAAATGGATCTGCCTCACATGTCTGATTCATCACAGAATACTTCGCCCACGAGGATCCAGCGACAATGACTGCTCTGTCGGCCGCTTTCACCGCCCAAGCCTCTCAGCTGGCCACCCATCACCACCAGTTGTCCCGTTTGACCACTCTTACGGAAGAATTGATTTCAGCGGTTCAAACCCTGCAGAAGTCTACAGCGGGATCCACGGCCGCTTCAGCGCCCGCTACACCTGCTCTTCCTCCTGACTCACTTAATGCTGCGAGCACTAATCCACGCCTCGCGCTTCCCGAGAAATACGAGGGAGACCCAGGTAAATGCAAGGGCTTTATATTGCAATGTTCACTGTATCTCGCCCAGCAGACTTCCCTACACGCCACAGATGCAAGCAAAATCGCCTTTGAATGTTCATTACTCACCGGACGCGCGCTGGAGTGGATCACCGCGGTCTGGAGAATGGATGGGTCCGCCTTCTCATCTTACGGAGAATTTCTGGAACGTTTCCAAGCGGTTTTTGAACATGCCAAAGAGGGGAAAGGAGCTGAGGATCTTATTTTGGAGCTCACGCAGGGAAGGACGCCCGCCTCGGAGTACGCGCTCACATTCCGAACTCTGGCAGCTCAAACCAACTGGACGGAGAACGCTCTCAAAGTTGTTTTTCGGAGGGGTCTCAACCACGAATTACAAGCCGAGCTGGCCTGTCGCGACGAGGGAAAGGACTTTGATCAGTTCGTTCATCTCACCATCCAGATTGACAACTTGATGCGCTCACGCCGCTCCAGTCTCCGCTCAACGAGCACTTCGCGCGACATCACACCACGTGCTTCACTTTCCTCCGCTGACGCCTCCGAACCCATGCAAATCAACGCGTCACACATATCCGAGGAGGAGAGGGAGCGCCGCAGGACCCTGAAATTATGCATGTACTGCGGAGGAGCCGGTCACTTTCGTCTGCACTGCCCTCGACGACCTACACTCAAGGAAAAAACCTCGGTGAGTCTAACCCTTAACTGTTTAAATCCATTTTCCAGTATCTCAGTGCCTCTTGAATTCTCTGTAAATGGACAAACTGTTAATACTTTAGCCTTAGTTGACTCAGGGGCAACCGGGAATTTTATGTCTAAAGATTTCGCCCAGGTCCACGAGATAGCTCTAATTCGCTGCACATCTCCGCTTTTGGTTGAAGCTGTCGACGGACGCCCACTCGGCACAGGTCGCATCACACACATGACACAGGAACTTCACATGCGTACTGGTCTGCTTCATCATGAGAAAATCCATTTCTACATTCTCCAAGCCCCTCACACGCCGGTAATTCTGGGCTTACCCTGGCTAAGGAACCACAACCCTCATTTGGATTGGACGACTGGACAGATAGTCAGCTGGGGAGAGAGCTGTTTTTCAAGGTGTCTGTCTACCGTCAAACCCTTTCCGGTCCGAAGTATCTCCGAGCCCCGAGATGAATCCTTGCTATCACGCCTGCCAGCCGTGTACCACGATCTAGCCGAAGCCTTCAGTAAAGTCAAAGCTACCCGGTTACCACCTCATCGTGAATATGATTGTGCCATTGATCTCTTACCTGGTACCACACCACCCAGAGGCCGTATCTTCCCACTGTCCCAACTTGAGACTGAAACCATGCAGAAGTACATAGAAGAGGAGCTCGCAAAGGGGTTCATTCGTCCTTCTACTTCTCCTATGTCGGCTGGCTTCTTTTTTGTTAAAAAGAAAGATGGGGGACTTCGACCTTGTATCGACTACAGATCACTAAATGAATGCACAATTAAGTTTCGTTATCCGCTGCCTCTGGTACCTGCCGCTCTAGAGCTCCTTCGAACGGCCAAATATTATACCAAGCTGGACCTACGCTCTGCCTATAACCTGGTTCGAATCCGAGAGGGGGACGAGTGGAAGACTGCATTCTCCACAAACACAGGGCACTACGAATATCTCGTTATGCCTTTCGGGCTTTCAAACAGTCCAGCTGTCTTTCAATCCTTTGTCAATGATGTTTTCCGTGATCTGCTCCACCGAAGCGTAATCGTCTACATAGACGATATTCTGATCTATTCAGACACCCACGAAGCCCACATCCAGCATGTCCGAGCTGTACTTCAAAGACTCATCCAGTTCCAACTCTACGCCAAGTTGGAGAAATGTGACTTTCATCAGACCTCCACAACCTTCCTGGGTTACGTCATCAGCCCAGAGGGCGTGGCCATGGATGAGAATAAGGTTAAAGCAGTGGTAGACTGGCGCCAACCCACCACTTTGAAGGAGTTGCAGCGTTTTCTGGGCTTTGCTAACTTCTACCGTCGTTTCATCAGGGGATTCAGCTCAGTGGCAGGCCCTTTGACAGCTCTGGTTCGGAAGGGCACGAATCGACTTCCTTGGAGCGAGGATGCTTCCCGGGCTTTCAAGCAGCTCAAAGTCAGTTTCACTTCTGCTCCCATCTTGCACCATCCTAACCCCGAGTTGCCCTTCGTGGTGGAGGTTGATGCCTCGAACACCGGACTAGGTGCGGTGCTCTCTCAACATCAGGGAGATCCTCCCAAGCTGTACCCCTGCGCCTTCTACTCCAGGAAGTTGAGCTCGGCGGAGAGAAATTATGATGTCGGAGACCGTGAACTATTAGCCATGAAATCAGCATTCGAGGAGTGGCGCCACTGGCTCGAGGGAGCTACTCATCCATTCACAGTCTACACAGACCACAAGAACCTGGAGTACCTTCGCACGGCCAAGAGACTGAACGCACGTCAAGCCAGGTGGTCACTATTCTTTTCCCGGTTCCACTTCACGGTTACTTACCGTCCCGGCTCAAAAAAATACCAAGGCTGACTCTTTGTCTTGTCTATTTGACTCCGAGGCAGCTGCTCCGGCTCCTGAACCTGTCATCTGCCCCGATCTTGTTCTCGGACCTGTTCAGTGGGATATTGAAACCGAATGCGCTCAAGCCAATGCCGACATTGAGATACCTACGGACTGTCCTCCTGGGAGAATCTTTGTACCAGAAACACTTCGAGACAAGGTAATAGACCACGTGCATGCCCTTCCCAGCTCCGGACATCCCGGAATCACTGCCACCATTCAGCTCCTTCAAAACCGCTACTGGTGGCCCACGCTCTCCCGAGACACGAGTGAATTCATTCAATGCTGTCGGATCTGTAACACCCAGAAATCCTCTCGTCTGCTACCAGCTGGCCTTCTTCAACCCCTGCCTATTCCCCAACAGCCTTGGTCCCATATCGCTGTTGATTTTATCACGGATCTGCCTCCCTCAGATGGTTATACCACCATACTCACTGTCATTGACCGCTTCTCTAAAGCATGCCGGCTCATTCCGCTCACCAAGCTGCCCACAGCTCTGCAGACGGCTGAACATCTGTGTAATCTTGTATTCCGGTTTGATGGGTTACCAGAAGATATTGTATCCGACAGAGGTCCTCAATTTACTTCTCGTGTCTGGACTGCCTTCTTTGAGAAACTTCAGATCAATGTGAGTCTCACTTCTGGGTATCATCCCCAGGCCAACGGGCAAGTTGAACGTCTCAACCAGGAGATTTCCCGCTTCCTTCGTTCCTACTGCCTCGGTCATCAGGAGGATTGGTACCGCTACCTCATGTGGGCTGAATATGCACAAAATTCCATACTCAGGCACTCTACAGGGATGACTCCTTTTCAATGCGTCCTCGGATTTCAGCCGCCTCTGTTCCCCTGGTCGGGTGAGCCCACCAGTGTCCCTGCTGTGGATGATTGGCTCAGGCGAAGTGAGGAGACCTGGAACCTGGCCCATACTCATCTCCAACGTGCTGTAAGACGCGGCAAGGAACAGGCTGACCGTCATCGCAGGCCAGGCCCGGAGTACCAAGCCAGCCAATGGGTATGGCTATCCACACGAGATTTACGCCTCAGACTACCCTGCAAGAAACTCAGTCCGAAATTCTTGGGCCCATTCAAGATAGTCCGTCAAATCACCCCAGTGTCGTTTCGCCTAGATCTGCCCAGACATATGCGCATCTCGCCAACGTTTCACGTCTCCCTGCTCAAACCAGCCTCGGCCCGTTCTGTAGAGAGGAGAGAGGAATCAGAGGATGCTGCTACCCAGCCTATCCTGTTAGAGGGTGAGGAGGTTTACAGAGTACGTCATCTACTGGACTCCAGACGTCGCGGTGGGCATCTTCAGTACCTGGTAGATTGGGAGGGCTTTGGTCCAGAGGAACGTTCCTGGGTCAACGCCACTGACATACTGGATCCGTCGCTTATTCAGGACTTTCACCGCAATCACCCTGATAGACCTGCTCCTCGACCTCGGGGCAGACCCCGCCGTCGTCAGTCTCCTCGCGCCAGGAGGCGCTCGCAGGGGGGGGGGCTCTGTTACGGCGTCCAGCCCTGGTGATTCCCTGCACTCTCAGTCCCGTGCTCTCTCTCCTGAATACTAAGTGTCTCATACTTCAGCTTAGTAGGGATCATTACGCTCTGATTGCATTACACCTGTTCTGTATCAACTCTGGTCCCGAAGCTATATCTGCCTCGTTAACTCGGCACCCTGTGCGAAGTATTGTTTCACCCCGTGTTTCATGTCCGAGCGCTCTCCCGTTTCCCTGACTATCTGTGTTACTGAACCTAGCCTGTTACTAACCTCTCTGACTGTCTGCAGCCTGCCAAGTGACCGTTGCCTGTACCTGGATTCTGATTCTCGCCGCCTGCCTTGAACCTTGCCCGTCTCCGGTTATCCTGTTGTCTGCTGCCTGCTCCTACCAAGCCTGTCTCTGACCCTGAGTTTTGGCCACCGCCCCGGACTCCTGTCCGGCCCTTACAAGCATTCTTGCCTTGTGTTATCCTTCTTCTGAAAACTTTATGTTTGCTTGAGACTGCTAATTAAATTGTTGCAAATGGATCTGCCTCACATGTCTGATTCATCACAGTAGGCCTATAATTGATTTTTTTTATTTTTATTATTCTAGTTGCACCACATGTCGTTGATTTGGAGGACAAACGTTTTTTCAAATATTAATTATAATATTAACTAAATAATTGTAAAAGATTATGCCAAACAACTTAAAGATATACTCCTCCCCAAAATGAAATTTCTTTCATCATTCAACCTCATACCATTCCCATGTATTTGACTTTCTTCTGTGGAATACAAACTGAAATGTTTAGAAAAATAATCTAATCTAATAACTGGGTGTCATATGGATTACCATGAAATTGTTTTGTATGGGTTTTGAGGCATCAACTTTGGGGGTCCCATACACTTGCATTATATGCAAAAGATGGATTTTTTTTCTTAAAATCTTAGTGTTCAACTTGTTGTTGAGAGAATTTCAGTTTTTGGGTGGTGTATAACAAGATGTTTCTTTGCAAGATATTTATGCTGTCAATGAGCTCTTTTCGTGATTTCAGCATAGTATCACGGGCAGTCTTTATTGACCCATTATACTTAACTTAACCTTAAGTATGAGCAGTAATAGCGATGTTAGCATTAGCTAATTATACTAGTGTCTGTGAACATGCTTTTATAAAACACTGTAAGTCAGATGCAGTTGTATGCTGTTAAGTAATGTTGTGGCTAATGATGCCTCCTTCTGTTTCACTTGTCTGTTGTTTCTCACTTTTGGTCCACCTCTCTGTGCCCCTCTTCTTCTCCTGTCTGCACATTGGGTCAAAAGAGCAAAAACGATCATGCTGATATTTATACTTTTGGTTGGAAAGTAATTAGTGAAGTACAAGACCTTTCATATTAATGATAACAAGCGGTGGTGTTGGAGAATGCATTCTCAGCCAACTCATCAGGTTAGCTACAAGAAAACATGGAGTTTAGTTTGGGTATTATGTATGTGTGTTACTGGACCTATTCAAACACAGTAATTGAATCTCTTTGCACTAACTTTGGCAACCTTGGCCAACCTAAATAAGACTTGCATGCAAACTTTGATAAATGAAGTGAGTCTGAAAAGGAACAAGATATGTCTGGGAAAAAGTCAAAGGTAGGATAGTAATGATATAAAAACGTTCGTGCGAAGGTCACACGTCCGATGTAGAGAAAACCGTCTCGTGCACTCTTGTCAGGACGCATTTAACTGGCGTGAAAAATTGCATCGCCAATAGGTGGCTCTATATTTAGAGTCTGGCTTTCTCTCAGTCCTTCACTCTTGATATTCACATTGTTTTTGATGTTCATCGGCCAGAATGATTGATGGCCTGTGCCACGCCTCCGAGGCCACCTGACAGTCTCATTGTCTGTGTTCCTCCATCAGTCTACCCTTTCTTTCCCTCTTTCTCTCTCTCTTTCCTGCTAAAGACCTGTTTGCATTCAGCCTCAAGGGCACAAAACCCTCATTCAGCTTCTGAATACGCCACAAAGTAGCTAAACCACAAGTGACACATTTACTTTAAAGGGAAAATGAATCAAGCGAGTCCTGGCGGAAGAGACGGAGCCCCAGCGGTAAAGCCAAGGATCCCGTTAATGCAAGTCTCCTGTACCGAAGCCAGACGCAGAGCAAAGGTCAGACGTGTTTGTATGAATTGAAAATAAATTACAATAATCATGATGTTTTAGACAGAATCCCGCATCTTTATGAAGAGGCTTCTATGCTCTCGAAGTAACTTTTGTCGAGACGCTCAGGGCCCTATTTTATTAGTGATGCAGACAGAAAGGCCATTGTGTTCACTGTGTAAGCGATATACCAATGTATGTTTCCCAAGACATCAAAGGCTCAGTTATCTCTCTCGGTTCAAATCTATCTGTCCTGGCACAATCCTGCAATAGGAAAGTTAAAATAACCTTGAAAAGAACAGTGTATACTCAAACAGGACAAACATTCAGAGCAGACAGCTCAGTCGACTCAGGGTGGAACATTCTATTCTACACTGACACAAATCCACTATTTCTGCAGAGTCTGCCTGGATTTTGGGAGGTGAGCCATGGGGATCTGTGTACGTGTGTATATGTGTGGACTTTGAGGGTAGACCGTTACAGCATTCTTGTCCTCAGACTTATCTGAAACCAATCGATTATGAACAACTATGAATCAAAATCAAATTAAAATTCAAGTATGGCTTGAGGTATTTGATTATTATGATGAATTTTGGCGAATAACGACTTAAATTTTGGTCCATTCCTAAAAAAATAAACAAAACTATTGTATGATTTTAGAAGACTTGGGATAGGGCATCAGTTGTAAGGACTGTCATGATATACTTTTTTGTATACTTTTTACTTTTTTATATAGGCCTACTTTTGGTATACTTGTTTTTTTTTTTTTTTTTACTGTTTGATGCACGATTTTGGGGAAAAATCTAATTGCAATATTTCTGATAAAAATGGTGCAGATTTAAAATGCGCTTTAAAAAAAAAAAGAAAAAAAACCTCCAGGTCAACTTTCCTTGTTTTTGAGGCTGCACAATTCGGATAATTTTATATTATTATTTTATATAATACAATGACAATATTAATATTTATGGCTGTCTTCATTCATTTTCAAACATTAATACCTTTATTTTGGTGGAAAACCACAGGGAGACCTTAAAGTCCCCATGAATTCAAAATTGACCATACTTACTTTGTTTGCCTAAATTGATCGTTTTGTGGTGAGCAATTCATCCATGCAAGTCAATCCACACAAACAATTTTTTTGGCTTCGTAATCTTTAATCAAAATCTGAAATCTCCCCCTCTGCATTGGAGGACCTTCCCTGATGACGTAGGTTTGACGGTTTGGGTGTCTGCTTAAGATCCGTAACCACGCCCCTCCAACTGACAGTAGACAGGCTGAATGAAAACACCTACTTTTCTAGATCCAATCAGGTGCTAGTAGGAAAAAAAGCCACGCCCACTATTTTGCCTCATTTAGTATTCCGTTTCTCTCGGAAATACGTCACAACACTGGAGAAAAGTCGTTTGCAACTTCCGGTTCACGGGGACTTTAAAGCTTCTTTTTTGTTGACAACCGCTGATTTATAAGTGCTTCTCATTACAGGTTTTGGAAGATGGTTGGCAAATTTTGAGCTCCTCAATCTATTTTACAAGCACAAATTCACTCTGAAACAAGCAACGCTTATATTTAATTGAATCGGAGCATTCGCATTTTTATAATCGCACTAAGCCATGTCATGATTTCTGTTTTCTTTGTGATTTCTGCAGCCCTAGAGCTCAGTCACCATTATGCTTTTGTTGTATTTAAAAGAGCAAGTGTGAACATTTCTTAAAACCTCTCCTTTTATATTTAATTGAAGAGAGAAAGTTATATGGGTTTATTAGGAACAAGATCTAAAAAAACTGGATATCCACTCAAAGCATTTTTAGTTCATTTTTAGCTTGGTTTGAATTGTAAATATGAAACCGGAAGTGTCGTTATACATTTGTTTGATAACAGTTATTTCATCTATTCAATTCTATGACCTTGCTGGCTGTGGATCAGAGGCCTCGAGAGGAGCAAGAACAGTGTGGAGTGTTTTCTGTGGAGTGTGTTTGAGTTAGTCCAGCGAGTAGTTAAGAGCCCAGACCTCATCCATCAGGCACTGACGGGAGTGCTGAAGTGTGTTAAAGCACAGCACCGCTGTCATTATCTCTTATGATTCCCTCCTGACACTCAACCTATCATGTAAGCTGTCTTCTATCTCCTTTTCTTTGTTCCTCCTTTCTCACTCTTTCTTTCTATAGATTCTCTCAATATATTTCAATTTGAGACCAATGCTATATATTTCTCACTTTCTTCTACTTGTTACCCTTCCTATTACAGTTTTAGTCCAAACCAATGTCTCTCTTCTCTCCTTCTCACATTTCATCACACACGCACACACGCACACGCACACACGCACACGCACACACGCACACGCACACACACACACACACACACACACACACACACACACACACACACACACACACACACACACACACACACACACACACACACACACACACAACCTAAAATGAATCCATCTTTGTAACTCCACAGGGCACTTTTGCCTCCCGCTGAAGTTACTCTGTCTGTTGGATTTTTTAGCACAGTCCCCACAGAGCCGATGATTTACATCATATGGTTTGAGGCCTCGGAACTCACTCCTGCCACTCAATCATTCACTGTGAAGCTTTCTGTATTCAAATAATTAAACTACATTACTCTTTTGAGAAATAAGTCAGCTATAGCACTATAAGTTAAAGCAGTGATCTATTATATTATATTAATTATATTATATTATAGTATAATGCTTTGAGAAGGCCTACTGCATATAGAACAAATGTTTTATTTTTTGTAGAGTACAATCCATGTATAGTCATAATAATTCAAATTAATCAAAAAGAAAGTAAAAATAGTAATATTATGAAATATTATTAGTGTAAAATAACTATTTTCTGTTTTAATATATTTTTAAATTTCATTTGTTCCTGTGATGGTAAAGCTGAATTAAAAAAAAAAAAAATTCGTTAGTGTCACATGACCCTTCAGAAACAATTCCAATATGCTGATTATGTGCTGCAAAACATTTTTTTTTCAGGATTCTTTGAATATTACTTGAAATATATATATATATATATATATATATATATATATATATATATATATATATATATATATATATATATATATATTTTACTGGCTCTTTTGATTAATTTAATGCATCCTTGTTAAATAAAAATATTAATTTATTTATTTATAAATAAATAAATACATAATAAAATATATTAAAAAAATATGATAAAATAAAATAATATAATGTTCCCAAGCTTTTGAGTTGTATGAACATCATTAAGCTTGGACAGATAAATATGTTGCTAAATGCTACCAAAAAAATATGCTGCACAGGGATTTGCACTGTTAGTAGAGTCATACCTTTATTAGGTAGTCTGTCCCTTACGCAACAAAAATATATTTCTCAATATATTATGTGACAATATATTTCATGTGTCTCCATATATTGTGAAATTTACATTGTAATATATCATATGATATATTATATAATAATATATTATATATATGCAATAATATATTGCAATATATGGGACAATACTGCAATTATTGCCGTTTTCATATATATAAAAATAAATAGATATTATTATACTATTTAATATATTGTTAGGTATATTGAAATATGTCCCATATTATATGAAATTATATATTGGAAGAGGCATTGTATATATGTGAAAATATATATGTAAAATTATATGAGCTAATATACCTCAATGTACCAGATAATATAATCAGATATATATGCAAACATGTCTTAAATATGTTGAAAAATATATTGATTTATATTACATAATATATTATATATAATTATCATATTATATATTGTATACAATAATTTACCATGTGGGGGAATAAAAAGTGGACTAAAAAATGTTGTAATTGTTGCTGTTAATGATAATTTAATTTATACTCTCATCTACATTTTACAATCAATACATAGCCATATATGGTCCATCCATATGGCTATATAATGTAAAATATAATGAATGCCATGCAAAAATTTGATTTGGACTATTGTTAATCAACCTTTCTGTAAACCTATGCATGAGCTTACTTAACTCATAAAAAAAATACTTTGTTTCAATAAACATACATGCAATAATGTAATACAGTTTTGTTTGAATATCAATGTATTTTAATATATGAATCAATATATAGCAATAGGTTGTCCATCCATATATTGTTATATATTTTCAAATATATGAGGCAGTTTCTGATATATTGAAATATATTTTCTAATGTATTGCAATATAAATTCTAGTATATTGCAATATATTTTTGTTTCGTAAGGGGTGTGCTCTTTCCCTGAAACAAAGGGAAAAGTGGGTGTGATGGGTCCATTAAATCACAAACTTAATCAAAATTGTGTTTTCCTTTTGATTACAGGGTGGTGTTTTACTAATTAAAATAATTTAGCATCCTTTTAAAAATCCTTACACAGACCTGAGGAAGTCGAAGTGGAACAAGCCACGAATTAATATTCTTCTTGAATGAATAAACAAACTTTGCGTCATTGTAGTACACCTCTGAACCTGAACGGTGGCCCGACAACCATAAATTTGACTGTAAAATTAGTTGTTTTCTTAGTACCTGGGTAGAAAATAAATAAATAAATAAATAAATATGTAAATATATAAATTAATAAAAACAAGCTGATATTTGTTATGCACAGGGGTCCATGTCTAATTTCCCTTCTGTTTGTTAAATTAAATTTGCAACTTTTTATCGAGACACAATAAATGTTAATGAGGCTCTGGATGTTTGGTACAGGCTTTATTTATGCTCAGAAGGGATTGAGGGAAATGCTTTATTTAATGAACTGCATTCAAAGAAGCATGTCTTTCATTGTGATGGCCATTTTATCATTTCTCAAATAAGACAAACAGCTGTGGACTATGGGAAAGTTTAAACATCATTTTAGGTAACATATATGTTTTCTTTACTCTTTACCCTTCACCACTGTGTCTGTCTCTCCCTCAACACCTGGACTCAAGCGGCTGCTATTATGGTACATCCTGTGCGTTTTCTTTCATCACTCTTCTTGTCCTGGTGACAGAGAATTATGGGTAAATGATGAGATATGATGAATGAAGATCCTTTCTCCTCTCCTGTCAGACGAAACTGATGGATTGACAAAATTACGAGACGTTCTTTTACTGTGTTGCCCTTTATGCCACTTTCATTTTACTTTCCATTACAGGTGAAATGAGCTCATGCTCACTGAGACACCGACCCAGACACTCGCCGCTATTCAATTAAAAGAGAAAATGAATGCAGACTCTACCTCTTTTGTTTTTTAACCTTAACCCTGTTTTACTTGGACATAATACAACAGCATCATAATCGATGAAAGGCTCTTCAGCCTTGGGCTTTAAACGGGCCGGAAATTTGCTTCCTTTATTCTACAAATGTAGCATTCAGGCAAATTTACTTTGTATGTGGGCTGGAAGAACTGAATTCATTGAGTTACCAAGCACTGTGTTTCATCACAGCTTCTCTTCCTATGATTTGAATTGTTTTGAAACTGAGAGACTGATGTTAAGTTAAGTTCTCTTACGAGAGGTTCTCTCGTATTGCGTAAGCTAGCTTACGCTACGGGAAAGATTCATCTTTGCTGAGATATTGAAGCCAAAAAATTATTTCATAATTTGTATCCATTGAACAACGCAGTTCCTCTGCGGCAGACCTAGAGCAGGCTAGCTAGCAGCTCATTGGTTCGCTCAGAGAGAACTGCTTAAGCCTATGGGAGAGCGGGGCTGAACCCGCTTCCAATGAGAGGCGCCCGCGCGCTCATTGCGTCATGGCCCGCCAGAATGGGCGTGGCTATGGTGTATATAACAGTCTCTCCCAGGCTTATATGTTGATTCATTTCATCTTCAGCGAGCTACACGCTTCTGCTGTCCTGAGAGAAGCCGCCGTCGTGGAAAAGGCACCTTCTAGCGAGCATCTGGGAGTCTGAGGAAGCCGGCCGTCTTCGCCACCTTCAGCCGTCCTGCAAGCTAGCGCCATCCGACGGATTCATATCCTTTACCAAAAAGCTTCTTGTATTGTGTGTGTGTATCTAAAAGAGCAGCGAGCGTCTTTTTTAAGATGCCTCGCACACCTGCGGCTCATGCCGCGTCCCTCTCAGCGCCAGAGCCCGCCTTCTTCTGCGCTCTCTGCCTGGGACTGGGACACGCAGAGCTTTCTCTCGCCAACGGCGGATGTTTCCTCTGCGATTGGGCTTCTGTTGTTGACCCTGCGGACTCGACTCGAAGCGTTACGCCGCCTCCCCCTCTCACCGCCTACGAGCGCTGAATGGGGGACGAGCCGCTTACAGCTGTGCCAACCGCGGCTAGCTTTCTTTACTTTACAAGAGAGCTAGCCCGGCCCCATGCATACGCGTCACCGGCAAGTGGGTTTATAGTGCGTTAAGTTCCATCGAGGCCGAACTAGTCGCTGCTATCACACCCTCTTATCTGCTCGCGCTATTAAGCCTGTGTCTTCCCCCTGGCTCAGTGGTGGAACACAAAGCTTTTCGCGCCAGAGACCCGTGTTCGATTCCGGCTCTCGCAGATAATTTTTTATGCAGCTCTGAGCTCTCGGCTAGCTTTCTTACGTTACAGAAAGCGGCCGCGCTCTCCCGCCTGCATATGACGCCGCTACATAAAGCGTTTATAGTGTATCAGTTCCGCTGAGGCCGAACCTGTTTCTGCTATCACGCTCTCTTATCTGCTCGCGCTGTTATGTTTGTGTCTTTACCCCTGGCTCAGTGGTGGAACACAAAGCTTTTCGCGCCAGAGATCCGTGTTAGTTTCCGGCTCTCGCAGATAATCTTTATGCAGCTCTGAGCTCGCGCCCAGCTCTCTTACGTGACAGAAAGCGGCCGCGCTCTCCCGCGCTCATGAGAAACGTTCTCATTTCCGAGCATAAAGATGGAAAAATGGGTTATAGTGTGTTAGTTCCGCTGAGGCCGAACCTGTTACTGCTATCACGCCCTCTTATCTGCTCGCGGTACTGTGCTTGTGTCATTACCCCTGTGGCTCAGTGGTGTATCACAAAGCTTTTCGCGCCAGAGACCCGCGTTCGATTCCGGCTCTCGCAGATAATTTTTATGCCGTCACAAGTCCAGCCTCTGCAGGCTAAAAATAGTCTCGTGCCCGCTTGCAGCGCTCACGTTTCTAACACGCACTTGCACGCGACGCGCGTCACAAGTGCAGCCGATTTCAGGCTATATATATATCCCGCTGCAGGCCGCTCACGTGACCAGCCTCAGCTGAGAAAAGGACGGCTATTTCTCACCATGGCTGAACCGCCATCAAGGTTTCGCCCTCTGTCAGTCCCCGTTCCCACGGCTACTGCAGCAGTGTACACCGCCATCAACAAGCCGGTCTCTTTTCCCGCTTGCATGTGCACAAACGCCGTTTTCACCGCGTCCCAGAGAAATCCAAAAAAAAAAAAAAAAAAAAAAAAAAAAAGTGCATAAAAGCCTCTTGTGTAGAAAATGTGCCCACAACACTGTGTTCACTCATACACAAAACACTGCAGGTGCACAAACACCGTTTTCACGGCGACCCAGAGATATCTCAAAAAGAGCATAAAAACCTATTGTGTAGAAAATGTGCCCACAACACTGTGTTCACTCATACACAAAGCACTGCATGTGCACAAACACCGTTTTCACGGCATCCCAGAGATAGCTCAAAAAGAGCATAAAAGCCTCACGTGTAGAAAATGTGCCCACAACACTGTGTTCACTCATACACAAAAGCTTTTCAGTTCCCGTGTGTCTCACAGAGCCCACTCTCATAAAGCGGTTCCAACCCGCTCGAGTTTCAGAGTGCATAAGCGCGCCCACGAGCCCGTGTGCGCGTCCCACCTCTGCTCTCTCTGTTACACGGCCCTTAAACTCCTCTCTGAGTGTAAGTCCCGCTGTCATAAACACTATGAGCGCGCCCGCACGGCCCGCTGTGTGCAGCAACGGGGACCATGTAGCCATTCACCCCTTAGCGTTACGCTTCAAGCGTGGGAAGCTATTCCGGGAATTTCCCAGTGGGTGCTAAACACAATAAGGCTAGGCTATCGCTTACAGTTCCACCGCCGCCCTCCAGGTTTCCGAGCGCGGCTAGAAACTATTGTGAACCCAGAAGCAGTGACTCTGCTCCGTTCAGAGATAGCAAAACTATTGTGCAAAAGGGCTATAGAGAGAGTTCCTCTATCTATGAGCGAGTCGGGGTTTTACGGCCGTTATTTTCTGGTTCCCAAGAAAGACGGCGGCCTCAGACCGATTTTAGATCTCAGGTCTTTGAACAAAGTGCTCTTGAAGAGACCGTTCAAGATGCTCACTACCAGGAAACTCCTCGCGCAGGTGCGCCAGGGGGACTGGTTCATCTCTCTAGACCTGAAAGACGCCTATTTTCAGATCCAGATAAATCCCCGTCACAGGCCATTCTTACGTTTCGCCTTCGAGGGTCATGTTTATCAATACGCCGTTCTCCCGTTCGGCTTATCTCTGGTGCCCCGCACATTTACGAAGTGCATGGATACGGCGCTCGCCCCCCTGCGGAGCCAGGGGCTGCGCATATTGAATTATCTGGACGACTGGCTGATTTTGGCCCAATCACGGACGGAGTTTCTGTCGCACCGCGCAGTTCTCCTCGACCATCTGAAAACGCTGGGCCTCTCTGTCAACTGGACAAAGAGCTCCCTTCAACCCAGTCAATCGATTTCCTTTCTAGGAATAGATTTGAACTCGGTCACGATGACGGCTCGCCTGTCTACACAGCGCGCGCGCAGTGTACAGCGACTGACCGCCTCGTTTTCAGATGGGCACCCGCTCACCTCTGAAAACTTTTCAGAGGATGCTGGGTTACATGGCCTCAGCCTCCGCTGTGCTTCAGCTGGGCCTTCTGCACATGCGTCCGCTTCAGCTTTGGTTAAACAGCCGTGTACCCCACCGCCAGCTGATCAGAGTTACGCAGACATGTCTCACGGCGCTGCAGCCATGGACAGTAGCAGAATGGTTTCGACAGGGCGTCACGATGGGGACCTTTTCTCGCCGAAAAGTCATCTCGACAGATGCATCCAACACGGGTTGGGGTGCAGTCTGCGAGGGCTCACCGGCCTTCGGCCATTGGTCGACACAGGAAAGCCCCTTACACATAAACTGTCTGGAAATGCTTGCGGTCGAGAACGCGCTTTCGCGCTTCCTCCCGCTCATTCGGGGACACCACATCCTGATCCGTTCGGACAACATGGCTGTGGTCTCCTATCTCAACCGTCAGGGCGGTGTCAGGTCCAGGAATCTCTTCCTACTGACACACCGCATTTTAGTTTGGTCTCAGAGCCGCCTGCTCTCGCTCAGAGCGACGCATGTGCCGGGCCATCTGAACGACGGTCCAGACATACTGTCCAGGAACCTCATCTCCACAGGAGAATGGTCCCTGAACACACAAACGGTCCAAATACTGTGGCGGCTATTCGGCAGAGCAGAGGTGGACCTCTTCGCGTCAGAAGAGAACGCTCACTGCCCAATATTTTTCTCAAGGAGCGAGGACGCGCTAGCCCAGGAATGGCCTCGCCGCCCGCTCTATGCATTCCCTCCGATCGCTCTGCTACCACAGGTAATTCAGAGGATCAGGGACACACGCCACTCGGTGCTCCTCATAGCCCCGCGTTGGGAGAGTCAGAATTGGGTTCCGGAGCTCACTCAGCTGTCACAGACAGCCCCGTGGCCCATCCCAGTCAGAGCAGATCTCCTCTCTCAGGCTCGCGGCACGATCTGGCACCCCCATCCACGGCGCTGGGCGCTACATGCATGGGTGATCAACGACTATTCGTCGATTTGCCAGAAGGAGTAAGAAACACTATCATACAGGCTAGAGCACCTTCCACGAGAAGGCTCTATGCGTCTAAATGGTCTGTGTTCTCAAAATGGTGCACCGACAAACATCTGGACCCACGGTCATGCGAGGTGCCGTCTTTGCTTGTTTTCCTTCAAGAGATGCTGGACAAGGGCAGGTCCCCCTCCACTCTCAAGGTTTACGTGGCAGCCGTCGCGGCGTTCTCTGAACCCCGACGCGCTCAGTCCCTGGGCAAAGACGAGTTAGTCATCCGCTTCCTTAGGGAGAGCTAAGAGGATGAACCCTCCGCGCCCCCTTCGGTTCCTATCTGGGATCTTTCTATAGTTCTCGAAGCTATGAAAGCACCCCCGTTCGAACCGCTCGAGTCTGTGGACCTAAAATACCTCTCGCTCAAAACCATTTTTCTGACGGCTCTGTCCTCAGTAAAACGCGTGGGGGATCTTCACGCGCTCTCATCCAGCGCCGCGTGTCTCGAGTTTGGACCGAATGATTCTGTTGTCATTCTCAAACCTAGACATGGCTATGTCCTGAAGGCGATTGGTACCCCGTTCAGGGCTCAGATTATTTCCCTATCGGCTCTGCCTTCATCCGATAGTGAGCGCGACGCCAATCTCCTCTGCCCGGTGCGGGCTCTGAGATTGTACATTACGCGCGCTGCCGCGTTCAGACGCGCTGAGCAGCTTTTCGTGTCGTTTGGGGGGCGCACCAAAGGTCTGGCCGCCTCTAAACAAACACTGTCTAGATGGATAGTAGACGCTATCGCCTCTGCTTACGCATCTAAATGCCTGCCCTGCCCTCTGGGCGTCAGGGCGCACTCCACTAGAGGCATGGCCTCATCGTGGGCATGGTCCTGTGGAATTTCCATTCATGACATTTGTGTGGCCGCGGGATGGGCCTCCCCGTCCACTTTTGTCAGATTGTACAACTTGGAAGTTCCCGCCTTGCAGGCAAAATTACTAGCTGTCTAAACGACCAGCTCTCTAAGAAGCTGCATTACTGGAGTCCCTCTCACAACCGGTTGGCCCCTTGTGCTCTCCTTAAATGCTTATACACTTCATGTGCCCGCTCTGCCGGCCTCATACATGCTTATGTATACACTTCATGTGCCCGCTCTGCCGGCCTTATAATACATTCACTCCATGTTAAAATCCCCCGGTATCACCCTGGGATTCATGAGTGGATTCATAGCGCGCACGGCGTTGACCAGGTGTTCCCGTAGCGTAAGCTAGCTTACGCAATACGAGAGAACCTCTCGTAAGAGAACGAATCGGTTACCTAACGTAACCTCGGTTCTCTCTAGAAGAGGGAACGAGTATTGCGTTTCGCTTCACGCTGAAATAAATCAACATATAAGCCTGGGAGAGACTGTTATATACACCATAGCCACGCCCATTCTGGCGGGCCATGACGCAATGAGCGCGCGGGCGCCTCTCATTGGAAGCGGGTTCAGCCCCGCTCTCCCATAGGCTTAAGCAGTTCTCTCTGAGCGAACCAATGAGCTGCTAGCTAGCCTGCTCTAGGTCTGCCGCAGAGGAACTGCGTTGTTCAATGGATACAAATTATGAAATAATTTTTTTGCTTCAATATCTCAGCAAAGATGAATCTTTCCCGTAGCGTAAGCTAGCTTACGCAATACTCGTTCCCTCTTCTAGAGAGAACCGAGGTTACGTTAGGTAACCGATTCGTTTTTTTCTTCTTAGTAGTGAACTTCTGAAATGAGGCAAAATACCCTCTCAGGGTTTTGGTTTTTATTTAATATTAATTGATTCAAATTTATTTAACTTCCATTGATATTTACAGGTTAAAATCTTATGGAACATAATTCACCTTACACTATGAACTATGAAACGTTTCGGTTACGTATGTAACCCTCGTTCCCTGAGTAGGGAACGGAGACGTTACGTCGGATGACGACGAATGGGGTTTCGCTTAGAAAGCCTATCAACTTCGAGTCTTACAAAACGAGCCAAGACTTAGAGAATACAGATATGGCCCAGAGGGATGCATATGGAGAACACTGGGGTGTCCAGCCGTAGGTAGAATATTTCAACCCCAGGGGTGGCAAGGTGGCTTGCAGAGGGAAACACACATGCTCAGAGAGGCTTACAGTGGAAATACACATGTGGGGGTCACCCAGAGGGGGTACCATGCACACGGATGCACCTAGCCAACGCGCAGGCAATAGACACTGGCGTCAACGTCAGCAGTGCTGGAGGAACTCGGGGCTTGAGGGAAGCTCACCTGAGGAAATATCGCACGTATCCAGTCTGTGGAGTGGAATGGCGAGCAAGCGAAGACATCTGAGCGGGTCCTAGTACTGGATGGTTGAAGCTAGTGTAACCAGTGACACGTGATAACTACTTTGCGTCAAACTTTACTAACAGACCAGTGGGCTCAAAAGATTTAGGTTCGTCCAGGGTAACACAGTCTCATCCCAAGACGTCAACTAACTGACGCTTTTGACCATACGTCAACATCCGACGTTTTAGGGTACCCTTTAACGTCAGTTAGATGACGATCCTGGGGCGTCATCCAACTGACGCTTTACCTTTAGCGTCAGTTAGATGACGCGGGTAGGTTTAGGTCTGGGGTAGGGTTAGGATTAGATAGCGTCATCTAACTGACGTTAAAGGGTACCCTAAAACGTCGGATGTTGACGTATGGTCAAAAGCCTCAGTTGGTTGACGTCTTGGGATGAGACTGCGTTGTCCAGGGAGAGAGATAATGCAGCAGCAGTGAACACTCAGACAAACAAGATAAGGTAAGAACAAGTTTGAAATTTATATTGAAACAATATGAAATAATTAATACAGAAGTTTTGTTTCTCAAGGTTGTTGATTTTCCCTTCACTTCCTTTCAAGGATTTATGGCTGTTTCTCGTTATTGAGGTAAGTGGATATTTCTTTTTAATTTTAAACCTTCTAATTGACTTATTTTCTTTATGGTGATACCTTGGTTTTAGATTGTAAAGATAATTAATCAACTAGTTGAACATTTACCCATGTAACCTCACACCAATGTAAGGAAAAAAATAGAAAAGTTAAACAAAAAAACTAGAGCTGGGAAATGATTAAAAAATTTAATCGCGATTAATCGCATTGTTACGTGCAAAATTGAATAATGAATTATAAAGTAGTGTATTGCGCACTTTTGATTTAAATGTACTGCTACAAAAGTGCAATAACATGTGGTTTGCAAAAACTTTAAACAAATTAGGTGCTTTTATCAGGGCTGCCAACTCTCACGCATTCACCGTGAGACTCACGCAATTGAGCCAACTCTCACGCTCTCACGCCACACCCCCGATTTCTCACGCTGAAGTGTCAACCCGGTCGGTCAAATGCCTGAAAGATAAGTTTATCTATAGATCTACCAGTTGAGCCATTCGTGATCGACTAGTTTTACCGCAAATTAGTTAAAATATCCTGCAATCTATAGCGTGCATGCGAGACAGATGTGTTGAGCTCTTAACGGCGCGCTCCTAACCGCGCACGCGCACGACGGCAGAGAGGTAAGCGAGCTTGCGTATCTTTCGCAACACAACCCAGTGGACAGTTACACTGTATTGAGACAGTTGAGAAATAATAATATTTTTACAGTTTTCAACAATAATTGTCATTGTTGAACCCTTGCTCTTATTATATTTCTGATTTCGCAGTTTTGTCATTATTTTAGCAAATCATTTATTTTTATATGTTTTGAGACGGTTTGTTTTAAGAAGTTTTAAAGAGTTAGTAAAAGAGTAAAGTAAAAGTTAATTTTTTTTTTAAGTCTATTGTAAGTCTATCTATTTTTTATTAAGTAGGCCTATTTATTTTGTATTAATACATAACCTTACTGTATTCATTCATAATGTATCATTATTGCGTGACATTTGTGTCAATAATCGTCAAGCACAGGGGACTTCGCTTAGTGGGAGTGGGCCCCAAATCTAATTCTGCTTAGGGCCCCCAAAAGGCTCGGACCGGCTCTGGAGACGAGACAGACAGTGTGAGTTTTTTGTGACAATAGTGAGGGAAATACACAATTTATTCCCATAAACTGTGTAGTCAGCCGTTCTCCCTCCCATCTGCACCGTGTGAATTGTGAACGCAGGCAGGTCAGTGAGTTACAGGGCGCTACTTGTCTCCATCCAGTTTAGGCTGGTAATAGGCCTGTTATATAGTTTACACTCACCGGCCACTTTATTAGGTACCCCATGCTAGTAACGGGTTGGACCCCCTTTTGCCTTCAGAACTGCCTCAATTCTTCGTGGCATAGATTCAACAAGGTGCTGGAAGCATTCCTCAGGGAGTTTGGTCCATATTGACATGATGGCATCACACAGTTGCCGCAGATTTGTCGGCTGCACATCCATGATGCGAATCTCCCGTTCCACCACATCCCAAAGATGCTCTATTGGGTTGAGATCTGGTGACTGTGGAGGCCATTTTAGTACAGTGAACTCATTGTCATGTTCAAGAAACCAATTTGAAATGATTAGAGCTTTGTGACATGGTGGAAGTAGCCATCAGAGGATGGGTACATGGTGGCCATAAAGGGATGGACATGGTCAGAAACAATGCTCAGGTAGGCCGTGGCATTTAAACTATGCCCAATTGGCACTAAGGGGCCTAAAGTGTGCCAGGAAAACATCCCCCACACCATTACACCACCACCACCAGCCTGCACAGTGGTAACAAGGCATGATGGTTCCATGTTCTCATTCTGTTTACGCCAAATTCTGACTCTACCATCTGAATGTCTCAACAGAAATCGAGACTCATCAGACCAGGCAACATTTTTCCAGTCTTCAACTGTTCAATTTTGGTGAGCTCTTGCAAATTGTAGCCTCTTTTTCCTATTTGTAGTGGAGATGAGTGGTACCCGGTGGAGTCTTCTGCTGTTGTAGCCCATCCGCCTCAAGGTTGTGCGTGTTGTGGCTTCACAAATGCTTTGCTGCATACCTCGGTTGTAACGAGTGGTTATTTCAGTCACTGTTGCCCTTCTATCAGCTCGAACCAGTCTGGCAATTCTCCTCTGACCTCTGGCATCAACAAGGCATTTCCGCCCACAGAACTGCCGCTCACTGGATGTTTTTTCTTTTTCGGACCATTCTCTGTAAACCCTAGAGATGGTTGTGCATGAAAATCCCAGTAGATTAGCAGTTTCTGAAATACTCAGACCAGCCCTTCTGGCACCAACAATCATGCCACGTTCAAAGTCACTCAAATCAACTTTCTTCCCCATACTGATGCTCGGTTTGAACTGCAGGAGATTGTCTTGACCATGTCTACATGCCTAAATGCACTGAGTTGCCGCCATGTGATTGGCTGCTTAGAAATTAAGTGTTAACGAGCAGTTGGACAGGTGTACCTAATAAAGTGGCCGGTGAGTGTATATAGAATTAAGTTAGCAATAGCAGAGTTGTTTGTTTTGCAGCACTGAGCAGTTATTTTAAATAACTTTATCATAAAAACAGTACAAAAGCATTTCCAGATGACAAATATGGACATGCCTAGTTAATGTTAATTATTGTTTTCTAAGAACAGAATGTCAATTAAAATGTTAAATGTAAAATTAAATGTAATGTAAATCTCCCAAGAAATTCTGTACAGATACCAAATACTTTGACAATCAATATATATTTAATACACTTCTGCTAATGCAAGGATTTTGTGTTTGTATTTTTCCCCACACCAAGCCACGCCCCTCAATAAGCCCCTCCCCCATAGCCCAAGCCCCGCCCCCCAAAATCTCACTCTAAGCTGAACTCAAAAGTTGGCAGCCCTGTTTTATACCAGCAGTATTCCCTTTACACAGTATCAATACAATATTTCTTGTAAATCTCAACTTAAACATTAACGTAATCAAATCAAATATTTAAACAAAGCTATTTGCCACTGCCAGGGCATTAACTTTTATCTAGCTTGTTAAAACGAGTCCAGTTTTCTTGTTTGTTTTTTTCTGAACAGGTATATTGTATCAGGGAGCAGCAGAAACAGTCTATGTAGTCAAAGGGTCATGATCACTACAGATATAAGTCGACCAATTTTCTGAACAGGTATATTGTATCAGGGACAGGGATGGAAATTAACTTTTTTGTCCACCGGCCACTGTGGCTGGTGGATTTAAAAATCTACCAGCCACTCAATGTTTTTACCAGCCACTTTCTTGTTTTTAACCGACAATGTGTAACTGCATGTGAAAACTAATACTACAAGAATACTTAAGCAGTTATTAATCTCAAGTCTCAATGAAATACTGACATTTTCTCTTTCTCTCACCCTCGGCCTCATCCACCTAATCTGTCATTTATTTTTGTTTTGATGATAAATTGAGCCAGCCTCCAAAAGTAATTAACCTGTCCTGTGATTTTTTTTCTCTCTCACACAACACTCTCCAGACACGGATTTATGAGCTATAGTATGTTGGTTGCCTTTACATTAGAATAATATTTAATATAATCTAGATATGAAATGGAATAAATAGCATTCAATACAAAATGAATATGTCTCATATATTGAAATCAAGTTTTATGTGATAAAATATTTGCTTTGTTGTGCATTAGAACCACATCAGGCATTTAGTACAAAATAATTTATTGAAGCATCCAGATACTTCACCACGTGACAGCAGCTAGGCTCCTGATTGGTTAACGCGGCGCGAATTGACGCCAAAGTTCAGATTTTTCAACTCGAGCGGCAGACGCGAATTCGCGTCTAACGCGTGAATGCACAAAAGCACTCAATAAAATCATGCGCGCGGAACGCGTCAGACGCTCGAACTTGCCGCGCGAATGAGGCGTATTCGCATCTACCACGGCGCGCTCTACACCTCATTCGCGCCGCAGGAATTTTTTACGCGCGT
Organism: Rhinichthys osculus; assembly: GCA_029959095.1. NCBI lineage: Eukaryota > Metazoa > Chordata > Actinopteri > Cypriniformes > Leuciscidae > Rhinichthys > Rhinichthys osculus. The sequence continues at coordinate 32,183,149 of JARWKJ010000005.1, forward strand.
AACGCGTCTTTGCATTGACTTAACAATGAAATCACTCGCGCCAGGCGCTCTATTCTCGTCTGGTGTGAACGCACCATGATGTTTTCTCTGCAGACCTCTACGCCTGCGATGTAACGCCACATTTTTGTTTGAAGGTGTGCCTCCTCTAAAAGTGTCCGCCGTCCGGGTGAAACAGTATGCTATTTTTATTTACCCGCCACGGTGACCGGTGGGTGAAGCGAGTTTACCCGCCACAACACAAAATCACCCGCATTTGGCTGGTGGCGGGTGCTAATTTCCATCCCTGATCAGGGAGCAGCATAAACAGTCTATAGTCAAAGGGTCATGATCACTACAGATATAAGTCGACCAACGTTACTTCTCTGATAGCAGATTAGGTTTGGTCATGGCATGCCATGGTTTCCCACGTAAGATTACATTAAACAGTGGTAAAGCCCAATTTATACTTCTGCGTCGAACAGCTGTGTAGCGCGCGTACACTGACGTGCATCTCTCCAAAAATGTAAAGTCAATTCTACGCGTACCGCAAGCGCTGCGATTGCTAGAACCGCTCCCCGGGTTTCACTCTCCCTCTGCATGTGTAATTGCGCGTCAACGCGGACAACTACGCAGATATATAAATGAAAACCAACGCGTAGTCTATAGCGTAGAGGCTCCGGCTTAGGTCCGACGCAGAAGTATAAAGCAGCCTAGAGTGAGGTGAAGTGGTCGAGCACAGGTGCATCGACAAGCGGGTGCGTTCCTGTGAAACTGTTGCGGTCATGCTCGCCTCTCCACGCGCCCGCGCGTTGCCGAAGTTGAATTGTCTAACTTTTTGTACACGACGCGCAGCACAAATCATTGGAAGAGAGACTGATCCTCGGCTCGCTGTTTGTGAGTTTCCAGAATCTAAATAGTTGATGTCAGGACATCAACAGGAGGGAATTCACATGGCAGAGCATCCCCGCTAAACTAAACGCAGGCCTATCAGGTAAAGTTATGTATAATTTTAATTTAAGTTAAAAAGGCTACAGCTGCGTAGCGCACAGAAGCCGTTGCCATGGTTACTATCCATAGAGTGCCTGTCATTCACTCGCGGAGCGCTGTCTCCCTTTATGTTCACCTGAGGCTGAGAGAACCTGCCAAAGCCTCTCCACTGCTTGTTTGGGTGGGTTATTTGCTGGCTGACCAACATCCCACCCCTCCTGTGATCATGGTTTGACTGTAGGCCTATGTGTATTCAGAGCCAGTGAGCAACGGACTTTCAAAATAATAATAATAAAAAAAAACTGCGTTAACGCACGATAAAAAAATTGTCGGCATTAATTAATAAATGCGTTAACGCGATAATAATGCGTTAACTTGCCCAGCACTAAAAAAACCAAAACAAAATTACATTCACTCTGAACGTAAAATTCCCAGAATTGTCCAAAAGTCCGATGTTTCTCACTGAACAGATCAATTCATAAACTCAGTCCCAAAAGTTCCTGAGGTACTTAATTCAGTCGTCCAAGTCTGTCCTGGGTAGAACAGAATGAATCGATGTATGATTCTAATCCTACCGTTCGAAGATGCGCAAGTTCAGTTTCAGTTTCTCTTTCAACAGGGAAATCAAAGGATTCGGTAAATGGGCGGCTTGCCAGTCCAACCCCACTGTTAAGCACACAGGAAGAGCTGAGACAGTCCACAATCCAGGAATGATTCACACTTCGTTCGATTCACAGGCGGAACGGATCACACTCATCAGCTGACATCACAGTACCCACATGGAAACAAAATCAGAAGAACAAAAACCTGGCCAAGGAACTCGTTTACATGCACATCGGAATAACAGGGAAGTTCCGGATGATACACGTTCTCAAAATACACATCTTCTCTCTGAATCGTCAGTTCTCAACTCAATTTGGAGCTTCAAATCTCCCGGAGCAGAACAAACATCCGCTCGCGTCAGAGGTTCACGGAGAAAAGGAAAGATCTAGAAAGCGCTGATCTCTAAAAGTGCCGCGATAGAGGACGTTTCAATGACGTCATTCAAAATGCGATCTCATTGGAGGCTTTGCAAAGGAAGATAACACTATTGGACATATTTATAACATTCAATATTTAATATTTTTTTTATATTTCTATATAATTAAATAATTTGTTTGCAGTCTTATATTTCTTCTGTCAGCAGCTTTCATACTTTAACTCTGTTGTTCAATTTGAAGTTAATTTTGTCTCTGTCTGCTGGTAACCTGGGTTACACTTTCCCCCTCTGAATTCAGGCACGTCCTCGGGCCTGCTTGGGGTTGACTTGTCACCACTGTAGGAAAAGCACCAGACATTTTCAAGGATTGATCACTGATGGATGTGGATTCTTCCAAGGAAGTGGTAAGTGCAGAACTCAAACCTTGCAGTAAGGACTGGATAACTAGTGTTAGGGGATTTCCTAGTTTATGATACTGGAATTTGTTAGGAGGCCCACACTGCCTTTTAGAACGTCTAGGGTCAATGGCTCCTAGGTCATCATCAGTAACGGGTTGGTTACTTGTAACATCTTGGGCAGGTGAGATTGTGTCATTGAACTGTGTTTCCTCCGTCACAGTGTCCGACAGACCTGAAAACTCCAGCGCATTTCCACTCATAGGTGCTAACAACTCTGGGGGCTCAGTCTTTTCAGTGCATTTGCTTCTGCAGTTCTCCACTTCAAACAGATCTCCATCTCGAACAGAGTCAATTTCAACAGGATTTATCGTAGGCATGTGATTTCCCACTTCATTTTCTGTTTGATTATCCATGGTGTCTTCTAGTCTGATGTCAGGTAAGGTCTCTTTTACAAGGTCTACTACAGCCAGAAGGGTTTCAGTGTCAAGTAAGGTTTCATTCACAGGCTCTACCACAGCAGCAGGTGAATTGAGATCCAGTTCAAGTAAGTTCTCTATGATAATAGGGTGTTCTGGAGGAGGTGAAATGGTCTTTGTACTGAACTCCAATTGACGTCCTGAATTTCGAATATAATCTGAGTCATCCTCTGATTCTGACGGACTACTCAGATGCTCTTGATGAACCACTTCATTTGCTGAGTGGGATCTGGTTTTAGGCTTACGACTAGGTTTCAAATTAGTTTCTTCAAGTTCATTCTCAGGTAAGAATCCACAAGGCAATAACAGATCGCGGTGTAACGTGCGGGTTGGTCCATCTTTCCCTTCTGGACAAACTGTATAAACTGTTATGTCTCCTGCTTTCCGGACTACCACGTAGATTTCAGATGCCCATCTGTCTGACAGCTTGTGTTTCCCTCTCAATTTGACATTTCGCACAAGGACTCGATCACCTGGTTCAAGTGTAGAGGCAACTACATTTTTGTCAAAGCGCCTTTTGTTCTTATCGGCCACTTTGGATGCATTGTGAGAAGCAATTCTGTAGCTTTCCTCTAATCGACTCCTTAGAGCTTTCACATATTGCGAATGAGAGTGTAAATGTGAGTTGGTTTGAAGCCCAAAAGCAAGGTCGATTGGCAATCGAGGCTGCCTCCCAAACATTAACTCATATGGCGAGTATCCAGTTACATCGCTCCTGGTGCAGTTGAATGCATGCACCAATGGTCTGACATGATCTTTCCAATGAGCTTTGCTTTTGTTTTCCAGAGTGCCTAACATCTGCAAGAGAGTTCGATTAAAACGCTCCACCGGGTTCCCTCTAGGATGGTAAGGGGTGGTTCTCACTTTGCGGATGCCAGCAATTTTACACAGTTCTTGGATAGTACGGGATTCAAAGTCTGGCCCCTGATCACTGAGCAGCTTCTCAGGAAACCCGTAATGAACAAAGAAATTATCCCACAGGCATCTAGCAACTGTCTGTGCTTTCTGGTTACGCGTAGGAATGGCAACAGCGTACTTGGTAAAATGGTCCGTAATTACCAAAATATCCTTAGTGTTAATGCTGTCTGGTTCCAGCGACAGAAAATCCATACAAACTAGTTCTAGTGGCCTACGAGTCTGGATGTTCACTAAGGGAGCCGTTTTCTGTGGAGGTGTTTTCCGACGAACACAGCGCTGGCACCCTTTGATCTTTTTGTCAACGTCGGTTGCCATCTTTGGCCAATAAAACCTGGAGCATAGAAGATCGAGAGTTCGCTCCAAACCCTGGTGGCCCATGTCATCATGAAGACTGGTAAGTACAAGGTCTCGAAGATCCTCAGGTAAAGCCAATTGGTTCAGCACTTTGTCTCCATCCATCCTCTTCCGATATAATAACCCATTCTTCAGCTCAAGCTTGTTCCATTGTCTCATCCACAAGGTTACTTCAGGGTCAGCTGTTTAATTTCAGGGTCAGCTTGCTGCTTCCTGATCAGATCCTCTTCAGACAGGTAAGGTATCTCTGGAAGACCATGACCCTCTTCTTTCTGGATTTCTGGAGGTAAGGCCTTTACATTCATGCTCAGGGATTCTACCAATGTCAGCGGGAAAGACTGAAAATTATGGGACTGATTGACTTGATGTTTCCCACATATAGCCTCCACTACTTCTGTATCAGTGTTGTCTTCAAGATCTTCAAGATGATGTAGAGTGAACTGTCTGATTCGTTCTTGCTCTTTTTTAGATTCCAAATCGTTTGATGGTTCACCATGGGGATGACGGGACAATCCATCCGCATCTTGATTTTGTGCTCCAGCTCAGTATCGGATCTTAAAGCTGTACGTTGAGAGACTGGATAACCATCTGTAACTGGTAGCATCCAGTTTAGCTGATGTTAGCACGTACGTGAGGGGATTACTATCAGTTACCACGGTGAAGTCTGCTCCATACAGATGGTCGTGGAATTTTGTGGTTACTGCCCATTTGAGGGCCAGAAATTCCAATTTGTGGGCAGGATATTTGGCCTCACATCTTGTTAATCCACGGCTGGCAAAAGCTATCACCCTCATGTGTCCTTGCTGTTCTTGGTACAGAGCTGCCCCTAGACCCGTGGCACAAGCATCTGTATGCAACAGGTAGGACAGACACGGGTTTGCATATCCCAACACAGGAGCCGATGTTAGTCTGTCCACGAGACCTTCAAATGCCTGTTGACATTCAGTTGTCCATCTGTCACCCAGAGAGTCTTTTGGATTGAAGTAAGTATGATCTTTATCTTTTTTTTTCCCCTTTTGCACCGGAGGATAGCCAGCTGTAAGGTTGTTAAGCAGCTTTGCAATCTTGGAGAAATCTTTAACAAACCTCCGGTAATATCCCGTAAATCCTAAGAAGGATTTTAGTTCTCGAAGTTTCTGGGGCCTTGGCCAGGTTTTAATAGCCTCAATCTTTGATGGATCAGTTTCGACACCGTTCTGAGAAACAATGTGGCCCAAATAGCGCACGGATGTCTGGAAGAATTTGCATTTCTCGGGTGAGAGCTTCAATCCGTACTCTTTCAGGCGATTCAAGACTTGTGTCAGTCGACGTTCATGCTCCTCAAGGGTTTCAGAGAAAATGATAAGATCATCGATAAAGACTAAGACTTCTCTTCTGTTCAAGTCACCCATACAATGCTCCATAAGCCGCTGAAATGTGCTGGGCGCGTTCGTGATCCCTTGCGGCATACGGTTGAACTCCCAGAACCCAAGAGGACATACAAACGCGGTCTTCTGCTTGTCTGCTTCATCCATTTCAATCTGGTAGTACCCAGACTTAAGATCGAGAACAGAGAACCACTTGGAACCGGTTAGCATGGTGAACACTTCCTCCAGGTTTGGGAGGGCATATGCATCTCGTATGGTTTGAGCGTTTAACTTCCTAAAATCAATACATAGCCGCACTGAGTTGTCTTTTTTTCGGACGACTACGATGGGGGATGCAAATGGGGACTCAGACTCTCGTATAATACCTGCTGCTAACAACTCCTGTAGATGTTTCCTGACAGTTTCAATGTCTTGTGGGTGAAGGGGACGAGCTCTATGTTTGAAAGGAGTTCCGTCACTCAATTGAATTCGGTGCTTCACTTTATCAGTGTGCCCATAATCCATGTCTGTCAAAGCAAACACTGCAGGCATAGAGTTCAGCAAGGCGGATATCCGTTCTTTCCATTCGGGGGGCAATGGAGAGTTTCCAAAATCGAAAGTTATCTGAGAACTTCCAGGCCTTCCTCTCGTTTCACCATTGTCACTGGTTACCGGTTTGTTCACCACTTGCTGGACAGCATGCATTTCCGCAATTACTGACCTGGGAGGGATTACTATGTCAGTCTGGGCTTCATTTTTGACTACCACAGGCAAAGAGAAGAACCGTTTACTAGGTAAGGTGTGCAGCACACTAGCGACTAATAAACCAGCAGGCAGCGACGATATTGTGGGAGGACTTAGAACAGTCAGTTTCTCTGATGGAAGATAACTCAGGTATACCACTCCATCAAGAACGGCAGTGCTTCCTGCTGACACAGTTTCAGGGACTGTCCCTTTCAACGTGACACATCCCAGGGTTTCGGCACATGACTGTTGATGCCTCATATCAAGTGTCTTCAATACAGCTGCATACCCGTTGGAAGTTACATTGGGGCTGACAGTCTCTTCCTGCACATAACTGGAGTAAAGTGCATCCAAGGTGTTTGTACCGACGAGAACTTGTGGTACGTTTACCAAATCCGGAACCACCAGAGCTAGCGTGATAACCTCGGCGTCTGTTCCTAGGAACTCTTTGGGAAACATTAAAGTTAACTCCACATACCCAAGGTATGGCACTGATTGCCCGTTGGCTCCCTCCACTTCCAGCAAAGATTCCAGAGGTTTCAAGGGGTGATGCGACAAGTTATTCTTGTAAAACGACAATGGAATTGTAGTCACCTGGGAACCCGTGTCTAAAAGGCAGTTCACTTCAATTGTGTCCACATAGATTCGTGCAGTACATTTCATTCCAATTAGTCCTTTCGGCAGTTTGGTTTTAGGGCAATGATGCTTCGTCTCAGTCTCCATATGCCCTGCTACAGAGACTGTCTGGTGTTTAACTGAGTAGTAGTGGCTTGGTTATTTAGGTCCCACTGGGCTTGTTTTTCTCTCAACTGGCGCCTCTTCTCATCTACCTTAGAAGGGTTCGGGTCATTTTCGCAATTGATGGCGAGGTGTCCATCCTCCCCACATCTGAAGCAGTATCCAGGACAAGGACGAGTAACTGTCACTGAACCGCTTCTGAATTGGTTGTTCTCACCTCTCCCGGTTTGCCTATACTGAAACCTTGCTGTCATTCCCGACCGATGTTGTGGTGTTTCAGGAGTTGACAACTGAGACTTTAACTCTACCACTTGCTTCCTCAGTCCTGCTATTTCCTTAGCTGTTGGTGTTTCTTTCGTCACTTTACCAGAGATGGATGTTCTCATAGCCTCTACTTCTGCTTGCAGTTCTATTAGTTCTTTCTTCAGCTGGATCAATTCAGGATTTTTGGAATGGTCCGGCTGGCATTTCTGGTAATTGGAGGTTTGCATGGCAGCAGCCTGAGCATTGGCTCCAGACATCTGAGACTGCATAGTGTCCATTCCTTGGACTGTTTCACCAGCTGCATGAGGAGTACGGGAGTAAGTTGACATTTGATGAGTGGCAGTTCTCATTTTGGGGGCATTACCAGGTTTGTTAAATCCAAAATAGTTCCTCATTCGGTCTTCCTTTGAGGCTTGCCGGTCTTCTTCCGTGCGAATTTGTACTACCATTTCTGCGAAAGAAGGTGGGTTGATCTTTTTCTTCTCTAGCTGTAAACTGGAGATTAACTCGTTATCCCAGCATCCACGGCAGAATTGTTTTATCAGACAGCGGATTTGCTCTCTCTCCGCAATGCCGCCTCTCCTTACAGTGGTGCTCAACATAACCTGCAACGATGCAAATAACTGGAAGTCTTTTCCCCTTGATTATGTAGCATGGTCATGAATTTCGCTAACAGCTCATCACCATCCTCCACAGATCCGTAAACAGACTCTAGCAACTCCAAGTAAACTGAAGGTAAAGACTGGGGACTCACATGTTTAATGACATCAGCTGCAGGAGGAAGCAGACTATCCAGTATCCTCCTCGTGCGAGACAAATCCGAAATGGAGGGATCGTCTAAAAGGAATTGAACACTTGCCCGCCAATGTCGAAATCTGGTTCGTTTGCTGGCCTTAGAACTTTCACAGAGAACGACCTGAGACGGAAAAAGGCAGGTTGCAATTTAGCAGTGTCGTTAGTTCTGACAATGTGTTCAACTACCACCTTTTGCACGCTGGGCGGATCAATCATGTCCATGGTAAGTACTGCAAGAGGTAAAACTGTAGGAGCAGGATAGCTAGTTCTATGGCTGGATCTTTCCTTGGACAGGTTTTGTGATGTTTCAGATTCATTTGAGGGAGGGGCTGGTGGTCTACTGTCACGAGTTTGGGAGTCTGCAACATGTGGATGCTTCACTCTTTCATCTGAAGCAGATATGGGCGCAGCAACTGAACAGCCAGCTTTAATCCTCTTTAACTCCTCCTGGAGCACTTCTTCAATTGATTTTCCACTAGCGCTAGCAATAGTTTGTAGTTCTTCCAAATACAGCTTAGTGGCACTGTCACTAGCTACCTGAGGGTAGACACAGCTTAAGGCACGCACTGTGAAAGTGGTATCTGGGTTTGACGTACTGACCATTGTTACAGGCAGCAGGGGCATTAGTGTTTTCATAGCAGAGCTATAAGTAAACTCTATAATGGCATGTTGATGGAATTCAGAGTTTGGGTCATCAATGAGAAGGTTGCAACTAATGCTGCCATATCTCAACAACCATGCTTCTAAGTCCTGATCTGTTTCAGTAAATGTTATAACCGCTGACTATCACGGCGTTTGAAACATCTACGTTCTCTCTCTTTACAATATCCATGTCGTCAATGTTCTATTAGAGTGTAAGTGTGAAATATATACGTATAGTTATATTGTCTCTTTCCGTTTTTTTTCAGTTTGGACTCAAAACCGAATCACTATTGCTGCAAACAATCTTCTCTCCTGGCTGGCTCTCGCCAAAATTTACTTGTAACCTGTGACACGTGATAACTACTTTGCGTCAAACTTTACTAACAGACCAGTGGGCTCAAAAGATTTAGGTTCGTCCAGGGAGAGAGATAATGCAGCAGCAGTGAACACTCAGACAAACAAGAGAAGGTAAGAACAAGTTTGAAATTTATATTGAAACAATATGAAACAATTAATACAGAAGTTTTGTTTCTCAAGGTTGTTGATTTTCCCTTCACTTCCTTTCAAGGATTTATGGCTTTTTCTCGTTATTGAGGTAAGTGGATATTTCTTTTTAATTTTAAACCTTCTAATTGACTTATTTTCTTTATGGTGATACCTTGGTTTTAGATTGTAAAGATAATTAATCAGCTAGTTGAACATTTACCCATGTAACCTCACACCGATGTAAGGAAAAAAATAGAAAAGTTAAACAAAAAAACAAAACAAAATTACATTCACTCTGAACGTAAAATTCCCAGAATTGTCCAAAAGTCCGATGTTTCTCACTGAACAGATCAATTCATAAACTCAGTCCCAAAAGTTCCTGAGGTACTTAATTCAGTCCAAGTCTGTCCTGGGTAGAACAGAATGAATCAATGTATGATTCTAATCCTACCGTTCGAAGATGCGCAAGTTCAGTTTCAGTTTCTCTTTCAACAGGGAAATCAAAGGATTCGGTAAATGGGCGGCTCGCCAGTCCAACCCCACTGTTAAGCACACAGGAAGAGCTGAGACAGTCCACAATCCAGGAATGATTCACACTTCGTTCGATTCACAGGCGGAACGCATCAAACTCATCAGCTGACATCACAGTACCCACATGGAAACAAAATCAGAAGAACAAAAACCTGGCCAAGGAACTCGTTTACATGCACATCGGAATAACAGGGAAGTTCCGGATGATACACGTTCTCAAAATGTCACTCAAGCATACACATCTTCTCTCTGAATCGTCAGTTCTCAACTCAATTTGGAGCTTCAAATCTCCCGTAGCAGAACAAACATCAGAGGTTCACGGAGAAAAGGAAAGATCTAGAAAGCGCTGATCTCTAAAAGTGCCGCGATAGAGGATCTCATTGGAGGCTTTGCAAAGGAAGATAACGCTATTGGACATATTTATAACATTCAATATTTAATATTTTTTTATATTTCTATATAATTAAATAATTTGTTTGCAGTCTTATATTTGTTCTGTCAGCAGCTTTCATACTTTAACTCTGTTGTTCAATTTGAAGTTAATTTTGTCTCTGTCTGCTGGTAACCTGGGTTACACTAGTACATGGGAGGACACTGGCTCCACTCGGAGATTGTAGAATCTGGCGAATGTGTTGGGTGTTGCCCAGCCTGCAGCTCTGCAGATGTCTGTTATCGAGGCGCCATGCGCTAGAGCCCAAAAGGACGCCACACTCCGGGTGGAGTGGGCAGTCACACCAAGGGGGCACGGTCGACCTTGCTGCTGGTATGCCAAAGCAATGGCGTCCACTAACCAGTGAGACAGCCTTTGCGTGGAGAGAGCCTTTCCCTTCAGCTTCCCACCATAACAGACCTGGTCCCAGAAGGGAGTGGTGGGAACCTTGGGCACATATCCAGGCCGGGGTCTCAGGATCACGTGAGAATAGGCCGGCCCGAATTCCAGGCACGCTTCGTCTACAGAAAATGCATGCAGCTCCCCTACCCTCTTAATGGAGGCCAATGCAACCAGGAGCGCTCTCTTAATTGACAGGAACTTAAGCTCTCTTGATTGCAGTGGCTCAAAAGGAGCACTCTGCAGGGCAGTTAGAACCACTGAGAGGTCCCAAGAGGGAACGAGAGGAGGGCGAGGAGGATTCAGTCTCCTCGCTCCTCTCAGGAACCTGACGATCAGGTCGTGCTTTCCCACGGACTTACCTTCAACAGCGTCATGATGTGCGGCGATAGCGGCAACATAGACTTTCAGGGTGGAGGGAGACAGCCTTCGCTCCAACCCCTCTTGCAGGAAGGAAAGCACGACACTAATCAGGCATTTTCTGGGGTCCTCACGGTGAGAAGAGCACCAGGAGACGAAGAGGTTGCACTTCAACGCGTAGGCATGTCTGGTGGACGACGCTCTAGCGGAAGTGATGGTAGCCACCACCGCTGGTGGTGGGGTACTCAAACCTGCCTCATCCCGTCCAGGAGCCACACGTGGAGGTTCCAGAGATTGGGACGAGGGTGCCCCGTCCCTGAGAAAGGAGGTCCTTCCTCAGAGGAATTGGCCAGATAGGTGCTGTCGCGAGGAGTACATGTTCAGAAAACCAGGTACGGGTGGGCCAATGAGGCGCAACCAAGATGACCTGATCCTCGTCCTCCCTGATCTTGCACGGGGTTTGTGCAAGAAGGCTCACTGGAGAAACGCATACTTGCGGAGGCCCCGCAGCCAGGTGTGCGCCAGTGCATCCGCGCCGAGCGTGCCATCGATCAGGGAGTAAAATCGCAATGGAACGAGTCGTGGGAGGCAAACAGGTCCACCTGTGCGTCCCCGAACTGATCCCAAATCGAGCCAGCAACTCGAGGCAATTGACCTGCCATAGGCGCTGGGGTCCTGTCCAGGAGCCCGCGGCAGCATGTCCATTGCCCATGGCACCCCACCCCAGGTGGAGGCATCTGTTGAGACAACAACATGCCTGGAAACTCGGTCTAAGGGCACTCCTGCCCGTAGAAAGCTGAGGTTCGTCCAAGGGGTGAAGGTCTGACGGCAGGTCGGAGTAACTGGTACTCGGAGCGTGCCTTGTTGCCATGCCCACCTCGGGACTCGATCGCGAAGCCAGTGCTGAAGCGGTCTTATATGAAGCAAACCGAGCGGCGTTGCCGCGGCTGCGAATGCCATATGCCCCAGGAGCCTCTGAAAAAGTTTCAGTGGAACCGCACTCTTGCCCTCGAACTGTCTAAGGCAAGTCAGCAGTGACTGCGTGCGCTCGCTCGTAAGCTGCGCGCACATGGCGACTGAGTTGATTTCCATACCGAGAAAAGAGATCCTCTGCACGGGGAAAAGTTTGCTCTTTTCCCAGTTGACCCGAAGGCCCAGACGAGCAAGGTGCCGGAGCACTAGGTCCCTGTGTTCGCAAACCTGATCTCGAGAGTGAGCTAGGATCAGCCAGTCGTCGAGATTGTTCAGGATGCGAACCCCGTGTTGCCGAAGCGGCACAAGGGCTGCCTCGACGACCTTCGTGGAGACTCGAGGAGACAGGGCTAGCCCGAATGGGAGAACCGCGTACTGGTATGCTTGCCCCTAGAAGCAAACTGTAGCAACGGTCTGTGTCGAGGGAGAATGGAGACATGGAAGTAGGCATCCTTCAGGTCGACCGCTGCAAACCAATCCTGGGGCTACACACATTCAAAAATGCGTTTGGCTGTGAGCATCTTGAACGGCAGCCTGTGAAGGGAGCGGTTCAGGACGCGCAGGTCCAGGATTGGCCGTAACCCACCGGATTTCTTTCGGACAATGAAGTAGGGGCTGTAGAAGCCGGACCTCATTTCGGCCTTCGCCAGTAGGGTGGCGACCTCCGCTCTCATGACAGGGGCATTGCCACCGACCATAGTGAAGCAGACTCCCCTGAAGCGGGGAGGAGACCGTGCGAACTGAATCGCATAGCCGAGCCTGATACGGGCGACCCAGCGGGACAGGTTGGGAAGCTCTAGCCAGGCTCCCAAGGACTGTACCAGCGGGATCATGCGAACCACAGACGTCCCCTCGGTGGTGCAGCGAGGCGGAATGACCGGCCCAGACATGGGTGGGATAGCGGCCCGGTGCGGGGCACAGTCATTAGCCGTGTCCTGACAGAGGAGGCCAGGGAAGGACCAGTGTTCCACGGGGGCCTGCTCTGCCAGGGGTCTGGTGACAGAGGGGGACGAGAGTGGCGAGGCCCGTGGGCAGCGCACACTGTCATCTGAGAACTCTGTGACAGAGGGGGACGAGAGTGGCGAGGCTCGTAAGCGGCGCGCACTGCCATCCACGCCCTCTGGGGGCTCAGAGATGGGATGCAGCTCTTTGGAGAAGAGATTTTCCCCCGGCCCTCCACCGGGGGAAGGAGTGGCCCTGCAACCACTTCCTGAAGAACTGCAACCCACGTCTGAGCAGCCCGTAACGGGAGCGCCGCATCGCCCGCCGTTCAGCAGGCTGCGGGGCTGGTACGGGCAGGGGCGGCTTCCTGCGACCACCTCCATGGCGCGGCGCGGTGCTGCTGGGGCCGGGCGGGAGGCGGCGGAAGTCGCAGGAGGGCGCGTTCGGCGGCAAGCGGACTGAGGCGTCTGAGCCAGCGGCTGGGTGGCAGCAGCTGGCTGCGGGGTCAGAACATGTTTGGTAGCCTCAGTCTGCTTCTGGGCAGCCGAGAACTGTTGGGCAGAGTCCCCGACCGCACCGCCGAAGAGGCCAGCCTGGGATATGGGGGAGTTGAGGAAGCGGGTTCGCTCAGCCTTGCGCATATCACCAGGTTAAGCCAGAGATGTCTGACCACGCATGTGGACATCACCTGACCCAGGGAGCGTGCGGTCACCTTCGTTGCTCGTAGAGCAAGGTCGGTGACGGCAAGCAGCTCTTGGACGAGTCCTGAATCAGCCCTACCCTCGTGCATGTCATTGAGCACCCAGAAGGATGGCAATAACATGCAGTGAGGCGGCAGCCAGCCCCGCAGCTCTATAGGTCTTTACCACCGGAGTAGACAGAAAAGCTACAGGCATTGGAGGGGTGCTTAGGGTCGCCACGCCAGTTGGAGGCGCTGTGGGGACACAGATGTGTTGCCACAGAACACTCCACGGGGGGAACCCCAGTGTACCCGTGGCCGCGGCCTCTGCGAGGGCAGAGAAGGCGGAAGAGGCCGCTGAGCAGTCACGAAAAGTCAAAGGAGACTCCCACAATCTCATGACCTCTTCATGCACGTCCGGGTAGAAAGGATTTGGGTTCGCCTCCCCCAAAAACCAATCATCAGCCTTAAGTGCTCGGGACATGGCGGAAGGTTCCACACAAGCCCAATACTCGCGGCGGCCCGGGAAAGCATAGCTGTCAACTCTGGATCAGACTTGTTATGCTAGCGCACCCGAGGGTGGCAGCACAGACGAGCCATCATCTCCAGCAGAGGTGGAAAGTAACGAATTACATTTACTCGCGTTACGTAATTGAGTATTTTTTTTGTGTACTTCTACTTTTTTAAGTAGTTTTTAAAATCTGTGCTTTTACTTTTACTTAAGTACGTTTTGTTTGAAGTATTGTACTTCGCTACATTTGAAATCATATCCGTTACTGAGTAAAAAATAATACAAGGGAGAAAAAAAAAATCACACTCCGGAAACTACTGCATTGATTGGTTGAAGGGCGGGAGAACAAACGCGCAAGAAAGGTGACGCAGACCCAGCTGAGCTGAAAGCGCCCTCGAATTCTTATGAAGCGAATTATGGCCAGTATGGAAATACTTTGTAGAAAAAACGAGTGGTTGTCCTCGAGGATAGATATCCAATTTGCAAAAAATGTGGACGCAAAGTGGCTGCAAAAGGAGGATACATAGGACACCATCCCTCCTGCAGATAAAGGTATGTCCCGATGATTTTAACTTAAGGCCGAATGACTTACGTGATGCAGAGGGAATCCCGGAATCCAGTCATGAAAATGGAATTTACATAACGCAGATGTCACGTAAAACACGCAAAATAATGGATGGATGAATACATGGAAAGTAGAACTGTGCAATAAATCCAATCGCGACATGGTCTGTGAATATTGAAGCACAAAAATACTGCTATGTAAATATATAACATATTTGTTCTGCTGAGCTGCGCCGCTTTGTCTACTAACGTTAACGTTACATACTCAAGTACGCGTGACGTTCAGGGTTTTTTCAGCGTCTCACAAACAATTTGAGGACATGAATACATTTCCAGAGCTGCTCTGAGAGAACGCCTAATGAGCATTTTCATAATTTTATTTGAGAAAAACCATTGTCAAATACACTTTGAAACGGGTCTTCACTACAACCTGTCAAAATAAAAGTTCGGTTGTACTAAGGAGAAATTCTGGGCATACAATAGAACGAACTTCTCAAAATAATAATAACAATAATACATTTTATTTAAACATTATTTAAAGGAATATACATTTTTTGTCCATGGTTTAATTTAGTAAATCTGTCTTTGCAGCGCTTCCCCCAAAAATAAAAGGACACAAAGTTTAAATTTACATTTGATTACCACCGTTTTTGATAATATATTTGGATTAAATCATAAAAAGAAACATTAATTTTCTGAATAAAATACATTTCATAGGACTATATTATTCTTAAACATTTTAATAAATTATTAATGTTAAAAATAAGTTGTCAATCTAATTCATTATCAATTATTGAATTTAATTGATTAGACATGTTTTATTGAAATTTTAATAAACAAAACAAACAAATGGTTTCAAGTTTGTTGTAGTAAAAGCATTTGTTCAACCAAAAAAAACCCTGTTTTCATTAATTTAACTGTCATTTTAACTAATGATAATAATAATTTAATAATACCGTTTATTTATCTGTTGAGACAACAACATGCCTGGAAACTCGGTCTAAGGGCACTCCTGCCCGTAGAAAGCTGAGGTTCGTCCAAGGGGTGAAGGTCTGACGGCAGGTCGGAGTAACTGGTACTCGGAGCGTGCCTTGTTGCCATGCCCACCTCGGGACTCGATCGCGAAGCCAGTGCTGAAGCGGTCTCATATGAAGCAAACCGAGCGGCGTTGCCGCGGCTGCGAATGCCATATGCCCCAGGAGCCTCTGAAAAAGTTTCAGTGGAACCGCACTCTTGCCCTCGAACTGTCTAAGGCAAGTCAGCAGTGACTGCGTGCGCTCGCTCGTAAGCTGCGCGCACATGGCGACTGAGTTGATTTCCATACCGAGAAAAGAGATCCTCTGCACGGGGAAAAGTTTGCTCTTTTCCCAGTTGACCCGAAGGCCCAGACGAGCAAGGTGCCGGAGCACTAGGTCCCTGTGTTCGCAAACCTGATCTCGAGAGTGAGCTAGGATCAGCCAGTCGTCGAGATAGTTCAGGATGCGAACCCCGTGTTGCCGAAGCGGCACAAGGGCTGCCTCGACGACCTTCGTGAAGACTCGAGGAGACAGGGCTAGCCCGAATGGGAGAACCGCGTACTGGTATGCTTGCCCCTAGAAGCAAACTGTAGCAACGGTCTGTGTCGAGGGAGAATGGAGACATGGAAGTAGGCATCCTTCAGGTCGACCGCTGCAAACCAATCCTGGGGCTGCACACATTCAAAAATGCGTTTGGCTGTGAGCATCTTGAACGGCAGCCTGTGAAGGGAGCGGTTCAGGACGCGCAGGTCCAGGATTGGCCGTAACCCACCGGATTTCTTTCAGACAATGAAGTAGGGGCTGTAGAAGCCGGACCTCATTTCGGCCTTCGCCAGTAGGGTGGCGACCTCCGCTCTCATGACAGGGGCATTGCCACCGACCATAGTGAAGCAGACTCCCCTGAAGCGGGGAGGAGACCGTGCGAACTGAATCGCATAGCCGAGCCTGATACGGGCGACCCAGCGGGACAGGTTGGGAAGCTCTAGCCAGGCTCCCAAGGACTGTACCAGCGGGATCATGCGAACCACAGACGTCCCCTCGGTGGTGCAGCGAGGCGGAATGACCGGCCCAGACATGGGTGGGATAGCGGCCCGGTGCGGGGCACAGTCATTAGCCGTGTCCTGACAGAGGAGGCCAGGGAAGGACCAGTGTTCCACGGGGGCCTGCTCTGCCAGGGGTCTGGTGACAGAGGGGGACGAGAGTGGCGAGGCCCGTGGGCAGCGCACACTGTCATCTGAGAACTCTGTGACAGAGGGGGACGAGAGTGGCGAGGCTCGTAAGCGGCGCGCACTGCCATCCACGCCCTCTGGGGGCTCAGAGATGGGATGCAGCTCTTTGGAGAAGAGATTTTCCCCCGGCCCTGCACCGGGGGAAGGAGTGGCCCTGCAACCACTTCCTGAAGAACTGCAACCCACGTCTGAGCAGCCCGTAACGGGAGCGCCGCATCGCCCGCCGTTCAGCAGGCTGCGGGGCTGGTACGGGCAGGGGCGGCTTCCTGCGACCACCTCCATGGCGCGGCGCGGTGCTGCTGGGGCCGGGCGGGAGGGGGCGGAAGTCGCAGGAGGGCGCGTTATATTGTTAGAATTGTACTTCGCTACATTTGAAATCATATCCGTTACTGAGTAAAAAATAATACAAGGGAGAAAAAAAAATCACACTCCGGAAACTACTGCATTGATTGGTTGAAGGGCGGGAGAACAAACGTGCAAGAAAGGTGACGCAGACCCAGCTGAGCTGAAAGCGCCCTCGAATTCTTATGAAGCGAATTATGGCCAGTATGGAAATACTTTGTAGAAAAAACGAGTGGTTGTCCTCGAGGATAGATATCCAATTTGCAAAAAATGTGGACGCAAAGTGGCTGCAAAAGGAGGATACATAGGACACCATCCCTCCTGCAGATAAAGGTATGTCCCGATGATTTTAACTTAAGGCCGAATGACTTACGTGATGCAGAGGGAATCCCGGAATCCAGTCATGAAAATGGAATTTACATAACGCAGATGTCACGTAAAACACGCAAAATAATGGATGGATGAATACATGGAAAGTAGAACTGTGCAATAAATCCAATCGCGACATGGTCTGTGAATATTGAAGCACAAAAATACTGCTATGTAAATATATAACATATTTGTTCTGCTGAGCTGCGCCGCTTTGTCTACTAACGTTAACGTTACATACTCAAGTACGCGTGACGTTCATGGTGTTTTCAGCGTCTCACAAACAATTTGAGGACATGAATACATTTCCAGAGCTGCTCTGAGAGAACGCCTAATGAGCATTTTCATAATTTTATTTGAGAAAAACCATTGTCAAATACACTTTGAAACGGGTCTTCACTACAACCTGTCAAAATAAAAGTTCGGTTGTACTAAGGAGAAATTCTGGGCATACAATAGAACGAACTTCTCAAAATAATAATAACAATAATACATTTTATTTAAACATTATTTAAAGGAATATACATTTTTTGTCCATGGTTTAATTTAGTAAATCTGTCTTTGCAGCGCTTCCCCCAAAAATAAAAGGACACAAAGTTTAAATTTACATTTGATTACCACCGTTTTTGATAATATATTTGGATTAAATCATAAAAAGAAACATTAATTTTCTGAATAAAATACATTTCATAGGACTATATTATTCTTAAACATTTTAATAAATTATTAATGTTAAAAATAAGTTGTCAATCTAATTCATTATCAATTATTGAATTTAATTGATTAGACATGTTTTATTGAAATTTTAATAAACAAAACAAACAAATGGTTTCAAGTTTGTTGTAGTAAAAGCATTTGTTCAACCAAAAAAAACCCTGTTTTCATTAATTTAACTGTCATTTTAACTAATGATAATAATAATTTAATAATACCGTTTATTTATTTAAAGGTGCTATATGTAACTTTTCTTCTAAAATGAATCCTTTTTTTATTGCCTGTGTGTGAAGGGGTTGTAATCAAACATTACAATGATCCACTTGTCGGGTTTAGCTATTACCTCTGAAGGCCGGTATTCCTATTTCTATGTGAAGTCTCCGGGTCGGATTTACTGCGAAATCCATCGGATGTGACGTGCATGCGCGCTCCCGAGCCTCTATCCTTTTTATATACAGTCTATGCGACGGCACTGCAGCTGACCACATGGAGTCTGATAACACCAACAAACGACCTGTCTCCAGCACAACACACACTCCAACACAAACTCCACAAAAATATAAAAACAAAACAAAACAAAAATGTATCTGCTGAAACTCGTCAGGCCAAACATGAATCGGATCGACTTAGGACGAAAACACGGATCAACATCGGCAGAGCGTTTGAATTATGGAGAGACCTCCGCTATTTTTATTGTGATAAATTACAAGTTTTCAGATATGCTGAAATAATGTTAAACTATAATGAAATAGCAAGGTAAACTACAACATACATGAGACATGAAATGAATACAAAAGACCTGTTCCAGGTATCCAATATCCTGTTCCAGGATAACAAAAAGTAGGTGCTTTAGGATGTAACTTTTATTTTATGTACTAGATCTACTGTCTAAGGTCACTCATCCCACTACTATCATATTGTTTATAATACACATTTCCAGACACGTTCAGTACAGTAATGTTACTTCCTACGATCTTACTGTTACACTGAAATTGTTCAGTCTAGTTCACTAACCGTTTCCGTTATCATATTATACATTCATCTATGTTGACATTGCTGATCGTGAAAGATACACGAATGGTTAGTGAAATGCCTTATGCTAGATAACACCACAAATGTAATGTTATCATGGCACGAGCATGGAGCATTAGTTCAACGTCAAGCTGATAAAAGTAGCCTATTATTATAAAGTTGCAGTGGGAGTTTACATGAGTTTCCAGCATGTTGTGTGATGCTTTCTCCCAGTGGCGGATTTAGCAAATTGGGGGCCCAAGGCGAAGGTAGTATGGGGCCCCCCATCCGATCTTTAAAAGAGAACGAAAAAAAAAAAAACAGAATTTTTTTTTTTAAATAAACTAGGCTA
This sequence comes from Rhinichthys osculus, assembly GCA_029959095.1. Taxonomy (NCBI): domain Eukaryota; kingdom Metazoa; phylum Chordata; class Actinopteri; order Cypriniformes; family Leuciscidae; genus Rhinichthys; species Rhinichthys osculus. The sequence continues at coordinate 32,202,676 of JARWKJ010000005.1, forward strand.
TTACATGGCACTTTCTGGAGAGTTTTGTGCAAAGAAATATAGAAAAAAAAGTAGGTCTAGCAAGTCTTATATTTCTGTAATTCACAGAGATCAAACACAAATATGCTGACTGAATAGATTGCTAGTTGAGAAACACTCCTTTAATTAATGTTTTTATGATGACTTTGTGAAAGGTTAACTAAACAGCATGAGCCGTCTTCCAGCTGGCCAGTAAGTTATTTGGCAAATTTCATTCATACAGATCTGTATTATGCTATAGTTTTTGATAGTGTTATACATTTCTTACCCCGGATTTCCACCAACTGCAGAACGGCTGCGGATCGGCTCCGCTGCGTGTCGGATCCGTGCTCCGCCGTCCTTCAACACCTACCAGACACGGATTTGTTGCGGAACGGCTGCGCCCATGACTGACAGCTGAAGTCACGAGGACACACGATAACACGGGATTTTACGTTTGATCGCGCGATATAACAGGATGTAGTTTCTATAAACAGAATCACGATGATCATTGCGTTTGTCTTACCAAATGTGGTAGCTTTATGCAATTACAGTTTGTCTATAAGCTTTTTTTTTTATTAATGCCGACAGTAAAAGTTGCCAGATATTGCTACGAAAAACAGGAAAACAAAATAATAATAATCCGAAATAAGTTCAAAGCTTGTGTTTTGGAAATAAGATTAATATATCACTAACCCTAACATGCAACTTTCCACTTTAATAATTTCCTAAAGTGTCACATTAAAAACAGGTCCAGAAGACTACTGTCACCTTTCCATTAGTGGATCTGGCAACACGGAGGCTGCACGCGCGCCCTCACTCACTGCGCGCTCTCAAGCCCCGTTCACTGTGCTAGCTTCTCGCATTGCAAACACACATATGAGGTGGTTTAAACGGCTAATTAATCATTCAGAGAGCTTGACATTTTATTTTTGAATGTAAAATATGACAGAATTCCGGACCTCGGTCACCTCATAGCCGGCTACGGCCATGGACTTGTAACATATCGTTAGCACGTACCGGGCATCACAAAAACGTTTGTTACCTTCTGCAATTTTGCTAAAAACGTTTTGCTTTCCTCCCGCTTCCTGCTTTTCACCACCGCTTGGGTAGCTTCTCTGTCTGTCACTCTGTAGCCTACACTGTCTGTCAATAATTATTTTTCTCCGTCAGTTTTTTGGCGCATTAGCCTTGTCACTTTCGCACGCAGAAAGTGAGATAATTGAATAGTCCAATGTAGTGAGGTGGGGGGCCCCCTCCTGTCTGCGACACTAATGATTTGATGCCTTTTTTCGCAAATGTTTTTTAGAAATATATAATTTGCGAAAAGTAAAAAAAAAAAAAAAACTTAACCATAATTTAATGGGGCATTTTGGGGGCCCTTAAGTAGCTCGGGGCCCAAGGCAATTGCCGACCTTTGCCTAATGGTTAAGTCCGCCCCTGCTTTCTCCGGTGTGTTGAAAGTCTCAGTGTGGTCGGTACCATGAGTGATCGCTCTTGTGTTCGAGCACGCGCAAGAGCACGAGCGCTCTTGTAAAAATTGGTTGCAATCTGAAACATCACCGATAGAGGCCGCTAAAAAATAGATATAGCACCTTTAATAATTGATTAATACTGTAAACCGTGATATTTTCTGAGACGTTATCATACTGTGAAAATCTCATACAATTACAGCCCTACACGGGGGATTCCCCCACCCGCTGTTAAAAAAGTAACTCAGTAACTTTTACTCTGAGTAAATTTTAAATGAGCTACTTTTTACTTTTACTTGAGTAGATTTTTAGGCCGGTACTTTTACTTGTACTTAAGTAAAATTTCATTGAAGTAGTAGTACTTTTACTTGAGTAGAATATTTTATTACTCTTTCCACCTCTGATCTCCAGAGGACTCTATCACAGCTCACCTTGTGATGCGACGATATACATGATTTCATCAGCCGGGGACCGAATGAGATCGGGTCGGCGACTCATTCAGAACCACGCGGGTTGCAATGTGAAAGACAGGGTCTGGACCGAGGATATTTCGTCGGTTTAGTTCCAGACCTGCCGTCTTAGGTCACCCTGGCCACCAGGCGAAGTGTTATCCCGCGTGGAGAAAATAGATTGCGGTGTGGATGAGGGGACTCTCGCTCTATTGAGCTAATCGAGTCTCAACCGTTACATTGCGATGGTCATGTTCCCGCTGGGAGAATGTGACACATCCACGAACGCTGTCTGAACGTGATCGAAGCCCAAACACGTCAAAACAGCCCTCGTGCCCATCAGCTGAATCTATCAGAATACCACACTCAGAAATACACGGGCAGGTCGTTTTTAGAAAGACGTGCCACGTGCACGCTCTTTTTGTGAGAGAAAAGCTTGCAGCACTGCTGAAGCGCCCAGGGAGAAGCACACACGCTGTTCAGTTCATCAGGCAGGAATGTGAAACTCGCTGGAACTCGCCATCACACCAACACCGACTGGAAGCTGCTTGTCTAGAAGATTCTCGAAGATAGTTAGAGAATAGGCTGCAGGAGTGAAGAGAACTTCTTGGCTCCGAAGCGAAAACATATCTGCATTTTGCCGGCGTTCTCCTTTTATACCAACAAAGTGGGGCGGAGTTGCGCCATGCAAATTCCCCAGACCCATGGCATTTCTTTGCCATTGGCTCGTTTTGTAAGACTCGAAGTTGATAGGCTTTCTAAGCAAAACCCCATTCGTCGTCATCCGACTTAACTCGGAGTGACAACGAAAGGGAACTAATGTTGCTCACACTTGGCACCGAATTAGAGGGTTTTTGTCATGCTTCTGCCCTAGTGTCTTTGATTTTCTTTAGTATTGAGGCAGGATCATGACAGACCTGTGTTTTGTGTGCAAGCACATGGCCTTGTGTTTGGGCCATGTGCTTGTGTTGTCTCGTTACTTAACCCCGCCCCCTTGTTATCCTCATTTTGTAATTATTGCTTTACCTGTGTCACCTGTTATGTTATCATTAGTCTCCCTACTTAATCCCCTTGTGTTTGCTGTCCTGTGTCAGTTCATTGCTAATCATACCTGTGAGTACCTTGTGGAAAGTCTTGTCATTGTGAGTAATTATTAGAAGTATTGTTTGTTTATTGTGCAGTCATAGTTTAGTCTTGTCAGCCTAAGATTCCTTGTTCCATCTGTATTTCGCCCCCTCGTGGGTTTTGTTTTTCTGTTTTTGTACCAATAAACCTTGTGTTCATTGTACACTGCATTTGGGTTCATATCCTTGCATCATCATAACAGAATGAACCGACTAAAGTCGAACCCAGAAGACAGAATGTCCTCCTATGTCAAGCATAACCCAGATGACCTTATAGATTGGTGGCACAGGACCATCGCTGACTCGAAGAGGGGCAAACTCCCGATTCCCTCCCAGGGAGAGCTGTCAATGAGGGAGTATGCCCGGGTCGCGAACGAGAGGAGGTTTTTCCTGCCTGATGTCCTCCTAAACCGCTACATCATTGCTGGTCTTAACTCTCCTCCACCCCTGGCTGAACGGGAGAAGCTGGTTTGCCGTTCGTTCACTGATATGGTGGATTGCTTATCTCGGGGAGAGTCACAGACACCCACAAGCTCATCATCTGCCAAGCTGCCCGTGATCCCGGAGGGTCGTGTATTAGCTGTGGTCACGCCTGGGGACCAGGCTCACGCCGCTTCGACTCCTGAGGCGTCATCTCCGCCCATTAGTCTCTGCGGTAGACGGGGAAGACGTCTCTTGTGGGAGTCCGCTTCGGAGTCCTCCGCTACAGAGTCAATCCTTCCTGAGGCTGCTCTTTCGCTACCTGTACCGATCCTGTTGAACTTCCCCAACCGGCTGCGAACCTGGCAGAGGCTTCTGCTCCGAGACCTAGAAAGAAGAGGAGGAGGAGGGGAGTCTCTTGTCCTTTGTCATCCCCTGTGTCTGCAAGCGCTGTCCAAGAGCCTACTACGGATGGCGCTGTCCCTGAGCCCGCTGCAACTGAAAGCGCTGTCTCAGAGCCCGCTGCCGCCGAAGGTACTGTTCCTGAATTGGCTGCTGAGGGCACGGCTCCAGAGTCTGCAGCAGTAAGGGCTGTTCCCGAGCTTGCAGTCGTGAGTGCTTCAGAGAGGGAAGCGCTCAGTTTCAGCTAATCAAGAGATGCCGGTCGTCATTGCTGCAAGAACCCTGTCAGAGTACTTGTCCGTCTTGTCAAGATCCTTGAAGTCCCTGTCAAGTCATCTAGTTCCAAACTCTCATTGTCTGAGAGTGCTGTTCCCGAGTCAGTGTCAGAGAGTGCTGTTCCTGAGTCAGCTGCACGGATTGCTGTTCCTGAGTTGGTTGCAGAAAACGCTAATACCGAATCAGATATGAGAAGCACTACTTCCGAGTCTGATGTGAGGAGCTCTGTTTCTACTGTGGAGTTCTATGACCCCGCTCCAGCTCCGCAGCCTGCTGCAGCATTGCCTCTCTCCACTCCTCGGCCGCCTACTACACCCCCTGTCATGTATCCTGTTCCGTTACCTGCTGTTCCCCCGGTCACCCCCGCCACTTCTCAGCCCCGGACTGTTTCCCCCAAGACTTTTCCTCATGTGTCCTCATCCAAGTCTGCCCGGTTTCCTCGTCCTCAGCCCTCGTCCCGAAAACCCAAGACCCCCAGTCCACCCATCCACCCTGGACTAAGAAAATCAAAGACACTAGGGCAGAATCATGACAGACCCCCCCCCCCCCCCCCCCCCTAGTCTTGAGGCAGGATCATGACAGACCCGTGTTTTGTGGCCCAACCCCGCCCCCTTGTTATCCTCGTTTTGTCATTATTGCTTTACCTGTGTCACCTGTTTAACCCTTTAAGGTGAGCGTGAGAGTGTCAGGTGACCCCTTCCTCCTTTTTATTTCAGGGGATCACCTTAACAGTAAAAAACAAACAAACAAGGAACTTGGAGAGAATATGTCAGCTGACCAATCTGAAGAATTTGTAAGATATCGGATAAATTGTAGAGCCTCTTACTGTATTATCTACACAACTGTAATACAAATAAATATTATTAATATAAAGATAAGCAACTAACACTTATTTAGTATATACTATACTTAATGGATCAATAATTAAAGTGCATGCATAGAATATAAGTAATATAGTTGGATGTTAAGTTATCTAAAATATGTTGTTTCTCTAAAACTAATCAGGTAAAGAACCTTATTCCACATTAAACAAATAAATGAAAGATTATTTGTTATTTGCTGGCATCAGCTAAACAACATTTAATGAAAATGAGAAAAAAATACTGACAATACACTAATGCCAAGGTCTCTGGAACGAGGTTTGGTTAAGTGATATTTTCCCACTGGTTGACAGTAACAGTGCAGTGAGAAAGGAGTTAGAATCTGAGATGAGATGCTGATCTCATGGAACACCAAAAGGTTCCTAGCAATCTGAAACACACAGACAAAATGCACCGAAGTGAAGGTTTGCTCACTGGAGCTTAACCTGGTTGCAGATGTGTCAGTCTGATTCTAAGAGACTGAGAACTTGGTCAATCTGCTTTGGTCTCTCTGGGATGGAGAGACAAAGGGATATGCTGTATTTGTTGTTGTCTCACTGTAGGAATACTTTGACTATACTGTATCTGTTAATGTCTCTTTCCTTACAGCATGGAGACTTAGAATGTGGTTGTATCTATTGGTTGTATTGAGTAAGGTCGTACAAATTCTTACGAATTAGCCACCTTTTAATCACTTGTACGAATTCATATGAATTGGTCATGAGATAGTGTTGCCCTTACAGGCCTGAGGACTTACAGGACTTTCTCTTGACATGTCTATCCCTTTCTGATGAGGAGATTACAATTTGGTGCTTCTCCATTCCAGTTCTGTGATTTGATGCTGGCATCAGAGCCAGTCTTTCCTCCTGTGGAACACATATTCCAAAGCACACACAAACTTTCACCTATGCAACACAGTTTCACCTATGCATTATTCACTTCACAAACCACCACCAGAATACATTTGACAAGGTTCTAAACACATAGAGGGCCCTATCTTGCACCCAGCGCAAATGACTTTGTACACTGAAACATGTATCATTCCTATTTTGCAACCGCGCAAAGCGGGCTTTTCCCTCCAAACTAGGAAATTAACTTGCGCTTCCTGGGCGGGTCGACGCAAAAAGGAGGTGTGTTTCGGCGCAAACATTCCCTAGTGCTATTTTGCAGTTCCAGAAAACAATTCCGCATCTGACCAGAAAAAACCTAGTCTAAAGTCAGTTGCGCGTTGCGCATTGTTCATAATGCTATTTTAAGCGCGCATGGCCATAATGTAGCGGGTGCACAACGCGCTAGGGGTGGAACGGTACACAGAAGTCACGGTTCGGTTCATACCTCGGTTCAGACATCACGGTTCGGTACGATTTCGGTACAATGGAGGGAAAAGCAAAACAAAAATGCAGAAGGCATTGTATTTTTTAAATACGTTTTTTTAATAAAGGCATAGAACCAGTTTATTTGTAGTGCACTAACAATAGTTTTATATAATTAGTTTATTAATTAAATTAATAAAAAGATAAAAAGACCTTGCGATATGTTTGGTAATTTTACCTGAATTAATTTTAAATTATTTTGCTATTTCAGATCAATATATTTGTTTTCCTTAATTTTAATTAACATTATTAATTGACAATGTAACATTATTCTCTTCTGAATTATAAATAATTGATTTCTGTATAAAATAATACTACCATTAAAAACACATTCGATTTTCTTTTTTTAATCAATGTAGAATGTGTAAGATTAGTTCTCCGAGGACAAGAAATGGAAACCAATGCAATATGACGAATGTCCAAAAGGAACACACAGACTGTTTTGAAATGTAGTTGGATAAATATGTTTTGCTTTTAAAACAGTGTGTGTGTGTGTGTGTGTGTGTGATTTTGGTTGGGTGACAGTTGTAGGTTACAGTTTGACAAGAGTTTACAGTGTGACAAAAGCACAATGTTGTGTTTTATTGCGAGTGTACACAAATATAAGTAAACACTTTGCAGGTTTAATGATCTGAACAAAATGACGGAGTATGTTTTTTTATGTGTCCACTGTTCGATCGCGCGCCTCTCTCTCTCTCTCACGGTACTGATCCACTTGTCCGTGTGACACTTCAGTCGCGCCGCACTCCACTTTATTCCTATGGGTGACGTCACGCGACTTTAACGCGCCCGCAAAGCATCCCGGGAAGGGGGCACTTCATTTGGAATAATGCTGCGCGTCAAAAAGTTGGCCGATGCCCAGCTTTATGCAAATGAATCCGTCAAACGCGACGCGTCTATCCAATAGAAGTAGTCTCTCGAGGGGCCTTTGTTCTAGACTGGCCGCTGGGTCAAAACCACGCCCATAGCGGCAGTGGCGGAGCCAGGATTTTTTCATAGGGGTGGCCAGGCAAGGGCCAGCGAACAGTCTGGGGTGGCATATAAATCTTAATTATTTTAACATAAAAATTAGTTTAAATAATGTATTCGACTGTTTTAGTGCCGTCCTACACAACTGAATACAGTTCATTTGTACTTAATTGTAATTGAGATAGTGTGAAGGAATCATGGAATACTGAGTGAATTTGATCTTTTTTTTATTATTATTAGCTACTTACTACCTCCAGGCATATTAATAAAGAGTACACACACTATAGCTAAAGTTCAACTTGCTCAGTTAGCTTGGTTCTGGTTCTCAAAACCCCCAACATTGTTGCACCTTCATGGATGAGACATGCAGATAACTACTGTAGTTCGAAGATTATTTAACCTTCATTGAATTTTATATAATCAATTAACTCTTCAACTTTCTATATTAGTTGTCAAAATAATGAATCTAATCCGTTCTATCATACCTAAATTAAAAAGGGGGGAAAACATCTCTTTTGAATCTCTATGTCCAAGAATGTGAACAAGGCGGAAGTAAACAGCACATAAATACCAGAATGTAAAATTAGTTATTTTATGTATTTAAAAATGATAATTTTTTGTTTTGCCTTTACAAATTAACGCAAAATTACCGCCTATCTTCTAGTAGCTTACAAATGCACAGTGCTCACATTTATTTGAACATTAAAAAAAATCACATAGCCTGTCAGTTTGTGCCTTAAATTGTGATTTCACATGGCAGAATATTTTAGTCGAGACATATGTGACGCATATATAACAAATACATGCATGCATGCAGTTTTGACACAGATTTGATCGCCTTTTTGATTATTTCATGAGTTAGCTAATTGACGACAGAATTACTGCTACAGCACGCCACATTGCGCGTGATGTGCAAGTACAGTACAACGGCTGTCAGGACAGGAAAGTTAGTTTTACTGACATTTGTTGACCTTACAACATCTCATCTTACCACAGTTACTGATTCAGGACAACACGCTTTTCTCCGCATCTGACAGAAGTGTCACAAGCTTTCACACAGATCTTTCATAATAAAAGTAGAAAGAGAATTACGTTGTTGTTTCTTTGACTGGACATATGCGACTCACTCAAAACGGTCTCGCAACCCACCAGTTGAGAAACATCGAATCTATATTTACTATGCTCCGATCACTGCTCAAGCTCATTCGGTACCCGTACATCTTCGCACTCGTTTGACTTGCGCCTGGCGCTGAGGTGAAGTTGGAGTGCGCGTCTGAAAAGTCTCACGTTTTTTGTGGTCTTAAAGCGACGGTTCTGTGTTTTAAAAACAAAATTCTTGTAAAAATTAGAGCGAGACAGAAACAGCAGTTGTGAGAGGGGTGGCCAAAGGGGTGGCCAAGCTTAAGCCAAGGGTGGCCATGGCCACCCCTGGCCACCCCCTGGCTCCGCTACTGCATAGCGGTAAACTTGAGGAACGCGCATCAACTTACAAATGTGGAGAGGGTGCGACACCACGCTTCAAGCCTTGTTTATACTCGACGCGTCCGCAAGAGCGCGAAGGTGCGCGCGGCAAAAATGACGTCATTGCGGTGTGGGCGGTCGTGCGCGTTGGGTGCGCAAGACCCCATTTCGCCTGGCGGTGTGCACGGCACTTTTTGTAACATCGCGCGCGGCGCCACAACCGAAGATGAACGACTTCGAGCCGAATCAGGCCGAACTGGTGCGTCTGTATCAGCATGTTTATGATCCTTCTATATACAGAGACATTTGCATTGATGGGCGACCATAAAAGCCTCTCATTTTGTGAATAGGAACGCATTTGCATTAAGCACCCAGTTTGCACTTGTCTAAAGTAACTGCTTACATTTACAAAATAAGCCTACAATAGCAGAAGTAAGCCCTGCTGATGAAATTAAGGTTTAAACACTCTTCAATAAGGCTTCAGTTGTTTAGTTTACATGCAGTGAAAGTACAATAAACCTACTGCATTTAATACTCTTTTTATATGAATCAGCAATTAATAAACTACTAATAAACGGCAAACTACTTCTTCACTGCTGATTCCTGGTGGTTTAGAAGATAATTACTCTGAGTCGCCCCCTGTCGTTTCACAGAATAGCACAACAGCGAGCGCGTCAAGTATAAACGCCTCGTCCGTTTGGAGAGGTGCGCGCGCAGTCAGCGGAGACTCGCGCTCTTGCGGACGCGTCGAGTATAAACAAGGCTTCAGTCGTGTAGCAAAAGTGGATCAGTACCGACAGCGCCGCTCGCTCGCTCTCTCTCTCTCTCGCTCTCTCTCTCTCTCTCTCTCTCTCTCTCTCTCTCTCTCTCTCTCTCTCTCTCTCTCTCTCTCTCTCTCTCACACACACACACACACACACACACACACACACACACACACACACACACTCCAGCATTGCAATCTTGACATTGCTGCCTGTTCATTATGCGGTCACGGTCACACCAAACGCGAATAGAGCGTCAAATTCGCGTCTAGTTCGACGCTAGTCCAAAGCGAATAGGACGCGCGTGTAAAGCCAACGTTTGAAGTGAACGCGCGTTCAGAGCTAAGCCGATGCTACAGATTATGTGTCCCTAAAGAACCCGCGTATCTAACATTGGTTCCGCATTACATTAATTAATTTGCACGCGAGTTTTATTTATTTTTATACCGTGTATTCTCCGTGTAAATTTGTGCACCGAACCGTGACGCCCGTACCGTTTCGGTTCGATACGAATACATGTACCGTTCCACCCCTACAACGCGCATACACTTTGATTCTCTCATCAACACAGATGCAGCAGTTTTTATTTTTGCAAATCATACATTATAACAAGGAAAAACATTAACAAAATAACAATTGACAAGAGATTGCATTGAAGAGAACAGTATAAGACTGCTGGTAACCCTTTGCTTCTGGGTCTCACTCTGCCTGCAGCTGGTCTGTTTGGTTGACTGGGAACTATTCTTGCAAGAATAAAATACTTTCTTTTTTATACAATTTGGAATCCTGTCTCTTAACGTGATGCTTTTGTTTAATAATTGATTTTGCCACAACACACATGAGGGAAATCATTGTGGTGTCCATGAAGATGTAAAAAAATGTAGGCCTAAATCTAGCTTACACATTTACCCAATTTTTTCAGGCTAATTGTAGTAATGACAGATCAGACCTGTTTGCCCAATAGTGGCAAGACACATATGTAGGCTATATAAGGACATCTGACAAATTAGTTTGTCCGTCAAGAACCAGGAAAAAAAAATCCCCCATCCCCATACAACGTCACTTCTCTGTCTTTCACTGCCCTGACAAGAACGTCTGTCTCCTCGGCTGTGAACCGCTCCTGGTGCGCGCCTGGTAAATCCGCCATAATAATAACAATTCGCCATGCAACATGCACACCTGCTCTTAAAGGGTATGTTGGATTACGCCCTGATTGGTTTATTTCACGTTACGCCCAAACCACACCTATGAATAATGAAGCTATTTCAGACCAACCCCTTTTAAACTTGCGTTGGGCGCAAGAGTCATTTATCCCGCCGGTAAAATAGCAACAGCGCCCAAGACCCGCCCACAGTTACTTGCGCTTCACGCTTGATACTTGCGTTTCAGATTGTCAAAATAGGGCCCATAGAGTGTCAACATGATGGAAAAAGATAGAACTGTCATGCATGCATTTATTTGTATGTTGTAGAAAATTAGCTTGAAAGGGAAATATAATGAATAACTTGTAATTAATTATACTTATTTGGATCAGTTAATAGAATTAACTTGATGTAGTTAATTAACATTACAATAAATTAACCTGTTCGTCCATCGTAAAAATTGTCTATCAACTCTTAGAAAGGATTTTTTTTCTGTGGGCTCAGAGAAAAAGAACTCTTTCTTACTGGGTGCAGTGCTACTCAAGAGCATGTTAAGAGCTGTAATCACATCATTAAAGGGACTTTGATTTGCAAGCAGTGATCACAGAATTCAATACTCACATGAATGTGCACAAACGTTTTATTTAACTAAATCACAAACACATAACTAGTCTAAACAAACACATAGACTGAGTCCTTAGGTATACTTATTTTGAATAAGTAATTACTTCATGACCACCAAAAAAGTACATTCTGTATAGTATGATGTGTGCAGTATGAATGTAATCCGGACGTATTAGATTCGCCATGTTGTCATTATCATGTGACCTACAAGTGTCATTTGCATCGCTTCACTACCATTCATACATCTTCTCCAGTGGCCTCATGGGATAGTAAATTGTCCATCGTATGCACACTTCAGAATCTCGTTTGAAGTAATAGATCATCCTGGTACTTTTTGCCTATTTTTATGAGTACTGTGAATTTGGATACCTCTTTTGTTATATACTGTTTTTTTGCCCACTATATAAGTAAGTACCGTATTTTCCGGACTATAAGTCGCACTGGACTATAAGTCGCATTTATTTAGAAATTTATTTAACAAAATCCAAGACCAAGAAAAAGTTATTTAAACAGACTTTAATTCATTAAAACAGAAGGTCACAAAACAAAACACCTCTCAGTTTCTGACACAACGTTGTCCGTGCTCTGATAGAGAGGCGGTTGCGTTGCATGAAGCGGTAACACCAAGAAGGTCCGCCAGCAAAGTCACTTATATTCATCTCCTTAGCAACTACCAGGGTGTGGAGACGCAACTGCACCGTTGACAAGCCTCTCCCGGCAGCGCGTTGTTCAAGCACCCATCTGTGGACTCGTTCCTCCAGCTCTGGCCATCTTGCTTTCAGCCCGCGATTAGCTTTCTTTGTTTTCTTCATTTCAGTTAGAGTAACCTCTGCTTTTCGCCAGTCCCTCACAAGTTTCTCATTCACTCCAAACTTTCTTTCTGCTGCTCGATTACCGTTTTCGGCTGCATATTTTATTACCTGCAGTTTGTAATCTGCAGAATATGATTTTCTTTTTGGGGGCATTTTGTTTGCATTCAGTCTAATATTTCAGTTAATATCAGTTGTTTTCAGTTAATTTTTTCAGCGGTAAAACTAGCTGTAGTCTAGAGCGCATAGAGCGCTCTCTCGTGGCTGTAGACGGTAATGTCACCCCCAATTTCGGCAAATGATGCATTCACGTCATACCACAAATACATCAAAAACTCGCAAATAATAATCTGGGGCCGTCTGCAATCCTGTGACGAATAAATCTTGGTAATTTTGATATATAAGTCGCCCCTGACTATAAGTCGCAGGACCAGCCAAGGTATGAAAAAAAGTGCGACTTATAGTCCGGAAAATACGGGTATGCGATTTCGGATGCAGCCATATACATGGGTAAAATGGAAAGCGAAAATGAATGAATGAAACAGACAGAAATAGGCGAATGAAGCTATATGGAAACATAACTACCAATGTAACATCAGTTAACCTCCTGAACTGAACTATTAGCAAACTTATTACCAAGGAGTGATACGAGCTTATACTAAACCTCTGTTTACTTCGTTACCTGTGCGATATACTTGCAATGCCTTAGCCGTTGAATGAACCTCTGGAGATCTCTCAGGAGAAAGTCTTGATAGTTCAGTAGTTTGATGGTGGCGTAGTTGCAAACAAATTCTTCCGGGTTGAATGAAGACATGGTCTAGGTCATTGTAGGGAGACAGGAGAGTCACCACATTATTGATGTGTTCATTATGGCTTCGGGAAAACGTGAGGTCCCACACAAACAGCAACAGAAGAAGAAGGAAGAGAGAGAAGGAGAGTCTGTGGTGGTCGAGTTTGGCTAGACCAGTGAGAAAGGTGTAATATTCAAGAGGGAAAGGTTTCTTTGTTTGGAAGCTGACTCATCTGCATCTGCTCAGAGTGAGCTGTCAGTTTGTGTCCCTTTATACTCTGATTAATATAACAAGCATACAATGCATGCTATAAGGAGGTGATGTACACCAATGTGCAGGGCGTTAAATGAGGATTACTTTGATAGGAAGCATGACACCAACAAGGTTATATCTAAAAGTTCTAACATAAGTCATGCATAAAACAGATACAATACAAAAGACAATATACAACACAGTAATAATACTCAAAATGTCATGGGGATATGCATGTTAATTCATAGAAAGGTTTGTCTGAATTAATAGAGAGAAGTCCGTTTTATGGGGTCTGCTTGGACCTTTGCTTATTATGCTTGCGGGGTCTGTTGGATTATTCATTAAATAATGCATAATTTTGTGTTTGATTGGTCTAGCCACAACAATGTTAACAGCTGCATGTGTAAACTGTTGTACCAAAGCTGTCACTGAGAATACTTTTTGGTTTCACTTTATTTTGATGGTCCCTTTAACACATTCTGTTGACTATAAGTAACGTTGCACCTACATGTCTACTAACTCTCATTAGATTGTTAGTTGAGTATTAATAGACTGGTAGGGTTAGGATTAGATTAAGTTGACATGTAGTTGCAAAATTACTTATAGTCAGTAGAGTGTCTGTTGGAGGACCATCACAATAAAGTGTTTGCAGATATTAAGCAAACAGTCTACTAATACTCTGATGAGATTTAGTTAACATATAGTTGCAAAGTAACTTATAGTCAACAGCATGTTCAAAAGGGACCATCAAAATAAAGCGTTACCTACTTTTTTATCTGATTAAGTATGGATCGGATGTGTAATAATTTACATCAACTTAAGTTTTCCAAACACAGTTATGAATGGATTTGGATGGAGTGTGGCCTCTTTTTGTTTTAGCCACTGCTGCTGCATACAGAATTACACTTAAGGAATTAATTTCAAGATGGGTGAGGGGCAGAAACCAGACCCTGACCAACTAGAAGTACTGTCCTTCCCAGGATTTGTACTAGGGGTCTTCTTCTTGCCCTCTAAGAGGTGTCTGACCATTTTCCTAGCATCCTTTTCTGATTTCGTTGAGCATTTGTTTTTTTTAGTCATAGACCCTGTCATAAAAACTATGCCCGCCTAGCTCGACGTGATGGGGTTTGCTCAGGCTAAGGAGCTAATGCTATATGCTACTGGCCTCGCGCTAAAGTGACAGCTGACTTGAAGAAGTAAAGCCAATAGTTAAAGTTCATGTTTTTGCCCTTCGAAATACTAAGACATAACTAAAAGTGAGACTATGTGTATCGTGATGCAATATTATTCTGCTAGTTAAACATGCATTATCATGCTGTAACTTACAGTATTGCTCTGAGCGTGTGTGTGACAGTGATACATGCATATACATGTCAGTCAGCGCCGCATCGCACGTCAAGTTTGTAACGAGCTTTTTTCAGTCCATTTTAAATTCAGATTTTGGCCGCTTCTCAAATGTGTTAAACCATAGATATTACCTAAGAAGTTCAAGTAAATGTGCTAGAAATCCACGGTGATTCAAGGTTGTGCATCTATTGCATGGACGGAGAGAAAGCACTGAGACCTGCAGGATTTCACCTGACGGTACCTTTTATTTAACAATAAAAACTGAAATAAGCATATTTAGTCTATCTTTTTTTGAATTGATGAATTTAACATTAAAAAGCACAAAATTTTCTTACGGGGGAGCATGCCCCCGAACCCCCCTAGAGGGACAGAGGTGCACTCACCACAGATTTCACAAAAACCTGTGGGAAAAACCGGTATTGCTATCCCAGCTTATAGCTTTCTTTAGGATTCATCACTGTGTGGAGTATAGTTCAACTTAGTAGTTATTTCATCGGTTAACTCTTACTCACTCCTATTCACTTATGCATTAGTGGTTTTAATAGGAGTTGGTATACATATTCAAGGGCGTGCAATATGTATACCGGGCCGATTTTTTGTCCCAGTCCAGCCCTGTCCGTGAGAGCAACGGTACCGCAGATTGAGTGTAGCCTCTATATCTATTTTAAATCTGAAAACTCCAAAAAGCAATGAAATTGTCAGACATCCATGAGTGTATGTTCACAGAGGAAAACAACTGAAAAACAGCACTGGTTGTTCTCTCGGTACTCAACGACGGAATCCAACGGTGTGGGCGAAGGTATAATGCGTGTATTAAACTGTATGAAATAATCCGGAAAACAGTACAAACAATGCAGAGATGGAAAGTTCAGCAGCTGGAATTAGCTGAGGTAACATGACGCTAACAGACAGCAGACAAGCGGCTAGTAGTGACATCAGCGGCAATCCACCTGTCACTCAAGTGGCCAAAACCACTTTTTGCACCAGGCTGTAAACATATTTTTTTTCTGCTGTTGGGCATATTAACATGGTTGAGATACAGATTTGACTCACTTTTGCATGCAGCCTCAAGCGGCCAGTCGATGAATTGCAGTTTAATTCACTTCCGAGTTGGTTTCAAGAGAGAGACCGGGAGGTTGTCGCTTGGTTTTAGTCCACCATGGATGGACAGAAGCACAGTTTTAATTTAACCCTCTGGGGTACTTCGGTCATTTCTGACCGGATTTTTTAAAATAAAGAAATGTTAAAAATCGTAGCTTCGTCGGAATGGTACGAAACTTGGTGACTTTTATGGTACTTGGTATGCGAACACACAAAAAAATTGGGGACAGGATTTGAAAAGTCTAAGTGGTCATAAAAAAAATAGTCACACTCAGGACCTTCGGTCAAAAATGACCGGCCATAGGAAATGAATGGGAAATTGGCAAAAAATATGAAAATACAGAGTTTATTTGTGCGTACAATCTACAAATCAGCCACGATGCAGGAAAAAAGCACACAACAGTGAAGGGGGGAATCTCTAAAACATAAAGAGTGCAAAACAGACAAATACACTCACACACACACACACACTTATACACACAAAAACGCATGTACACAAATGAATTGCAAAAGCTAATTCTGGGAAATGTGTGAAATAAAAGCAATTATTCATCAATGTAAGAAATAAAGTGCACAGCAATGAACGCATGAGACTGTAAACAATCAAGGTTGCAAAATACACACACACACACACACACGCACACACGCACACACACGCACACACATAGGGAAATATGAGACTGGTGAAACTGTAACAGAGAAATGTGAGAATATGTGAAATAAAATCAATGAATCAAATAAAGGGGAGACATTGGGTCCAAAATGCAAAGGTCACACACTATGTCTCTCTCTCTTGAACACACACACACACACACACACACACACACACACACACACACAGTGTAAGATCAAACGATGGAATTCTTCCTTAGTAACCTCCAGGCCTATTGCAGCACATATGTGCTCTTTTTATGCGTTTATTAGAGGTTGAATTCAAATCAAATACTGTCAAACCACCCATACTACTTCTGAATAAGATGTCTACTTCATAAATTGTATGAAAATTATGGAAATACATGGTTCAGATCACTCAAAACATATATGAAAATGGAGGTGCCCTTATATGGTCAGTAAGGAAGCTTGGCTTTCCATCTAGTGAAAAAGTTTGGTATGCGCCAAAATAAAATCTTGACTGAAAGCTTATTTTTTGAAGTATCAACCTAAAATTTGGAACACATCTTCTTAAGATTTTTGGCTTTCATTTTCTTGCAGTTTTAGAGTAAAATATATTTTGTAATATATATATTTTATATAAAATATAAATAATAAACTTTTTACATTGTTCATTTTCATTAACTCAAACTTACATAAATTTTTTTCTGTTACACTTTCATAATTTATTTAACTTCTACAATAATCTGGCAAATGTCTTCTTTAAAACAAGACCAACCATAGGTCTATATTCCAAAGCATTCTTGACTTACAACCATTTAAGTCTGGATAGTGATTTTCATGTCTATGCGAAAATAATAGAATTTTTATTTTATTTTTAAAACAATAAAATAAAACAACCAAACAAACAAAAAACTTGACAAAAATAGTCTTTGAGAATCACTTATTATAAAGTAAAATCCACAACCTGAAAAAAATAGGCAAATATGTGCAAAAACAACTAGAATTCAAAAGCCTTTCTACAGAGGCTGTAAATCCATCTAGTGGTTAAAATCTACATCCACCAGATGGCTCCAATGTGATTTAAAAAAATGTTTTCTATAGGCCAAGGATCCACTTTAACCTGAAATACAGGATTAATTAAAAAATAATAAAAATAATATATATATATATATATATATATATATATATATATATACACATTTTCTATTATATTCAATGGGAAAAAATGTATCATAATTATTGCATAAATATTAATTATTTTCATAAAATTCTCTCAAAACTAAATAAATTTCATTGATTTTACGAAAAAATAAAATAAACATTGACTTCAGGGGTCCGGTCAATTTTGACCGCGAAGGTCCTGAGTGTGACTGGAAAACGAAGAACCCCAGATAGACGGTGGGCCGAGGGGGGATTTCGTGTTTTCAGACGATCTCTGGGGATGGATAACCCAGTTTTTTATATATAACCACTACACTTTTCAACAAAGCAAATAAAAATTGTTGCCACTCACATACTTTGCACATTACTATAATATCGGTAACTTTGTCCAGGTTATTTTCCCGGCGAATAGAGCAGGCGGCTACGTGTTGGGTCCGACATGCGTGACGTATTTGTTGCCTTCATCCAATAGCGTGCGTGGGAAAGTGTCGGTGTTGGTGACGCGTTTGTCAACACACGGGCGCGCTGATATGAAGTTGCTGTCTGACCTACAGTCTATGCTCTGTGCACATCTTTTCGAGAAGTGATTTTAGCCCAGGAAAGATTGAACTTGTTAACTAATTTTGCCCACTTATGCTACGTATTCAGTTTGACACAAAATGTGAATGTAGAGGTAACGTTATGCATTGTCACTGTTTTTATTTTATGTAACCATCTTTTGTCATACGATGTCCTGTCATTTCGTTGTAATCTTTAATAAATATACCGTTCTGATTTCACACATTTAATCCATGGTATTGCTTGGAAACACAACATCATGAAAACCATAGACATCTACAGCAGGATACAACGTTAAAATAGCCTAAATATAAAGTTATGAAACTTTACTTTGCCCTCAGCCAAAACGATTTGCCAAGGAACAAATTATAGATTAATGAGACCAAAGATTACCTGTTAGATATACACAAGTCGAATTATATATCATGTTTAACCACTAGACATCAGAGCCAGCGGCAAACGTCAGAAGCACTATAGCCGAGGTAAGGCTGTTCCAGGTGGGGTACATGAGCGCCCGGATCTCTCACTCCAAAAACGTCAGATAAAAATTTTAAATAGGCTCTATCTTTACGAATAAACCATAGATTTGAGCTTTAGACAACTACATTGTCGACTGAAAAACTATTAAAACTACATTTCGTGACACAATAACAGTAGTATTTTGAAATTTCTAATTATATAATGGCCAAATACAACCAGAAACAAATTTTCAGTCTTGCTTGTGAAAAGTAATTGCTCGAGACCTGTTTTCAATTGTGTGGCGATTTGTACAGCCCCAAGCAGCACACGAAACACATTTTTCTCAATTCCCGGTATGAAATCTATGGGAAAGTTGCCCTCCGCAATATGGCCGCACCGTTGACGTACGCTCCAGCGGGCAATTGGGCGTCTATGTATTGATTATGTCTATGATAAAAACGCACATTTCTCTTTTTCCCGCACATTTTTACTATGGATGAAATCGCAAAAACATGAAGTGCTGCATGCATATATGTGAGGGAAATAGACCCACCATTCCCTTCACAGACATAAGTTGGGAGAAATTTATTAAATCTGTGTTTCTGTGGAAAGACCTTGAATGCAGAGAAAGTATTATAGCAGAAGAGGCAGTACAGGCATACAAATTACAAAGCCAGGAACCTACAAACCAGTTAGTCAAACCAGCTAACATTGGCTACCACAGGGAGTGCTACAGCCATTTCACAAATATCATGAAGATAGAACGAGCACAAAGGAGAAGAGAGAAGGCAGTATTAGTTGAAGAAACTGCAAATGAAGGTTGGTATTATATTGTACAGACAGGAGGTGCAGTAAAAGACATACAGTGCAGTATTATATTGTATAGACAGGTGGCGCAGTATATTACAGTGCAGTATTATATTGTATAGATAGGTGGCGCAGTATAAGACATTTCGGTACAGTAGTATACATTTAAGAAAGTAGTATGTTTTACAGTAATATTAATTAAATATAAATGTGCAATGTATTAGCAGTAGCCTTATAAGAGTGTAATAGATATGGATTTCCAGTACGATCAAACACATACAGTTATGTGCAGTGTAATAGCAGTAACAGTATAATAGTACAAATAATATAAATATATTACTGTTAATACACTGTATATAATAAAAACATCCTGCAAAAATGTACCCTTCCAATTATGGCATTATTAACATCAACAAGGCCAGACACCTGAACGCTGTGAAACTGGTTTATTAACCATGTTAAGGGAACAGGTGAAACCAATATATGAAGGATGAGTTTTCCCCTGCCTAAAGTTTCAAACCATTTCTTAATTCACATTCCTCCTCCTGTAAATCATGGCTGGAAGATGGTAGGGGATTTCTACGGAGTGGACTGGATGACACTTCCGCCAGCTCCAGAGGCCATTCTGGAACTTGTGCACTGCTCATGTAAAAAAACAAATTGTGTTAAGGGTAGATGCACATGTAAACTGCATGAGCTGCCATGTACAAACCTCTGACAGTGTGTAAACTGTGACAATAAGTCACTTGAAGATGACTAGGGCACATGTGGTTATGTAAATGCACATGTGGGGAGGGGTGTGTGTGTGTGTGTGTGTTGGCTACTCCAGCAGAAGTAAATCTGTACGATGTTTATGTACATTATAACTCTGCTCTGTTTGATAGCATATGTTCTTTGATAGTCTAATCTTATTTCTATTACATGCCGTTCTTCTTGAGCTCTTAGCTCTCTGGTTATAATATTGGCTGCTTGCTGACCCTTTAATGTTATGTCAGATATAACTGATAATTAAATATGTTTTATATATCAAGAGGTTCATGTTTACCTTGAGTTTTTGGCGAACGTTTGCAAAACAGTCTGAGGTAATTATCCGGGGACATACAGTGGAGCTGTAGCCTATGTGAGTTGGACGAAGTGTTACCGTTAGAATTAAGTACTTAAAACTTTACACCAAATCAAATATGTAATCGCATGATGCTAGCTACTGCTAGTTAGCCAGCTGAAACTACCCTACTTAAAAAGACACTAACGAGACGCTTACATACATTTTAATTCCAAAATCTAAACCAAGCTAATCTCATGCATACGATCGCAAGAGATCGTATGCAGGAGATTAGCTTGGTTTAGATTTTGGAATTAAAATGAAGGATGCATTAATCTACTAGTAATGTTGTAGTTTTGGTTCAGAGCTGTGACCTAACGTTAGACATGCTAGCTACTATGTCAGTTAGCCAGCTGAAACTACCCTACTTAAAACGACACTAACGAGACGCTTACATACGTTTGAACAACACAGTGTACAAAACAAACATTTGTCATAGATATCATATTCTAATTAAATGAATACTTACAATCACAAAAACAATGTCCTTGGCGATTGTCACTGTGCTGCCGCCGCAGATGCTGTTCGTGTCTGACAGCTGAATCATCCGCGTAACAACTGTTCTAAATAAGCTACATCTGATTGGTTAATAATAATCCTATGTCAGTATCTTGCCACGCTATTGGCTCGACTGATATAGTAGGCAACCGCGTTTGCCTGCATATTTACGGTCGTGCATTATGATTTCGGGGGAAAATGTGCAACAAATGGGAGTGGCAACACTTTTCATATCGTTGAGGATAAAACAACCGTCCCAACTTTACAAATTCAGGTTCTCCCTCCATGGGGATCATTCATTTCGAAAAGTAAAGCAGATACGGGGCCTCGGCCCACCGTCTAAGAGGGTTAACCGATCTGAAAGATTCCATCTCGCATCATTTCTATCACATTCTAAAAACGCAGTTCCCAAATAAAAAGTAGTTAAGCTTTTATAAAGCGCATGTGAAATGCAAAATAAATGTCTGAAAAAATGCCCTTTCTATCTGAAACTTAATGCTGGTGTCACAATTGGACAGTGTTAAATATATATATATATATATATATATATATATAAAAAAAACTTGTTAAACTTGTTACTGTTGATTATTTTCCCATCGGAATTTGGAGGCACCACTTCCCATATGTTCTCAGAGCTACATATATACCAGGGCTATTTTCTCTGTGTTATTATTTAGAATGTAACCTGGCAGGGGAAATGAGCAGCCAGTAGCCCCCTCACACACACACACACACACACACAGACACACACACACACACACACACACACAGACACACACACACACACACACACACACACACACACACACACACACACACACACACACACACACACACACCAGTGCCAGGGAGGTAGCAGGTGGTGTCATTAACAGTACAGTGGAGTGTTATGATTGCATTTAGTATGGTTGATGTAGGTGGATGGTAATACAAGTCATTGTGCCCTTAGCCAGTCACCATCTCCCTACAGAGCCCACCGTCATTACCCCGAAACCAGCCTTACTGATGGATGCATGCACTGCATTTACTGGTTATTATAGAGCTTGTATGACTTTGCTCTGACCTCATCCCGCTCTCACGCTCTGTCTATGCTCTAACGCATGGTTGTTTTACTGTGTGCTGAGATAATGCTGTCCATCATTAGATTGTCATGAAACTATTTTAATTTGGTGAAGTGTATACCTCCCAGTCGACCCCTAAAAGAGAATATACTGAATTGATCAACTAGCATGTGGGTCAGTGACAAATATGAGGGTCTATGAAAACCGAAACTAAACATTTTTTGTACATCTAGTTTGGCATCCATGTGCCAAAATCTTACAAATGTACTCGTAGTAAAATCACTTTCACAGACCTTTTTTTTTTACCTTGAATGTTCCATGCTGGTGGAATGACCCACCTAAGTCTTTAGCCATTTTTAAGAAACAGCTGAAGACACTTTTTTTTTCATCAACACTGTACCCATAATGATAACACGTACAATGCTATATCTCTATTAAAAAAACACACAAAAAAAACAAAAAAACCCCCCCACCTTGCTATATGTACTGTGCCAGACTAATTGGGTCACAGCACTTGCATATTGTTGCCCTAATGTTGGTTTAATTACTTGCTCTTCTCATTTGTTAATTGCTTTAGATAAAAGCGTTTGGTCTATGATTAAATGTAAATGTTGTATTTTCATGTTGTGTAACCATCAAATATAAAGTAACAACATACTTTTCTTACACCGTGAATGCATGTGAGAGTACATATCCTGACATATCATAACCATTATTTTCAAAAACATTTGAAATCCATTTTTTCTTCTTCCTTCCTTCCTTCCTTCGCACATTTTTATGCCATTGTTTTTGGGGTGGCAAAACACATGAAAACTTTGACTAAAATGTTTGTTTTTTTCTTTAAAATTGATATTTTAAAAGATTTATTTATTTATTAATACAGTCATAATGGTCATCTCTATGATATCATTTCTAATTTAAAGTTTTATATCTTTTTTCTGCACGCTTCTGCAGGTTACATTATGTGACTTTGACTCTGAGCATGACTTTGAGCATTTCAAATGACTTTTATGACTTTCATTTTGGACTTTTACTTGGTTTTATTTTGCAAAGGTATCTAAATTATTAAAAATATAATAACTGTGACATTTTATAAATATATTATTACATTGCTTTTTGCACATTTCCTGACGCTTTCAAATTGAAATGTCCTGTAAAAGCATGTTTAGTTTTATCCAAAACCGATTATTTTGAATCTGACAATGTTTTGGTATATTGGTTAATGTATGTATCACAGCACTTCAGAAATTAAAGGTTAATAATCTATCGTGTTTGAAAATAACGTTCCAACTACTGTACACTAAACCCATCCCTAAACCTCATCAATAGTGTTAAAAAAAATTAGATAAAGACGCATTTGCTGAAACTAAAATGTTTAGCTTTCTTCTAGTCTTTGAGCTCATTTATTGTCACGTATTTCACGGGACTCGTACTAAAGTGCTCTGCATTACAAGTGGAATGCTGTAGATTAGCTACTGAGCAAGTTACTAAGTCAGAAAAGCCAAACATATGTAGCTGGTCGTGAGATAAACATCAAAATGTATTATTTTATAAGTGATGCACTACTATGGTAAACGTGTTTTGAGGTCATTATATATTGTGCAAGGAGAAACGTGAAAATAAGTCTTTGATAATCAACAATCTGCTCTTGTAATCATAATTTCTGTGAAAAGGAATAAAAGTTGTGTTTTATTGCTACTGTAGTGTTCATTTCAGCTGGAAACTGCATTGATTTGTAGATATGGGAAGATGGATGTTTTTTTTCCATTGAGCCTATGTTGAAATATTTATTTAGTTATGTTTGAATAAATTGATAGCCCTGGAGAAAAAAAAAGAGTGTTGTATCATTGATCCATATGCTGTAAACATCTTTATGTGAATTAGGCGCCTCGGAATTCTAAACACGTGAGTCTGAATAATGAGTATGAAAAGTTTCTTGCCTCTAACTGATTTGCATAGTCAAATATACAGCGTAACTTTTTTCTTAATCAGTGTTTGTACAAAACGTCTCTCTGTAGTTATTTACTGCAGGCTTGCATAAACTACAAACAACACCTCGAGTTGTCTAGACCGCGTGCAGCTAAATACATTGAAAAAAAAAAAAAAGGCTTTGCCAGTTTGACAAGAGCACTAAGACATATGCAAATAAGAGCTCTATGGGCAGTGATGTTCAGCCGATTATAAATTATGTGTCCCGGTTGCTTGTGATTACAGTGCTTTTCTGAGAGTTCTCCAGGAATGAGATTAAGATAAGCTCAGAAGGGATACAAATATCTGACTGTATTCCAACCATCCTAAAGTTGGAACTGTCTGTGTTTCACCTTTAACCAATAGCTGCTGGTGACCTGCATATGAACTTTGTGGTGTTTAGGAAAGAGTGAAGGGCACAAGGGAATAGTGTGATTGAGTTCTCTGGTGTTTATTCTAACACACTCATGCAGAGAGACTCTAGCTTCGGCATATTCCCTGGAGGCAAAAAACTGTTCCTCTTTCCCTTCGGCCATATACTGAATGACAGCTTGGAAATAATGATGTGTAAAAAGTATGGCAGACAAACAGGGCACACACACACACACACACACACACACACACACAAGTCTCTCGTGCATCCACATACACACACTATTTGCATACAGCCAGGCTCCTGTCACTTTCAGACGACCATTATATCGCACCTTTCTCCGCTGCTATATTTGCTCTTTTCTATGCATCTGTTGCAGGTGGGAGTTTGGAGACCATCAGAACAAGAGTCACCTTCAGCAAGCTGTCACCAAAGGACACGCTCATCTCTTTTCCTCTTCTCCTCCCTGTCACACCAGAATGTGTTAGCTGCATATCTGTATTAGTCTTAAAGAAGTTGTTTTGGAATTTATTGCATTTGCATAGCCAAACCTTTAAATAAACTGCAAAGGCTGGTCCACATAGAAGCTTATATAGTATATACTTGGATAGGATGAGACTGTTTGACTGATATGTACAAACCAATGATCGATTAGCTGTGTTTTGAGACAAAATCATTATTTTGAAATCAACATGTATATTGGCAATTTTAGCTGTAAGGTCCCTTGTGAGAAAGTACACTTTAGCATTTTTTTTACGCGTTCTTATTACATAATGATATACTATTAATTTACGTAATTACGAACTGAATGTAGTGTTTTCGAACACTTAATTGCATGTTAATTGCATGTTGATTGGAATTAAAGGGTTGAAATTGTGAAATTTTATTCTAATATTTTGACATAATTATAAGAGGTCATTGTATAATAAAAATATCCTGTTAGTTTCAGAACTCGGAACTTCCTCATTAGTCCAAAAACAGATTATATTGAAACCAAGCTGCCAAGTCATGGACAAAGTCTTTGCATTGCCATCCTTGTGATTCTAACATTAGGAAAGCCTGGATGAACTTTATTTTTTAACGAAGTTCCATGTCAGGTCACGTCAGTAAGACACTGTTTGTTTGTTCGCTTCATTTTACTGTGGATTTGTTTTTAAACAAGACGCAGTTCCACGAAGGCTTTTCAGAGAGACTGAAAATAAAAGATGATGCAGCGCCAACTTGGATCCGACAGTAATGTCGCAACACACAAGTGTTTTTTTACCATGTGTCACTAATATTGCTTTGTCTCTTACAGATTGTTTGATATGTAGTGAGTATTTATACTGTAGCACTGCAGTCAAAGTGAATAGTTGTGATTTGCTGCATTTATGGGGTTAATGCGGTGAATTATCGGATACGGAAGAAAGCACGTGGAGAATGCTGCTTTTGTTATTGTTTTGATTAAAGACATTCATTGCAATCCTGATTAAAAGCTTTAGTGAGCGACATCTTCCGTTTTGTCATCAGACATTACAGCACAACTAATTTTAATAAGCAACTAGTTAATAGTGAGAATTGGACCGTAAACTAATGTGTTATCAAAAGGTTCTAATATGTATAATTTAGGTAACAATATGTACCTTTGAGGTAATATGCACTTTTTAGGCACAAAGGTGTACCTTTTCAAGGTACCTTCCCAGTGACAGCTTTTGTACCTTTTTTTTTCTGATAGTGATTAATACTATATTATCTGCAAGTATAGCTTTTTTTGAAAAACTTTTTAGATTTGAAGTACAGTAGGTACACTACAAGTGCACATTCAATACAATTCAAGTATGCTTCTTTTTCACAAGGGGTATGAGAGATTTATCTGAGAGTATCCTCAGATTATACCACAATGACATTAAAATAATGGGACAACATCCTTTGCAAATTGTACTGAAAAAAATGTGAATAGAGTCTGTAGTTAGAATTTCTACCTATAAGTATAGGGGTATCTGGTTAACTATCTACTACATGCCTCTGGCTCAGACAAATATCTGAATATCTTTATGCAACAACCAATTAGATTAAAGCTTCTCATCCTGGCAAAGTAGTTTCCTTTTTTGTGTGCAATATGCATCAGCTGGTCTGTGGGCGATCTGTTGGCATGGCGCCTTGGGCTGAGACTATAATTTTTTAACCTATTCTCCTTTGATAATACTGATGACTCACTTTGGTTGGCTTCGAGTATTCTTTTCTGTGATTGTGTCTGCAGTCATCATTGTAACAGTCGTTTAATGCAATACCAGTCACCTTATAAGGTCGCTGTCTCAAAATAATTCCAAATAAAGCAAAATAGCTAAAAATAACTCCTGTGTAATGTGGCTGTTTTAATAAAGAAGGAGTGATGGATCCAAATGCAGTGTAACAAAACAACAAAAGTAAATCTAGGAAGAGAACAAAATAAATCCAGAAAGAGGTTTTACATGTATTGTAAATCTGCTTTGTTCTGTTTGTTTCTGTGTTTCTGTGTAACTTGTCTAATTGTTGCCCCCAGGGCTCCCTAGTAAAAGAGATTTGAATATCTCAATGGGACATCACCTGGTAAAAAAAAAAAAAAAAAAAAAAGAGAACGTACTCGGTTACCTAACGTAACCTCGGTTCTCTCTAGAGAGGGAACGAGTATTGCGTAAGTTTAGCTTACGCTACGGGTAAAGTTCATCTTTGCTCGAGATATTGAAGCCAAAATTATCCTTAATTTTGTATATATTGTCAACGCAGTGCAGCAGCTGCAGACCTAGAGCAGGCTGTCTAGCGTGCTCATTGGCTGCCTTGCGGCAACTGCAGCAGCCTACCAGTGAGCCTGGCGTGACGTCACGCCAATGGTGGCGCTTCGCGCCCACTACGCGTCACAGCCCGCGCAAAGGGGTGTGGCTTAGCGTATAAAAGCGGGGCTCAGAGGCTGCTTCCCTGGTTTTCATGATCTGAAGCGAAAATCGCTCGAGGCGCTAGCACGGCCGGTTACGCAATACTCGTTCCCTCTCTAGAGAGAACCGAGGTTACGTTAGGTAACTGAGTACGTTCTCTTACGAGAGGTTCTCTTGTATTGCGTAAGTTTAGCTTACGCTATGGGGACACTTTGTCAACGCCGTGCGCGCCCAGCATCCACTCTATGAGTCCCAACCCGGGGAACATTGAAAGTGGGAAATTCAGGCGGCCAGCAAGCGAGCCGACACATGTATAAACATAAGCACCCATGGGGAATGCAGAGCGGCGGCGCCGGGCTGCATGTACATGTATATCAACCCATATTAGTGCAGCTCAACCAGGAGAGCTACCGTTGAGGTAGCCTGCGCAACAGTGATGTGGGCAGATCATACACACATTAGACTGATAGAAGTCTGGCCTACAAGGCGGGAACTTCCAGATTATAGAATCTCACAAATGTTGACGGGGAGGCCCAGCCCGCCGCCATACAGATGTCGTGAAAGGAAATTCCACTGGACCATGCCCACGACGAGGCCATGCCTCTTGTGGAATGAGCCCTGATGCCCAGAGGGCATTGCAGACCTTTTGACGCGTAGGCAGCAGAAATCGTGTCCACTATCCATCTGGATAGGGACTGTTTGATGCGGCGAGACCTTTGGTGCGTCCGCCAAACGAAACAAAGAGCTGCTCGGAGCGTCTGAAGGGGGCGGAGCGCGTAATGTAAGCTCTCAGTGCCCTGACAGGGCAGAGGAGGGTGTCGCTGCTCGCGCTGTCGGATGCTGGCAGAGCCGACAGAGAAATGACCTGCGCTCTGAAGGGAGTGCCAATCACCTTCGGGACATAGCCATGTCTCGGTTTGAGGATGACTTTAGAAGCATTCGGGCCAAACTCAAGGCACGCTGCGCTAACAGATAGCGCGTGTAAGTCCCCCACACGTTTAACTGATGACAGAGCCAAAAGAAAAACGGTTTTGAGCGAGAGGTATTTTAGATTCGTTGAATCTAATGGTTCGAAGGGATGCATCTTTAGGGCCTCTAGGACCACGGAGAGATCCCAAATAGGAACCGAAGGTGGGCGCGGAGGGTTCATCCTTCTGGCTCCTCTTAAGAAGCGGATGACCTGCTCGTTCCTTCCTAGCGACCGACCTTGCTTCGACTCAGCGAAGGCTGCAACGACCGCCACGTATACTTTGAGCGTGGATGGGGACCTGCCCTTATCCAGCAGCTCTTGAAGGAAACCGAGCACCTGCGAAACCTCACCCGTTCTGGGGTCCAGATTTTTGTCGGTGCACCATTTGGAGAACACAGACCATTTAGACGCATGTAGCCGTCTCGTAGAGGGGGCTCTAGATTCCGTGATCGTGTTCATAACTCCTTCTGGTAGGATAACGGGTATCCGTTGATCAACCACACGTGCAGAGACCAGCGCTCTGGGTGGGGATGCCAGATCGAGCCGCAGGCTTGAGAGAGGAGGTCCCTCCTCACCGGAATCGGCCACGGGGCTGTGCGTGACAGCCGTGTTAGTTCCGGGAACCAGGTTTGGTTCTCCCATCGCGGGACTATGAGGAGCACCGGGCTGTGCGATTCCCTGATTCTCTTGATTACCTGTGGTAACATAGAGATCGGAGGGAAGGCATATAGCGGGCGGCTGGGGCAGAGTTGGGCCTGACTTATTCTGACATTCAGTTGACTTATAGTCAACTGAATGTGTTAAAGGGACCATCCAAATAAAGTGAAACCGAATGATTAAATGCAAGTTTACATGGTTACTGTATATTGCAGATGATTTCCTAGTTTCCCCTCTCCCCGGTACATAATGCTTGTCAAAATGAAACGTTAAATATGATTCGGCCGTTTCTGTTAGTCCCGTCCACAATGGTATCTGACGACGCAAGGTTGTAAACCTTGTAATATTAAGAATTGCGCGTTTGTGGAGTTCAATTTTAAAATGGCGAAGCAAATATCAAACAATAGGAACTTTAAAAAGCCTAAATTGGAAATTTAGGGAAATTAGAGAAAAAAGGAGAGAAGTTACAATAAAGCATGTGGGTTGACTTTGAGAAATCGTTCAGTTAGATTGTGGATTGTGATAAAGACAAATGGCCATCATGGGTTATATTCTGTAGGTAAGCTTGATAAGCCAATGGTGGCCGATGAAATGAGTGTCACACTAAACCTACTCTCAACGGTGATGAAAAGAGATTTGTCCAACGGCTCTCAAAGGATTGATCTTACTCCAATAGCATGTGTGATATTTAAAGCTGCAGCAACACCTCAAGTTGTAAACACCACAGGCTGCTAAATATGTTAAGGCACAGAAAACTCTGCCACTTTGACAAGAGTGCTGGGAAATATGCAAATATCAGCTCTATGGGAAGTGATGTTCAGCCAATTATAAATCATGTGTCAGTTGCTTATGCTTCCCGTGAATGCCGAGGGTTGTCCAGGGCGAGTTTAAATAAGCCCAACAGATATAAAAATATCCCATGATATTCTATGTGATGGACAAAGATTGACCAAAGACCCTAAAATAATCTATTTCTCTTCTAATGACAGTCTAACTGTCTGTCTTGACTATGGTAGAAATTTCACTTGACATTTACTGTAGCTCATTTCATATCACTGTTTTGTCTTAGTACACTTGTCTTGTTTTGGTGCACTTTTCCATAGGATTAGTGCTTGAATAATGTTAGCCACAGGTATGATTTGTTGTCTAACATTTTAGTGAATAGCAGGCCCCTTATAATAAACGATTCATATAAATATTCATATTAGATTAGGATGTGCAAAAGAAGTTAAACAGACCGTAACCATTAGTAAAAGTCTCAATTTAAATTTCGTTTTTGATGCACTGACTGAAAATTGAGGTTTTAGGGTCCTGGTGTTAAAGCAGTCTTTTGGATTCTAAGTCTTTTGTTTATGTGAGTCCTTTGTGAGGAAGGGTACATTCTTCATCCTACCCCTTTGTCGAAGAAAAGACCAGGAAAAAAAAACATAGCTTCAGGCAAGTCATTTATATGGTGCTACAAGACGATAAAACACTCATTCTGGTGAACTGAAGAGAAACTAAAATAGAGGCTCACAGTTTGATGGACAATATGTGGACATCTTTGGAGACTTAAGTCACACTTACTGTAAAGATTTATGGTTTTCCTTGAATTATATAAAAATATATCAAACCATGTCTGCAAATAAATTATACTAGAGCTTTTTTTTTTTTTTTTTTTTGCTTTATTTAATTTAATTTTTTTTCCCTGAATCATTTTGTGTCCTAACCACAGGTATAGTTCATCACTTTTAGGTATGTTGCACAAAGTTCCACAACCAGAACATGTCCAAATACTTATTGTCTTAATTTTGAACAATACACCGATTGTCATTCATTTGTCAAATCTAATAATAGCAAACTTATTTTTTTAGTTTTTTTTTTTTCATTTTATAAATAAAAAAAATGTGTTATATTATGCAAAGACATTCATACATAAAGTGTTGCAATGTAATGAAAATCTGTATCTCCAACATTTGCAGCATATAAATCAAAACTGCCTAATGTTACTGAATAAAATGTCGACCCAGGACGAGCTAAAGGATGGAAGCAATCTACTCCATATGTTTTGATCATATAGTCTTTGACAAAACTCAGTTTTCTCGTTTCTCATACTTTTTTATGAAACTTACCCACATTCAAGTGTTGTGGGTCAACAAATTAGGGTCTGTACTTTCTTTTGATATATTGCATGCTCAGAAATTCATACAACAAAATATTCTGGTGGCCATGACATTTTTGTGAAAATTAAAAAAAATTCTGGCGCTGGTTGGCAACAAGTTCCAACAGGAAAAAGTTAAAAATAGTGTAAATAGTGTAAAAATAGTGTAATTTATTTCATTATCACTTGGGTGGTTATCTTAGGTGGCATCAACCTTTGTGGAGGAGACACAATCTCTCTGGAGTGCTGGGTTCTGTATGGAACAGAGGAAGCTCTGCAAATATTGAAAAATAAATAAATAAAAGAACTTTATTATTTTTTTTACTTTATTCTATCTGTGGCGAGTCTATTTGGGGAATAAGAGTTCTGTGAATGATATGAGGCTTGAGGTAGATGATCTGATGAAAAATGAGTTACAGTGATGGTCAACTGAAGTGCAATCTTAGCTTGGCCTACCTTTGGCTTTATGATCCCAGGCCATTTTTCTGTTTCATCAAAGGCTACGCTCTCCCTCTGATCCTTCACTGTCAAAGATGACACACACTGGACAGCCTAATCATTTCTTCATCTCCAAGAATATGGAGAGCCATCGTTGATCGGCTGAAAGATAATATCAACTCTCCCTTGGACACAGTATCTGGCTTTGACCAGTCAGAGTGAATCAATTGTGGAATCAATTTCCAGGTGACTGGGTTGTCTGAGATTTGAAGACTTCCTCACTATACGTAGGCTACTTGTTAACCTGGAATTGGCTTATAATTATAGTTTAGAGAAAGATCAATCTTTTTTTTCTTTTAGGAGATTTGCTATTATTAAGAAGTATCCAATTGCTATTGCATTACGTTAGAAGATGTACTATAAGACAAATTTACAGTGATTTTTTGCTAGATCTATTTATTCAGAAATATCACTGACATTAAAATGCAAATCATACATTCAATGACTAGAATATACATAATCTATAATCTAATTTAATAGAGAAAATGAATTTCTCTATTAAATTAAATTTTTATATTTTTAGAGAGACATAAAGTCCTATGTCAGAATTAACTGTTGTGTGAATTGTGTGCTAACATTAAAAAATATGCAATAAGAAAATCAAAACACAAATAAGAAAAAAAACAGGAAGAGATATTTAAGAGAGGACCACTATAGTCCCTCATGACTGTGTATCAAGGTTAGTTCAAGTTCTAAAATGTCATGTGGAGCGACTCCACAAAATCCAAAGTCTTGACTTAATGAATTAATAACACATGTATATTCATGTAAATACTTTTATGGTTACACCACATTATATTGTTTTAGAGTCATTACATATAAACGTTTGTTAAAAAAAAAAAAAAGCAAACCATATAAAGCAAAAAAAAAAAAAAAAAAAACAACAACAAAAAAAACCCGAAAAACTTTTTTTTAAAGATTATTCTTTGTATTTATGATAGACACCTTAAAACAATGAGGAAATGTCTTCTTAACCTTTAAAACTGTTCATTGTTCTTCATAAGTCAGTACTTTTCTAGTTTTTCTAGCTTTAATGATACTGTATGTCTAAAGGGCTAGAACAGAACGGCATCTCCAGTTGACTTGCTATTGTAGATAGGGAGACAGGTCGATGCTTTTTATTTTAGTTTTACAACATTCTGTGGTGTCAAACTCTCTGGCTTCAAAGCCTGTTAAAGTTAAAATGACACTTCTGGAGAGAGAAGAGGACATAAATATTCGATGAAATACCCATAGGGAAGGCTGAGAGAGAGTGAGTGAGAGAGATAGAGAGACCGAAAAAGAGAAAAGAAGTTGGTCGGGAGATCGGGATGGAGGGAGGGTATGGTTGCACTTTTCTCTTGTGTTATAAAAGAAGAAAGTTCCAGACTGCATCAAACAGGCCAGTCTTTGTCCATTTTGAAACTTTGCATATTTTTTGCCTGTACCCAAACTATGCAAGAAAGTTTGAAGAGCAGTAGCAAATCGTTATTTTTAGTCAGATCTTTTCTTGAACTTGCTCACAAAACTGGTTAGTTCATGACTAACTGAATTGGTCCAAGTGGTTCTTGAGTCACTAACTGACATGTCTGTCTCGTAATGAGCAGATACATCAACTTAACAACTTGTTAAATATATGAATAACTGTAGAGCAGTTTTTTTAAAGTGCCTAGTGTAGTAATAGTAGTAGTAGTAGTTGTTGTTTAGTTTTGGTTTGGTCCATATAAAGAAAGTCAATGGGGTCCAGTGTTTTTTGGATACCACTGACTTTCATTGAAAGGACAAACATGAGAAAATCAAAAACACAAGTGGTTCTTGAGTCACTAACTAACAGACTATAGTTTGGACTAATCTGTCTCATAATGAGCAAAGTAAATGACTTCCCAGCTTGTTAAAGATATGAAAAACTGTACAGTGCAAAAGAAGGTATTTTTTTTAAAAGTGCTTTGTGTGTGTTTTCTTTTTTTGGTCCAAATATAAAGAAAGTCAATGGGGTCCAGTCCAATGTTTTGGATACCCCTGACTTTCAATGAATTGACATAAAAAGTAAACATTATTAGTTTTTTTTTTTATGTCCAACTTATTAGTGGGGCTTAATATGGATGTGTGTATGGAAGTTTCAAGTGAGACCACACCTGATTTTCCATTGTCTAAAATTACCATATTATATGCTTTTAGCTTAGCAAACAATTGCTGTTATTAAAGAGCATGAAAACAGACCTTTTCAGTATAAATGACTCATTCATCTATAGCAAATGGATTTTTAAAGGTTTATTATCTTAAATTAGGATTAACCTCTATCTCTGCGTTAAATAAGCTGTTTTTTCCCGGCTTATTTTCTTCATGAGGACCAATCAAAAGCTCATCCAACTTCAAATGAAGTTGTGTTTTAATCAGAACTATGCCATATTGGCAGGGTCTCCATGGGAGGAAGCTGTTGGTTCACGCAAAGGTCACTATTTTGGAGGATCAAAGGCTTCTAGCTCAAGCTCTTTCACTTTTATTCTCTCTCCCTCTCTCGCTCCGATCCCTCACTCCCCTTCTCTTCCTCTCTCTTTGATCTCTCCTCTCATTCTCAGAGAGCAGAGACAGTGGTCCCTCCCGGCTGTTCCTCTTCTCTTTAAAGCATTCACAGTAGCTATACTTGATATCCTCATAAAGCACGACACCACATATGCACACACACACACACACACACACACACACACACACACACACACACACACAGACTCGTGTCAGCCTCTCATGGGTTGGTTGTGTGGCTGTGTGGGTGTTGAGCCGGCGGTTTGAAATGGCAGAGCTGGTGGAGGAACAGGGGAATGTTGCCGGAGAGCTAATTGTAGCTGTAACGCACTGCAATGCACAATGGGTGCCAATGATTAACATAGAATATCATTGCCACTTGACTTCACTGGGAAATATAATATAGATGTAGTTATAATAACCTATAGCCATTACATGCCAAGCTATAAGTACCCTAGTTTGTGCAAAAACAAAAAAGATTATAGGCTCTAGCGGTTGTTTAATTGATTAATTTTTATTAAAAGGCTTCTTATGCCATTTTATTTTATTTTATTATTTTATTGGCACAATTTTATTACTATTACTATTATTATTATTATTATTATTATTATTATTATTAAAGTCGTAGTAGTAGTAGTAGTAGTAGTAGTAGTTCTGTCATGACAACTCTCGGGAGATTGGTATGGTAATAGAGATTGGCATGATAATGGATATGGAAATGTTAATGTATTTGGTCTTGGCGGAATAGATCTGCTACGCTGCTACTGCACATGTAATATACATGAGTTTACCCCCATAGCAGATTTATACAGGTGGAGCTGAGGAAGGTGGATGGTTTCTAAAAGTGCGCTGCATACTGCTACCAGCAACCAATCAGCTGTGCCATGTAGATAATGTTGTGATCGCTACCAAATGAGTCAAAGACTTATCAGCCTGCACCATCTAGTTTAATGCCAGAACTAGGTAATTACTAGTAGTTACACTGCCAAATTAAAGCCATATAGTGCAACTAACAAGGAATACAATTTTTAAAATTATATCATCAGTCACATTCAACGTTATGTCGAAGACTGACAAATGGGGTCTCACTTGGGAGCCCCAATCACCTCTGAGTTTTAGAAACAAATGGCTTGTTTCCTGGCCTCATCTGACGGCCACGTTCTCTGTGTCACATGTCTGGGCCAGGAGCATGCTGAGACAGTACTCGTGGATGGTTCATGTCCTCACTGTGAGAACTTGACCATGTCGACACTACCGTCGTAACTATCCTCGTGAAGGTTATTCACTTATCCCTGCAAAGTGCCGCCTCCTGGCGGGCCTCTGCCTTGCATGCAATGGCCATCCTGCAAGTACACTCAAAAAACTGCACAAGGGTAGTTATGAGCAGGGGTTGATGCAGGAACTGCGCAGTATGATTGACCTCGCCTTCTTTAAGTGTCTCACTTGCAGCACCATTCCCCTCTAAGGGGGGGTGTGAGTGCCTTCATTGCTCTCCAGGTGAGTTCCTCACTTGGTGAACCCTTGATTGAGTTTCCCCCGAGCATCCTTCGACAGTCAGATGTGGCGGAGGTGTCCGACGCCAGGCAAAGTATTCGAGATGCATGCCTGGTTGGTCAGCCCCTGTACTGGGCTAGATGCCCAATATGTTGTAATCCCAAATGTGTTCCATACGTATTTCCACATGCTCCTCCCTACGGGTAGGATGTGGCCTCCACCTGGACTAGGTTCACTTCCCCAGTGTTAACCCTCTGGGGACCAAGAACGCGCCCGCGCGTTTTGCTGTTTTTTTTTTTTCACATAGCAGCAACATAGACTTAAAATACTCTGTCATTTATGGTCATATAAATAAAATCAATACATGATTATAAACTATAGAGGGTCTTCTTTTTTTGTGTACACTCACATTAACATCAAAACCTTTTTTTTTTTTTTAAATAAATAAAATAAACAGGGTGCGCTTTCAGCTCACTCTATCTCCGCAAAAATCTTTCTGAAACATGTCTGGAAAATGAACGGAAACTCCGCTAATACTAATCACACAAACATGAAACATACGTCTAAAGAACGCTTTCAATTTCTACTTTTAAATAAAACAATTCACATTTAAAACAAATATTCTCCTGCAATGTAATCTGTCTGAAACTAAAGAGAAGTAAAGTTTCTCCTGTCTCAGCTCATTATCGTTAATTTGTTCACACCCACTCGCAGAGCGCGCTATTCATAAGATAATGTGTTGAGGCCATTTGCAAAATAGATAAACGCCCCCAGGCAAATGCTGTAAACGCACTATATTTTTTAGTCAGATAAAGATTCGTCTTGTGCGGCTATGAGGAATAATCCTGGGACATTTAATACAGAAGTGCTGGTTTATTTTCACTTCGAGGAGGAGCAACATATTCAGCTGAGAACTGTAAGTGTTTTATGGCTGTGCTTTGTTCTAATCGCGATATAGAATAACGTTAGTGTCTGTAAACGGAAAAATAGCATACTGTGAATCATGTTTCTCTGTGTGTGTGTGTGTAAATGAATGAATGAACGCACAGATACGCACTGTTACAGACGAAATAAAAGACAAAATTTCGTTGACTAGTTTTGGATAAAGTTTTTCAAATCAAATAAGCATCAAATAAGCTTCAAATAAGCTTCAAAATAAAGACATCAGCTTTTGTTAGGAGTTTCTGGGGATAGAAGTGTCCAGACGTATGCACCCTGTATTTTAAAGAAGAACATTTAATTATTTGCGATACATTATTCATTCACAAAGAATTCAGGGACATTATTCACATCCCTAAAGGTTATAGTTTTCCTAATTTTTTAATTAAGGCATTAAGATTTTTTATTCCTCTTTTTAGTCAACTTTAGCATGGGTGTGTTCTCTTCTAATTCTAAGCAGTGTGTGTGTGTGTGTATATATATATATATATATATATATATATATATATATATATATATATATATAATAAAAAAGCTATTTTAACCAGAAAAATCTACAATGCATGCCCAAAGTCGTGCAGCCATATAGTTTCTCTTGATATCAGTCCTGCTGACTTCAACATTCACAGGAGACTGTAATGAAAAATCAAACACCTTGGAAATGACAGGTATGTACTATGTTTCAGGAATGGGACAATGCTGTGTGACTGTGTAAGCCTCTGTATTTAGATCAGTGTGTTTACTAATGTGCTTTTTTGTCCTTTGTTGTGTATCTTTGGATTATGTTGTGTTATAAATAAATCCAAACAATCTAAAAGCCATTCTTTTTTAAATCTCCTCATTCTTTGTGCAAGGCTCCTCTAATGCTATGGCCTGATAGCACCTAATAGGGCCATTATGGGAGGGTCTTTGTCTTTCTCAGGTGTGAAATGCCATACATATTAATGAGAGATCACGCCTCCTTGCATAAAGCTTTCTCAAACAAAACACTTCATACACATTATAAAAGACTTTATTGACTTATCTGAATGACTAGTCAGGATGATTCTCACATAGTTTTGGAGCAAATATTCTAGACTATGTGATACAATTTTCTAAAGTCTTGTGAAGAAATAATCAATATGTGTTTTGTGGCCTTATTTCAGAAAACTTTTATTTTTAAGTTTTTCAATAACCATGCATAAATAATATTCTCTCAAAAATACAAACATGTACATACATGTTGTTCACAGATTATGGTAGCCCCGTTTGTGCTATATAGAGTGAATTTACACCTTTGCCATTAACATGTTTATAAATAACTGAAAAAAGCACAAATATCAGTGCATGTCAAAACATCCCAAGGGCCCCAAAAAACCCTTGGTCCCCAGAGGGTTAACAACTCTGGTCATGGCTGAAAGGAAAAATAGGAAGAGAGCCGAAACATCTCTTCCCGTAAACTAACATATCAGGAACAACAGCTACAACCATCTCCATGGTCAGCCCTGTCATTTCCATTTGCCAGTCTTCGATATAACGTCTAACATGACTGACAGATAGGGAACATCTTGGTTACTGATGTAACCCTCGTTCCCTGATGGAGGGAACAGAGATATTATGTTCCTCCTGCCACAACCCTGAACCACCGCTGAATGACAGAGACACCGTCTCGGCTCCTTAGCATAAACCTGAATGCGTGCTGCCATCTTATATACCCGTATGTACAGGGGAGTGGCTCTGCATGCAAATTTCACTTGCCAATTCCATTGTCCGTTTTTCTAAAACTCAGAGGTGATTGGGGCTCCCAGGTGAGAACCCATTCGTTAGTCTTCTACACAATTCCTCCATCAGGGAACGAGGGTTATATTATCAACCAAGACACTTTTTTTGACAAG
Organism: Rhinichthys osculus; assembly: GCA_029959095.1. NCBI lineage: Eukaryota > Metazoa > Chordata > Actinopteri > Cypriniformes > Leuciscidae > Rhinichthys > Rhinichthys osculus. The sequence goes on from JARWKJ010000005.1 coordinate 32,240,876, forward strand.
GCAAAGTTATAAAAAGCCATGTGGTGCGACTCCCCCCAAAAATAATGGTATTTTCTAATTTAATATTCATGATATACACTCACCTAAAGGATTATTAGGAACACCCGTTCAATTTCTCATTAATGCAATTATCTAATCAACCAATCACATGGCAGTTGCTTCAATGCATTTAGGGGTGTGGTCCTGGTCAAGACAATCTCCTGAACTCCAAACTGAATGTCAGAATGGGAAAGAAAGGTGATTTAAGCAATTTTGAGCGTGGCATGGCTGTTGGTGCCAGACGGGCCGGTCTGAGTATTTCACAATCTGCTCAGTTACTGGGATTTTCACGCACAACCATTTCTAGGGTTTACAAAGAATGGTGTGAAAAGGGAAAAACATCCAGTATGCGGCAGTCCTGTGGGCGAAAATGCCTTGTTGATGCTAGAGGTCAGAGGAGAATGGGCCGACTGATTCAAGCTGATAGAAGAGCAACTTTGACTGAAATAACCACTTGTTACAACCGAGGTATGCAGCAAAGCATTTGTGAAGCCACAACACGCACAACCTTGAGGCGGATGGGCTACAACAGCAGAAGACCCCACCGGGTACCACTCATCTCCCCTACAAATAGGAAAAAGAGGCTACAATTTGCAAGAGCTCACCAAAATTGGACAGTTGAAGACTGGAAAAATGTTGCCTGGTCTGATGAGTCTCGATTTCTGTTGAGACATTCAGATGGTAGAGTCCGAATTTAGCATAAACAGAATGAGAATATGGATCCATCATGCCTTGTTACCACTGTGCAGGCTGGTGGTGGTGTAATGGTGTGGGGGATGTTTTCTTGGCACACTTTAGGCCCCTTAGTGCCAATTGGGCATGGTTTAAATGCCACGGCCTACCTGAGCATTGTTTCTTACCATGTCCATCCCTTTATGGCCACCATGTACCCATCCTCTGATGGCTACTTCCAGCAGGATAATGCACCATGTCACAAAGCTCGAATCATTTCAAATTGGTTTCTTGAACATGACAATGAGTTCACTGTACTAAAATGGCCCCCACAGTCACCAGATCTCAACCCAATAGAGCATCTTTGGGATGTGGTGGAACGGGAGCTTCGTGCCCTGGATCTGCATCCCACAAATCTCCATCAACTGCAAGATGCTATCCTATCAATATGGGCCAACATTTCTAAAGAATGCTTTCAACAACTTGTTGAATCAATGCCACGTAGAATTAAGGCAGTTCTGAAGGCGAAAGGGGGTCAAACACAGTATTAGTATGGTGTTCCTAATAATCCTTTAGGTGAGTGTATATATATATATATATATATTTTAACCAGTGTAGCGACTACGAGAATGAACCAAACACAATTGAAGCTTTTAGGTGATTGTTCATACATAATCACACAAAAGAGGCTTCACATTCCAGATTCAAATCACCAAACCCAGAGCCATAAATCACCCCTAGGCTCCAGAGAGTCTGCAACCAAAAATACTTTTTATTGTTTAACTAAAGGAAGAACGTTGTCAACGTTTTATAATTTGGCAAGACAGATCTGTTCAGAAATGGTGAAACAAGAGGCCCTAACAAGAGGTCACCTGACCCCTGCGACTAACAGACTACGTATTTCTTAAGGACCAAGGTCCCATGAGAGATGAACAAAACAGACTTCAACAGGAACTATCCCTGACCTCAGACTGGAATGGCTTAAACCCCATAAACTTTACACACTAACACACTTTACATATCAAAATCCATAAAACTCATCCCAGAACAATTCTCGATGGACTTATAATCCAACATCATGCAACTACATAATTCTATGTTGTTTCTACAATATATGTGTGTGTCTAATATGCTTAAATGCCATACAATTCATAATTGTTATACATATTAGGTGTGTGAATGAAAGTGTATCGTGCTTCCTGTCGGCAGGATCGTATGTTCTTCTTGGCTTGATTGAAATCTGGGTAAAATGTTTTGTATTCTTATAATAGTAATAATGGCTAAACTGTGGCCTCTTGTTCTCTCTGCTAGTGCTGGAGAGCAAGGAGATCACATATAACTCATGATTTACGATAAGAAGAAAATAGAGGCACCTCCTAAATTAAGCCAGTGTCTAATTGGCCAGAACTCATCCTGGAGGTTGGACAAACTTTGAGTTTAAAATCTTAGACCCGAACACAGAAGCGTTCTCTCTCTCTCTCTCTCTCTCTCTCTCTCTCTCTCTCTCTCTCGGAAAAAGTCTCGGCAAAACAAGTCGGGTGGAGCAGACGATGGTTATATGGTTATAGTAACCATGTAGACCTTCATTCAAGCCATCTAACTCGTCTCACTTTCCTTTCTTTTCCGTTAAAAGTCCCGGTTCCAAGTTAAGTTTTGCTGCAAAGTTTCGTTTAAACGTTTCGACTGCAACACGCTTCCAACTTCAAAGACTTTCATCCATCCGCCAACACACCACGTGATTGGCTGCCCAAGATCTAGCAGGCACGAGGAGACCGCCAGCCATGCAACGGACCCGGGAAACCCCTTTGCACCGACAAAAGGGGATCCCCAAAGCAAACCGAAGACAAGCAAGTAGCCTTCAGACTCTTAACTGAACTGGTGCATTAATATAAAATTGAATAACCTGCCTAAGAAACGATAGAAGGGTTAAATCGATGATTGATGGTTCGTTCAGGTCATGTCTTTTAATTGCATATAGAAACTTGGGATCTCACCATCTGACTCCTAAAACTCATTCTTCCTCACTCGCTTTCTTTCTGCAACTCGTATGAATGTGTGTGGGTGTGTTAGATACTAGTTTTATGGGTAACACTTTAGAATACGGTTCCTTCGTTAATGAATAACTACACAGGAACAAATGAGTAACACAATAGTAACAATCTAGTAACTACTATTAACTAACAAGAAATTCTGATTAACAAATTAGTAAGTAACAGCGCACAGATGAAAGTGGTAGTTCACTATTAACTAATCAATAACTACTTTTTTTAATGCTTCCCAGATAACTACTGTAAGAATCATGCTAACTAACTAGTAATGACTCAAGTGTTACTACATAAAACTAATTATTTGGATCCGTATTCTAAAGTGAAGATCACGGTAACTAACTAGTAATTACTCAAGTGGGACTACATACTTCTAAAGGAATTACTAATTCTTTTATGTTTTTGAGGTTTTTGGTGAAGTTTTAGATAGTAATTCCCATAGAAGTATGTAGTAACACTTGAGTAATTACTAGTTAGTTACCATGATCTTCACTTTAGAATACGGATCCAAATAATTAGTCATTCCTTTAGAAGTGTAAGGAGTGGGCGAGGGTGAATCTGAAAGGACTAAATACATCCTGCTAAAGACCCAAAAAGCCTGGAATGTAAATTTACACACACACACACACACACACACACACACACACACACACACACACACACACACACACACACACACACACACACACACACACACATCCCCCACAAGTGAAGCCTGCTCAGGACAGAGCGTGGTTTCCAGCTACGAGACACTTTTATGACTGATTTGGAATTTGATGTTCAAGAGAAGGAAACTTCTCTTTTAAAAAAAAAGACATTTAACCAGATATATTAGATGTGTTTTTATGTGTGTCCATTTGCCCATGTCACATTGAATGTTCACAGAACTGTGGCTCTCTCTGAATTCTAACCAAGGAGGAGAAATGAATCCTGTATTCATATATATATATATATATATATATATATATACAGTATATATATATTATTATATATCCACTTGAGAATTGCATGAACAATGTATTAGGGATGGGACGAAATATCGTTTGACGAAATATCGCGATACAAAACGTGACGAAACGCATCGAGGTCGAAAAAAATGGATCGCGAAATAAAGATAGATGGCACTGCTGCATGATTTGCGTAGTATATAAATAAATTAGTGTATTATATGTGTGTGTGTATGTATATGGGGCAGACATACAGTCTATGGTGGCAGGCTGGCAGCACCATCTCGTGAGCTTAGAATTATAAGGTTCTATCTCCACTTTTGGTCGAAATTGAGTTTTTGACATAATCTTATCCATTAGTTGTTTATTAATGCCTGTGTGGTGTTATTTTTGTAAAAAAAAAATATTTTGTTAGTAGTTATTAATAAAATAAAAAGGTTCCATCTCACAAACCAGCAGGGATGTAAAAACTTTGATGCTCAATATCTCAGAACTACCCTAAACGGAGATAGAACCTTATAATTCTAAGCTCACGATCTGCTGATCAAGCAGGGTAAAACTAAATGAAAAAAAAAAATTATATCCGGGGAACGGTGCGGTACGTCATCACGTCAAGACAGCGCATGTTGCAACAACAACACTGCAGTCTACAGCGAGCTAACAAATATTAGCATCAGTACCAACTGCCTTGCCCCCAAACAGCCGACCATGGAGTCAAATGTATATACCGTAAAACTTCAAATAATAGCCCGGGCTTTTATTTTCCCAAATCGTCGAACTGCACCGGCTTGTATTTGAGACAGGCGTCTATATGAGACCGGCCTTTATAATTAAGTGTTGAGATGTTGTTCATTGAGTCTAAGTAAGCCTAGAGTCTCTAATCTCTAAAAATCTCCAAATGCTCCGCGTGAAACTGCGGTCTTCCGACCTTTTACTATCGTGTCAATTGATTTTGATTAATATGCGCGAGGGAGAGAGAGCAAGACAGCGCTCGTTTTGTTTGAAGACGTGAGAGTGCGCGCGCGCGGCCGGGGCGCTCTCTCTCTCTCTCTCTCTCTCTCTCTCTCTCTCTGCTCGTTATGCGCCCTGTCATTGTCAAGCGCAGCAGTCAATTCATTCTACATCACTCGCCGATCAAAAAAGGCTTTGGCGGGACACACATTTGCTTTGGCGGCCAAAGCAAATGAATAAGTTGTTGTTATACAGTAATATTTGTTTCTTTTTTTTCCTTTTTTGATATCGTATCGTGACGTATCGTATCGTGACCCTAGCATATCGAGGTGCATCGTATCGTGAGTTTAAGTGTATCGTCCCATCCCTACAATGTATCTAAGTTCCCTATTTCATGAATTGCCTTTCTGCGGTTTGGTCTATGTTTCTCGACAACTCTAATGGGATACCGTTTCAAACTTTGCCAACTAAGGTTTAACCAAATCCATTTGTGGCAAGTTTGGTCTCGATAAACTCCAATCTTCGTTCCCCATTTGTTAATTGACATTACATTTTGCTAAACTTTGTGACACATTAGTATTATAAGAATTGTGAAGATTCTTCTCTTAAACAACCGACGAAATTAGGGTTTCAAATGTCTCTCTGGAGACAAAGAGCAATAAACCCAAAGTCCCGCCTGTAAACTTCCAACCCTCTAATTGGCCAATCCAAAAGGAAGAGGCTGGATTTCTCCAAAAGTGATAAATGATGCTTTCCCCCTCCGCTCTCTCTCTTCCTCCCGTGTCCTCGTGTCATAATGTAAAGTCTCGCCTCCGGGCGAGCTCTTCGCCTTTCTTTTATTTGTTTCTAGTTTAGTTTGTGTTTTTCAGTTGTAGATAAGTCTCTGTGTTTAATTCCAATCGACGATTGAAAAGAAAACCCCGTGACATATCTCTTCAGCAAATCCATCTACAAGGGACCTTTAAACGAGCGCACGCTCGCTTTGAAGGAGAAACACGCGCACGTGACCACGTGACGCGCCGGACCGAGCGAAGCACGCGCTTCGCTACGCATATCTCTCTCTCTCCATCCCCTTTCCTCTCTCTCTTACTCGCTCACGCGTGTAAGTTATCCATTGTCCAAACTTTACGCATTTCTCGTTCATTGATGTCTTATTGTATTGTTCATTGATGTCTATGTGTTTGTAAATACATATATCCCATGTAACCGTAGTAAATACATAAGTAGTCATGCCTCTATTAAATTAATTATATATTCATTTGATTGATGTGCTGTCTCTTTGCTCAATTTCAAGTCCCTTAAGTGCCAAAGATCTAACTTATGCTACAAGCTTTACGAATTAAAAATACTTTAAAGAGTATGTGTTGATAGGGCGGGAAACCCAATTCTTCTGGCCAGAGAATTGCGTTTCCTGAAATCCTATAAAGTAAGATGATATTGTGGATCCCACAAATATTATCCTGACAATTGAGCTAATTTATTTTACCTGTTTGTGAAACATGGTCCGTGTAATTAACTGCAATCAACTTGTGGTTAATTTCAGGGATTCACATGCACGCATGCAGGTAGAATGACAGATCCTCCCTTATCGGGAGATTTATTAACATGTAAGACTGATCTAATCCAAACATGTATGAATAATTATTAATTACCAATTATTAATTATGATATGCAAATTCCCCACGGATTAGATCCGCCCTGAATCCTTACAGAAGTATGTAGTAACACTTGAGTCATTACTAGTTAGTTATCATGATTCTTACATGAAAAGCCAATCCTGAAGTGTAGAATCTTCTAATCCTTCACAAGATATTTGCACACACGGATGAGGTAGGAGACATTAATAAATATTTTTTTTTTTTTTTTTTTGAGGTATAGGTTAAATAATAAAATCACTGTATTTGGTATTTGGATGGCCGATAACTCAATATGTTCCAGCCGTCACCGTGACTCTGGCCAATTTTCTGGCATTCCTCTGGACTGGCATTGAATCACTACAGCACAAGTAAGGTCCCGACAACTGCATTTAAAAAGTAATTTCTTTAAAATTATTCAGTTGATAAATAGTTCTCTAGGAGAGAGCATAGGCTAATTATTTCCCAAATCATAAGTCTGCTATGCTATTACATATTGATAAACCTTGTGTATTTGTTTACAGCAGTTATTAATGTTAATGTAGTGCTAGTCATTTGTCCTGCATTAGTTATTGATTAGTTTTGCATGAACTATTAATCTTCTTCAGTAGTTCTCTGGGAAGCATAAAAAAAGTAGTTATCAATTAGTTAGTGAACTAATTGATAGTGAACTACTACTTTCATCTGTGCGCTGTTACTTACTAATTCGTTAAACAGAATTTCTTGTTAGTTAATAGTAGTTACTAGATTGTTAATATTGTGTTACTCATTTGTTCCTGTGTAGTTATTCATTAACGAAGGAACCATATTCTAAAGTGTTACCGTTTTATGTGTTAGTCACAGGCTTATAATCAATAAAGTATTGTTTGTATTTGAAAAGAGAAGCATTACTTGTGTTATGTGCTTACGAATTTATTGTCTTGAACTGCGATCTAAGCTACCTATGCTTTTACCCTTGAATGATTTCTTAATTTAGGTGTTAGCTGGGAATTAATCTTTCTTGGCCAGGAAGATATTATATTTCCTAGAATTAATAATTGTTTATGCTTTCCGTTCATTGGATGAACTGATAAAATGATCATACTATTGATTCTGCTACAGTAAATTCTGAAAATAATTAAATTTATTAATTATTGATCATAATCCGTTATGAATAATAATTAGTTATATTTATACGAGCGTATAAACGCTACACCAGTGTAACATCCCTCCTCATTGCATCGCCTGTCAATTACATCATATCCGCACAACCATCGATTTCAGTTTTACCTCTGTAGAAACCATGGAAACACCAACACGACAGAAAATAAATCATTGTTATACTGTATAGCTCAACACGGTTAGTCTTAGGTGATGATACATTGCTATATTGCTGGGCAATCTTGCCGAACGATTGTTGCTTTGGCACTTTCCCATTGAAAATGGGCAATACATTTATATCTGGATAATTTAGATCGGTCGTGGGCCCGGTGTCTCGTCTGGTTGCCCGTTGACGGCAACATTGCCCAGCAACATTGCCCAAAAAGTTGCCCTGTGTATCATCACCTTTATTGTTTGAATCTCTTGTTTTCTTGATTTACCGCCAGTAACATGTTTGTACCATGCCTCAGAGACAACACTTTTTTGTCAAGTGGCTAATATAGCATATTCAGAAAGAGCCTGTTTCTCAGAAAGAGCAACAGGAATTATAGATTTTTTTCTACCATACAATATATTAAAATTAATTGCATGAATTCTAATATCGATCTAGCTTACTGTAATGTGTAACGTGTCTCATACCAGCCACCGAGCTAATGCACAGAGTAACGATATAACATAACTTTCAACACACTCAAATGGAACAGTGTGCGACAATTGCGTCAGAGTCACGACTGAACGCTGCACAGCTGATCGAACAGCGAACACGGTGGCTAATAGTAACCGGACAATAGTACTACAATAGTAACCGGAGATGTTCCCTTTCGAGAGCGGTAACTCTACATTGCGTAGCTACGCTGCGGGAACTGTATTAAATCCCGCCGTGAGAGTAGTGAAGATAAGCCCGGGGAAAACGGGGACAAGCTACACCAGCCACGGAAGAGACAGACAGTCAGCCAATAGCCGCGCCGCTAGAAGTGCTCGCATCTGATAGGCGGAACTAGAACAATGAGACATCATCCCGGACCCTATCAAAATTTGCATATACAAACGCAATGAAAGCGAAGGCTGCACTGATCCAGGGCAGACACAACACAAGAAGCACTTAAGTATGAGAGTAAACACAGTGTCAACGGCGTTAGCGGTATCAGCTGTATTAAACACTAGTAGCCATATACACAGAGTCAACAGTATAGCGGTAACCACTGCGTACATCTAGAACAGTTCACAATACATGAGTAAGGAACTTAACTCACCAATTGCACTTGAGATGCCACAGACGGTACATCCAGCTTGTAAAATCTGGTGAAGGTGATCTGAGAAGATCAGCCAGCAGCAAAACATAAATCCTGGAAGACATAGATCTAGACCAGGCCCACGAAGAGGCAACAGGCCTCGTCAAATGAGCTTACATGTTAGGGGGGACAACCTTCCCCTGGCACGCGTTAGCCAGCGCGACAGCGTCCACAATCCAGTGAGAAAGTCTCTGTTTTGAGACAGTTGACGTCTTTCCCTTAGTACAGCAACCAAAGCACATGAAAAGTTGGCACGACTGAAATAGTTAGAGACAGACTTAGGCACGTAGCCCCGTCTCGACCGGAGAGTAACACTGCAGTCGCCAGGTCCGAAACAGATAACATCTCCGTCCATGAGAACACACGTAAGTCTCCAATGTGCTTAGCTGAAGCAAGGGCATGGAGCAGAGACGTTTTTTTTTTTTTTTTTTTTTTCAGGGAGAGCTCATTAATAGCAATCCAAGAGCTCAAAAGGCAGGGCCAGACCAATGAGCTGCTCAGCTCAAGTACACCAGAATTTGTATATCAGCTAGAATCTTAGGCTGTACTGAATAATACAGAGCAGCATAACAGCACAACAGCATAATCACATATCAGTATGTACAGAAGCACTGCGTCAGCAGCCGTAGCGGCGGCAACTGTGAATAAACGCAGTTAGATCAGAATAGTCAGTTGCACTGAAGGATACAGGGCAGCATAACAGGATAAACACATATTAGTAAGCACAGCGTCAGCGGCCGTAGTGATGACAACTGTGAATATATGCAGTTAGATCAGTATAGCCAGTTGCACTGAAGGATACAGGGCAACATAACGGCATAAACACATATCAGTAAGCACAGCGTCAGCGGCTGTAGTGAGGACAACTGTGAATATACGCAGTTAGATCAGTATAGCCAGTTGCACTGAAGGATACAGGGCAACATAACAGCATAAACACATATCAGTATGTACATAAGCAGAGCGTCAGCAGCCGAAGTGGCAACGACTGCGCAAACCCATTGTCAAGACTCAAGACTAGGAGACAATTGAGGATAATCACTCACTGAAAAAGCACTGTTCTGTGAAGATCAGCCGGTTGCAAAATATACAACCCTAAAGACGCGCCTACATGGCCCATGAAGAGGCGATAGACCTCGACGAATGAGCTCACATGTTAAGGGGGGGTCTTTCCTCCAGAACGTGCGCTAGTGAAGTGCTCGGTTGATGGGTCTCGGGTCCAGTATCAGATGAAGTCCTCCATCCCTCTTGGGCACCACGAAATAGCGGCTGTGCACTTCTATTCTTAGAACGGGGCGTTATGAGGCGTGTGTTGCGACGGCAGAGGACTATGGCCCCAGGCCTCGTCGGCACCGTCATTTCTGGGTGGGGGAGGGCCCACCAGCGGCTCGCTGGCGGCAGTGGGCCTGGACCCCATAATAGCAAAAACCCTTTTGAATGCATACCGGCAGGTTGGCGCAGTGCATACACGTGGTGTCCAAGAAGGCCGCCTTTGCGTGGGCCAGGCCCAGGCCGAGGCAGGCAGCGCAGTACTCGTAGGTGTGGGGCGGGTCGATGGGGCCCGCACAAATCCTGCAAAGGTTAGCCATCGGATGCGAGGAAGAAAAGGTAACTAGTCCTCAGGTGCAACTTCAACGATGACAGTGTGAAGAAAGAGATTCTGACGCAATTGTCGCACCCATGGATTTTATATTGCCCGCGAGCCTGTCACTATTTGCATACCTCATGACAATTGGCCAGCTGTTCCAAGCTGGCGTTAGTCCATAAGATTTCAACAAAATGGGGAAGGGAGGAGTTCCCGCAGCATAGCTACAATGTAGAGTTACCACTCTGAAAGGGAACAGTGCTGCGTTACTCCTCAGTTCAGCACTTGTGATATGAATTTAAGTGATCAAACATAACTGTAACAAAGTTCAAGTTCAGGGAAGAAGGAGGAGGTCATACAGATCTTTAATCATAAAATAAACAAACAACAAAACAAAAGTAGCGACTGCAGCATATGAGCATAATAAAAAAGTAACATAAAATGGCTCAGGCCTGGTCCTCTCTCGCCCTTCACTTTCATCTTTCCTTTACATCTTTCCGAAGGTCTTCCATGGGACACGAGACCAGTGTGTCGCATAGGTGTCTCTCATTAGCAATCACTCGTTCCGCACCCATGGCTCTCGGCCCCGCTCTGCTTCATACCACAGTAACGTTAATAAAACTTTTACTGCCTTTAATCTGGTTATACTTAAAAAATGTTTTGGATAAAAAAAAAATTCAAATCCCTATGAAAATAAATACATAGAGCTTATTTCTAAGAATTAGGCACATTTAAACCAGATAAAAAAAAAAAAAAAGATTTTCCTTCATGGACACTTTAATTTGTCACCGATCCATTTATAAGCATTTATGGATCATGAACAGTTAACTGTAAGAGCTTTTTATTGACAAGGTTTGTATACCAGGTGGCAGTGGAAAAGATCTGCTGTTTTGAAATACACAATCATGTGAAATTTCAATACATGTGTGCAGGGACGTGCACAGGAATTTTGTGGGGCAGTTGCTCTGACCTGAAAAAAGGGCACCCCCCCAAAAAAACTCACGGGCTATATGAAGGAATATATTCAGTTGAATTTTGCCCATACAAATTGCCTTATCTGATCGTGTTTATGTCCAAACGCAATGCCTCATATTATGGTCTTATTATTATTTATAAAGATTGCAAACGTCAAAGATGACAGGTTTATGATATACAACTTTGTAAACAGTATACAAAATGTATTAACAATATGTTAAATGTCACCAAAATACACATGAGAAAAAGAGTTCCTCATATTATTGTTTATTGTTTTTTAATTATTATTATTTTAATTATTATTTAAATAAAAAATCTGGATTGAATTGACAGATGGGGAAAAACTCGCTTCTAATAAAAATAATTAAAAAAAAACGCTTAGATTTCGGAAAAAATACAATCCTTTTTTAGCCTTTTGGCTTCCCGTACATTCAATTGTGCTTTTTGCTAATCTGGGCAACTACGCATGATTTGTAGTATGATTGCGTAAAGGGAACAGGAATTCCGGTAAGGAACAGAATCGACTGCTACACCCAGTGCCGATCCTGACCTCCCCCTGGGGCCCTAAGCCTAATCCTGCTAAGGGGCCTCTACCTGACCCGTGATGTCGTGAGCTATGTAAACCATTTGCCATTGCCACAGTCACACCTGACACTTCAGTGCTCCCATACAATCCTCCCTCCTTTAAACAAAACAGTCAAAGAATAAGTACAACAATATAGAACAGAATGAGGTTCAAACACACAAAATTTATCTAATAGAGTATTAAGATAAGCGAATATTATTAAGTAAGTGAATATTAACGTAAACATAAATAAGAAGAAAATAATAAAATATATTCCCTACAGCATTTAAGCAGGCTCGGGTAACCCCTCTGCTTAAAAAATCAACATTAAACACATCACTTCTAGAGAACTACAGACCTGTCTCTCTCCTACCATTCATTGCAAAAACACTTGAACGAGTTGCTTTTAACCAAGTATCATCCTTCCTGTCTCTGAACAACCAGCTGGATGTCAACCAATCTGGCTTCAAGAAAGGACATTCAACTGAGACTGCATTGCTGTCAGTCACGGAAGCCCTGCGGATCGCAAAAGCTGCTTCCAAATCATCAGTTCTCATTCTACTGGACCTGTCTGCTGCCTTCGACACTGTGAATCATCAGATCCTCTTGTCCGCCCTCTCATCACTGGGCATCACTGGAACCTCCCTCAACTGGTTTGAGTCCTATCTCACAGGTAGGTCTTTCAAGGTCACATGGAGAGGTGAGGTATCCAAAGCACATCAACTGACCACAGGCGTTCCTCAGGGTTCAGTTCTCGGACCGCTCCTCTTCTCCATTTACACCACATCACTGGGACCTATCATACAGGCACATGGTTTCTCTTACCATTGCTATGCTGATGACACCCAGCTCTACCTCTCATTTCAACCAGATGATCCCACAGTAGCTGTACGGATCTCAAGCTGTCTGGCGGACATCTCGGCATGGATGAAGGAACATCACCTGCAGCTCAACCTGGCAAAGACTGAGCTTCTCGTCCTCCCTGCCAATCCGTCTCTACAGCACGACCTCACTATCCAGGTAGATTCATCCTCAATCACCCCATCAAGGTCGGTCAGAAATCTTGGAGTAATCTTTGATGATCAGCTGACCTTCACAGACCACATTACAAAGACAGCTCGATCATGCAGGTTTGCTATGCACAACATCAGGAAGATCAGGCCTTTCCTAACTGAGCATGCAACACAACTTCTCGTCCAGGCCCTGGTCATTTCTAGGCTTGATTACTGCAATGCTCTTCTGGCTGGACTTCCATCATGTGCAACTAAACCTCTACAAATGATCCAGAATGCTGCAACTCGTCTGGTCTTCAACAAGCCCAAAAGGGCCCACGTCACTCCTCTGCTCATCTCTCTGCACTGGCTACCACTCGCTGCTCGCATCAAGTTCAAGGTTTTGACGCTTGCTTACAGATTGACCACAGGTTCAGCTCCCTCCTACTTCCACTCACTACTACAAGTCTACATCCCTACCAGAAGCCTACGATCGGTCAATGAGCGACGGCTCGTGGTACCATCACAGCGGGGCACAAAATCACTCTCCAGAACATTCTCATTCACGGTTCCATGCTGGTGGAATGATCTCCCCACCCTCATCCGGAATGCAGAATCCCTGACAACATTCAAAAGACAACTGAAAACTCATCTCTTCCGGGAGCACTTAACTTAATAAAAAAAAAAAAAAAAAAAAAAAAAAAAAATCCTTTCCTCTAAATCCTCGCTTGCCTGGCTTATGCTACTCCGAGCTATGTCTGAACTTTGTATTTTGAGCACTTCTTGCGTTGCTTTTGCCTCTTCACGATGACTCGCTTGGTTTAGTCCTCAGTTGTAAGTCGCTTTGGATAAAAGCGTCTGCTAAATGACTAAATGTAAATGTAAATGTAAATATAACCCTGAGCTTTGGCTTTTGGGATTAACTTTGGTTCTTTCTACAGCCTGGGCATTTTCGGCATCAGTATGATTTTTAAATTTTTTATTATGCATGTTGAAGCAATTCTTGATTTATGGTTATTATTTACTGAGGGATGTGCATCCATATTGACCAATATGTCCAGCTAATCAACATTTAAATTCAATATAGCCTATAAATCAATAGTCAATCAATGTCACATTGTCAATATTGCTTTCTATCTTGCATAATTAGTGCAGTTGTTTAGAGTTTTTAACTACACTGAGACTAGATAATCAGTGTCTTGTTTTAAAAGTATAATGTGTACTTTGATTGGGAGTGCCATCATTCACGTGCATGTATTGTACAGTATGTCTGGTCTCCACATATTTCTGCTTGAAAAATGCAAGTTTCATTTCGGCAACGCGCATATGAACGCACGATAACACACGCGACGCGGTTGTTTTCTGAGCTGCAGTAAACAAACACCTGAACTTTGTCGTTTATCAAAATCAAACGTAATAAATAATTGTATTTTACTCTCACTTTTGTCAGCCACAAAGTGATGCAAGAGATGCACTGCCTGCCCAGCTAGGTTAGCAAGACCGAAAAACATGAAACTTTGCTGACATCAAACTTAGAGTGGAGAGAACACAAGTTTACCTGATTGTTGTTCCCGCAATTCACTCTCATGGTTTTTTTCTTCTTCCTCTTTTCGTGACCAGAAGGATAGTTTCGCTTTATTTTGTCGTGGATGTTGTAGCAACACATTTGACGGCGCGCTATGACTATGACACGAGATGGAGGCGTGGCCTTAAGTAAGTTGCGTGGCCCTACGCCGGTCGCGTGCAGCGTTTGCCCTTCATACTGACTTTCACTTTCGGTGCCCGAATGTAAGTGAATGAGGCTTTGCGATTTTTTTTTTAATCTAGGCCTGCGTGAAATTCTGCATCCATTGTACGATTTAATTTTTTTCTCGGAAGGGCAACTTGAGTGAGAAGGGCAACTTTAATGAGAAGGGCATATGGGCAGTTGCCCGGGCAACCTGAGCAACCCCCCTGTGCACGTCCCTGCATGTGTGTGAGGTAGAATTACCTTAATTGCCTGCATCTGAATGAGACCATTTAAGATTTCTAAGTATAAAAGTCCCAGTCCAAATTATTGAAAGTGGGAATGCATTTTTTTAAGAGGAATACAAAAGCCATTGGTTTTTAACCTTCTGTAACACGGATTGCTTAGTACATCAAGGGAGTATTTTTAAAATGAGCTGAGACCTCAGAGGAGAAACAGAGAAGGGGCTATACGGTAACATAAAAGTGCTTCACTATCTCTCCCTACTTACTTTGTTCCTTTTCTCCACCTCTCTCTCTCTCTCTCTCTCTCTCTCTCTCTCTCTCTCTCTCTCTCTCTCTCTCTCTCTCTCTCTCTCTCTCTCTCTCTTTCTCAGTCTTGCTGTAAGTCTCACTGAGAATGATGGCTCAATTTCTAATCTCTGAGTTAGAGAGGGAATACAACTCAAAATACGTCCATTTCATAAAAACTGCAGACACACCTTCTCACTTGCCTCAGGAGTCTATCTTAGCCTTAGTATTTTACTGTAAAAGTGCATAGTACATAACATAAGGGAACTTACTGTCAACCAATTAACAGGTTCCCTTTCGAGGGAACTTAACACTGCGTCGAGAATCGACTCTTTGGGGACGCTCCCTTAGCGTGCGCCTCTGAAGTATGAATGAAACTATTCCAATCCTGATTGGTGTTGCGTCATGACGTAACATGTGACGGCATAACCGGATGCATAAAAGCTACACCAGAACAAACACAAACTAGCTTTCGCTCTTCAGCAAGCGCTCTGTGTTGAAAACTGTCTGTCTTATTTGGTGTTGTTTGTCAGAAAATATTGTTATTATGGCCAGCGAACAATTCAAAGCTTGTGTGCCTTCCTGCCCTCGTTTCATCACGGGTGGGGACACACATGCTTTATGTGTGAGTTGTTTGGGAGCGCAGCATGCACGGGCAGCTCTCGAGGGAGCTGCTTGTGTAGACTGTGAAGCACTTCCCATTAGAGTGCTGCGCTCCCGGCTGGGGTGCTTTGATGAGCACGGTCAGGCTCGCGTTCCCCATGGTTCTGGTCCCGCGTCCGTTGAGGCGGCGCGGCGATTGAGATCGTGGGGTTCGCAGCGGGATCTTGTGGATGAGATTGAGACTGCTGAGGCACCTTCTCACTCTTCATCCGAGGATCTCGTAGCCTCTGAGAGTGGTGCAGGAGCTCGCATCGCGGCTTCTCCTGCCCATGATCAGGTCCCGATGCTTGAGCTCTCTGCTTCCGAGGAAGTAGATGTGCTCAGCATTGATGCGGATGACCGTGATCTAGGCGCGCCAGTTCACGGCCAAGGTTATGAGGAGCTGGTGGAGGTTGTGACTCGTGCTGTGGCCAGACTTAACATCAGCTGGCCACATGATGAGCAGGGAACGCAAGTGAGAAGCAAGCTTGATGAGCGTTTCCTGCAGCACAGATCGCAACCTCAGCGCCGGGGTTTGCCGTTTTTCCCCGATCTCCACAAAGAGATTTCGAGATCGTGGGATAAACCGCACTCATCCCGTGTCTCCAATCCCAGTATGGTGGATTATAGTAATGTTATGGGGGCACGGGATATGGGTTATGGGAAGATGCCTAAAGTGGAAGAGGCTTTAGCGGGTTATCTTTCTCCTGAGTCGGCATCTTCCCTAAAAACCCCGGCGTTGCCTAGTAAGCCCTGCAGAGATACATCTGCATTAATAGGCAGGGCTTGCATGGCGGCAGGTCGGGCTGGTTCATGTCTGCACTCTATGGCACTCTTGCAGGCATACCAGGCCGACCTCCTGAAAGATTTGGATGAGGGGGAGGGGCCAACTCCTGAGGATATTGCGGAGTTAAGGAGAGCCACAGATCTGTCTCTTCGGGCCACAAAAGAGACGGCCCGCGCTATTGGCCGCTCTATGGCAGCTATGGTGGCCACGGAGAGACATCTGTGGCTAAATTTATCTGGCATGAAGGAAAAGGATAGATCCTTTCTGCTGGATGCGCCGCTTTCGCCTTCTGGCCTGTTCGGTGACGCCGTTACATCGGTCGTCGACAGGTTTCAGGAGGCGAAGAAACAATCTGCGGCGTTCCAGCAGTACCTCCCCCGTAAGGCAAAATCCAAATCGAGTAGGGTGGGGCCAAAAGATCAGCCCCAGCCATCAGCCGGCTCCTCACACCGAGCAGAGCAGAGAGAGAGCGTTTCCTCTAGAGCCCCTCCTCCTGGAGCTTGGCAACAGAGGAAACACTCTCAAAAGTCGAAGTCCTCCAACCAGAAGGGCGACCTGAGGGACGTCATTCAGGCTAGGAGGGCTTCGGGGAAGAGGTCCTAACCGAAGTGGTAGGACCTCTGAGGGCTGTCCCCTCCGCTGTAGGGTAACCGAGGTTGTTCTCTCAGCGGAGCCCTCTAGGAAACGATGTATGTTGCCCGCCGTCAACGACGCTTCGGGCCGCATCTCTTTCCAGCGAAAATATTCTAATAAAGAAAAAGCATCAATTATGGTCGCAAAAGCCGTATCGACTACACCCTGTCGGTATTCCGCTTCAGGGAGTCGAGAAAGATGCTCGAAAAACACCAGAGGCCAGTCTCGAGAGGCTGGTACCCCTAGTAGATTTTGTAGAGGCATGGTATCATCTTCCCAACATATCTGCATGGGTCCTGCATATAATAAAATCAGGGTACAGACTGCAGTTCGCGCGCTGCCCCCCCAGGTTTTCAGGGGTAGTGCAGACTACAGTGGTTCCAGAGCAGGCTCAGGTGATGGAACAGGAGGTACAGACTCTGCTGCTAAAGGAAGCCATAGAACGTGTTCTTCCTTTGGACAGGGAGTCCGGGTTTTACAGCCGGTACTTTATAGTTCCAAAGAAGGATGGGGGGTTAAGGCCAATTTTAGATCTCAGGGTTTTGAACCGGTCTCTGAGGAGGTTCAGGTTCAAAATGCTAACCATTCCTGCAATCGTGAGTCAGATCAGATCCGAGGACTGGTTTGTCACGATAGATCTAAAAGACGCTTATTTTCACATCTCCATCCTTCCATGTCACAGGAGATACCTGAGGTTCGCTTTCGGGGGCGAAGCTTACCAATATCGGGTTCTTCCGTTCGGCCTAGCACTCTCTCCCCGCACATTCACCAAATGTATGGATGTAGCCCTTGCTCCACTGAGACTTCAAGGCATTCGTATATTGAATTATCTCGACGACTGGCTCATTCTGGCTCAGTCTCGGAAGATGGCAGTTCGGCATCGAGATGTCGTTCTTGGCCACATTCAGAAATTGGGGTTGAGACTCAATACAAAGAAGAGTGTGCTAGAACCATCCCAGTGCACGATGTTTTTGGGAGTCGTGTGGAACTCGATTACGATGCAGGCACGAATGTCTCCCGCACGTATCGAGTCAATTCTGGGGATGGTATCCAGGTTAAAGCTAGGCCAAGCCATCACTGTAAAGCAATTTCAAAGAATGCTGGGCCTCATGGCAGCGGCATCCAACATCATTCCTTTGGGCCTTCTACACATGAGGCCCCTTCAGTGGTGGTTAAAAACCAAGGGGTTTTCTCCTAAGGGAAATCCGTTCCGTATGATCAGAGTAACGCGCAGATGCCTTCGATCTCTACAAATATGGAAGAAACCTTGGTTCCTGTCCCAAGGGCCAGTGTTGGGAGTGTCTTGTCGCCGGAAAACCGTTTCGACAGACGCCTCCCTCACTGGCTGGGGCCCGGTCATGGACGGCCGCTTTGCCAGGGGTCTGTGGCAGGACCATCATCATTCTTGGCATATAAATTGCCTGGAGATGATGGCTGTGTTCAGGGCTCTGAGGAGCTTCCTCCCAGACATCAAAGGTCACCATGTATTAGTACGATCAGACAATACGTCAGTGGTAGCCTATCTGAACCTTACAAGGGGGACTCAGATCGCGCCCTCTGTGCAGACTGGCGCATCAGATTATTCTTTGGTCCCAGGGGAAAATACTGTCTATCAGAGCAATGTATATTCTGGGGGTTCAGAATCAGGGAGCAGACATCCTGTCGAGACAGGGGCTGAGGCCCGGGGAATGGAGACTTCACCCAGAGGTGGTGAAGTTAATATGGGAGAGGTTTGGACCGATGGAAGTGGACCTGTTTGCGTCTCGAGAGACGTCCCACTGTCCACTTTGGTTCTCCCTCTCACATCCAGCCCCACTGGGGTTGGATGCCATGGTACAGGCCTGGCCGAGGCTTCGCCTGTACGCTTTTCCCCTGATCGCTCTGCTTCCGGGAGTCCTGGAGAGGGTCCGTCAGGAGGTCATCAGTTTACTTCTAGTTGCCCCAAGGTGGCCGACCCGAGTATGGTTTTCAGACATAATATCACTCCTAAATAGCTCCGCCATGGCAGATTCCTCTGAGGAGGGATCTGTTGTCTCAAGCGGAGGGCACAGTCTTCCACCCTCACCCAGAGCTGTGGAAGCTGTGGGTCTGGCCTCTGAGGGGGTTCAGTACCTAGATGCTGGTCTATCAGCCGGAGTGGTTGAAACCATACTTAGTTCTAGGGCTCCATCTACTAGGAGATTATATGGCCTCAAGTGGAATGTTTTTTCCGCTTGGTGTAGAGAACAGGAGTTGGATCCAGTTAACTGCCCAGTGGCTTCAGTTCTGGAGTTTCTTCAAAATCGTTTCTCTGCGGGTCTCTCCCCTTCCACACTTAAGGTGTACGTGGCTGCCATTGCGGCTTTCCATGCACCATTGAGTGAGGTACTCGGAGGATGAGACCAACAACCAGGTCCAGGGTTCCTACCTGGGACCTGGCAATAGTTCTTGAAGGGTTATCCCTGGCCCCCTTCGAACCTTTGCAGTCGGCTTCGCCTAAGGACTTAACGCTAAAAGTGGTATTTCTCTTGGCTATTACCTCACTTAAGAGGGTGGGAGATCTCCAAGCCCTGGCAGTGACACCAGCTTGCTTGGAGTTTGCCCCTGGCAGAGTAAAAGCTTTTTTGCACCCGAGTCCGGGCTATGTGCCTAAAGTTCCATCTAATACGGCTCGGTCTACAGTCCTTCAGGCATTCCATCCTCCACCTCATGTGTCGGCAGAAGAAGAGAAGCTTCATTTGCTCTGCCCCGTCAGAGCTTTGAGCGTGTACCTTGAGAGGTCCTCTTCTTGGAGAAGGTCGGACCAATTATTAGTATGTTTTGGGTCACCTAAGAAGGGGCTCCCGGCATCCAAGCAGACTATTAGTAATTGGATTGTTCAAGCTATTACTGAGGCTTACAAGGTGCGCAACTTGCCTTCACCTTTAGCCGTGAGGGCTCATTCAACTAGAGGCATGGCTTCCTCTAGGGCCCTTCTTTCGGGAGTACCCCTACAGGAGATCTGTGAGGCAGCCGGTTGGGCTACTCCACATACTTTTATTAGGTTCTACAGTCTCCACCTTCCTAGTACGCCTGGTGCACACGTGCTTAGTCCTCGCTGAGTGCCTAGACAGTTTCACTCCGGGACAGGCCTATTCGGTGCGTGGCCTAGTGGGCACTCGTTCCCCAAAGAGTCGATTCTCGACGCAGTGTTAAGTTCCCTCGAAAGGGAACGTCTCGGGTTATGACTATAACCCTTGTTCCCTGAGAAGGGAACGAGACACTGCGTCGTTCTGCCACGCCCCTTAAGGCCTGAGAGCGGCTTGCTTCATCGCTAGGCTAGTTTGTGTTTGTTCCGGCGTAGCTTTTATGCATCCGGTTATGCCGTCACATGTTACGTCATGACGCAACACCAATCAGGATTGGAATAGTTTCATTCATACTTCAGAGGCGCACGCTAAGGGAGCGTCCCCAAAGAGTCGATTCTCGACGCAGTGTCTCGTTCCCTTCTCAGGGAACAAGAGTTATAGTCATAACCCGAGACGTTTTTACTGTAGCAGATTTTTATGGGTAGAATTTTTTTTAGTGCAGTGCTCATACTGCATTTCACATCTAATCTGAAGGAAATTTTGAATTGTGAACGTGTTATATTCACATGCAGCTACTAGCTACTATCAATTATTCTGTTCATTTATAATAAATTGTAACTGTAAGTTCATGAACAAGAAGAGGTTTCTAATGTAATTTAATAAAAAAAAATTGTCAGTCAAAAATAGTGATGTGCAAGTGCATTTTATGTTATTTTTAAAGTTTTTAACTATTGGCGTGGAAGCATGATGTTTATTTACTGCTGCAGGTTCACAGCGAAATTGTTTGTTTTGTTCCTTTTCATTCATGTCTTTTTGTTTTTGTTACGAGCCTGGCTGCTCCACCGTGACATTGCTACTTCTCTTGTGAACTCTCATGAATGATTTTTACTGAATCTTGTCTTTCATTCTACTCCCCACAATTGCCATTGTATGACTTCAGAAGACTTGCATTATACAACAAAAAATTATACTTTGATGGATAATTTGTACACCATATAACTTTTTTGTTAAAAAAATAAAAAATATATATATATAATGAGAGAGTACCAGTGCTCAAAGTTGTCCGGTACGCACCGGTACTCAGTACTGGCACTTCACTATTTTAATCTTTAGCCTTCACTTTTTCTTACATACCGCCACTTCTTTCTGACATGTTGCCGGTACTTTGTCACTCAGAGTCAAAGTGTCAGTGTCAGGGTGATTAGTAATGACATCACACTATTCAGGTGCACTATATGAGTTACCCCTCAGTCTACCCTTGTCATGTGTATGTTCAGTCTGTTTATGTTTTAGGGTGCATCTCAATCAGCTCCCTCATGAATCAGTATATCGTGCAAATCAATATATCACAAATCGGGCACTGGTAAGGGCAGTAAGTACCCTGGATCACTACACATTGGTACACGGATGACTCTATTTCCGGCAACATGACAACGTCCTCATTGTACAACATCACTATTGGTATTTATAAACAACAGCAAAACTGATCTTTCTGCCATTATATTTTAATGTTATTTAAAGTACGTTATGATAAATACTTTGCTTGTATACGTGCAACATTTCAGCCGTAAATAAATTATAAATGTTAGCTAGATTATGTTCATTACCTGTCTAGATGTATGTTTATGCTGACATAAATAAATAATGGTTTGTATTTTTAAAAACATCTATTGCGTGTCGTTATGTGTAGTGCTCACGTGATTTATGTTTCGTGCTTCAGAACTTCCGTTCAGGTACCATAGTGAGCATCAATGCTATCTGGTTTTCACAGTGCATTTTAGGACTTATTAGGCACCGAATGTTTCAGTGCACTTGTAGGATTTTGATTGAGAGAGCCCTTAAAATGTCAGAATCCCTGAACAGTGCCCTGATTACTGAACTAGGGAACTGATTGAGACGCACCCTTGGTTTTGGTTTTCGCTGTCTGCCTGCCAGTCTGTGTTCATAGTTATTCTTGTTAATTTAGCACACACCTGTTCCCTGTTCTGTTAATTAGCCTCCCTTGTTTATTTAAGCCTTGAGTTCTCGCAGTTCTTTGTTTGCATTTTTGTTGATGTGGAGTTTGTATCTCCAGGGATCCATATTAAACTTATTCTAGTATTTTCCTGTTCGTTCGTGCATACTGCTAGTGATGGGAAACCGAGGCTTTCTGAAGCATTTGAGGCTTTCATCAAATTGTGCTGAAAAAAGGTTCATTACTCGAAGCTTTTAACACAATGTGCATTAGGGATATCTGGTGGTTCTTCACCATATCTAACAAATCAATCAATCAATCAATCCCTTTATTGTTTTATCCAGGTCTGGCTAAATACATTTAAAATAAAATGCTTATACATACAATGACTTGAATACACATCTGCTTTGAACATGTTTTTAATTTCTGAATTAAAAATCAGTTTTTAATGTAAATGTCAGGGATACAACCTTGATTTCACAGTGAGGGGAAAAAGCCTCATTAAAATAATTATTCAATATAAAACTAAAAGTAGTTTGGCATAATCTATTATTGGCATAATTGGCTCTTCGGGATCGCTTAAAAAATCCATGTATAAGACTTTCCATAGATTTCGTCCTAAACGTGTGTGTGTGCACAAACGTTTTCAGATGTATAAAACCATGCCGGAAACCTGCACAAAATTCCCTTTATAAAACCCAGTCAGCGGAACATTGTGCTTACATCTACACCCCGTCTCCTCCCGGAAATAACTATACATGGAGCTTACAACGCCTAGTTTTACTATGCATAACATCATCTGCATATCATTTCCATGCATATTTTCCATCCACTTGATACCATGTTTAACAATGGTACAAGACATGAGGAAAATATGAGATACATTTCTAAAATCATTCAGTATCCTTGTCTTGTTTTAGAATAAATAAATCAAAATTTTTATAAAAATACATTTCTGAGAAGGTTTTCAGAGAAGAGTTATTCTCAATCTTTCCCACCTGCCAAATAGTATTTTTAATTGCTTTAAACAAATCAAATTTATGCAGGTTTGCATAGAACGTAAACACATATTTTAGGATGTTTATATACCGGTAGGCCTATTTTAATGGAATGCTTATTTTATTTAATGCTTTTTTTCGCAGTATAAAATAATTTTCTGACAAAATATTTTAAAAATAAAAGGTACATATCTTACTGTTTATATCCTTCAAATACAATGGTATATTTCATAATATTGGGAAGACCACAAAAGTAGTTATCATTAGGATCCTGTATGTCTGTGCATGATAAAACACCAAAAGTACACCAAAAGTGTCATCAGACCTAGTCAAACGGATCAATGGACCATTTGATCACAGAGCAGGTCCCTCATTGTATGTCATTATAATGCTAAGCCATCTGCAGACGAAGTCAAGTGCGCGTCATTGATCATTTTTCGCGCAAAAATATTTTTTCATTACATGAGTTATTTAGAACACAATTTAAAAAGGAATTATCAAGTGCCAAGCAATCCTCGCTGTAGTAAAAACATAAAAACACATTATTCCACAGGAAAAGTGTTCAAAAGCAATGCATCCACTACAAATATTTCTATTTAAATTCATAAAAAAACTTTTTTTTTACTTCTGGATAATGATTTCATGAAATTTCATGAAACTCTATTAATGAGAGTGGCATATTTAATCTAAATATGTAGGCTATATCAGATGTAAAACAGAGTTTAAATCATTAATTTTACTACACTCACTCCAGTAAAAGAGGTCTAGAGTGTCCTTACGATGTGCACATATTTACACAGTTTATTTTTATAAATAACGACATGTGCACGGAAAATTGCATACGCACATTTCAATGGCTTTTTTTTTTTGTGCGTAGGCAACATTTATAAATGAGGCTCCAGGTAAACTGAAACAGGTTGGAAATAACATTTGCAGGAAAGTGGGTCCCCAGAAGCAGGGCTGAAGACCTAGTTGTGTTCTCCAGCAGAGACTAAGGCCCTGTCCA
Organism: Rhinichthys osculus; assembly: GCA_029959095.1. NCBI lineage: Eukaryota > Metazoa > Chordata > Actinopteri > Cypriniformes > Leuciscidae > Rhinichthys > Rhinichthys osculus. Next base: position 32,265,036 of record JARWKJ010000005.1, read on the forward strand.
CACGGACAAGGATATTTTTTATAACCGTGACTTTTTTTACGCGGTTCGGCTGTTGGTCCACACGAAAACGCACTGAAACCGAACATTTTTGAAAACCCCTGCCAGGGTGAGGATTTTCAGAAACGCCGGTTACAGTGTTGTCGTGTAGACTGTGAAACCGGGGTTTTTGCCTTGCGACGTCAGAGTGTGCGCCGTTATCCGCTGTGTTTGACGTCAGATTTGCGCTTCTGATTGGCCAACATGGCTTTACGGTTAAGGTTTATATCGCCGCCTGCTGGCGTGGCATGCTCTTGACCGCGCTTGATGGCGTGTTTTTGCGTTTTCATGTAGACGGAGACCGAGCATGTGTGGACGGGATTTTTTTTTAAAACGCTGTAGGAAAAACGAATCGGTTACCTAACGTAACCTCGGTTCTCTCTAGATGAGGGAACGAGTATTGCGTAAGCTAGCTTACGCTGCGGGAAAGATTAATCTTTTCTGAGAAATTGAAGCCAAAAATTATCCTATAATATGTTATCCTATAATGACGTAAGCGTGCTCCGGCACGAATGCTGAAACCCTATGTGAGTGCAGGCCAGAGGGGAGTGGAGAGGGGGAGGGGGAGTGGGGAGTGGGGAGGGGGGACAATCGTACTCGGGCCCGGTTCATGGCAACCGTGCCTAGTGTGAGTACATCCTAAATACAAAAATCCTCTGACCAGAACATTCTGAGGCACCCTTGCATAGAACCTCTCCCATGGGAGTCACTGACAAGAAAAGATCTCTGTAAAAGTTCCTATCTTTCTCATAGTATGGGTTTTGAGCTCTAAAAGAAGCAATCATCTGACATCTAACCTTTCAATTCACTATCCGTTCACCTGCATGACCTTGACCACCCTCCAAGTCATGTATTCAATTATCGCTAGGGCAGAAGAAGCTCTGGTTTTCCTCTTGGCTGTTTAGGATTAAGTGGTTCCTCTGTATGTCTTGAAGTGTCAAACATGTTCTTTTTTTGTTCAGTTTTGTGATAGATCTGTTTTCCACTCAGGTGAATGGCAGGGAAGTTTGCTAATTAGCAAAAAGACGATGGCAATTCATCAAAGGGGTTGGAACTGAACAGTTGGGAAACATGACAAGCTGCTGTCAAAGAAAACAGTGGGTGGCCAGATTGAATAAAATGAGAACACTATTTTGTGCCGGTTATTTTTTTGCACTCTGCTGAAATAAAATGTTCTCGCATAATCTGAGGAAATGAACTTTGCAAGGACAGAGCCAAGAAAACATTGAGCATGGAGTTGTGAGATAGCTAAGATGGCTAGATAGAGAGAGAGGGATTAATGCAGTTCTTATATAACTCACCCATGGGTTTATAATATACTGGAAGCCTTAAAGTCTCCCCAGTATTGGTGCAGGCTGCAGCAAAACCTTTTTTTAAAAAGCCTCTGTAAATTTTGACAGCACTTCCCTGTTGAACTATGGTGAAGTCTTTATACAACCTGAGAAGACTCAGATAACCTCTACTGTCGTTTTAAGAGCATACGATTGCACTTTACTATGCAAAGGTCACTTTATTTATTCATTTCTTCACTTCTATTTAAGACGAAAAAGAACGAGGAAGTGCCATAAACTAAATAGAGAACTTTTGGCTATAGGCTCTTAGAAGCAAACGAAAATAAACAAAATACTTATTAAATCAATATTGTTTTTTTTTTAAAGCAATGCTATTCTTATCAACAAATTTAGTGTCTTAATGGGGCTGTGCATCTAATTGTTTTAAAATTAAAAATGAATTGGACCAATGACTCAGATTTTTCTTTTTATTGAGTACTACATTTATATAGATATATTCATACATCCAAATGAATCCAATATTGAATCACAAGCTTATGAATAATTATTCCCCTGCGGGAGTAATTCTCACTCCAAGCTGAACTCAAAAGTTGGCTGCCCTGTTTGAAGTAAGTTTAAGTATTAGGTTTCCTTAACAACTTTTACTAAAGTCACTGCATAAGTTAAAGTTAGATAATTTGCTCCAACAGACGTTTAATCAGATAAAAGAAGTGCGATTTCAAGTAGCCTAACAACATTCATGTGCAGTAACAGTGTCTTAAGTTACAATATAAGATTGTATAAATAATGTGGGGTAGTGTGAAGTAACCAGCAATCATAAGATTCATTTGTGCTTTTTTTATTCATTCATGGGGGCAGTTGTGGCCTAATGGTTAGAGAGTCGGACTTGCTACCCGAAGGTCGCGGGTTTGATTCTCTTTACCGGCAGGAAACGACTGAGGCCCTTGAGAAAGGCACCTAACCCCCAATTGCATTTTCATCAGATAAAATTAGATTCCATTTCAGTCATCGGAGTAAAACTGACTGAAAAAGAAGACTAATACTACAACTTAATCAAAATAAAAGTAAAAAAAAAAAAAACAGTTTGAAAGGCCAAGATAATCAACATTTTTAATGACCTACATAGTTATGAGAGATTAACTCAGTCTTTTCAATGTAACCTTAAGGTTGTCATCAAGTATTCAAAGCGTATGAATGCAGGGAGATGTGAGTCATCCGGTTTTCTCTCCTCTCTCGCTCTCTGTCGTTCTCTATCTCTTCTCCAGCTGTACTCTGAGGGCTCAGTGCTCAGCCAGTCAATTGTGTTTTGATGTTCCTGTGAAGCTTACAGCTGCACTTAGCACTCAGGAGCCATAACATACATTAGCCTTCCCCATATCCCTCCCCTGCTTCTCCTCCTCTCTCTCTCTCTCTCTCTCTCTCTCTCTCTCTCCCTTTCTCCTCTCCTCCACCCTCCTGTAATCTCGACTGCTTTCCACTCAATCGCCCATTGCCTAGTGTGCGAGTCACGGATGTGCACCCGTGGCCGTCAGCTCCCGAGGTCAGCCGCCAGTGAGCGTGTCACGCGTAATTACCGTTATTTATGGACCTCTCGAGCCCCGCCACACTCTTCTGTCACCGCGTTTGTTTTCAGAGTCACCGCTACGGTGTCAGAAGCCTACCTGCATATGACGAGCCACAAAGAGAGCGAGTGTGTGTCCATCATGTCCCTCTTGCACAGTGTTTTGCCTCTCTTAGTATGAATTATGAGCATGTATAGTCAGGTTCTCAAGAGTCCTTGCCGTTTGCGGGTGGTGACAAATGCTAAATCTCGAACTTTGAAATGTTCATATCAAGCTTGAAGGAAGTTTATGTGATAATTACCCCGTTAGCTGATTATGAGGGTGCAATGTAATTTAATACCTGAGTTTTGATACCTTCATCTTTCATCTTTCTGATTATGTCCTAAATGGCATACGCTCTTGAGTAGGTACTCCTTTTGAATAAAGCCTTAAGTATACTCCGGTTGTAAAAAAAACCCCACAATTGTTCACTTTTTAGACGTTACTTTTGTGATTAGTAATTAATTGGTTATTCTTTCTTAGTTCACAAGTAGTTCTCAATGAGGATATATTTCTTTAGTAATAATCAAATACCTACCAAGGAACTACCTTTGTACTAAATTAGATATTACTTACTGCTTAGTTAATATTGCTTCCATATTAGTTAATAGTATTAAGTTCGGTGTTAATGCAGTACTACCTATTACTTCCTGCATAGCTACTTGTTAACTACGGACCATTATTCTAAAGTGTTACCGTTGGATCCACACTTCAGAATCTCGCCAAAAATATTAGGTTACTACTGTTTTATAAATACTATTAATTTGGACATACTAATCAGCTCACATACTTTTTTCATCTATATATATTATGGAAGTAGTCATATTTGGACGCTGGGTTAGCTTTTTAAACTATACTCCATTTGATAGCGAACACAGGCAGGAACACATGCACACTAGAAAGAGTCTTGTCCAGTATCTGCACTATTTCCATCCAAATGTTATGAGCAATAAAAATGACGATAAAAATGATAAAAATGATATTTTAATCACATCAATGCAGGTGTCTATTGTTGTTGCTGTCTTAATTAGTTTGTTGTTGTTCTTGTTCTGTCTTGTTCTGGCACATGTGTACTGTGCTGAGGATGAGATTTATGTCATGTGCACTGGAGACCATTAAAAAAGTAAATTTAGTACTATATACAGTAGTAGGGAAACCGCATGCATTCGGATGCAGCCTCTTGCTGCGTCCCAATTCACCTGCTTATACTATGCCCTAAAAGTATGTACTCTTTATGTGAAGAAAAAGTACATATTTTGAGTTTATAGCAGAAGAGTAGACAAGCATTGGGTCATACAATAGCGTCATAAAAAAATTGCGTCTTTAACGGACGCTCTTTCGCTTAGTTGCCGTGCATCCTGTCACCGTAAACTGGCCTGCAAATCATCTTGTCACAGTTAAAATCCTCCATATTTAATTTAATTTCATTTCATTTCCTACCGTATTGTAGAGAAAAGATGTGGCACGTTGATCTGCCAGTCATCTGCTTATAATTTTGTATAACGATGCATTTAAAAGTTAATGGCCAAATCGAATCTTTATAAAAGTTCAAATCTTTGTTGCAGATGAAATAACTTATAACAAATATAACACAAATAACTTTAAAAAAATCTGGTTAAATGTTGATTATTAGTCACTCAAACCCCTTTATCTAAACTGCTCTACTTAACTGTCGGCCATGCACATCTGCCATTCCATATAGTTTTTCACACAATCAACCAAAAATAGTAGACCATCCGGGGACATTTGGCATACTCTTTCAACATATGCTTTGGGACACACTTATTCTAATCTCACATACTATTTAGGATGGATAGTATGCACATTGGGACACAGGGTTTGTCTTTTTTTCCTCTCTCTCTCTCTCTCGCTCTCTCTCTCTCTCTCTCTCTCTCTCTCTCTCTCTCTCTCTCTCTCTCTCTCTCTCTCTCTATTTGCTTTAAAACAGGAGTGTAATTTTAGGTTGCAGATTGAATTAAGAGTCAGTTTAATGTAGCTAGCACAAAATTGTGTCTTAGGGTACGTTTACACGACAACGATATGCTTAAAACTGAGAAGTTTTTCACTTGAGTTTTCCGCAAACGATCCCCATTCACACGGATCCGCGAAAACGAATAAAAACCCTGTATTCTGCTGCTAGGCCATTAGATGGCGATGAAACAATATAGATTGAATACGTTATTTGCATGTGCATGATGTCATCATCTTCAGAGATTTGCGTTTTTGTTGTTTACACGGAGACCGTTTTCAAAACTTTGTGTTTTCAGGCACCCAAAACGCTGTTGTCGTGTAAACGAACGGCCAAAGCGCATAAAAAGTTTTACGTTTTTAGTTGAAAACAGTGGCGTGTAAACAGCCCCTGAGTTTTCTGTTTTCCTTTTTGTCCCAGTTTTACAGTGTTTCATTGATTGATCCCTTTCACCTGTTGTCCTGTTAATTATCTCGTTAGCTCTTTTGTTTGCGTATTTAAGTCCTCGGTTTGAGTTAGTTCCTTCTCCTGTATTGTTGATGTATGCATGGTTGTGTTTCTCCATGTTATACTCCTGTTTATTGTGTTTGAAGTTATAATTAAAGACTACATCCACCATCCCATGACAAAGAATCTTATGTCTAATGATCCGCTAAATAATTTGAAAGTTCATTAATAACTACTCCGTTACTATCGTAACCTCAGTTCCCTGAGAGAGGGACCGAGTATTGCGTAGCTATACGCAGTGGGGAAACTCCTTTTCCTCGATTTACTGAAGCCTATATGTAAAACGCATTTGCAGCTGCACAGCTAGCACACTGAGCGTCTGACACGCTCATAGGCTGTGTTGCAGCAACTGCACATCCAATGGCGCGGGCGACTCTGACGCGCGACCAATGAGCTAGCCCAACGTCAGAGCCCGCCGAGGGGCGTGGCCGAGCCTATATAGACCCCCGAATTCGCCATTATAGCAGGTTTATACGACTGAAGCGACAACTTCAACAGTTACCATAGTGCGGCCGGCTACGCAATACTCGTTCCCTCTCTCAGGGAACTGAGGTTACGATAGTAACCGAGTAGTTCCCTTTCGAACGGTCACTTCGTATTGCGTAGCTATACGCAGTGGGGACGCCATGCAAAACGCCGCACCCTGAGTAACTGGTTGCACTGCAACTCAGGACCCCTGAGCTAACAGAACAAGCCAGAACCCCATAACATCTGCATATACGTATATATATAACAGACCAGACACAGTCGGGTCTGAATAATATATATAAAGTCAGTACAACTAACAGAATATACTAACAAAACCAGACACCGTCGGGATTATTAGTATAACTTTATTACCGGCCTAAGCGGGTTTATATAAATATGTATGTGATTATGCACAGTAATTTTTGTAGACAAGACCAGCCACTGTCAGGTCTCAATCATACCGAAAGCACCTTCGCCTGCAGGGAAGGTACCTCCATATTATAGAACTTCATAAATGTGGAAGGCGAGGACCAGCCGGCCGCATCACAAATATCTTGAATGGGAAACCCAGATGACCAAGCCCACGACGAGGCCATACCTCTGGTCGAATGGGCCTTGACACCTATGGGGCAAACCTGACCCACTGAGGTGTAGGCCAAAGAAATGGCATCCACTATCCATCTAGACAGTCTTTGCTTAGTGACTGGATCACCCTTAGATCGGCCACCAAAGCAGACAAACAGCTGTTCTGATTGTCTAAAAGACGCAGAACGCTCCAGATAGATTCTCAACGCCCTGACAGGGGAGAGAAGATTAACCTCCACATCCTCGGCAGAAGGGGGAAGGGCTAACAGTGTAATAACTTGTGCTCTAAACGGCGTTGAGAGCACCTTGGGTACGTAACCATGCCTGGGTTTGAGAATGACTCTGGAGTCATCCGATCCAAACTCCAAACATGCAGGACTCACAGAGAGGGCCTGCAGATCTCCCACTCGCTTGATAGATGCCAATGCCAACAGGAGAGCAGTCTTTAGGGAAAGTGGTTTTAGATCAACCGACTGGAGCGGCTCAAAAGGTGGTCCCCTCAGGGCCCTAAGGACCGTGGAGAGGTCCCAAGGCGGCACCGAAGGGGGCCTGGAGGGGTTAATCCTCCTAGCAGCCTTCAGAAACTTTACCACCAGGTCATTCCTTCCTAGTGATTGGCCAGCCACCAGAGCATGATGCGCTGCAATGGCTGCCACATACACTTTGAGCGTGGACGGGGAGCTCCTGCAGGAAGGAGAGCACCACCGAAACCTCACATGACTCCGGGTCAATACGATTTCTCGAGCACCAGCTGGAAAAACCCGACCACTTTAAAGCATAAAGGCGCCGAGTAGACGGGGCCCTTGCTTCAGAGATAGTGCTTAAGACCCTGTCCGGAAGGTCCCCGGGTACCTGTTTAGGGGCCACACATGTAGGGCCCATAAATCGGGTCGGGGATGCCATATCGTTCCGTTGGCCTGTGTGAGGAGATCCTTCCTCATCGGAACAAGCCAGGGGATCGTGTCCGACAACTGAACCAGTTCCGGAAACCATGGTCTGGATTTCCAGAGAGGAGCCACCAGAAGGACTGGGCATCCGCTCTCCCTGACCCGCTCGATCACTTGTGGGATCATCGAGACGGGGGGAAAGGCGTAAAGGGGGCGGCTGGGCCAGAGATGAGCCAGCGCGTCCCTGTTTTTCGAGAAGAACACCCTGCAGTGGGTGTTGGCTCTCGAGGCGAAAAGGTCGACTTCGGCCTCGCCGAACATCTCCCATATTAGACTGACTGTCTGAGGGTTCAGGGACCACTCGCCTAGGGGAGTGTTGCCCCTTGAGAGCATATCCGCGCCCATATTCTGGACGCCCGGGACATGCGCTGCTCTCAGAGAGCTCAGATTGGCCTGTGCCCACATGAGGAGGTCCCTCGCCATTGCATACAGGTTGCCTGACCTGATGCCACCCTGGCGATTTATGTAGGCCACCACAGACACGTTGTCTGTACGGACCAGGACGTGGTGACCCCTGAGGTTTGACAGAAAAGCTTCCAGGGCCAAACCAACTGCTTTCATTTCCAGACAGTTGATATGTAAGCTCTGCTCCGTGCTCGACCAGAGGCCGGAGGCAGGCTTGCCCTCGTGCAGCGCTCCCCAACCCATGTTGGATGCGTCTGTAAAAACCACCTTCCTCCTGGAAACTATCCCCATGGTCACCCCCTTGCGGTACCAGTCCTGAGCCCGCCAGGGAATCAGCGTTCTCAAACACCCGTGATTCACCATAATGCGCAGGCTGCCTCACTGCCATGCATGGGTTGGCACACGGCGTTTCAGCCAGTGCTGCAGTGGGCGCATGTGCAGTAATCCCATGTGGAGTACTGATGATGCGGCTGCCATTAGACCAAGCAGTTTCTGAAACCTCTTCAGAGGCGCGCGCTCGCGCGCCCTGAATGCGGCTGCCAGTGTCTGCACAGAGAGCGCGCGCTCTTGAGTGAGCCGCGCTTTCATTGTCACCGAGTCTAAAACCGTGCCCAGAAAGACCACAGTCTGGCTGGGGTTCAGTTCGCTCTTGGCAACATTGATTGTGAGACCCAGGCATTTTAAATGGCCGAGAATCAAATCCCTGTGAACTATTAGTTCGTCTCTCGACTGCGCTAACACCAGCCAGTCGTCGAGATAATTCAGCACACGCACTCCCTGGCTTTTCAGCGGGGAGAGCGCTGCATCCATACATTTCGTGAATGTACGGGGTGCCAGAGTCAGATCGAACGGCAGAACGTTGTATTGATATGCCCTCCCCTCGAAGGCGAATCTCAAAAATGGCCTGTGACGAGGGTCGATCTGAATATGAAAGTATGCATCTTTCAGATCCATTGAAACAAACCAATCCCCCGGGCGAACTTGCGCGAGAATTTGTTTGAGTGTTAACATTCTGAACGGCCGTCTCATGAGAGCCCTGTTCAAACGCCTCAGATCTAGTATGGGTCTGAGCCCGCCGTCTTTCTTTGGAATTAGAAAATAGCGGCTGTAAAACCCCGAATACATTAGCGCGGGAGGGACTGACTCTATCGCTCCTTTTGCTAATAATTCCTGAACTTCGGTGCGAAGCACGTGATCCGCGCCGCTTCTCACCGATGTCTCGATAACCGCCTGGAATTTCGGGGGTCTGCGAGCGAATTGGAGTGAGTAGCCTCGCTTTATAGTGTTTATGACCCAACTCGACACACCAGGGATGGCTTGCCAGGCCATCACTCGTGTGGCTAGGGCATGACACACTGAATGGGGGGGACCGCCTAACATAGGGGGACCTGATACCCTTATAATGTGATTTGTGCACATACTGAGTGTTTGACTGACTATATAGGCTTTTGCCCGGGGGGAAGTCAGTGTTACAACAGGGCGGGGGCCGCCTAGTGAAGGGGGACCGTGAACCCGTGTGTTGTGATTGTGAAACATGCTCTTTTTGTGCTTTATTTGGGTCGCCGTGAAAACGGCGTTTTTTTGCAAAGACGCGCTCACTGCTGCGGGCCTGTTTACAATAATAAAATCCCCAGTGGCCTGAACTGAACAGGGAGCTGTGGGAAGTTTTGCTGGTTTCTTCGAGGGTGGTCTGGCTAGTGCGAGACACGAGCCCTCTCTCTTTCCCCTCCGTGCTAGGACGACTTCGGAGGCGCCTGGTCGGCCCCGCCGCTGGGTCGAGGGCCTTGACGCCTGGGGAGCGGGTAGCGCTTCGCGGGCCTTGACTGGCGCTGGCTATCAGCCGCAGGGCTGGGCTGAGAGGCCTGTTTCGCCGGCTTGGCTGGATGAGGCGAAGGCGGCGGCTTGGGCTTGCTGGACGCGGAGCTCGAACGTTTCGGCAAGAAGTGTCGCATGGCCTGGGACGCTTTCTGTGCCTCCGTGTACCTTTCCGAGAATCCCTTCACCGCGGGCCGAAGAGACCGGAGCTGGACACCGGGGCGTCGAGAAACCTCGTTTTGTTGGCCTCCTTGATTTCGGTGAGGTTAAGCCAAAGATGGCGCTCGAGCACGACCAAACTAGCCATGTTTCTGCCGATGGCCTGTGCTGCAGACTTAGTTGCACGCAGCGCTAAGTCCGTAGCACTCCTCAGGTCCCGAAAGGTCTCCGGGTCCGGGCCAGCCTCTTCCATGGACCGGAGGAGTTTGGCCTGGTAGGCCTGCAACACGGCCATCGTGTGCAGGGCCGATGCAGCCTGACCGGAGGCGGCGTACGCGCGTCCAGCGAGGGCTGAGGTGTTACGGCAGGGTTTGTTGGGATGAGCGGCTCTAGCTCGCCAGCTAGCTGCAGTGTTCGGGCAAAGATGAGCTGCCACGGCCTCTTCGAGGGGCGGCAAAGACTCATAACCCTTTTCCGCTGCGCCATCCACGGAGGAGAGCGTCGCGGAAACTGCGGATCCCACACGTGCTGAGTATGGAGCGCGCCAGGCCTTGGCTAGTTCCTCGTGGACCTCGGGGAAAAATGACGCCGGTTTGTGACGCGGGGCCTGCTGGCGCCCCTCCAGAAACCATCCATCCAGCCGACTACGAGGCGGCTCCTCGGGCGAGGCCCACTCGAGCTCGAGGTCCGCGACAGCCTTCGTCAGGATCCGAAGCATTTCAGCATCGGAGTTCGTCCTGGTCGCTAATCCACTGGCCACCGATTGAGAAGCGGTGACGGGGTAGAGAGAGCCCGGCCACTCGTCCTCAGAAGCAGCGATGGATAGGCTGTCGTCGCGCTCGAGAGATCTGCCGAAGGAGACGAGGCCCGCCACGTGTGGGGGGGGGGGGGGGCCCTGGTCTCCTGCGAACAGGACTGGTGATGGCGTTTGAGTCGGAGAAAGTGAAGCACGCGTGGACGCGGCCGGCGTGCTTTCACAAATCTCCATACCCTCCGGTTGCCGTTGGCTGCGACGCTTCTTCTTCCTCGGAATGGAAAGCGTGGTTGAAGCGGCCTCGCCGTCCCGGGAGAGAGCTAGCCGATTGCGCAGTACGGAGATAGGCATGCAGTCGCAGGCCTCACATCCGCCGGCAGAGAGAGCATTCTCTGCGTGGTCGACACCCAGGCAGGAAATGCAGCTCGTGTGCTGGTCTGCCTCGTGCAGACGGCCTCCGCACATGGCGCAGGATGAACGAGGCATACTGAAAAGAATACAAAATAATAATACAAAGGATATAGGATGTCGCCGGATAGCCACAGGCGAGACGGCGTCAGGAGACAATCGACGTGCAGGCGAAGTCTGCTGAAGAGAAGCTCGCTCAGGCTGAAAGGCTTGTTCGACGGCGAATGCACAGTAAAAAGCTCAGGGACATGTGTACTGTCGCTGAAGGAGTAAAATCTGCTATAATGGCGAATTCGGGGGTCTATATAGGCTGGGCCACGCCCCTCGGCGGGCTCTGACGTTGGGCTAGCTCATTGGTCGCGCGTCAGAGTCGCCCGCGCCATTGGATGTGCAGTTGCTGCAACACAGCCTATGAGCGTGTCAGACGCTCAGTGTGCTAGCTGTGCAGCTGCAAATGCGTTTTACATATAGGCTTCAGTAAATCGAGGAAAAGGAGTTTCCCCACTGCGTATAGCTACGCAATACGAAGTGACCGTTCGAAAGGGAACACATTTGGATAACTGTTACTTGTAGTATTGTGCAGTTGTCACTGTCACTTTTGTCAGTTGATTATACAAAATGGACTGATTCATTTTGCCATTGAGAGTGTTGCCATAGAAATGCATAACAGCTCAGAGTAGAACGGGTTGTTATCTAGTAATTACACCAATTACAACATTGCATAAACACACCATAACATTTTAACACTAGAACTCCCAAGGCGGTCATTTTGACCGTTTTTGAATTTTACAGTGTAATAACTTTGTTAAAATAAAATCCATGTGGCTGAAAGACTCTGACTTTTCCTAAATATGTGTATATTTTATTCTGACACTGTTATTTTATTAAAATCACAAAACAAAAAACAGTTCTGAGTATTTCTACCTAGAATGGCCATGGCGGTCATTTTGACCGCACGCCTTATAGATATCATAAGTCCGCTACATTTCCCGCCACTGTAACGAATGTCCCCGTTGCATAGCAACGATTTGTCTTTTTTTGTTTACGCTATTCCAACGCTATAAATATTATACATTTACGCTATAAATATTATACATTTGAGCTAACAAAATGTCATCAAAAAGAACAATGACAGCCACAGAGGTTTTAGCCATGCTTCGAATGCTTGACGATGAGGAGTCTGATGGAGGAGCAGGTAACGTTACGGATAGGGACAGCGATGTCTCTTGGTCCCTAGACAGTTCATCCAGCGCTGAGAGTGATTCAGATAATGAATTCATTCCCCGTCGAAAAAAGAGCAGGCTGGACATCTCCGATCCTGGAACTGACCTTGTTCCATCGGATAATATTCCAGGTATGTTTCTCTTCTTCTCTAGCTATATTTTTATACTTTGCGAGGCAGACTAGCAATAATAGTTGTAACGTAACTTCAAAGTAAAGTTAACCATCTCTAACTATCTAATGTAGGCTATAACTTTACCGATCAGATCGGTTATCATATTAACTTATTTTTCCTCTCACACACCCACCGCTGTTACCGACGCAAACACGCAACTTTCCTGATGACCGATCCATTCATTCAGATTTTTACGTCAGGCACACACACCTTTTCATTTTTATTATTCTATTGCTATTATTAGTAGCCTATAATACTATATTGTCAGGCTATTAGAAATCATAAGGACTAATTATCAAGATTATGATTTCATGAACTAAAAAAGTAATTAGTCTGTTCTTTTTTTCTTTTCTTTTTCTGGCAATAGTGCAAAATCCTGATCCTTCAAATGTGCCTTCTGTGCCAAGACAACACAGTCCGCCACGAGATGAGGAGCCTGGCCACATAAACCCCCTTTCAGGCGAAAGGCGTGAAACGGCGAAAGACGGCACAGTGTGGACCTATGTAGATTTGGGTGAAGACAGAGGAAGGCGACAATGCCAAAATGTAATAACTGAAGCGGCAGGCCCCACAGCGCACGCCAAGCGCAATATTGAAGATGCCCTTACAGCCTTTTTGTGTTTGGTGGATGATGGCATGCTAAAACACATCAGGGACTGCACTGTGGCTGAGGCCCATCGAGTCAAGGAGGACAACCTATGGGACATGACAATTGAAGAGCTAAAAGCCTTCATTAGTTTAATTTACATTCGTGGCGCGCAAGGTGGAAAAGGGATGGATTTGGCGACCTTTTGGTCAGCCGAGTGGGGCTGCACTTTTTTCAAGGAGACCATGTCCCGAAACAGGTTTCAGGAAATAATGCGATTCCTTCGTTTCAACAAAAGGGAAACCCGACGCACACGCTTGCGAGACAACAAGTTTGCCCTTATGAGTGATGTTTGGGATAAATTTGTCCAAAACTGCATCGCCTGCTACAAGCCTGGTGCCGACATCACTGTGGATGAGCAGCTATTCCCTACAAAATCAAGGTGCAGTTTCATACAGTATATTGCAAACAAACCGGCCAAATTCGGAATCAAATTCTGGCTTGCTGCGGAAGTCGACACCAAATATATGGTAAACGGTGCACCTTATCTGGGCAAAGACGAGACGAGGAGGCCAGGTCAACGACTTGCAGACAGTGTGGTGCTGAAAATGGTCGACCCATACCTGGGGAAGGGAAGAAATGTGACCACCGACAATTTTTTTACTTCTTTTGAATTGGCAAAGGCACTTCAGGCCAAGAAAACCAGCTTGGTTGGCACGGTAAACAAGAGCAGACGAGAGCTCCCCCCGTGCGTAAAGGCGCAAAAGCCGCTGTTCAGCACAGAGGTGCTGAAAAGTGGCGATGCAACACTGACCGTGTATCAGGGCAAAAAAAAAAAGAATGTCTGCATCCTCAGCACTGTCCACACAGCTGTTGGCATCACAAGTGGCCAGAAAAGAAAGCCAGAGACGGTAACATACTACAACAAGACCAAGGTAAGAGTAGACGTTCTAGATCAAATGGCTAGAAAATATTCAGTAAAAGCACCCTCCCGTAGATGGCCAGTAGCTGTGTTCTATAACATCCTCGACCTGGCTGCAATCAACGCACACATATTGTACAATAAGTGCACAAATGAGCATGTTTCGCGGAGGGACTTCATCACGCGACTGGCGAGCGAACTTCGTTCCGACCACATGGGATCAAAAATCTCACAACTGGTGGTGCGAGAGCCAGGACCCGGGCAGGAGCAGCAGCAGATGGAGAGAAGGCGGCAGTGCCAAGTAAGGAGGAACTGCAAACAAAATAAAACCAAGGAGACATGTGCCAAATGTCGTAAAGTGGTGTGTGGGAGCTGCACACGAAAGGCGGTGTTTACCTGTGTGGACTGTGCGTAAGCGTCAGTGAATGATGCGGGGTGTTTGCGCCGTTCAAATGAGCTTTGAGGAAAACTTGTCAACCTGATTTTGTTCGTTAATTTTTTTGTTTTTGTTTTTTTTTGTTTACTGAAACTAATCGTTCTAAATCAGTTCGTTTTCTAATGTTCATGTTTTTTCTTAACCTGTTTTTGTGTACTGTATTGTGCTGCGTACTGTCCATGAAAGTTTTTACGGTGTAATCAAATGTATGTAGTGTTTTTGTTATTGTATATATGTTATAAGTTATTGTTTCATAAGATTTGTTTTTATTGTACAAAGAAAATAAGAAAATATTTATCAATTAGGCTGGAAAATAAATGTTCACATTCATTTGAATTTAAATGTGTCCTGATCTTTATTATTACCTATCGTAACATTGTAAATCCATTTATTTGTAGATTTTGTATTGATTATTGAATGTATTTAGAAACAGGGCTGTACTAAACGGCATGAAGCTTTGACGTTTCCTAACTTTTTGCATGTCTAATTACGTGGTAAGTGCGGGGAAATTATTATTTTTTTGACGCAAAACTTTCCTCACATAGAGGCAGCACCTGTCGGGCCAATGTTTGTTTTAAGCGGTTTTAATGGTGATGACGTCATAACATGACGACAGGAATTAAATGTTTCATCGGAAAACGAAAAGAAGGTTCAAATGTAGTTGTGGCATGACGAAAATGACGTTCAGTACGGCAATATGAACGTCAAAGTATGAGCGGTCAGAATGACCGCTATGGTCGTTCTAGTAGTTATAGAATTATTAATTATTATTTAAATATTTATTATTAAATAATAAATATTTAATATTTATTATTTACTATTAAAAAAAAAAATTTATTTATTATTAAAAAATATTTATTATTTATTATTAATTATAATTATTAATTATTATTAAATATTAGTTACTCAATATTTTTCAATTCTTGAATAAAAGCAATATCTCACTCGGTCTGGTCTGATTATTAGGAATGGCTGAATCACAGCTATGTTGATATTCAGAGAACTCTTTCTCAATATTACTTAAAGCTACAAACTGTATACAATTGGTAATTACAAAATATCCCACTGGATAACTTTAGCTGTAAAAAGCCAATTAAAAGAAGGTCTTGCTCTATAAGATACAAATATGCAGCATGACAAATTAAAAAAAAAAATCCTGCTGCAGATAAAACCAGATTACCTTGAATGTAACCCAATAAGAACATGAATGTTTTTAGCATAATTTATTTATAAATTGTTTTTCCTCAAATCTGAGACCCTTCGACAGCCATGTGTTTGACATCCCTGCACCATACTGTACCATGGAGGCTTGATTTTAAATGACAGCTAATTAATGTGATTTCTCTCAGCACACCTCATTGATTATTACACTCACAAAATACAATATTAATAAAACTTGATCAAAAAGCAAACATTCATTATCTCCAATGTAAAGATTTCTATCAGACAGCTCCTAACATACCCTATTATTGAGATATGATTAGAATAACATCAGAGGGAATGAAATGAAAGGTTTATGATATTAAACAATAACTGATTCTGCAAGGGAGTCCCGAGCTTCATTCTTAACCTCCGTCATGCTGGGGGAGATAAAAGCATATGTGACTCCACCATCTATTTACTGCTTAGCATTTTGACAGGAATGCAAACAACTTGGGGGGTGCTGTCAGTGTTCATTAGTTTGCCAGTCTTTCCTTTTAAAGTGTTATCCCTGTCTGAGGATTTGGGTGGATGTGTGTGTATGTTGATGGGAGGCTTCCAATAACACCACTGAATTTCAGTCACCACTCTTAGAGTTCCCCATTTTACAGCTTAACACATCTGGAATGTAAGAACGTTCGTTATTTCCGTGCTGGGAAGAGAAGTGCATCTAGAATATTCTAGCACTGGTAATTGGTTTGTTGGAGAGGCTGGCTGTCACTTGTGTCTGGCTAAACAACAAAGTCGAAATCACAAGATTGCATGTGAAGAAACAGCGTTGCCACACTGTGAGGGAGTTTGGGTGTATGAATGTGACTATATTTATGAAGGTGTGAACATTTTTCTTTTTTTTTTCATGGATGCTAAGTGAAAAGTAAAGTTGTTTGTTGGAGTAAACTTGTTTGTTAGCTACTGTTTATATATATATATATATATATATATATGTAGGAAAGATGTAAAATGTTTCTCCCAGCCTTAGGGGGGAGCTGTGTTCTATGAGTGTTTCACTGTGTGAGTGAGCCCTTCTTCACATGGGTGGAGCTATTGTTTAAAGGGATACTTCACCTCCGGAAAGATATATGTGTATTTAAAATGGGTCATTTATGTAGAAGAAATGTGAAATTATTTTTGAATTTGGAGCTTTCTAGACTGAGAAAAGCCAGAAAGTGTATTTTTGGCTTATGTGGATGAAAGACAACAACTCCCAGAATGCACTTGCTTCGCTGCCCTAGCTAGGAGGCCACGCCTACCGGTAACAGAGCGCACTAGTTAAACAACAAGTCTAGGCTACTAGTGAGTCTCCGTGATGAGTCTGCCCGGGATTTCGAGATCGCCCAAAATGTCCGGGATTCGGCTTTTGCGTTCTACAGTCGCCATTCATCATGTTTACTGTGGCGAGCAGGACGAGTGAGGGCCGCGGGAGACCGGCGCGAGGCCGGTGGCGTGATTACTGTTGAGAGACACCTGTGAGACGCACCGGTCTCGTATCTCTCACGGAGGAGCGGGAATTTTCTTAGCAATGTTAAAACGCACATCAACCTATCGCTTGTTTAGCGTTCATGTAAACACTACATTCAGATTCACCAATCGGAATGAATTCAGTTAGATTGAAACAAAAGGTGTGCATGTAAACAATTAATGGCGACTGCAGAAAGCAAAAGCTGAATCCCTGACATTTTGTACGATCTCCACCAGAGGTGTAGTGGTAAAAAAAGAGTTGGGTAAACTATAAATTCTGGTGGACCACGACGTGGTCACCCGGTAAGGTGGGCCACTGCCTACTGGTGTATGTGTGTATCCTGTGGCAGGGCTCGACATTAAGCCTTTTCATACGCTTGTCCTTCGGACAAGTAAATCTGTCATTAACTTGTCCGAGTAAAAAAGTTTCTCGTCCGGATTTTTTTTTTTTTTTGTGCGTTAATTTATTCTGAAACAATATTCTCATCAGTGTTCAATTAGCTTTGATATTTAAATCGGCATATTGTAATATTTGCACCTTTAAAGGGCATCCCCTCCCCCAATATTATTAAATGTATGCTTCATCTTTCATTTTAAATTCCTAAATTTGATCAATAAATTCAATTATTCCGAATAATAAGACACTATATGGCTGATCAAATTAAATCATTTACACTGAAAAATTACAATTGCATAAAATAATGTTATGAAATTGATTTAAATTTACAAATAAGAAACGTTGGAAAGAATGATCTACTTTTAAACATAACACGAAACCGCCAGTAGGTGGTGGCAGGCGACCTTCTTAATGAGTGAGTCATTTGGCTGATTCATTCAAGATTGAGACAGATGTTTATGAATGGGTCATTGAATCTTTGACTCAATCGATTCGTTCAAAATGCTGAATCATTCAGGAATGAAAACAGGTTGAGTGTTCCTGTGAGATGCGCCGTGGTTCTGCTGTAATTTTTGTTTGGAACTATTTTCGCTGCTGAAACAGAACAAAAACAGCCAATATTGCATCTAAAATGTAAGTGACTTCATTTTAACTGTTTATTGAACTGTTGTAGAAAATCAATGTCACATTTTCAATCGTGATGGTGTTAAGGAAAAATAATTGAGGTTGCTTAACATGTTAAAAATATAAAAACTCCACATTAAGATTTTTTATAGGCATTATGTTGTTAACTGAGTGTGTGTGTGCGCGCTCATTTGTGTAGATTTCTGCTCGAGAGGCTGCGCAAGCGTCAACAGCGCAACTTTACCGTCAGTAATAGTAATAGTCAACAACACTGACAGTAATGCAGCGCAATATGAAAGAGTTCGTCTTAGGTTTAACAACCTATGAAACTAATAATTAACAATATGAAACTAAAACGACATAAGCTTAATTTATAGCTATTTAGAGGTGGATAAACGCACTTTGGAGGTGGGTAAACGCTATTTCCGAATATTGGGAGGTGCGTAAACGGCGTTTACGTGCGTTTAGCCTCCACTACATCCCTGATCTCGACGGCCGGACATTTCCGGGAAAAAGAGGATGAATGGTAACCCCTACTACTCGGCTTTCTCCTACTAAGTTACTCAGCTTTCTCCACAGAACAAGAGCCTGCTAGGCAAAATTAGCAGGCAAAATTACTAGCTGTCTAACGACCAGCTCTCTAAGAAGCTGCATTACTGGGAGTCCCTCACACAACCGGTTCGCCCCTTGTGCTCTCCTTAAATGCTTATACACTTCATGTGCCCGCTTTGCCGGCCTCATACATGCTTATGTATACACTTCATGTGCCCGCTCTGCCGGCCTCATAATACATTCACTCCACGTTAAAAATCCCCCGGTATCTCCCTGGGATTCATGAGTGGATTCATAGCGCGCACGGCGTTGACCAGGTGTTCCCGCAGCGTAAGCTAGCTTATGCAATACGAGAGAACCTGCGGGCACGACTTCTGGCAGCAAAATCCGCTCCCGCACCACCTCCCTCTTCGCCGCGTAAGAAGAAACGCCGCTCCCAGAGGCCGCCGGAGCCCCCAGCGGAACCATGCGGGCCGCCGCCGCCGCTTCCCGCTCTCCCTCCCCGCCCCTGCCGGACATACAGTTGCCGCCGAGTGGCCGCTCTGTCGCTTCCGATGACGCCGCGGAGGAGAAGGACTCCTGTTCACTGCTCGCATCAGACAGTGAAGAATGGTCATCTCTCGGATCCACGAGAGAGTCGGCGGGGATCCGCACCGGGATAGAGGAGGAACTAATGCGCCTCCTCTCACAGGCCGTCGAACGCCTCGGTCTCGAGTGGTCTCCTCCACCCGAGCAGGCCCCGAACCGGATGGACGGCAGCTTTTATCATCGGCGCTCGACCCCCGCGTGCAACCGGGCCGCCCCATTCCCTCCGATCGCTCTGCTACCACAGGTAATTCAGAGGATCAGGGACACACGCCACTCGATGCTCCTCATAGCCCCGCGTTGGGAGAGTCAGAATTGGGTTCCGGAGCTCACTCAGCTGTCACAGACAGCCCCGTGGCCCGTCCCAGTCAGAGCAGATCTCCTCTCTCAGGCTCGCGGCACGATCTGGCACCCCCATCCACGGCGCTGGGCGCTACATGCATGGGTGATCAACGACTATTCGTCGATTTGCCAGAAGGAGTAAGAAACACTATCATACAGGCTAGAGCACCTTCCACGAGAAGGCTCTATGCGTCTAAATGGTCTGTGTTCTCAAAATGGTGCACCGACAAACATCTGGACCCACGGTCATGCGAGGTGCCGTCTTTGCTTGTTTTCCTTCAAGAGATGCTGGACAAGGGCAGGTCCCCCTCCACTCTCAAGGTTTACGTGGCAGCCGTCGCGGCGTTCTCTGAACCCCGACGCGGTCAGTCCCTGGGCAAAGACGAGTTAGTCATCCGCTTCCTCAGGGGAGCTAAGAGGATGAACCCTCCGCGCCCCCCTTCGGTTCCTATCTGGGATCTTTCTATAGTTCTCGAAGCTTTGAAAGCACCCCCGTTCGAACCGCTCGAGTCTGTGGACCTAAAATACCTCTCGCTCAAAACCGTTTTTCTGACGGCTCTGTCCTCAGTAAAACGCGTGGGGGATCTTCACGCGCTCTCATCCAGCGCCGCGTGTCTCGAGTTTGGACCGAATGATTCTGTTGTCATTCTCAAACCTAGACATGGCTATGTCCCGAAGGCGATTGGTACCCCGTTCAGGGCTCAGATTATTTCCCTATCGGCTCTGCCTTCATCCGATAGTGAGCGCGACGCCAATCTCCTCTGCCCGGTGCGGGCTCTGAGATTGTACACTACGTGCGCTGCCGCGTTCAGACGCGCTGAGCAGCTTTTCGTGTCGTTTGGGGGGCGCACCAAAGGTCTGGCCGCCTCTAAACAGACACTGTCTAGATGGATAGTAGACGCTATCGCCTCTGCTTACGCATCTAAATGCCTGCCCTGCCCTCTGGGCATCATGGCGCACTCCACTAGAGGCATGGCCTCATCGTGGGCATGGTCCTGTGGAATTTCCATTCATGACATTTGTGTGGCCGAGGGATGGGCCTCCCCGTCCACTTTTGTCAGATTTTACAACTTGGAAGTTCCCGCCTTGCAGGCAAAATTACTAGCTGTCTAACGACCAGCTCTCTAAGAAGCTGCGTTACTGGGAGTCCCTCACACAACCGGTTCGCCCCTTGTGCTCTCCTTAAATGCTTATACACTTCATGTGCCCGCTTTGCCGGCCTCATACATGCTTATGTATACACTTCATGTGCCCGCTCTGCCGGCCTCATAATACATTCACTCCACGTTAAAAATCCCCCGGTATCTCCCTGGGATTCATGAGTGGATTCATAGCGCGCACGGCGTTGACCAGGTGTTCCCGCAGCGTAAGCTAGCTTATGCAATACGAGAGAACCTCTCGTAAGAGAACGAATCGGTTACCTAACGTAACCTCGGTTCTCTCTAGAAGAGGGAACGAGTATTGCGTTCCCGGCCGTGCTTGCGCTACTAGCGTTTTGCTTCACGCTGAAATAAATCAACATATAAGCCTGGAAGAGACTGTTATATACACCATAGCCACGCCCATTCTGGCGGGCCATGACGCAATGAGCGCGCGGGCGCCTCTCATTGGAAGCGGGTTCAGCCCCGCTCTCCCATAGGCTTAAGCAGTTCTCTCTGAGCGAACCAATGAGCTGCTAGCTAGCCTGCTCTAGGTCTGCCGCAGAGGAACTGCGTTGTGAATGGATACAAATTATGAAATAATTTTTTGGCTTCAATATCTCAGCAAAGATGAATCTTTCCCGCAGCGTAAGCTAGCTTACGCAATACGAGAGAACCTCTTCTAGAGAGAACCGAGGTTACGTTAGGTAACCGATTCGTTTCACTGTTCTCTGTCACATCCATTTAATTTCTACCAGAAAGACTCGGGAGAATAAATACTGTAACAATAAATACATTTATTGATAGCCCAGCAAGCAATAAAGTTCTTTGGCGTAGGCCCCGTCCATAGCTCGCAATCCGAGGGTCCGTACTCTGCATTTCCTGCCTGAAGACGAAGGCAGGGCCGCAGCCGACCCCCCGTGAGGTATAGGAAGGGGCCATCCTGGTGGTGGTGGGGAGGATGGAGGATGGAGGGGAAGGGAAGGGACCATCCTGGTGGTGGTGGGGAGGATGGAGGTGCATGAAAGCGTCAGCATCTGCGAACTCAGACATGTGTAAGTACTGGTCTTTTATACCACAAGTCTTAGACACGATTGGATAGATGAGAAGGTAATAAGTGACGTAGCAATTGAGTCTTCCTGGCAGAACTTAACGCTAGAGCTTCCATTTCTTGAATTATATTGGCCATCCATGTTATTTGAAGAAATATATTACTGTTAAAGATGTTAACTAACATAGATGTGCAGTTATTTGTGATGGATGGTTTTGTATTTCTGATATTATTTAATGGGTTGTAAATTCCATGTGGTGGGGTATATTTTTCTGTGTATTGTATATGGTGTTTAACATTTGTCTGAGTATTTTGGGTTTTGTTCTTTGTATTTTGGATGTATTTGACATTAATTGTCATAATGCGGAAAGTTATTTTACCAATCCTTGAGAACCCCCGTGATTTGAGTGTTAATATAACTGCAGCTAAGGCTATGCTGTTTCGTTTTATAGTTTTGTATGCATTTTTATTTTTGATATTGGTTACTAACAGTTCTATTTTCCTTGTGAAAAGATGTTGCGGTGTACTGCATAGTGGCTGATGCAGATAAAGAGCCCAAAATAAAGCTTCTGCTGTGACGACCACGATATTTGTGTCCTCCTCATTCAACCATCATTCAAACACAACGCAGAGACATTTGGGGGAGCACACAGACGAAAAGGTTACATATATATATATATATATATATACAATTTAATACTTTTTTCCAATATGTGTAATTATTATGACACAGTATGCAAGTTTCGCCGCTAGAGGTTGCTTATTCAAAACAATAACAAAGGCTTAGCTTGACGCCATGAATGAGTGTGGTCATGTGAGTTGTCCTCTTAACCTCCACAGCCGATGGAAAGCAATCTGATGAGACTCAGGCAAAAATCATGTTTTTGGATGAGCAAATGTATTAAAGTTGTATTAGTTTTATTATTCGTTTTGTTGTTTGTTTATTTTACGATTATGTTTAACATCCGCCTCCTTCCCTGAACTTGAACTTTGTTACAGTTATGTTTGATCACTTAAATTCACAATTTAATTTCATTCTTATAAAACAGCCGCAAGTGATGAACTCATACACGTCACTATATTGGACGAATTAAAATTTGTGGAGTTACGCAGCACTGTTTTACTTGGTCAAAACAATTATAATAAAAATGCATTTGAGTGTGTTGAAAGTTGTTATAACGTTACTCTGTGCATTCACTCGGTGGCTGGTATGAGACACTTACTGCACATTACACTAAGCTAGATTGATATTAGAATATCTTATTAATAAAAGCTGGATGACTTGTGTTACTAAATGGCATGCAGTCCATTTTTTAAAATATATATTTAACATATTTATATATATAATATAGTGTGTAGCGTCTGGACCAATCAGACACACACAAATTATTCATTATATTTAATGAATAATCCAGCAAACTCACTCTCCCAACAAAGGTCTATGAAACTTCCCCCAAAAACTTAACATCACAAATTAAGCCTACCCACTGGCAGAACCTGGTGTCCTGTTACAGGACACATTAAGACTGATAACAAGTTTTACGACCCCAAAGGAATTTCCAGAGAGTTGTGACTCTCACTTAATTCTTGCTGAGAAAGAGAAATTAACCCTGTTAATCCTATATATTCTATATATATCCACTTGAGAAATGCATAAACATGTATCTAATTTTCCCATCTCATGATTTTCCTTTATGTTGTTTGGCCTATGTTTTCTTGTAAACTCTAATGGGTTAATGTTTTAGACTTTGCATACTAAAATCATATGTGTAGCATGTTTAGTCTCTATAAACTCCAATCTTGGTCCCCCATTTGTTAATTTACATTACGTTTTGCTAACTTTATGACGCATTAGTATTATAAGAATCTTGAAGATTCTTTTCTTAAACACCCAATGAAATTAAACATTCAAATACCCTGCTAGAACACAAAGGGTCGTAAAAACTCCCTCCAAAGGGACAACTTCATATTGGCTCACACACCTCCAAAGGGTGTGACATCTTCACGCTTTAAAAATCACTGATCACAAGATCAGCCCTCTCTTACGCCCCTCTCTTACTCTCTTGTTCCTTCCTGAGAAGTCATAATGTGAAGATGATGCTGAACTAGAAGTCCCTCAAGTACTCCCAAGCTTGTGCCAGGCCGCGGCCTTGTCTTTCCATTCACCAATGATCCTCTGACTCCCACTGGTTCTCTCTCATCAAGACCACATCAGCAAAGATCAAGAGCCTCAACAAATTGCATCAGGACAGTTTAATTCAAATTGGCGAGACATGCAAGTGTGACAGGTTAAGTATTTTTAATTACTTTTCTTGCCTTATCAGAAGTAGTTTTCCAGTTTTAATGGTTCTGTGTATTTTAATTGAGAAAACCCGCCCACTGGTGTTGACCCACGGCTTGATATTGAGCACACCTGTGGCTCAATCATGGAGGTGCGTCATGTTTTTAGTGGTGTGATAAAAAGCCTGTAAGTGATTGTCAGTCTTCTCCGTTCTGTGTTGTAACGGGTTACCCGTTTCTATTTCCAGTGGCTTTCCCTGGTGAGTCCGTCGATTTTATTTCTTTTTTTATCTTAGCCGTAGTAGATCACGAGGTAGGCTAAATATGTGTTTGTCATCAGGAACGTGTGCGTGAAATGGCGAGCGCAGGTAGCATAAAGCTCACTGTAGTCTAAATTTCACCTATGAGGTAAGAAACTTTATTGTGGGTTTTCTCATTCTTTGAGGGGGGAAATATTTTGTAATTGATGCACTGTGCTTTTATTGTATTCCTATTGCAGGTGCAGCCCAGAGCGCTAGCTGCTGTTTTGTTTTGTGTGTTTTCTATTATTATATTTATTGTGTCACTGTTTCATGGTCTTAGTGCATCTGACGGCTGCGGATATTGCGGTTTTGAACCGCTAACGATCGAGCTCTTCAACGAGCTGCTCGTAAGAAATGTGTTGAAAGACGGACGGAGCCTAATTTATGTTCGATGGGCTATTAAGTTATACTACACTGATAGGCTGGTAGCCTGGTCCATTTAAAGCAGCGCAAACAATATTAACATTAGTCTTAATTGTGAAGTGAAATATGATGTTACTGTGACTGAGTGTTGTAATTATTTTCTTTTCATTAAATCTATTTGCCAGTTCTATTCGCTGGTGGCTAGAAGCTTAACATGGCTGTGATTGAGGCTTAACAGAAGGGGGAGTGTATTTGTTTTCTTTTGGTATTCTCTTTATTTGGTGTGACACGTGTTTTACGTTGTTTTACTCACTGATTTGCTGTGTTTTTTCCCTTCTGTTAAAGTGGTCAAATTGTGGTCTCTTGTTCCTGTCGGTATTAATTGGTAAGCTGTATTTGAGATCTATCTTGATGTTTTTAAGTGAATTATTTTATTTCCTGTGATAAATAAATTTGGTATATTTTTGGAAAGTCACGTCTCTGTCTTCAGTGCAAACCGAACCAGCAGGGTCCTTCCTTTTGTTGTAATTCTTTTTGGTTTAACTTTCTTTTTGGGTTATTTTTATTACTTTATACTTTCCTGGGTAGAGACGGAACCTAGGTGGCGTAGTCGGGTATTTTTATACTTAACCAAGGGTTACACAAGTATCAAACTTAGTCATATTATTTGATACATTAAGTATCCTTAGCCCTTTTAAAGAAGGGTGTGTTAGAACTAAACTGATGGTTTGCTCAAGGCTGTTGATCTGCTGAGTTTCAAACAATGCTATAACTTCTTGCTTTCCTGTATTCTGCTTCAGCTCTCTTTCCCTTGGTAAACTGTATGTATGTGTATGTTAGAAGTAGTTTAAGTGTTTAGTCAATAAAGTCTTGTTCATGTCACACGTAAAGTTGTCCATGTCTCAAGCTCAAATCTGGAGCCCCTAATCATAGATTTTGGCTACCGGCTCTAAATAGTACTGTACAGTAAGAAAGACATTTCCCATGGCAGAACCTGGGCTAAGAAGTCCTGACGCCAATGGTGTCAGACTTCTGAGGAATTTTTTGAGGAGTTTCGAGAAATCGTTCCTCCTCGGCGCACTCTGGGGAGCGATTCTCTGAGGAGAGTCGCAGCTCTGCGAAATCGGTTGTTCCCTGCCGGTTCGCCGCTTCAGGGCACCGAGGTGTCAGCGTCCCCTTACGATCCTCCGAGGAGGGTCGTAGAATGGTCAGTTCGGTTTTCCCTGCCGGTTCGCCGCTTCAGGGCACCATAGCGACTGTTCAACCAAATCCAGAGGCCAGTCTCGAGAGACTGGTACCCTTAGTAGAATTTCTGGATCTGCGTCATTTAACCCTCTGGGGACCAGAGTGTTTTTGGGGCCCTTGGGATGTTTTGACATGCACTGACATTTGTGTGCTTTTTTCAGTTATTTATAAACATGTTAATGGCAAAGGTGTAAATTCACTCTATATAGCACAAACTTGGCTACCATGAGATCTGAGCAACATGTATGTACATGTTTGTATTTTTAATAGAATAATGTTTATGCGTGGTTATTGAAAAAAAAATAAAAATGAAAGTTGCTGAAATAAGACCACAAAACACATATTGATTATTTCTTCACAATACTTTTGAAAATTGTATCACATAGCCTAGAATATTTGCTCCAAAACTATGTGAGAATCATCTTGACTGCTCATTCAGATAAGTCAATACAGTCTTTTACATTTTTAATGACGTGTTTTGTTTGAGAAAGCTTTATGCAGGAGGCTTGATCTCTCATTAATATGTATGGCATTCCACACCTGAGAAAGACAAAGACCCTCCCATAATGGCCCTATTAGGTGCTATCAGGCCATATCATTACAGGAGCCTTGCACAAAGAATGAGGAGATTTAAAAAAGAATGGCTTTTAGATTGTTTGGATTTATATAAGGAAAATACAGGGTGCATACGTCCGGACCGGACACTTCTATCACACACCCTTCACCATATAGACATGGTTTTATTTCAGTTCAAAGTTAGAGTTTGAAACATCTTGAAAAGAAAATTGTCTTTCTCCATAAATGTCTTAGTTTGATCATACATATTTCAAAGTTGAGGATTCATTATTTTGATATAGCTTGAACAAACACTATAAGATCTTAGTTGATTAGTTTATTGACAAAACATACTATATATTTAACATATGAGCAGAAACTCCTAAAAAAGCTTATTTGATATCTATTTTAGAGTAAAAACTTTATCCAAAACGAGTCAACGAAATGTTGTCTGTTATTTAGTCTGTAACAGTGCGTATCTGTGCATTCATTCACACACACACACACACACACACAAACATGATTCACATTTAACAGTATGCTATTTTTCCGTTTACAGACACTACGTTATTCTATATCGCGATTAGAACAAAGCACTTGCAAAAAACACTTACTTCTCAGCTGAATCTGTTCATCCTCGAAGTAAAAATAAACCCAGTGGTAAATGTCCCAGGATTGTTCCTCATATAGCCGCGCAAGACGACAGTAGATTAATCTGACTAAAAAATAATGTGTGTTTTCAGAGTTTATGGGCGTTAACGCATCTCAATGTGTTGCTTCACATATTTGCGTTTGAATAGCGCGTGCTCTCCGTGGGCGTGTCACAATACCAGTGATAATCAGCTGAGAGAACGATAATGAGACGGGCTGACACGTCTCTCTTTTTATATAGATGACATAAACGGAGAATAATAATTTTAGTTTTGAATCGGATCATTTAAAAGTACAAACTCAAATGATTTAAAAGATATATTGCTTATGGCTGGGTGAATAGTATTAGCTGAGTTGTGTTGAAGATTAGAGACGTGCTCCAGAAAAAATTTTCACGGTGACCGAGAGGCAGAACGCACACCCTGTTTATTTTCTTTATTTTACAAAAGCACAATATTTTATTTCGATTGTATGTGGGTACATAAAGTAGACATTTAACAGATAATTTTCTCATATTTCTTAACTCTATATGAACAGAAATAATGGTAGTACTTTAAGTCTATTTTTCTGCTATGTGAAAAAAAACGAGCAAAACGCACCGGCGCGTTTCTGGTCCCCAGAGGGTTAAACAGCAGAGTTCAGAAACTCAAGTTCAAGATGCTTACGCTCAAACAGATTGTATCACAGATTCAGTCCGAGGACTGGTTTGTCACAATAGACTTGAAGGACGCTTACTTCCATGTATCCATCCATCCTCATCACAGGAAGTTCCTTAGGTTTGCTTTTGGGGGCGAAGCATACCAATATCGGGTTCTTCCGTTCGGCCTAGGTTTATCACCCCGTACCTTTACAAAATGCGTGGATGCAGTTCTGGCTCCTCTGAGACCCCTGGGCATTCGCGTATTAAATTATATCGACGACTGGTTGATCCTAGCTCAATCCGAGCAGATGGCAGTTCGGCATCGACATGTTGTTCTGTCTCATATAAAGATGTTGGGGTTGTGGCTAAATTCCAAAAAGAGTGTGCTCCTCCCAGCTCAGAGGACCACTTTTCTAGGGGTGGTGTGGGATTCGACAACGTTGCTGTGATTGTCTCGACAATGATTGTCTCCAGCACATATTTCTGCGATTCTCACAGCCGTATAAGGGGTAAAACTAGGCCAGTCACTCAATGTGAAACAGTTTCAGAGACTGTTGGGTCTCATGGCAGCTGCGTCCAACGTAATTACTTTTGGCCTTATGTACATGAGACCCCTGCAGTGGTGGCTCAGGACCAAGGGGTTTTCTCCGAGGGGAAATCCGTTCCTCAAGGTCACGTGGCGATGCCTACGTGCCTTGGTCATGTGAAAGAAACCTTGGTTCCTCGCCCAGGGCCCAGTGTTTTGGGCTTCTTGTCGACGCGTAACTCTATCGACGGATGCTTACCTCACAGGATGGGGGGCGGTCATGAGTGGCCGCTCGGCGACAGGTCTCTGGCAGGACCATCAGATTCACATAAATCGGCTAGAAATGATGGCGGTATTTCATGCACTCAAATGCTTCCTGCCAGACCTGAGAGGCCACCATGTGCTTGTCCGCACGGACAACACATCGGTAGTCTCCTACATCAACCATCAGGGGGGTCTGAGGTCTCGATTATTAGGCAAACTGGCTCATCAGATCCTCCTATGGGCCCAAGGGAAATTACTGTCACTCAGGGATTATATATTCCAGGGTAGGGGTGTCGCAGTATACCGGTGTTGACGATAATCGTGATATTTAAAGCATGAAATATCGACATTGTGTTAATTTAGAGTGTGGCAATATACCGGTATTGGCGATAACCATGATGTTTAAAATGAATAGGACTGTTATGATAACATGACACGTAAATACTCCAGCGCGAGTACCTGGTTGACCTCTCAGGTGGCTGTATTGCACCTGCTGACACCTATCAAACAAGAAGTTGTATGGGAGTATGGGAGTTCGTCGGCTCAAAAGAAAACAGCACTTTAAAGAGGGTCGCACACCGGACGAGAAGCGCAGCGCCACATCTTTAAAATTCGAACACATTTTCTCTTCGAGTGTACACACACCGGTTGTGCCATTCGGCGTCTGTCTGCGGCGCCCAGCAACGGCTCTTGTTCAAAATCCTGCCGCGACACAGAGCGCCATTTACATTTTATATTAAATTTACATTATATTTGTCTCAAATCATCGTAAATGACTTCACCCTGTGCTGCAATGTACATTTAGTTTTACATTAATTTACAAGAATCAGCTGCTTGAATGAAAATTGCTGATGTTATCGGATTTTCAGGTGATATTCTCAATTCATTCAGTTAATGGATGTTCTGAGGTAAAGTGTTCAGATCACAGACTCAGCAACTATTGTATTTAATTGTACAGTACAATCATAACATACAGACATTATCTTAATTTCATAATCTCCTTAAACATAAGAATACTGCTGGCCATAAATTGAGAAAGTGCGCGTCAGGTGTGCGATACCTTGAGTTGTCCTACATGCGACGCAGCGCTGCAGAATGGAATGGGAAACGCGACATTAACCTGTTAACAGGGGGTTTCTGTGTTCATACATTTAATAAAGGGTGATTATTAATAACCATCTTATTTTTGTATTTGTATTTGCATATTTTTTGGTTTGTGCCCTTATGTCTGTTGGGTAAAAAAGAAAAACTATATAAACAAAGTAATTTTGTTTCCCTTTCGAAGGGAACTCAACAATACGTCATCGACGTTATGGGGAACGCCTCAGGCGTGACAGGTGTCTGAAATCAAGTATCAACTCACAGCAATCATGTTGACCGGCGACAGCCCGTGCATCATCAGCTCGAATGATGAGCGCGCAACCTGGATGTATAGAAAGGGTGCCTTGAAACCGTGACAACATCTTTTCGTCTTCAGGGACTGTTTGTCTGTTTGGAGTAATCAACAATGAAGCGTGCAGAGAAAAGGAAAAATACTTTCCGCAAGTGTGCCGATCCGTGTCCCAGATATTTGACACCGGAGGATTCACACGATCTGTGCGTTTTTCTTCTTGAGAGAAGAGCACGCGCGGGGAGTTCTCGAGGGAGCTTCCTGCGCAAACTGTGAGCGTTTTTCTCTGAAAACGTTCCGTTCTCGTCTGTCCCACTTCTCGAGTGAAGTGGGCGCGGCATCTGAACCCCGCGGTTTCGGTCCCGCTCGGGCTGAGGCTCAGCGGCGCTTGAGCTTGTGGGGCTCTCAGATGGAGCTGGCAGATCAGCTGGAGAGGGGCGTTTACCTCGCGGATGATCTGCCAGCTGACGAGGATGAGTTACAGGTCGATGTAGAGGAGGTTCTTTCTCTTTCTGATGGATCTGTGACTGGTTCTCTTCGGGCCGGGCAGGAGTCGGCTACCGATGATATCAGTCTGGTTAGGACTGAAATAAAATAAAAAAACTCCGACCCTGCCATCCAAGCCGCTCAAGATTACATCAGGCGGCTAAGGTGGCCACGGAGAGGCATCTGTAGCTCAACCAGGCTGACATCGGGAAGAGAGAAAAGAAGCCTTTCTCCTCGATTAGCCGGTTTCGCCTTCTGAGTTTTTCGGACCTTCCGTTGAGACGGTGGTCGAGAAGTTCAGGGAGGCGAGGGCGCGCTCTGAAAAAAAAAAAAAAAAGAAAAAAAAAAGACGGCGTTTAAGAGCTGCATGCCGCGGAGGTCCTCGGCCCAGCCCAGGCAGCCGGGAGGGCCTGGTCCGTCGTGGTCTGAGGATCACAGACAGACTCAGAAGGCCAGTGTCGCTTCCCGTGCACCCACTCCTCCTAGCTGGGGGAGCAGTGCGCGCAGGAGGTATAACTCCCGCGGGAGGCAGGATCTCAGGGAGGTGATCCAGAGTAAACGTTCTCGGACTGAACGTTAGACATCACCTCCCTGGATCTTGTCTCCTAACCATTGTGAAACAGTAGAACTCAGGTTTCTGAGTTCCTGAGTCCTGGTGTGCTTCATTCTGCACGCTGCAGGTTTTTATGTTGAGTGAAAATGTTTTTTCTGCGCAAATAACATTTTTCTCTTCTTTTTCAGAACTCGTCTCCAGTACAGAGCCGGGGACATGTTTGGAAAGCAAAGGTAATGTATTGTAAGGTGAGCTGAGCTCCCACATGTGGTCGCCAGGTAACAGGCCTCACCAGGCCT
Source organism: Rhinichthys osculus (assembly GCA_029959095.1). Classification (NCBI taxonomy): domain Eukaryota; kingdom Metazoa; phylum Chordata; class Actinopteri; order Cypriniformes; family Leuciscidae; genus Rhinichthys; species Rhinichthys osculus. The sequence continues at coordinate 32,296,224 of JARWKJ010000005.1, forward strand.
TCCAGGCTATGAGCTTCCATATGTCAGGTCACAGGCCTTATCCAGCCTTCCTGAATATGAGCTCCCACATACTGTGGTCGCCAGGTTACAAGCCTCACTGGCCTTCCTGGTTGTGAGCTCCCACATACTGTGGTCGCCAGGTTACAGGCCTCACCGGCCTTCCTGGTTATGAGCTCCCACATACTGGGTTTCAGGTTATAGGCCTTACTAGGCCTTCCTGAATATAAGCTCCCACACACGGTGGTCGCCAGGTTACAGGCCTCGCCAGGCCTTCCTGGTTATGAGCTCCCACATGCTGTGGTCGCCAGGTTACAGGCCTCACCGGCCTTCCTGATATGAGCTCCCACATACTGTGGTCGCCAGGTTACAGGCCTCACCCAGCCTTCCTGGTTATGAGCTCTCACCTTCTGTGCTCGCCAGGGTACAGGCCTCACCCGGCCTTCCTGGTTATGAGCTCCCACATGCTGTGGTCGCCAGGGTACAGGCCTCACCCGGCCTTCCTGGTTATGAGCTCCCACATGCTGTGGTCACCAGGTTACAGGCCTCATCCGGCCTTCCTGACATGAGCTCCCACATACTGTGGTCGCCAGGTTACAGGCCATACCCGGCCTTCCTGATAAGAGCTCCCACATACTGTGGTAGGCAGGTTACAGGCCTTACTAGGCCTTCCTGAATATGAGCTCCCACACACGGTGGTCGCCAGGTTACAGGCCTCGCCAGGCCTTCCTGGTTATGAGCTCCCACATGCTGTGGTCGCCAGGTTACAGGCCTCACCCGGCCTTCCTGAGTATGAGCTTCCACATGCTGTGGTTGTCAGGTTTCAGGCCTCACCGGCCTTTCTGATATGAGCTCCCACTTACTGTGCTCGCCAGGTTACAGGCCTCACCGGCCTTCCTGGTTATGAGCTCCCACACACGGTGGTCGCCAGGTTACAGGCCTCACCAGGCCTTCCTGGTTATGAGCTCCCATATGCTGTGGTCGCCAGGTTACAGGCCACACCCGGCCTTCCTGATAAGAGCTCCCACATACTGTGGTAGGCAGGTTACAGGCCTCACCGGCCTTCCTGGTTATGAGCTCCCAAACACTGGGTATCAGGTTATAGGCCTTACCAGCCTTCCTGATAAGAGCTCCCACATATTGTGGTGGCCAGGTTACAGGCCTCACCGGCCTTCCTGATATGAGCTCTCACCTTCTGTGCTCGCCAGGTTACAGGCCTCACCGGCCTTCCTGGTTATGAGCTCCCACACGCTGTGGTCGCCAGGTTACAGGCCTTGCCAGGCCTTCTTGGTTATGAGCTCCCTCATACTGTGGTCATCAGGTTACAGGCCTTACTAGGCCTTCCTGAATATGAGCTCCCACATACCGTGGTCGTCAGGTTACAGGCCTCACCAGGCCTTCCTGGTTATGAGCTCCCACATACTGTGGTCGCCAGGTTACAGGCCTCACCGGCCTTCCTGATATGAGCTCCCACATACTGTGGTCGCCAGGTTACAGGCCTCACCGGCCTTCCTGATATGAGCTCTCACCTTCTGTATTCGCCAGGTTACAGGCCTCACCGGCCTTCCTGGTTATGAGCTCCCACATTCAGTGGTCACCAGGCTTCAGGCCTCCTCGGCCTTCCTGGTTATGAGTTGTCACATGTCAGGTTTCAGGCCTCACCAGGCCTTCCTGAATGTGAACTCCCACTCACTGTGGTCGCTTGGGTGTGGTTGTGAGCTGTCACCTGCCAGGTTGTAGGCCTCATTAGGCCTTCCTGAATGTGAGCTCCCACACATTTTGACTATGAGGTTACAGGCCTCATCTGGCCTTCCTGATTATGTTAAAACCATACTTATGGTAAGTCACACGACGGTACGTCTTGTGTACTTTCTAAAATCCATTTTTATGGTAAGGGTCATGCGCTGTACGCTTCGGTCCCTTTCTATGTGGCCCAGACTCAAGTCTTTCACCTCGGGTCCCACTCTAGATGCGTCCTGTCGTCAAAGTTTGCTACGACAGACGCCTTTTCTGATCCAGGTCTTCCTGGATTCGGATTTACTAAGTACATGCACTTTTGTTTCATGTACTTTCTAAAATCCATATTTATGGCCTTTCTGAAACTAGCCCCACATGGTGTGGTTGTCAGGTTACAGGCCTTGTCAGGCCTTCCTGATATGAGCTCCCTCCTACTGTGGTTGTCAGGTTACAGGCCTCGCCGGCCTTCCTGGTTTTGAGCTCCCACATTCAGTGGTCACCAGGCTTCAGGCCTCATTGGCCTTCCTGGTTATGAGTTGTCACATGTTAGGTTTCAGGCCTCACCAGGCCTTCCTGAATGTGAACTCCCACTCACTGTGGTCGCTAGGGTGTGGTTGTGAGCTTTCACATGTCAGGTTGCAGGCCTCATCAGGCCTTCCTGAATGTGAGCTCCCACACATTTTGACTATCAGGTTATAGGCCTCATCTGGCCTTCCTGGTCATGTCAGAACCATACTTATGGTAAGTCACATGATGGAGCATCTTGTGTACTTTCTAAAATCCATTTTTATGGTAAGGGTCATGCGCTGTACGCTTCAGTCCCTTTCTATGTGGCCCAGACCCAAGTCTTTCACTTCGGGTCCCACTCTAGATACGTCCTGTCGTCAAAGTATGCTACGACAGACGCCTTTCTGGCTAACTTCTTAATTCTGATCCAGGCCTTTTCTGGACTCAGAATAACTAAGTACATGCACTTTTGTTTCATGTACTTTCTAATGTAGCCCCCACGTGGTGTGGTTGTCAGATTGCAGGCCTTATCAGGCCTTCCTGGTTATGAGCTCCCATATTCTGGGTATCAGGTTATAGGCCTCACTGGCCTTCCTGATATGAGCTCCCACACACTGTGGTCGCCAGGTTACAGGCCTCTCCGGCCTTCCTGATTTGAGTTCCCATATACTGGGTATCAGGTTACAGGCCTCACCGGCCTTCCTGATATGAGCTCCCACATACTGTGGTCGCCAGGTTACAGGCCTCACCGGCCTTCCTGGTTATGAGCTCTTAGGTACTGGAGCTCCCCACATAGGGGGTATTCAGGTCTTTGGCATCAGCAGACCTTCCTGGTTTTTGATCCCTCTTCCTCAGTGTTCAGGACGAGCACTGGGTAGACCCATGGATTGAGTGGACGACTTCCGTCTTTTCTTGAGGTTTAGTTACACTCTCCAGGTAGTCCCGTCTCTGTGATCCGGAACTGAATGATTTCTGCCAGCTTTGCAGGCCTTCAGTTTTGGATGCCTTTTCCAAGGCAGTTTTCAGAGGCTCTGTCTCGGACAGACAGGCAATGGCCAGACTGTGCATCTTAGTATAGATCACCAGGCCAGCCTGGTGGCATGTCAGGAGGCATGCTCTCCTGAATAGTGACTGGCTGGGAATCCCTTGAGTCCCCTAGCCACACTCCCTAGAAGGGACCCCTTCTATTAGGAAGTTGTGGTCCTAAGCCTTTGAGCTGGCCCAGATATACCTCCCATGAACTATGTTCTGGCAGTTTCTCGGTTCATTAGCTTGGGCTATGACCGGTAGGGAGTGCTGTCACTGACAGCCCAACGTGACCTAGGGTGAGTAGTTTTTTAGTGTCCTTTGTATTACTGGTTCTGACAGTTGTCACTGCCATTGGGCATGCACTCCCCTCAGTATGGCAGCGTGGGTATTTCGTTCCCCATAACGTCGATGACGTATTGTTGAGTTCCCTTCGAAAGGGAACGTCTCAGGTTATGACTGTAACCTATGTTCCCTAAGAACAGGGAACGAGACAATACGTCTCCCTGCCATACCTCGGGGCCTGCCTGCAACAGTCCCTTCAGACGATAGGATGTTGTCACGGTTTCAAGGCACCCTTTTTATACATCCAGGTTGCGCGCTCATCATTCGAGCTGATGATGCACGGGCTGTCGCCGGTCAACATGATTGCTGTGAGTTGATACTTGATTTCAGACACCTGTCACGCCTGAGGCGTTCCCCATAACGTCGATGACGTATTGTCTCGTTCCCTGTTCTCAGGGAACATAGGTTACAGTCGTAACCTGAGACGTTTCTTTTGGTTGTCTTAGGTGGCAGGAGAGATGAGGAAAAACCTGAGCTGGATATAGAGTAGTGGATATAGATGTGTTCTTGTTACATGCATGGAGTTGTCATAAAAAGAGAGCAGACGAGGTAAAATGCAAAGATAGTGTATTAGAGTACTGGGGTCCGCATGGGCGTCAGTTTGGTTTGAAATGTGCTGGGGACAGAGATGCATTCGGAAGTGCATTTTCATTTTTTTTTTATCTCTTTCGCGTAGGTCATGTTTTGAAAGATGATGTCCTGTAGCTTACTAATGTAAATAAATACAAATGTATACAAAAATGTGATGATGTCCGACTCGTTTTATTAAGGAGAAAGCCTTAAGTTTTCAAAAAGCATTAGACATATGACCCACTATTCTGCTTCATAAGTGCCATGTTGACAACATGACATGACGTGGTTTAATGTACCTAAACAATGATTACCAAATCTCTCTCTCATATTGCTCCTCATAACCACTGAAAACAGTCAAAAAATCTAACCCAAAGTCCAATTATTATGGAAGTTATCTGACATTAAGCGTTTCTGCTTCATTGAGGCTATTGTAGGAAAAAGCTTAAAGGTTTAATGTACCTAAACAACGATCAGTGATTTCCAAAGAGAAATTTGAGAACCAAATTTCTGATTCGATTTTTTTGACCGTTTTAAGTGGTTATGATGAGCAATATGAGCAGTGTTGGGGGTAACTCATTACAAGTAACTTGAGTTACGTAATCAGATTACTTTTTCAAGTAACTAGTAAAGTAACGCATTACTTTTAAAATTTACAACAAAATATCTGAGTTACTTTTTCTAATAAGTAACGCAAGTTACTTCGTTTTCCCCTTTATTGACTGACTGCTCTTCTGTCCTAATGTTAAGACAAATCGAAGTGCAGAGGCGTTGTGTGTAAACATGATGGTTATTATAGTTCTAGATTAAATGTAAGCGTGGATTTACTCATCTCACTTGCACAAAAAAGATTCAATATTCCTCAAAATGAATAAAATCAGTGAAATGCAGAATCAGAACACTATGCAAACCTCCAATAGCTAAATATGTTAAATAAAACAAAATTTTATGCATTTAATCTTTATTGACCAAAATACTTGCCTCTGACCTCCGATTTTTCAGTTAAACCATAAGCAAAAATGACTATAGATTTTTTTTATATGTTTTTATTGGTAAAGTAAGTGTTAAATTTGTTTCTCCTGCATCCTCTTCTTCTGTTACCCAGAACAGCAGCAGCTGAAAGGTTTGTTTGAGCGGCCCAAATTGTTCTTTACATTTGCCCAAAAATATATCTTTTTTGGTATAAAAAAACAAGCCCAGCCCAGGTGGAAAAAAAGCAACGCAAAAAGTAACGTAACACATTACTTTTCTAAAAAAGTAACTAAGTAACGCAATAAGTTACTTTTTAAGGGAGTAACGCAATATTGTAACGCATTACTTTTCAAAGTAACTTTCCCCAACACTGAATATGAGAGAGAAATTTGGTGATCATTGTTTAGGTGGCCAGGAGAAGAAGTGAAGTGAACAGTAGTGATGGCCGGTTCGTGAACGAATCGTTCTTTTGAACCGGTTCTTTTTAGTGAACCGGTCGAACCAGTACACTAAATCGGACTGAATCGTACGAAACAGTTCGCGTCTTGCGTCAGCGCTGATCCACAAGTTGCTAAAGTTACTAACTTTCAGACATGCCTGACAGTCCGACTCGAAATAAACCAATATCCCGGAGTATATTTTACTCCAGTAACTCCAACAGTTAACTGAACTGAGACATGTTGTGCTGAGAGAAGTCATGAGCACGAGCAGCTGATACTGAGCATGCGCGTACTACCGAATGTACAGGTACAATGGTTCTCGGATCACCAGTACAGAACCGAGAACTGTTTATTTCGGACGTGTTCGACATACCGAGAACCGATGAGCTAATGAACTGAGCATGTGTGCAATTTTTTCAGAGGGACGAAATGCATGTTTCTTAAAGGTGCTATATGTATTTTCTAGCGGCCTCTATCGGTGATGTTTCAGATTGCAAACAATTTTTACAAGAGCGCTCGTGCTCTTGCGCGTGCTCGAACACAAGAGCGAGCACTCATGGTACCGGCCACACTGAGACTTTCAACACACCGGAGAAAGCATCACACAACATGCTGGAAACTCATGTAAACTCCCACTGCATGGTTACAATAATAGGCTACTTTTATCAGCTTGACGTTGAACTAATGCTTCATGCTCGTACCATGATAATGCATTTAGCCGACATGTGGTGTTAAAGCATAAGGCATTTCATTTCACTAACTATTCGTGTATCTTTCACAATCAGCAATGTCAAGGTGAATGTATAATATGATGACGAAAACGGTTAGTAAACTAGACTGAACAATTTCAGTGTAACAGTAAGCTCGTAGGAAGTAACATTACTGTACTGAACGTGTCTGGAAATGTGTATTATAAACAATATGATAGTAGTGGGATGAGTGACGTTAGACAGTAGATCTAGTTCATGAAATAAAAGTTACATCCTAAAGCACCTACTTTTTTTATCCTGGAACAGTCTTTTGTATTCATTTCATGTCTCATATATGTTGTAGTTTACCTTGCTATTTCATTACAGTTTAACATTATTTCAGCATATCTGAAAACTTGTAATTTATCACAATAAAAATAGCGGAGGTCTCTCCATAATTCAAAGGCTCTGCCGATGTTGATCCGTGTTTTCGTCCTAAATCGATCCGATTCACGTTTGGCCTGACGAGCTTCCGCAGATACATTTTTGTTTTGTTTTTTATATTTATGTGGAGTTTGTGTTGGAGTGTGTGTTGTTCTGGAGCTTCTAGCAGGCGGCTTGTCACGTGAGCGACCTGTGGCTGAGCTAGAGCGTCGTGAAACAAATTCATGGTCTGCGAGGTCTTCTGTACTTCGGAGAAGCCATCCACGATGCCGTTGATCGCTGGGCCGAAGAGACCAGTGGGGGAGAGCGGTGCGTTGAGGAAAGTGGCACGCTCAGACTCCCTCATGTCTGCGAGCGTCAACCAGAGGTGCCTCTCTGTGACGGTTAGCGCAGCCATGGATCTGCCGATGGCCTGAGCTGCGGTCTTTGTGGCGTGGAGGAAAAGGTCCGTCGCGCTCCTTAAATCAGCGATTGCAGCTGGATCCGAGCCCTTCTCATCCCATTCGCGGAGGAGGTCGGCTTGCAGGAACTGCAGAACGGCCATAGAGTGCAGGGCGGAAGCAGCCTGTCCGGCGGCGGAGAAGGTGCGGCCGACGAGAGCTGACGTGGTCCTGCAGGCTTTAGAGGGGAGCGCAGACTTTGAGCGCCATCCAGAGGAGGGCGGGGAAAGGTGCGCTGCTACCGCTTCTTCCACTTGGGGAATGGAGACATACCCCCTCTCGACGGCGCCGTCCACGTGGGAGAGCGTCGCGGAGATACTGGTGTGGAGCCTCGCGGAGAAAGGTGCATTCCACGATTTAGAGAGTTCGGCGTGGAGCTCCGGCAGAAAAGGAGCAGGCCTTGAAGCCGGTGGCTGATGGCGGCGCTGAAGAAAACAGCCGTCCAGGCGGTTAAGCGCGGGCTCCTTGGGCGGTGACCACTCGAGGCCGAGGCGGTCGACAGCCTTCACCAGGAGACACATCAGCTCGGCATCCACACCCGAACGTGTCCGTCCGGACTCCTGGATGGAAGCAGAGGAGGAGTGGAGAGATCCAGGCCATTCCTCGCTATCCGAGGCCAGGATAGAACAGCTGTCGCCCGCGGCGCCCCTGTCCGCCTCGTCCTCTGAAGCAACGGCAGTGAGGGCGGAAGCCGGCATCTGCGCGTCGGTGAGGGGGGGTGGGGAAGGCGAGAGAGACACTCGAGGGAGCCGATCCGGCGAGTGTTTGTCCTCCGCGTCGGGCTCCGGCATCCTCTGAGCACGGCGCTTCTTCTTGCACGGTGAAATGGAGGGCGGAGTGACAGCTTCAGCGCTCCAGACGAGCCCGCAGGGTCGCCATAGACAGCTCTTCGCAGTGGGTACAGCCTCCCGACGAAAGTGCGAGGGCTGCGTGGCCGTTGCCCAGGCAGAGAGCGCAAATCACGTGGCGGTCTCCGGCGCTGAGAGGAGCTCGGCACGAGCCACAGGACGTGCGAGGCATTCTTAAAAGAACGCTCGCGCTCTTTTAGTAAAAGTGTGTGTCGCAGCGGCGAGCACACACAGACACAGTAAAAAGAGTGACAAGAGCAGAAAAGGATATATGTTGCCGGATAGCGTTGCTGGCACGGAAGGCTGAAGGCGGCGAGAAGTCGACCGGCTTCCTCAGGCGCTTTCCTCTGCTGGCAGTCGCTGGTTTCAACGGTGGCGGCGGCGGCTTCTCTCGGATCCAGCGGAATGAAGAGCTTCGCTGAAGAGCCCCGCTCTTATACGCTAAGCCACACCCCATTTAAATAGCGTAGATATTTAAAGTAGATATAAATATTTAAAGTAGATATAAATATAGAGCAGAGTCAGGAGAAAGCCAGGACAAGGAGTCACTCTGTGAGAACAACAAGAGCGCGTAAGTGGTTTTTTCCTAATATCCAGTTCTCCTGTTGTTCTGTTTACTATTTGTCAAGTAGGTAGGGCTATTTTCGATTCTTTGCTTATTTATAATTTTTATCTTCACTAAATATCTGTATTTTAATTAGACGCGTTCCTATTTTGAATTTATGCCGCGCATCTAAAGGGTTGCAGTCTGTATTTTATTTTAATTTGTCATTTTACTTTTTGCCAGCCTTCTCTCCTGGCTTTTGTAGACTTTGAGGTGTTCCCTTTCGTTTTAATTAAACTTTCAAATTCTGCATAACCTTCAAGCAATAGCTCTTGATCTGCTGCGGAGAAAAACTGTGCGCGCTCTTTGGCCATAGTGAGCAGCCAATAGCAGTGTTGCTGATCAATGTTTCTACAATCGATACATACTGTAACCCCTTTTAAACCAACGCATGAACACGCAATTATCTCAGATAACTCAATCCAGCGATACTAATCATAAACCACGGGTGTGTTCGAAGAACCTAATTAGCCAGATCATGATTAGCCCGATGATATCATCTTGGATGTGGCATTTGATCTCGGATGTATTAAGCGACGTATGAAGAACGGACCCCTGGAATGGCTGCAAACAAGTGAGTAACTGGAGAGAAGACAGTTGATGTGATACTGCATGGCTGTATAATGACAGATCTTATCTGTTGCAGGCAGACCAGATAAGTGACTGGAAGGCTGGTAAATGGATGTTCACAGATGACTGAAGAAGGCTGAAGGTTGGACAGTTCGGGAGAGGATCGTACAGGTAGGTAGGTAGTCAGGTGTGTTCAGGAATGAACGACGAGACCAGATAATTGTGGAGGGAGGGAGGGTACCCTGTGTACTGGAAAGGATGGCCAGTGGGGAGTAGGTGACAAGGGGAGTACCGGCAGGATGGGTAGCTCAGGAAGCCAGGAAGGTACCTGCACTGCAGGGAGCCATGGCGGTGCAGGTAGCTCAGGCCAGGGGACCATGATGGTGCAGGTAGCTCAGGGGAACATGGCGCTGCAGGTAGCTCGAGGAGCCATGTAGGATTAGTCTCAGTGGCCTTGACTCTTGGCTTGACCACGATGGCTGGAGACCTATGCTTGCACTGGAGTTAGAGTGGACTCTGAAGCAGCTGCGATGGTCCTGATATTAAGGGATGTGGAGGGTTTGGTTTCAGGCTTGGGTTGAGTTGGAGTGCCCAAATGGTTTCGGGATGAAATTCAAACAGAGTTTATTAGAGTACTAGAATGGATGCAAACAGGTGAGTAACTGGAGAGAAGACAGTTGATGTGATACTGGCTGTATAATGACAGTTCTTATCTGTTGCAGGCAGATCGGAGAAGTGATTGGAAGGCTGGTAAACGGATGATCACAGATGACTGAAGAAGGCTGAAGGTTGGACAGTTCGAGAGAGGATCGTAAAGGTTGGTATCGGCAGGTAGGTAGGTACATTTATATTTGTCTTCTTATATTGATGACTTCCCTTGTTAGGCTGAAGCAAAGTTTGCATGACTATTATTTTAGTTTGTTGTTTTTGTGCTGATGCTGGGCTAAGGGCACTGCCGCTGCTACCGTCTCTCTCTGGTTTGTTCGAGGGGGGTCGGCACTGACGGTGTTGGAGTGCTTAAAGTCACTTAGCTCTTGGTTGAAGCACGAAGCTTAGGGTTGAGGTAAGGGGGGATGTCACAATATGTGAGAAGTAAAAAAAAGAAAAAAAAAGAAATTGTTTTAGAAGCTAGTAATTGTGCTTTTTAAGATGGCCACGTTATTAGATGAGTTTTTAGAGCATCCCACTGAGTAGGGCTTAAATATTTTAAATATAAAATTCTAAAAAAAAAAAAAAAAGTTATTGGAAGTAGCAGAAAAGTATGAAATCATCCTTACCACTAAAGAAAAGAGTTTAAAGGAGGGAGTGGGATTTGTTGTTAAAACTGCTTTTGTTACAGTTTTTTGTTACAGTTTTTCTTGATTGCTTAAACATATTTCTTGAAACTATGCCTCGGTATTCTCAAAACAGTAAACACAAATCCATAACGTCTCACCCAATTCCCCAAACATCCTATTTTCAGGTCAAAATGGTTCACTCTTGCTGAAAAACCAAACTTTGCTCTCAGACATCACACACAAGCCCTCAAAATCACACACACTACAACATAGTCTTACACACTGGTGCAATAAATTCAAAACAACATTTCCAAAACTGGTAAGTTATGTTGCTTGTGGTTCCCCCCTCACAAACCTTTTCACACGATGGACACAAAAGACACAACCAATGGATACATTGGCACATTTTTATTCATTCATGTACTACACAGTACAACACACACACACATAAAAAAAAACAGTAAAAGTAAAAAGACATTAAAGGAGCACACATAAACCTTATTCTAATATGGAATTGTATTGGAATGGTAAAGAGTGTTGGTATGTGACAGGAGGGCCTCCACTCAAGAAATACAATATGATGAACAAGTCAAAGAATGTTCCACATATGGTTGAAATACCATCATTGGCCTAGAAAGAAAACATTCTGGGAGTTAAGACTATAAAGGAGAAAGGATGCCCTCCCTTCACTGTCACACTCTGCAGCCACTCTGTGTGACTGTATGACTGCTGACCTTTTCTTGCAAGAAAATAAACCTCATCAAAGACAATTGGAAATGTTTGTCTCTTATTCAGTGATAGAATTTTGTTTGCCACCACACCTCCCTAAAGGTTCTGATGATGGAGGTGACGGTGAGATTTGGCTGTACTCATTTCCCAGCCTCCCTCATAGTCATACCATGGACAAGGACATGGTCAACTAAAGTGGCTTGAATTTCATCCGAGACTGCTTGTCTTCTTACCATTGCCCTTGCCCTTGCCCTTGCCCTTCCTTTGGGAAAACACATCTATTCAAAATACAACACAAATTGGTTAATTGAAAAGACGTAGACACACACCTGAAAATACTTACAAAACTGAACACCAATCAGCCAGCTACAAAAGGGCCCCAGTTAAGTCATTTTGAGAACTTTGCAAGCATGGAGGCAGGGAGAGCTAGAGGCGGAGGCAGAGGAAGAGGAAGACAGAGAGAGAGAGGAGAACGTGGTCGAAGAGGCCACGCAGTTATTTCGGATGACATAAGAGCAACTTTGGTGGACCATGTCCTGACTATGAGGGAAGCTGGGCAGAGAGTCCACCCTAATCTAAGCCGTTTCACAGTTTCATCCATAATAAGAACATTCCGTCTGGAAAACAGATATGTCTTCAACTCTCTACTCTACTCAGACTGTATCTAGAGTATACACAGTACTGTAAAAAAAAAAAGAAGCAAACGAGAACAATTTGTGGTAGCATTTTTCTACAGAATGGCTAGAAGACCTAATGGGGGTGGACGCCACTGCCTGTTCCCCCAACAGCAGGAACTTGCTATAGTGAACCTAGTCAGAGCAAACAATGCAATCCGTCTCCACCAGCTACAACAACAAACACTTGCAGATAGGCAAATATTCAACAACATAAATCGAGTAAGCATTACCACTATCAAACGCATATTGGTAATTGATTTCCATTACATGAGAGTAGATGTTAAAACTTCATGCTGATTTGTACTCGGCTTTCGCCAAGATAAGCAAAGCTAAGACGTAGCTTTACAGTAAACTATGCTTCTCCATCCATTTACGCTTCTTTCCATATGGTGGTGTGGCTCCCCTTCTGTCCGGCGTTAATGGCTGCAGTGTACTTGGCGCGTCAGCACACGCGACGGCTGCAACTACAGGACCAGCACGACAACCGTCTGGATTGAGCCGAGTAGGGGACATCTCTAGGGTCTTCAAGTGGGCACCTTCCGTCCTCAGTGTTTCGTCGACTAGCCCACGACACCTCAAGAGGGCTCGACAGTGACTCTGGCATCCCAGAGTCACCCCCCTCCGTCCCCCCCTCAACTCAGCCCAGCTTATTGACCTCTACATCCCTCCTGCTGCTGAGACCTAACCACAATCTCACAATCTCTCCGCAACCCAACCATACGCGCCAACCCGTTTGACTAAGGCTGTCGAGCCCCACTGGTGCGTTAAAGCAGTTTCAGTGGCAACGGTTCCGTATGGCATACCACCTACCGCAAAACACAATATCTGCCCAACCACCCGTCATTCACGCAATATTCACAGGAACGTATACAAATAAACCAACAGACTCTTCAAGTTTTCAAGAATTCTACGAAACTGTAGCGTGGCGGCCTGTACACAGCCAGCTAGAATCTTTCCGTCTCAACCACAGCCAGTTGCTGCTCCTTTCTGCTGCTTCAGATTAGTTCTTTACTGTGCGACGCAACTCTTGGCCGCTGAATCCGACGTCTCTGAGGAACCGGGTTGTAGAGTGTGCCACAAAACCTCGACAACCAACTTCCACTGGATAAACTTGGACTCTCCATCCTCGCTGTTCTGCTTCAGTGGCCAGATGAGCATACAGCAGTTTCTTCCTCTCATATGCCTCATCTACCGCATCCTCCCATGGCACTGTTAACTCTATAAGTTGAACAATGCGTGCTGATCCAGACCACAAAACAATATCTGGTCGTAGGTTAGTGGTGGCAATCTCAGGTGGAAAAATAAGCCGTTGATCAAGATCAGCCAGCATCTTCCAGTCCCTAGCAGCTTCCAGTTGTCCTGGGCGAGAATTGGTGTTAACACCTTTTCTTGGTGGTTGCTCGCCTGGGCAGAGGAATATTGTCTTCTGCGTGTACTGTTTTCCTAGAACAGGCGGCAACTTATTGGTCATACTACGCTTGCCCTCCAATGCTAAAGCCAAACATCGCAATACTTGGTCATGGCGCCAAGTAAACCGACCTTGGCTAAGAGCCACCTTACATCCTGTCAAAATGTGCCTTAATGTGGCAGGTTATGAACACAAAGGACAAGAGGGATCCTCTCCTACCCAGAGGTTTAGGTTCTGCGGTGATGGGAGAACATCATATATTGACCTAATAAGGAAACTTGGCCTGGGAAATGGCCTTTATGCACCTCATCCTCTCCTCCTGCTTTCGCACCTCGTTGACTACCAGCTTCCTCTTTTGAGCTGGGCCTGCCTTGTGCCATTTAGGAGGAGCTAAACTGAGCCCAAAACCCCCTCTTCCATGCTGTACCTGTCCCACGATATCCCCAATTTGAAGGGCAGCCTTTGCCTCTACTACAGATTTCTTTGCTGACCACTTTCTACCAGTTTTTAACACAGGGGCTACCTCCCTTACACATTTGTCGCGTGACTACTAAGGTCATTTCCAGTCTGTCCTTGGCACACTTAAACTCGGTTAAAGCAGAGACTGGCAGCTGCAATATTCCTTTACTATAAAGTCCCACTCTGCTGAGGCAGCGTGGAACTCCCAACCATTTCCTGATGTATGAACTTATCAACGCTTCCAGCTTATCCACTGTTGTCAAAGAAACGTTGTACACGGTCAGTGGCCACAGCAACCTCGGCAGTAGACCAAACTGAAAGCACCATAGTTTTAGTTTGCCAGGTAGAGCACAGCTGTTTATGCTCTTCAACCCTTCCACTGCTTGTCATCTAACTTCTCCCACCCGAACTGTGTCCTTTAGATCCCCATCGTACCATCTCCCAAGACTCTTCACTGGCTTCTCAGAAACTGTTGATATTGCCTTACTATTAATGAAAAATGTTTTATCTACTACCTTTCCTTTAACTATCGAGATGCTCCTTGATTTAGAGGGCTTAAATTACATTCGTGCCCAACATGACCATGAAGCAATTGTACAGGGTCCCATTTGAGAGGAACAGTGTCAGGGTCAAAGAACTTCGACATGAATATGTACAGGTAAGTGTTTCAGTCCACAGTTACATTTACAATCCAGAATGGGTGCAGTCCAGTAACAGATGAATATGTACCACTGGATTAGTACCACATAGATACATTCAGAAAGTTACACAGGTACCGGTGTGGTGGGGTGGGTCGGTTCTGAATGTGTAGTAGTGTAGGTGTGTGCTTTGAGTAAAGCCATCCACAATATGTATTTCTTGTTACAGAGAATCTTGGACATGGATGGAGCTGCCCAGCCACATGAATGTATTTACATTGACGAGGCTGGATTCAACCTTAGCAAAAACAGACGACTGGGACGTAATATAATTGGCCAAAGGGCAATTGTGCACGTCCCGGGGCAGCGCGGGGGAAATATCATATTGTGTGCTGCCATAAGTCTTCGAGGGCTACTGCACCATCATGCCAAACTGGGTCCCTATAATGCGCAACACATAATCACATTTCTAGAAGCATATCATGATGCAGTTGTACAGGATGGACCAGAGCAGCCCAGTTTTGTTGTTGTCTGGGATAATGTTAGTTTCCATCGGGCTGCTCTGGTCCAGAACTGCTTCACCAACCATGATCAATTTGAAGCTGTGTACTTGCCCCCTTACTCGCCATTTCTAAATCCTATAGAGGATTTTTTTTTACGCTTGGAGATGGCGCATATAAGACCGCCAACCACATGCCCGTATGCCTCTTCTGCAGGCAATGGAACAGGCCTGCGGAGACATTGAGGTGAGGTCAATCCAGGGATGGATTCGGCACACAAGGGGATGTTTTCCCCGATGCTTAGCGAGAGAAGACGTTGCTTGTGATGTTGATGAGATCCTGTGGCCAGACCCCAACAGACGGCAGGATCCATAAGCCCACTTGTGCACAATTGTGTTTTTCTGTGTTTACAGTAGTGTATTGTTTGTTTTATTTTTTATTTAACTGAATTTACTGTACTGTAAAATATACTACTGTAATGTAATGATTTTGAATTCAGTATTTAATTTTTTGGTTGTTGTGAAAACATGCCCTCTGTGGAACTGAATAAAAACAGTGATAACAAAAGAATGCAGTGTTTGATATAAAGTAGACTAGTGTGTTGCTGCTGATCTGAAAGTGTATTCATATGATGCATGTGGGTATCATTTTGTCATCAGAGTGAAATTTTGACAAAGGATTGTTAGGTTTTGATAGCAGAGTTTCAATTTAAAATAGATGTGAATGGTTTAATTCCCAATGTTGTGTCTTATTTGCTTGCTTGTGTGTAGAGTCAAGCAACGGGCAAAAACGTCTCGGTTACGTATGGTAACCCTCGTTCCCTGAGTAGGGAACGGAGACGTCTCGTCGGAGGAGTTTCCAACGAATTGGGATCCCGCTAGGGAGACCAATTGCCTTCGAGTGAATTAAAACGAGCCAATGAACATTGGCATGCAAGACTTGCATTCCGCGCCCCGCCTGCCAGTGCGGGTATAAAGCGGAAGCGAGCACATACACATATGCTTTACGCCGAGGAGCCGGACGGTGTCCAGTCCTCCGCGAAGGTACAGCAAGCATAGCGACGGGACGAGACGTCTCCGTTCCCTACTCAGGGAACGAGGGTTACCATACGTAACCGAGACGTTCCCTTTCGTTAGGGAACTCCTACGTCTCTTCGGAGGAGTTTCCAACGAATTGGGATCCCTAATAAAATGCCATGGTGCTGGCCCCTTCCAGCGCCCAGCCTAGCTACCCGCCTAAGCAGTTTCTTAGTTTTCTTTACGGCGGGAGCTAGCTAGGAAGAGTCACACTGCTGTTCCGCAAGACCCGCTCAGTGGATTTTGGATAACACTGGGGAAGCGTGCCCCGTAGGAGGGAACGCTGCGGAGCCCCTGCCCGCCCGAAGGGAGGCACTGGAATACACGTACGTACTAACCCGTAGGGTAGTGAAACATACGGCAGTCCCTGAGGTAGTCCCAGCCCGAGGGGTGGGAGCGTACTCAGCAGGGACGACAGAACAGGTCTGTCGAGGGTAGCTGGAACGTGGAAAAAATGGGTCACCGTAGGGACCACTGTAAGGCCACCCAGTCTAATAACAACTCATACGAGAGGTAGTAGACCTGGCGCCGGGCGATCCGCCTCGCCTGGCGCCGGAGGGGTGATGGAGGAACTCACGAGGTTAACCGTTTGTTGGGGAACCAACGGAGCAAAAAAGTCGCACGTATCCGGCCCCTGGGGCGGGAATGGCGTAGCAAGCTGACATACCTAATTCCTCGCGCTACTGGCCGTAGCGAGTACACGGGAGGAAACAGGTACAACACGGAGGCTATAAAATCTAGCGAACGTGTTAGGTGTCGCCCAGCCCGCAGCTCGAACAGATATCTGTCAGCGAGGCGCCTTGAGCCAAAGCCCAGGAAGCGGCAACACCTCTAGTAGAGTGAGCGCGCAACCTGGGAGGACAAGGCTCACCCAGAGACTCATACGCTCTGGTGATAGCATCCACTAGCCAGTGGGCTAACCTCTGCTTGGAGACGGCCTTCCCCTTCTGCTGGCCTCCATAACAGACAAAGAGCTGATCTGAGGTTCTGAAGCTTTGCGTTCTGTCGATATAAACCCGCAGAGCGCGGACGGGACAGAGAAAAGCTAGGGCCGGGTCTGCCTCCTCCAGGGGCAGCGCTTGCAGGTTCACTACCTGGTCCGCGAAGGGAGTGGTAGGAACCTTGGGCACATATCCGAGCCGGGGTCTCAACACAACGTGAGAAAGGGCCGGCCCGAACTCCAGGCACGATTCGTCGACCGAAAATGCTTGCAGATCCCCAACCCTCTTGAAAGAAGCCAATGCTAACAGGAGCGCTGTCTTAATGGACAGGATATTAAGCTCTACTGTCGACAGAGGCTCAAAAGGAGGACTTTGAAGAGCTCTAAGTACAAAAGCTAGGTCCCAAGAGGGTACAGAGTGCAAAACACGAGGTGGGTTTAACCTCCTAGCACCCTTAAGGAATCTGATGATCAGGTCGTGCCTTCCCAAAGACTTACCTTCTACTGCATCGTGATGCGCGGCTACTGCGGCGACATACACTTTGAGGGTGGAGGGAGACAGCCTTCGCTCCAACCCATCCTGCAGGAAGGAAAGCACGACACTGATCGGGCAAGTTCGGGGGTCGTCCTGACGGGAGGAACACTATTCGACGAACAGGTTCCACTTTAGCGCATAGAGGCGCCTCGTAGAGGGGGCTCTAGCGGAAGTGATGGTGTCTACCACTGCCTGTGGTAGACCACCTAGAACCTCCGCGTCCCGTCCAGGGACCAGACATGGAGTCTCCAGAGGTCTGGACGCGGGTGCCACAGAGTGCCCCGTCTCTGAGAAAGCAGGTCCTTCCTCAGAGGAATGGGCCAAGGAGGTGCTGTCGCGAGGAGCATAAGTTCTGGGAACCAGGTCCGGTTGGGCCAATAATGCGCAACTAGCAAGACCTGCTCCTCGTCCTCCCTGACTTTGCACAGTGTCTGTGCGAGAAGGCTCACTTGGGGAAACGCATATTTGCGAAGGCCCTGGGGCCAGCTGTGCGCCAGTGCATCTGTACCGAGAGACCCTTCGGTCAGAGAATAAAACCACTGGCAATGGGTCGTGTCCGGAGAGGCAAACATATCTATCTGAGCGGCTCGGAAGATTCCCCAAATCAGCTGGACCACCTGGGGATGGAGTCGCCATTCTCCCGGAAGAGGCGGCTGCCGTGAGAGCTCGTCGGCTGCACGGTTGAGCACACCCGGGATGTGAATGGCCCGAAGCGACCTCAGATGCTTCTGACTCCAAAGGAAGAGATGGCGGGCGAGTCGCGACATACGACGGGAGCGTAGACCACCTTGATGGTTGATGTACGCAACGGTCGCAGTGCTGTCCGTACGGACCAGTACATGCTTGTGCAGAAGGAGCCCCTTGAGGCGGCACAAGGCCAAGCGTACTGCTTGCAACTCTAGGCAGTTGATGTGCCAATGCAGTTGAGGCCCCGTCCACAGACCTGAAACTGCATGCCCGTTGTACGTGGCCCCCCATCCGTTCGCAGAGGCATCTGTGAAAACCACAGCATGCCTGGACACCTGGACTAAGGGCACTCCGGCCCGTAGAAACGCAGGGTCCGACCAAGGACAGAAGGTTTGGTGACAGTGCGGGGTAATGTTGACCCGGAACGTGCCACTCTGCCACGCCCATCTCGGGACTCGATCGTGAAGCCAGCGCTGAAGCGGTCTCATATGCAGCAGGCCGAGCGGCGTTACCGCGGCTGCCATATGCCCCAGGAGCCTCTGAAATTGTTTCAGTGGAACCGCTGACCTGCCCTGAAAAGACTTGAGGCAGTTGAGCACTGACTGGACGCGCTCCTCTGTGAGGCGCGCAGTCTGACCGACCAAATCCAACTCCATGCCGAGATAAGAGATCCTCTGCGTGGGGCAGAGTTTGCTCTTGTCCCAGTTGACCTGAAGACCCAGGCGGCTGAGGTGCCGGAGAACCATGTCCCTGTGTTCGCACAACAAATCTCGCGAGTGAGCTATTATAAGCCAGTCGTCGAGATAGTTGAGAATGCGAACGCCATGTTCTCTCATGGGAACAATGGCTGCCTCCACGACTTTCGTAAAGACCAGGCCGAAGGGTAGGACCTTGTACTGATATGCTCGACCCTCGAACGCACACCCAAGAAGAGATCTGTGTCGAGGAAGAATCGAGACATGAAAGTACGCGTCCTTCAGGTCGATCGCTGCAAACCAATCCTGGGGACGGATGCATTCGAAGATGCGCTTCTGCGTGAGCATCTTGAACAGGAGCTTGTGCAGGGCCCGATTCAAAACTCGCAGGTCCAGGATCGACCGTAACCCACCGGTTTTCTTGGGTACAATGAAGTAAGGGCTGTAGAACCCAGACCTCATCTCGGCTGGAGAGACCGGCTCGATCGCGTCCTTCGCCAGCAGGGCGTCGATCTCTTTCCTCAAGACAGGGGCATCGACGCTCCGCACACGGGTGAAGCGGATGCCCCTGTACTTGGGAGGCCGGCGGGCAAACTGAATTGCATAGCCGAGCTGGATGGTACGGATGAGCCAGCGGGACGGCCTCGGAAGCGCTAGCCAGGCTTTGAGAGACTGTACCAACGAGCCCACCCGGACCACCGGCGTACCCCCGGAGGGGCAGCGAGGTGGAAGACAGGGACCGGACTCCGGAGGCATTGCTGCGGCCAAGAGAGGGGTCAGCGTGTGCGGGGCAACACCAACCTGCTTCCACCGGAGGGCAGACAGCAGGGAAGGCCCGGAGGCTTTCGGCTGCTGGCTAACCCTAGGCGAAGGAAGGAGGGGAATCGAGGAGCGAGGCCCAGGGGCGTCGAGTCCTGATTTCTGGACTGGCCAGCCGTGTGCGGAGCGTCGATGCCCCTGTCTTGAGGAAAGAGATCGACGCCCTGCTAGCGAAGGACGTGATCGAGCCGGTCTCTCCAGCCGAGATGAGGTCTGGGGGGCTGACCGACTGGCCAGCGGCGGAACAGAAAGAAAAGGAAAAGAAAGATTCTCCACCCGGCCCTCCTCCGGGGGAAGGAGAGGTGCAGAGGCACCCTCCTGAAGAGCAGCTCCGACGTCCTCTGGGTCGCCCGTCTCAGGGTCGCTTACCTCTCCTCTTGCTGGGGGGCTTCGACGAACCCCGAGCGGGCTGGGCACCTCTCTTGCGGCCGGCACCCTGCTGCTTAGCTGGCTGCTGCTTGGGCTGGGCAGGGGCGGAGGTGGCGGCAGGAGGGCGCCCTCGGTGACGAGTAGCCGGAGGCGTAACCGACGGGGACGGGGCAGCCACAGCCTGTCTCCGGGGCATGATGTGCTTGATCACCTCCGACTGCTTCTGGGCGGCGGAGAACTGTTGGGTGTAGCTCTCCACCGCATCGCCGAAGAGGCCACCCTGGGATATGGGGGAGTTCAGGAGCCCACTCTTGTCCGACTCCCTCATATCAGCCAGGGTGAGCCACAGATGTTGCTCCTGGACCACAAGTGTGGACATCGCCCGGCCCAGGGAAGGTGCGGTGACTTTCGACGCCGTAGGGCGAGGTCCGTCGCCGTACGCAGCTCTTGGAGCACCCCTGGGTCGGTACCACTCTCCAGCATGTCACAGAATGCCTGGGCCTGGTGGACCTGAAGGAGGGCCATGGCATGCAGAGCAGAAGCAGCTTCTCCACACGCACTGTAAGCCTTTCCAGTCAGACTGGAAGATAACTTACATGCACGGGAGGGGAGCGAGGGGTTACCCCGCCAGGTGGACGCGGTCTTGGGACACAGCTGCATCGCCACAGACCGTTCCACTGGGGGGATGCCCTCTTATCCCTTCACTGTCCCGCCATCAAGAGTGGTGAGGGAGGAGGAGGGAGTTGACCTTTGTCGGGCCGCCAGAGGGGCCGTCCACGATCTCGTCACCTCCTCATGCACCTCCGGAAAGAAAGGAACCGGGGCGGAGCGCTGAAAACCAGCACGAGCCGCCCCGAGAAACCAATCGTCGAGCCGAGAAGGTTCGGGACGCGGTAGAGGGTTCCATACGAGCCCGACCTTCTCGGCCGCCCGGGCAAGCATAAGGGTCATTTCCGGGTCCGGCTCGGACAACACTACCACACCCGAAGGGGGCAGTGCAGCCGGGTCGTCATCCCCAGAAGATAACCGATCTCCCTCCGATGCAGCGATCGATATCTGGTCCTCCGGTGGAGCCCCGAAGGAAACAACCGGGACCAGACGAGATGGCCCAGTGCGCTCCTCCAGGGGCTCCATTGGCAGCGATGCAGAGGAGTGGGAAGCCCGCGGGGGTCTTTCACCCGGCGGGTCATTCCTCACTGTAACCCTCAGACCACCAATGGGATAAGCCGAAGTAGCCATCTTCTGGAGTGAACCAGAAGAAGAACTAGATCGGGGAATCTCCAAAGGGACTTCGCCTCGTTGGAGGATCCTTAGTCTCAGTCTTAACACTGCGATGGTCATGCTCCCTCAGTGAGAACATGACTCATTCATAAACGCTGCCTCAGCGTGCGCGAGGCTTAAGCACGAGAGGCAGCGATCATGACCATCAACCGGAGGCGGAAGTTGACCGCATCCAGAAACACACGGGTGAAACGTCATCCTGAAAAGGACGCGATCTTCACCCGCGTTGCTCTTTCACAGAAAAACACTCTCTTTATTGTGCTGAAGCACACAGGGATAACCGCGGCAACACAGCGGGGAAACTGCAAGCCCGCTGTGCGCACTCAACCGAATACCAGCTGTGACAACAGCTCTTTAAAAAAAAAAGGCAGATCGCGTGAAGAAACAGCTGGTACCCGGGAGATCGCGAAGATCGCTGAAGCGCCGTCACACCAACACAGAGAGGTCTCGGAGAAACAGCAGACTCGTTGAGCGTGAAGACAAACACAATCTTGAAGCTCATCACTCAGAGGACACAACCGGTCGGCTCCGAAGGTAAAAGCATATGTGTATGCGCTCACTTCCGCTTTATACCCGCACTGGCAGGCGGGGCGCGGAATGCAAGTCTTACATGCCAATGTTCATTGGCTCGTTTTAATTCACTCGAAGGCAATTGGTCTCCCTAGCGTGATCCCAATTCGTAGGAGTTCCCTAACGAAAGATAACTGAAATTCGCTGCTATTATGTGCAGTTGAGTGAACAATACAGGTTTACTGTGCGTGTGTCACATAAGGTGGCCTTCTGCTGCTTGCAAACTGACTCTTTTGAGGAGACAGTGGATTTCCAAATTTGTTGCCCTGATGCTCCACGCGCAATGCACGAATACACTGCAGGCTCACTCTCGCTCGTATCCAAGGTAAATCATCAACACTATCATCCCTTACAAGTATTTTATTTAACTAAATACATCACAATAAGCTAAAACGCATGCGCAGGTTACTTTACTTCCTGAACAAGTGCGCACCCGAGTCCGTGTTGCTTTCACATTCACGCGAACCGCAGCACGGTTCGGGAGCAACCGAACTCAGACCACCTCCTCCAGGTAGTCTCGGGTTCGGTACCCCAGTGCGCAACTGGGTCCGCATGACAGCGTTCACATTAGCGATTTTTCATGCGAACCGTGCCCTGTTCCGAATTAAACTGCCAGTGTGAAAGCCCTCTAAATGACCACGTGGTGAAGGAAATGAGAAATGAAGGGATTTGTGTCTAGAGATTTGCTGTGACAGTTAAACAAATCTGACTCATGTTTCAAAAACCTGGGAATAGTGTTTATAATTTAGTGAAATGGGTCTGCTTTTTGATAAATGGCAATACGGTTTTGAAATTTTAGTTCAAAAGTCTGGTTATAGTGTTTAAGTAATCGAGAAAAACTGTAACTTAGGTATTCTAGTATCCGAATCAGAGAGACCTTTAAGTGTTACTGGAGATCAGGATCAAGGAGAAAATAATGTTCCTGTTCTTACTCTATCTCTGACGTTTGAAGAACTGAAGCAACTGTTGCTCTTAGAAGTGGAGAAGAGTATAATAAGTCAAGAAGTTGAGATGCATAAGATGGATATTGAAGCTCAAAGGTTTGCTCTGATTAGAGAAGGTAAGTTGGGATTCCACTCTGAGAGTTTGTAGGCCCCAATTGTTAGTCCAACTCCAAAGGTTTTTGATGTTGCTCGTTCTCTTAATCTCATGCCAAAATTTGAGGACTTTTTTACTCTGTTTAAGATCTTTTGGGTTGGGAAGATTGTGAGCAAACTCTACTTTTACAGTGTGTGTTTTGTGGTAAAGCTCAAAAAGCCTACTCCACCCTTAGTGTCCGGGACAGTCAGGTTTAAAGCTAGGTAAAATATGTGGTGCTGAAGGCATATTAATTAGTTCCGGGAGCTTACAGGCAATGGTTTCGGACTTTACGAAAAGGTATGCAGCAGTCTTTTATTGATTTCGCAAGAGAGCTGAGGATTCAGTTTGATTATTGGTGCTCTGTTTCACAAGCAGATGACGGCGTTTTAAGTCAATGAAAACGTAGCTTTTGGAATACGCTCTCCAAAGAGGATAAATTTGAAAATGCCGTTTTCGCGTTGTAGTGTGGACTGTGAAGCCGGAGGGATTTGAAAACGATGACGTAAGTTTAGTCATGTGATCCAATAGATATTCATGTTTACCGGTATAGTGCCTGTTATGTGCTATTCACTTTTACACTGTTGCTAAAATATGTTACTTTGCACACTCTTCATATCACAGTACTGCAAAGATGACAGAAAATGTACTCACATTTGCTGTCCTGCAACAATACAGGAGAGCAGTTGCATTTTAGACCAAACATATGGTGACTGAGTGCGACCTGGACGCATCAGTGATGGTGAGATATCTTACTAAATAAAATTATCCTGTTAGGAGAATTGCGCGATGACTTTATTATTTATTTTTCCATCCATTTCCATTTATTTTGTGAGGTTTCACGCATGCATTGGAAAACGCCTGAAAACGCTAGTGTGGACGGAGAGCGTTTTTAAACGAAAACGCCGTTTTCAAATGTATCTGGATTAATGTGGACGTACCCTGGATTACTCACAGACAGGATACAAAAACGAACAAGCCCCGAGTAACAACCACAAGGAGATTATATAAGGGAGATAATCACAAGGGCACAGGTGACACTGATGAAACAATAATGACTGAACAAGGAGAACAAGGGGGCGTGGTTAAGACACAAGAAGACGCAAACACGCCCAGTAGCACCTCATTGCAGTACACGAGATCCAGGGGACGGAGTTGGATCCAGATCTAAAGGGGTGGAGATGGGTAGGATTAGGGGCGGGGTTAGGGATCAGGGGGCGGAGATGGGTAGGTTTAGGTATATGTAAGGTGGGAGGAGTTGGATCTGGATCCAACTCCTCCCCCCGGATTTGCATTAACCGCGGCCACTGCTGTGATTGGCTGACATGCTTGCATATGAAATAGCAACGCATTACATGTGAAACTCTCTCGAATACTTTTACTACAGCTATTATACGTTTTTACTATAACAGCTATCGAGATTAACGAATCGTGAGATGTTTTTAAAGTATTTAGATCTATTCCCATCACATAAAATGTTGCCGTGATGAGCATTGAGCAGATGACAGTGTGTTGATCGCGAGAATGAAGATCTTATCATTGCAAAGCAGTTTCTGCACTCTCTCTGCTTTCACCAATGCAAAGACGATGATGTAAATACAGTAAGAGCTTCGTTGTGCAGTAACGTGCGTCATTGATTTCATAACGAGTTTGGCAAGTGTCCAGATAAACTCGCGCTGTGTGGAAAGATTGTTCTTTGATCGCTTTCTGTATATAATTTGTTCACAATTTAAATACGATTATTTTCATCCTACTAAAAGAAACGATGTGAAGCTGATATTTTAGTCACTGTCTTGACTTACTGATGCATAAACAGTATTGAACGATTTTGAGAGAAAGATTACCTGTCTGAACTTGAACAATTACATCAGAAAGTGTTGCTTGGTAGCTCGATCCGAGGCCAGCTCTGTATTGGCCCAAGTTGAGGAAACACTCGGTGAAATGTTTGGAAATTTCCAGAGAAAATCAAATTAACCCATTGTTTCTTCAGAGGCTCAGATGAAGGAACTAAAAAAACACTAGTTACTAACCCCTCTGTCTGTTACAATGTCAGGATTCTGTCCTCTATCCTTGTTTTATTCTAGTCCTGAGGCAGGATCATGCCACTCATGTTTTGGGTGCGAACACATGGCCTGTTGTTTGGGCTGCGTGTTGAGATGGTCCTCACTGCAGAACACAAAATCAAAACCCTGAGCAATAAATAAATAAATAAAATCATCAAATATTGTAATTGCAATTTAATTATATTTGTGTGTGGCAGCTGCATGCAAAATTATTATTATTAATAATAATAACAGTAAAAATAATACAAATGAGCTTAAAATTAAAATTTAAAGGGTTTATTGCATTAAAAACAGGCTATATTTTTAATAAATAAACAAGTGATCAATGTATAGTAAACTAAATTTAAAAAAATGTAAATTTCAACATTGTTTGTGAAAGTCCAACAAAGTTAAATATATAAATAAATACTCAAACCTGAAAAGTTGTGTGGCTCCGTTTTCATTTGATTATCATTGTACACTCGGCGGCTTAGTTGTAACACTGTGCTACAACTAGGAGTTACTGACATGTTTCAAAACGGTGCTATGTTTTGGCCAACGAGACAGTGATTAAGGTAATATAAAGTTAGATTTGAAAACGTACACACCCAACTCAGAAACCGAAAAAAAAGTATAATGAAAAAAATTACTTGCATGGTGTCAAAACACTCTTTGTCCAGAATCTTCACGAAATCTTATCAAAACTTTCCACAAATTCGCGGGAGACCGTCTTTTGGCAGCGAGAGAAAAAGACCGGAAACACAACCTGCTTGATCCTGACTAACTATGTAAAAGGTCCGTGTTACATTTAACCCCGCGTTAGGTTGTGCCCCGGGCCTCGCTCCCCTATATGAAAAGGGCAAGTGACTGTTCCGTCAACTGACTCTGGTCACCACACAATCCTTGTGGTTGAGCCCACTATAATAGCTAAGCAAACTTTAGACTTTAGCTATCCTTAATATTGAACCGTCTGCCTCTGCAAATCACCAAACACCATTCAGTCATGCATCATCTTTTGTGTTAATTTCCTTGTGTGATTTAATTTCTCATGCATTTTCATTCCATGTATATGTATGGAGTGAGTTTTCACTGGTAATCACCTGTTATTGACCTTTATACTGTAATACCTGGAAAAAATCATAGTGGCTCCTATTGACTCATGGGCCATGTCTAGAGAGACCACATGCCCTCCATTAACCACAAATGCTAGATTAATTGTATTATACATAGAAACCTAAAACTAGGAAACAGAACTTAGGGGCTGTTTACATGACACTTGTCAACTAAAAACTGAAAACTTTCTGGCTGCTCATTTACACGACAACACCCTTTTTAGGACCTAAAAACGCAAACTTTTAAATACGGGTTTCAAAGTGCAAGCTTTTGAAAAAGATGACGTTATCGTATCTAAATTTGTGAAAACAGTGATGTCATGCACATGCGGATTACGTGTTCAGTCTATAGAAACATATTTGTTTCTTTACAAAGTGACATCGGCAATTTCTTGTCTAGCTTACATAAAACATTGTTTTTAGGAATTTTTGCTGACCTATATGAATGGTGATCATTTGACAACATTGTCGTTTTCGCATGCAAAACTTTTAAAACCCTCAAATGAAAAACGTTTCCGTTTTTTAGGTCAAGTCAAGTCAAAATGTATTTCTATAGCACATTTAAAAGCAACAGAGTTGTGCCAAAGTGCTGTACAATAAAACATTGAGCATATAAAAAGAAAGCATAAAAAAAGAAACCAGGCACCATGCAAAATATAAACACCTTAAACAGAATACAATCGAAAAACAAAACAAAACAAAAACTCAACATTAAACCTTTAATAATCTAATCTAATAAAAAGCCAGAGTGAACAAATACAATTTAAGAGCCGATTTAAAACTGGCTAATGAAGGAGCAGACCTCACATTTAAGGGCAGACTGTTCCAAAGTTTAGGTGCTGCAGCAGAAAAGGATCGACCACCCTTAGTTTTACAGCGAAAATGTGGGACAGTTAAGATTAGCTGATTACCAGATCTAAGTGTTCTTTGGGGAGAGTAAGGAATCAAAGGTCACTAATGTATTTTGGTGCCACACCAGATAAAGCCTTGTGCACAAAAACTTACAGGAAGCCAATGTAAAGTCGCTAAAATGGGAGAAATGTGATCTCTCTTTTTTGTGCCGGTGAGAAGTCTTGCTGCAGCATTTTGAACAATTTTCAGGCGAGAGATCGCAGTTTGAGGCAGGCCACAGTACAGGGAATTACAGTAGTCCAGATGTAATGTTGAGAGCATGGATTACGGTCCCCAACTCTTTCGGAGGTAGAAACTGTTTTAATTTCACAACCGATCTCAGATGAAAGAAACTGCCCTTTACCACTGTACTGATTTGTTTCTCAAAATTGAGTGACAAATCAAATGTAACCCCAAGGTTCCTTACATGAGGTTGAACATTGGCGGCAATAGAATCTAAATTAAAAAGAGATGAAGACTTGGAGGGGCCTAAAATCTAAATTTCGCTTTTGCTTTCATTTAATTGTAAAAAATGATTAGCCATCCAATATTTGATCTCCTCAAAATAGTCGCAAAACACATCCGAAGGATAAGAACTGTCAGTTTTTGCTAGTAGATAAAACTGTGCATCGTCAGCATAGCAGTGGTAGGAAATTTGATATTTCTTAAAAATGGCACCCAATGGTAGCATTTAAAGTGAAAAGAGAAGAGGTGCCTAAAATGGACCCTTGGGGCACACCGCAAAATAAGAGGAAACTATACGAAGAAAACATTTCTCAATGCTCACTGAGAAGGTTCTGTCTTTGAGGTAAGAGGCCAAACGTACCCTTATCCACTACTAGACTTATCCACTATTTCCATAAACATGATTCATATTTGACTAAAATATTCGGTAACACTTTATAATAACTGCACGCTATTAATAATTAGTTAAGCATTAGTAAACAGTTAATTCATCATTTATAAAGCATTAATATACATTAATAAGCAGTTTATAAATACAGCTATAAATGCTTTATTCTTGATTTAAAAGCATATCTATAATGTGTATTTTCATACTTTATTAATGACCAATTTATCATTTATAAATGAAGTATTGCATTATTTACAAACCAATTATTTGTCAGTTGTCAGTGGTTCATAATATCACTTATAAAGTGTAAGTAAATGATTAATAAACTATTTAAATGTACATTCATACATCTTATTATTCAGACATATAGTAATAGTTAGTGTGTTAATAAATGCTTTATTAACATGTATTTTTTACTGTAATTCATGGTTAATTCAGGTAGTTATAAAGCATTTAGTAGTGGTCAGTTAACTATTTCTGTGAGCTCATCTAAAGTGAGGACTAGTTATGCCTTGTAAAGCATTTACAAATGAGATTTAAAGGTTCAGTTGAATATTTCTACTATGTTCTGTATCACTGTGTTGTGTTTGTTTCCTTTTTCTGTTTAGAAGATAAATGAGCCTTTAAATCTCCTTTGTAAATGCTTTACAAGGCATAAATAGTCCTCACTTTAGATGAGCTCACAAAATAGTTAACTGACCACTACTAAATGCTTTATAACTACCTGAATTTACTACATTTACTTACACTTTCTAATTGATCTTATGAACCACTGACAACTCCTAAATAACTGGTTTGTAAATAATGCTATACTTCATTTAGAAATGATAAATTGATCATTAATAAAGTATGAAAATACAATTATTAAACTCATTATAGATATGCTTATAAATCAAGAATAAAGCATTATAGCTGTATTTATAAACTGCTTATTAATGTCTATTAACCCTTTAGGTGTCACCCCCCACCCCACACACACACACACACACACACACACACACACACATGAAAATGCATATTCTGAACTTAATGGTTGTAATTCAAGAATGCTTTGGAATATAGACGTAAGATTGGTCTTGTTTTAAATAAGACATTTAGCAGATTTTTGTAGAAGTGAAATAAATTAAGAAAGTGAAACATAAAAAAAGTTATAGAAGTTTGATTTTATGGAAATGTAATTATGTAAAATGTAATTATTCATATTTTATATAAAACATATTTTTTCAAAACCTGGGCGACTCTAAAACTAAAATTAAAAAAAAAAAAAATCAAAGCCCAAAATCTGAACAAGTTGTGGTTAAAATTTTAGGTTGATATCTCAAAAAAATTAGATTTCAGTAAGATTTTGTTTGGGCGCAGTACCACACTTTTTCACTAGGTCACAACCAGACTCCATTATTGCCCATATAAGGGCGCCTCCATTTCCATGTGTTTTGAGTGATCTGAACCATTATTTCCACAATTTTTATACAATTTATGAAGTAGAGATCCTATTCAGAAGTAGTATGAGAAGTTAGGCAGATTTTTATATGTATTCAACCTCTAAGAAACACATACAAAGAACACGCATGTGCGTTATAGCTCGCTGCTACCTCACAAATGGTGAATCTACAATTTTTTTCTTTATATTTAAAACATTTTCAGACTTTTTTTTTTAAATAATTGAATGGATGCTATCTTTTGAACTCTTGGCATGAAAACAAACTGAGGTTTCTACCCTTCTTTTCATGTTCATTGCCATTTCAAAATAAAGGTCTGAATACGCATTAGGAGTATGAAAATATTCTTGTTGCAAATTGATAAATTACGGCTCCTCTGTAATTTATTTTGAAAAATAACTGGTAACTAGTAAGAAACATCCACTTTTGTTCTGGTTCTGACATTGCAGTAAATCGCGCTGATTAAATCTAACAATCGCTTATAAGTTATCATATCACGCAAAACCATGCAAATTATACTTTGTTCTCAAATTGTTAATGTTAACAACGTCAGCATTGAGTGACTACATGTAATGTCCTTCCGATATGTATCCTTGTTTTCGCATGGGGCCGGTTGCAGTCCCTTTTTTTCTGTACACTCTAAAAAATGCAGGGTTAAAAAATAACCCAACCTTAACCACGCCGCTGGGTCACTATAGGACAGAACACGCGCTGGGTTGGTTTGACCCAAGTGCTGGGTTTTTCCATTTAACCCATATTGTTGGGTCATTCATTTGACCCAACCAGTGGGTGAAATTGACCGTCTTGCTGGGTTAAGTCTTACTCATGTGCTGGGTTATTTCCTGTATCATTGCCTAATTAAAATTAGTAACAAATATTTTTTATATTACCGTACTAATGTAAAATAATGATTGTCTCTGTAATACAATAAACCAGAGAGGCCACTGTATATGTGATTTCAATCATTTATTTTATTTTTTTACATTTTTAATACATCTTTAATATTGTTTTGTAAACAATTATTACAATTATACAATGTATACTCATTCTAAGGTAAAAAAACATAACGGTTCATTAAGTAAGGTCTTTATACACCACTGAAAACATAGTTATGTATATGATATTGCATTTCTGTTAACAGATCCTCCTAAATACAGTGCACAATGCACCTTTAAAAGTCAATAAGAAAATAATTTGAACTCTTATACGATTATGATTTCATTTATTAAGATGTGTTGATTTATTAAGAATAGCTACAAACATTTACAATACGACTAAATATCACAGGGTTTTCCTCACATTTGACAGAGGACGATTCTTTTCCAATAATTTGATACACTGCTTCGTGTATTTAACATGAAAAACAAAATAAAACTTTGAAACAAAGATCACCAGCCTCCAGCAAAGACTCGGTCTTGATGACGTGGCCTGGAACAATGGCAACGGTCTGACGTGTCCCCCTCGTCGCATCCCTGATGCTCCAGTCATTTTGTAAATATTCATCCATGTTGGTCCCCAACTGTTGATTACACACAATCACTTAGAGTGTTGCAATATAACTGACATGCAAGTTTTTTGTGAAAGTATTTATATATTTTTTATTGCAAACATTACCAAATATGGCCAAATGTGAAAAACAAACAAAATGTATATTTACCGGTACACATCTAAATAGACAATTAGCAGTCTATTCAGGATAAGACAAAAACACGATTTGGAAAATGGATTCATGATGTACTCGCTCATTATAAACATTTTGTAAATTTTGAACACAAAAAAAGTTATGGACTGCAGCTTTAAAAATGAACAAAAATCTATTTAAAAAAAAAAATGCAATTTTATGTTGCAAACAGAGATTGCACCTTTAAATATTCTAAACCTAAATTAATTTCATAGTTATCAAGCATATCAAACTTACAGGTTGCATGTCAAGGACCTCTGAGCCTCTGTGGTGGGTCTGAAGCCCTTTCCTCCTCTCCTGTAACCTTAGATGGATGGGGGAAGCAGAGTTTGCAGGACCTTCAAAGCCAGCAGCTAAACAATATGAGCATAATACATAAAGTTGCATTATCATTTAAATAGTATGCTGTATTTAACAATTCATATTTCTATAGTAGCATTTCTGACTTTTCTGCCCTGGTGTTTAAAATGGCGCTGTTGTGACAATAGCAAAAACTATTTATTGGCCTCAAACATCGCGCACACTTGATCCATGACCACTGTCTTAGTAGTACTAAATTATTCTTAGTAGGCCTACCTCAGGTCCTAACAACTTATAATGGGTTCAGGGCGAGAACATGCTTAATATGAAATCGATTTATTTCTCATTGCCTCAGTCGCCGTTTGTAAAGAGCACGTCAGACGTCATACAGTTATTATTTGATTTTTTTGGGTAAAAACGATCCTGGTTCTGACATAGACATTACAGAAGAAACACGCAGACTGTGCTGGAACTTACCCCCGTCGCTTCTTCTGATGAGAATTTCTTAAATGTGCCAGCAGACTTTAGTTTCCACACAGACTAGACTTTTTTCCCGCAGTTTTCACGTACGAGCCCTAGGGACATAAACATACTGCGCGTGCACGGGTTCATTCAAAACGCTTTTCTCACTTTTAATTACTAAACGTCCACAATAAATACGATATTTACGTGATGAAATTTCAATTTAAACTACATATTTCATTTAGGCTGCTGATATAGCTGGTTTACAACGTGGCATTTTGTCAAAAAATCTAACCGGCTAGCTGTTACTAATGTTTTACAGAATAAATACGTTATAGCCTACCCCTCGAACTTCCATATCAAAGACTGTATGCTGAACAGTGAAATTATTAATGTTAAAAATATTGGTAAACATATTAACTTACCATAAAACACTGCCTGCTCCGAACTCCGAGTGAAGTCCTCCTCGAGTCAGAAGTGAAGAATCCAGAAAGTTCCGCAAAGAATAAACCGGTTGCTGGGTCAAAATAACCCAACCAGCTGTTTATTTGTGAATTACCCCCTTACAACTCATTTTACCCAGCATGAGCAACCCAATAATGTGTTTACAGTGCCCCAAACAACCCAGCATTTTGACCCAGCACAATCAACCCAACAATTTGTTTACAGAGACAACCCAGCATTTTTTTGAGTGTAGCCACTCCGAAGTCCAAACGAAGTCTTTTGCATTTTACAGTGGGTGAATCTCTAGTTGTCACTGATGATTGTCGTTTGAACCTTTCTGGATCCGCCATCAAATTGATAAGTTTAATTATATCAAGTGCTGTGAGAAAAGGCTATAAATCTCCACCTCTAACATCCTCACACGCAATATAGCCTACTAGCCGAGACTCCTTCTTTATGTGTACAGATGTGACGTAATGACGCAAAGACATGCTCGAATCTCCCGCGGAAATCCACCAGTACCACTGGAATTAAAAACATTATTACAAGCTTACCGCTTTGAATCGAGCTAAGGCAAGCAGATAGTTTTGAACACTGGCTGGTTATGTATTTTCTCAAATATGTATTTTGGATAATTTTTAACCCAAAAAAAGCTACGGACTGCAGCTTTAAAAATGTAATGGCTTTGGGCCCACTGGTGGGCTGGCTTTATAAATGATGAATTAACTGTTTACTAATGCTTAACTAATGATTAATAGCGTGCAGTTATTATAAAGTGTTACCAAATATTCAAATGGAAGTGTTTAAGTGTGTAACAAACATACACAATAGTCATGTTTGATTGTTGTGATCACGTCTTGCGCCATTTGCAACGTCTTGTGCATGATGCATTCTAAAACATCAAGAAGCCCAAGAGGTTCATCTTTTAAAATCCACATCTCTAAACCTTGCTTTTTTCCGTTCTGCATTGTGTTTTAACAGCAAATTGAGCAAAAATGCCTTCTGTGGGAAATAGCCCATTTTCAAATTCGGTATTCTGCTTTAGGCACATCCTTCGCCCTTCGGAACTGAATTTGGATTTGTCCAACAAAATCTGTGGCTGGTGAGGCCTATAAGAAATAATGTAATTTATTATTCTGGCAGACTAAAGGCCAACCATATGGGTCCTTCAACTTTAGTGTTTCCACACCATTTCTATAAAGATCTATTAACCTGCTAAAAACGAGACTATATCGGCTACCTTATATTTCCAGATAGCGCTTCGAGATCACTGCTTTTCAATGTTCTCTCATTTAAAGCACCTTATTTCACTGGGAAAAGGCCATGAAGTCAGACGGCCGTATCATGAATAATTGGAATAAATTTGCTTCCTTCATTTCATATTTCATGCACCATACTCCTTCGAATAACTCAGGCTGTAATTGTAATTGCAAAGTCTAATAAGGAGTAACATGGTTTAAATTAAGAAAGCCACTGACCGTGAACCTTGCAGTAATTCTTAATTCTCTTATTTAATTTCTAATAAAGCACCCTCTTAGAATTATATAGCACTTTCTGCTTTGATCCGATCCGCATGCCTCCCATTCTCTCTTGTAATCCCTCAGGTAAATGGGGATTTAAGCTTGTAATAACACCCACACTCACAAAACCCACAACAGATCTTCAGTCATCGGCAGTGACTGATGGAGATCAAAACGGCAAATCTATTAGAAATATATATTTTTTTTCATCTCTTTGTTGTGGCTTACAGTATATATTCCGATTCTTATACATTCATTGTAGCAAATGAGCTAATGAGAAATATGAATAATCATAACTAGTTATAATTAATTATAAATATTTAGATCAGCTGCAAGAATTAACACCACAATCAACTAACCAGTTTGTCCAGCGAACGCATTGTTAGTTGTTTATTAGTTCTAAGAAATGTTAGTTTACAGGGTATTGGAAATAACTTTCTTACAGTACTACTCAGAGCATGTAGCCAAAATCTGCAATATTAGGGGCTCCAGTATATGAACCACAAACAACTTTACGTGTGACACGAACATGAATTTATTAACTAGACAACACTACACATAGCCTACATGCATACAGTTTAGCAATGGAAAGAGAGCTAAAACATAATATAGGAAAGCAAGAAGTTATGGATTGTTTGAAATTCACCAGATGCCTTGAGCAAACCATCAGTTTCTTTGTTCTAACGCACACTTCTTTAAAAGTGGTAGGGGATACTTGATGTATCAATTAATGAGACTAAAGGGTTCCTAGAACTAAAGGGTTCCTTTTCATAGTTCCTAGAACCTCATGGCGCAAGTACCCGCTTTTTGGAGTGTTCGCACCACAGGAACTGTGAACTGTGAACGATTTTAGTTCTAGGAACGCAACTTAACCACACGGCAAGAGAGAGGAAGAGAGAAAGAGCTGCTGCTGTGTTTTTAACATTTGATTACTTTATTCAAATTATGTAACTGAAAACTGCCTGAGACTAAAACTGAGACCTACTTTCATCTTTGTTCTATCGTATGTATTTGTGCTATTTATAATTTGATTATTTGTTCTTATTTTAATCACTGACTGCTAACTTGTCTTTAATAATGTTTTAGATTTATATTAGGCTAGTAGTTTTTGCGGTAACACTTTACAATACGGGTGCACTAATATGCATTAATTCATGTTTAACTAATGCATAGATAATCATGAGTTAATGTATGATTCATGAAGAACTAAACCATTAATTAATGATTACTGAATCAGCAACTAATAAAGAGTCTATATGATTAATAGATTAAGTAATACATGAATTGCTATTAATTCAATGTGTCATTGTGTATTAATTCCTTAATAACCTATTTTATTAACTAATAGTGTAAATTAATGTGTTAATTACCACAATTAGTCAAAGCTATGCACTTCAACTTCCAGTTGTCTGCTTTAATTAATCATTAGCTAATGATTTGCAAAGGTATCATTATGTTATGACTTTACTTGTTGAGGCACATCATTATTAACTAGTCATTTAGTAATTGTAGTAATTTACACATGAATTTGCACTAACAATGAAGTAATTAATCATGTATTAATGCATATTAGTGTACCTGTATTATCTGGAAGTTGAAATACAAGGCTTTGGCTCATTCTGGTAATTAACATATTAATTAACACTATTAGTTAAAAAAAATAGTTATTAGGGAATTAATTAACAATTACATATTTAATTAATAACAATTAATGTATGAACTAATACATTAACCATACAGACTCTTAATTAGTTCCTAATGTGGTAATCATTAATGAATAGCTTAGATAATCATTAGTTACACATTAATTCAGTATTATCTGTGCATTAGTTAAACATGAATTAATGCTTATTAGTGCACCCGTATTGTAAAGTGTTACCGTTTTTGCTGTAAAACCAAAATCAAAATTGGAATAGAGAATGTTGATATTTCACTGGTATCTAAACATTGAACCACTGACCCAATCCTTAGCACTGAGCCCTGCTAAAGCAGTTCTAAATATGCACTGTGCTATTAAATGAAGGATAAAATATGAGCAATAGAATGAACAGTGAAAGTAACAGAAGCTAACACAATACATTTTAACAGGCTTAATTAAGCATGAAAATTACAGAAGGGAAATATATATTTACTAAACAAATTAAGTCAACTAATATGATTCATATTCTTTTGATTTCTCTTCCCAATATATTTAAAAAAGCCAAATGGAGAGAAAATACAGGTATCGGTATCGGCAAGTACAAAAATGAAAGTATCAGTATCGGACAGTATCTGACTGGTATTGGTGCAATCAGCTGTGAGCAAAGTGACACATCTCTGACAAAATTAAGTTACTCCCCCAGTTTCTCTCGTCACTACATAGTAAAATATTTTTAAAATACAAAATTGTCTGGCTTTTAGAGATGATTATTTATTATAATCATTTTATATACTTTAACATTTATAAATTGCTCATTTATATATTATTTATATAATTATATTATAACCCTAATCCATTACACATGAACAATTTTTGTTTAACAATTATTTTTTAAAATGTAGTTTAAATGAACATATACAGAGAATATGTAATATAAATAAGATTTGAAATAGTATATACACTCACCTAAAGGATTATTAGGAACACCTGCTCAATTTCTCATGAATGCAATTATCTAATCAACCAATCACATGGCAGTTGCTTCAATGCATTTAGGGGTGTGGTCCTGGTCAAGACAATCTCCTGAACTCCAAACTGAATGTCAGAATGGGAAAGAAAGGTGATTTAAGCAATTTTGAGCGTGGCATGGTTGTTGATGCCAGACGGGCCGGTCTGAGTATTTCACAATCTGTTCAGTTACTTGGATTTTCACGCACAACCATTTCTAGGGTTTACAAAGAATGGTGTGAAAAGGGAAAAACATCCAGTATGCGGCAGTCCTGTGGGCGAAAATGCCTTGTTGATGCTAGAGGTCAGAGGAGAATGGGCCGACTGATTCAAGCTGATAGAAGAGCAACTTTGACTGAAATAACCACTCGTTACAACCGAGGTATGCAGCAAAGCATTTGTGAAGCCACAACACGCACAACCTTGAGTCGGATGGGCTACAACAGCAGAAGACCCCACCGGGTACCACTCATCTCCACTACAAATAGGAAAAAGAGGCTACAATTTGCAAGAGCTCACCAAAATTGGACAGTTGAAGACTGGAAAAATGTTGCCTGGTCTGATGAGTCTCGATTTCTGTTGAGACATTCAGATGGTAGAGTCAGAATTTGGCGTAAACAGAATGAGAACATGGATCCATCATGCCTTGTTACCACTGTGCAGGCTGGTGGTGGTGGTGGTGTAATGGTGTGGGGGATGTTTTCTTGGCACACTTTAGACCCTTTAGTGCCAATTGGGCATCGTTTAAATGCCACGGCCTACCTGAGCACTGTTTCTGACCATGTCCATCCCTTTATGGCCACCATGTACCCATCCTCTTCCAGCAGGATAATGCACCATGTCACAAAGCTCGAATCATTTAAAATTGGTTTCTTGAACATGACAATGAGTTCACTGTACTAAAATGGCCCCCACATTCACCAGATATCAACCCAATAGAGCATCTTTGGGATGTGGTGGAACGGGAGCTTCGTGCCCTGGATGTGCATCCCACAAATCTCCATCACCTGCAAGATGCTATCCTATCAATATGGGCCAACATTTCTAAAGAATGCTTTCAGCACCTTGTTGAATCAATGCCACGTATAATTAAGGCAGTTCTGAAGGCGAAAGGGGGTCAAACACAGTATTAGTATGGCGTTCCTAATAATCCTTTAGGTGAGTGTATATTAGGGATGCTAACGATTAATCGACGATCGATTAATTGTCGAAAATAGTTTAACGTATCGATCATCGATTAAGCAAGTTCATGCATGCTGCTCAACCGCGAAACACGTAAAGCAGACACGAGGAGAAATGTTATGTTTGGGACCATTTTACATTAAAAGGCTAGAGTTACACCTTCATGACTATAAGTTTGTGTGTGCATTCGCAGCTTTTTGTTTTGTGCAAATGTAAATTGTAATATTGTGTTTATTTTGTGTAGCAGAAACACACACACAAATACACGTGGAACGTAACACCTATATATGATTTATCTCATAAGTTGCATTTCAATTTAGAATTAACGCGGTATAAAGCACAGCACAGCTCAAATGGCCATGCACATATTACATAACATTATACAGAGAACAATGTTGTAATAAAACCTTGTGAATTCTTTGGGTTTACCGTGTTTCATCTCGTTGCTCCAGGAAGAGCGCATCCACAACACGAGTTACACATTCTGAATAGCACGTAACCCTATGTTTACTTGTGCATTTGCGTCATTTTGTGCAGATATAATTTGTAATATTATGTTTATTTTGTATAAATATCTGATTAATCTCATATAGGATGCGTTTTGTTGAGTTGATCATACACAGTTACATGTCTTTACAAACAAATACTGAAGCACATTATTACAAATTTCATTCCGTTTGACAAGTGAAACAATAGTTATCACCAGGTAGCTGCTTGTAGATAGCTTGTAGATCTAAACTCAATGTTTAGATGAATGGCATCGATCTAACTAATTTTTAAAAAGGCCTTTACAATGTTAAAAGATGAGTGTCGCTCAAATGTGCCTTCATAACACTGTACTGAGATTTCTTTTTCAGAAAAAGCTAAAGCAATGTCCGGGGTCCGGCCGACCCGCTGAAGGATGGCGCGTTTCAGGTCCTTGTAAACCAGGAGGTTCTGGACTGGCAGCTGCTGTGCGGCGATCTGCGCCTCGCCTGACAGTAGGGGAATCAAGCGCACTGGCCAGTCCGAGGGCGGCCAGCCCCCAGCCTCGGCCGTCTTCTCGAACAGGTCGAGGAAAGCCTCCGAGTCATCCTGAGGACCCATCTTCTGGAGCGGGATGGTTACGGCCGGGGCTGAGGCTGGCGTTGGTGGAATAGCCCGAACCTCCTGGTCAATCCAGCTCCGGAACAGCTCGCGGTCCTCTTGCTGGGCCCTGAGGAGTCCCTCGAACCGACGTTCCTGTACTTCCTGTACCTCCATCAGGGCCCGATGATGTTCCTGATGAAGTCCCGCCAGCGCGTGGATGACATCCTCAAGTGGCGACGGAGTTGATCTGGCGGCAGCTTCTTCTTCCATCCCGGGTTTCGGCACCAGTGTAATGAAGTAGCAGGTTCAGGATGTGGGGATGGAAGAAGACAAGGGGTCGGTGAGACTGGGGCTTGTGTATTTTATTAAAGAGATCACAAAAATAAACAAAACAGTTGCGCTCGTGCGCGTTCACCATAGATCGACTATAGCAGAATCAAAAGGCAAAGTTTCTGTGGTAGTGTTCCTCCTCACATGAGCTCCCAGTCCGTCTCTCTCCTCTAACACTCGCACCTGCCGGCTTTTATCCGGTCTCCCCACGCCGATCACTGCAATCAAAGACAGGTGTTCATCATTGTGCACTTGACCTACTTACTTACCGCTCGGCTCCGCCCTCACTCTCCCGCTACATATCACACTAAACCACGCCCCCTGCCACAGGGACAATGTGAGTTTTCACAGAGCCCTCCAGGTTAGAGAGTGGTTCAATATGAACCAAGGTTTTATCAATCTTTGCCTTCCACCATACTCCCCTTTCCTAAACCCCATTGAGGAATTCTTCTCCTCATGGCGGTGGAAGGTATATGAACGCCAACCTTACACCAGGGTAAATCTCCTGCAAGCCATGGGACTTGCCTGTGGTGACATAGGTGTGGAGGCATGCCAAGCCTGGATACAGCATGCCAGGGTTTTTTTCCCCCGTTGCCTGGCCAGACAAAATGTGGCCTGTGATGTGAATGAAGTCCTGTGGCCTGACCCAGTACGGAGACATGATGCTGTGGCTGAGTAATGCACTTATTTGTATATTTTTGTACTTTATTTTTTACATGGGCTTACTGTACACAAGTGGCAAACGCATAAGATTTCTGTTTGTTTTTACAAGTACTACGTGTAAATGCACAAGATTTCTGTTTTGTCTTTTTGTACAAGTGCTAAATGCACAGGTTTTTTGTTTTGTTTTTGCAACATGCATTTAGCCTACAGTGAACAATACACATTTATTTCTTCAGCTTTTTGTCCTTAATCTTTATGTCCTGAGCATTGTGTTTTCTATTTTTCTACGTAGTGTTTAGTGACTGTTCAGTAGTGTTTTTAATTTTCATTGACTCGGGGCACGATTTGACAACATAGTTCAGTTTTGAGCACAGATTGAACTGTTTTGAGGTGAAAGTTTGGTTTTGCAAGAAGAGTCTGAGGTTTTGTGAATGTAGCTTGAAAATTGGGTTTTTTGTTCACAGTTTAGAGAAGAGGAGAGCAGCTTTCAAGAAATGTGTCTTAGCAATCGAGAACAACTGTAATATAACAAGCATACAATGCATGCTATACAGAGGTGATTGTACACCAATGTGTAAGATACTAAACCAGGATTATTTTGATATATAAATGAGGTTGTTAACTAGGTTCAATCATGGCACATAAAACAGTATACAATACAAAAGACAATACACAAAACAGTAATAATACACACAATGTCCTGGGAATATGCTTGTTCACTTATTTCCATGTATTCATAGACAAAACTTTCTATAAGTCCTTTTTTATGGGCCTCTATGTGTCTAATGTTGTTGAATGCTGACTCTCTCCGCATTCCTTTGGGTCACAAACCCAGAATTATCTTGCTGGCGTACCTTTGCTGCAGTGATGGACGAAGTACACATATCATGTACTTGAGTAAAAGTAAAGATACTCAAGGTAAAATATTACTCAAGTAAAAGTAGAAGTGCTGCCTTTAAACATTCACTTGAGTAAAAGTACAAAAGTATTTGCCTTCAAATGTACGTAAGTATCCAAGTACTTTGATTTTTTTTATGGCTATAATGTTCTATTATAATTTGTCACAAGACTCTTGCTTAACTCAGTCTAAGTGAAGACTGATGTCACTCCATTAATGAAATGACATTAATTAGTCTGTTATATATATACTATATATATATACTGTATATATATATATATATATATAATTTGAATTGAATCCATTTTTTGTGTGTTTAATTTTGGAGGGAAGGGGACTGTTCCCACAAGGTATAAAACATTTACAGTATTTACTGTATATATTTTTCTCCAGCGCCTATGGTCACAATTATTAACATCTTAATGTTATGATACATTCACATAAACCTGCACAACGCCATTAAACATATATATATATATATATATATACACACACACATATATTCACACACGCGCACACACACACACACACACACACACACACACACACACATATATATATATTATATATTCTATGTTATGGGAGCAGCCAATTTCCCTCCAAAATTAAACACAAAAACGTATTAATGCAGTGTTTCTGCTATAGGCTACTCCCCAGAAAAAAAAGCTATTATATGCAAGTCATTTTAGTGGCAACGTAAGCAATGTACATAATGCATCAATACTTACCGATAATTGCTGCAATAATAGCTGCTGCTCTCTGTCCCGCTTAAAATCATTGTCAACGCGATTTGTTTGGGACTATTGAGAGCTACACGAATAACGTGACCGCGCGGCGGCGAGATCTGTCACAACCATCTATGTTCGCAACTCTCATATTTAACGGCTCTGGTTCGCGCTTAGTAGATACCGCCAAGGCAAGTTCAAAACAAAGCGCGCGCGCTGTACTGTGATTGGTGGCTCGTTTGACCAGTTACGTTTTTATCCACTCATAAATAAAAAGGAACGACTGATTTTGAAAATGTAGTAGAGTAAAAAGTAAGATATTTGACTTTGAAATGTAGTGGAGTTAAAGTAAAAGTCTCCCAAAATTTAAATACTTGAGTAAAGTTCAGATACGCAAAAAAGCTACTTAAGTACAGTAACGAATTACATTTACTTCGTTACTGTCCACCACTGCTCTGCTGCCATGGTAACCAGGGCCTGTTCTGCCTTTTGGGTGGTTGTTCACAGACACATTGGCATCTAGTTTTGTTTTTGGGTGAGAGGTCAGGGGTGCGTTTCCCGTACAACAACGTAACTCGATGCTTCACTACCATAGTACGATGCATCGTTGAAGAAATCAACTAGCTAGTCATGAATGTTTCCCGAAACCATATTGTCGCAAAGTGATCGTTCAGCCACGTTTGTTTGTGACGTCACGCACGTGGTGGAGTAATAACTTATTTTAATGAAACTGTTTGAGATCGAATTAATGCTAGATGTTTTGATATAAATTACAGACATGGCATCTAAGGAATATTTCTATTTTTTCTCAGTTATTTCGCTTTATTTCCAGATTCAATCATAGGCTCGTTCTTACATAGTAGAGCACGTTTGCACATGTGCAGTCTTCAAAAACGGTGCTCTAAATCTATTGACAAACTCAAAGACGTAAATGACATTTGTGTGTATTCTAAATAAAAGACACAGGTTGTACTGAATGTCAGCTTGCTTATTTTTCTCAAGATAAGGATTTATTATAAGTCCACATGTCATGCAATCTATATGCTTCTAACCACAGGTCTAGAGCTGTCGTTCCAACTTTGCGATGCTGTTTGCGATTGTTCGTTAGAACTATGGTTTCGTGAAACATCGACTCGTATAACGACGGAACTTGCGACCATAGTTGGCTAACGATGCTTTCGGGAAACGCACCCCTGTTCGACTGTTCATTAAATATAATAAAAAATTGGTGTCTGATTGGTCCGGCTGCTACTCAGTAAAAAGGATTCTCAAGCCAGATATAACATTTAAAGTGACACATGTTAGAAAAGTAACCTTGCCTCTGTTTTAATGAAGCATTTCAGAAGTTCGCACTTACAAATAAGTCAGATAGAATAAATGCGTATTTGGCGTGCTGTCCGAGGAGAGGGCTCCGGGTTAGGTATTCGGCCCGAACCCAGGGTACTCCCCCCGTATTCCTCGCTGTGAAAGAATAAGCCAAGAGTGAGGAGTCGGGGTGGTGGAGGGATGCTGAAACTGTCAAGGAATGTTAGGTGAGTTGACAGAGCGAATATATATATGCTTCCTCTCGTGCTGATGGGGTACATGATAATTGTTTGATGACAAATTGATTGCAATGATTGTTTGAACGTGCTCCTCCCAAACTTTGTTTATAAAACATATTTCTCAGAAGCACAAAGTAGGAAATCAGTTTTCCTGGCAGGTTCACCCTTCCTCAAATAACAACAAATCTCCCTGGTGTTCTAATAACGCTGTTTTATTGGTTTTACATTGGATCTTTAATGAAATTCATTCATTCACAAAGCTACTGTTGGATTAGGACTTACACATGTGAATATATACTTATCTTATTGTCCCTGAACACACACAGACACCTTTTCATCTAGAAAAAAAGACCTCTTGCTGCAAGTATAAATTTGGCTTTGTATACATTTATTTAAAGTTACCACAGCTTGTTACTTGAACTGGCAGATGAACATCTGCTGTGAAGGATGTGAATATTCACGACTCAATGTTTTCACTCTTTGTGCTTCTACTTTAACCAAGGTGGAAGTGGAAGCTCTGTTACACGTAATGGTAGACTAATCTCTCAATGACTCTAAATCGTAATACTGCAACACTGCAGTTTGTCTGTTGAGTGCTATTCATTATGCATTGACTGGGTAATATAAATTATGTAGGGGATGGAAATGTTTTACAAAACTAGTTAAATCATCAGCATGTATTATTGATGGTGCCGAAAAGATGGCCAGAATTCCTAGTCACGCAATGAGACAGCATTTATACAATGCAAGTCTCAACGATAAAGAGGGCCTGATGGCCTGGCCTGAGGACATTATCTAGATTTTATTCCACATTGTTGTTGCAGATTCTGCTGATTTGTTACCAAGATAATGTCATCTCATG
The DNA here is from genome assembly GCA_029959095.1 of Rhinichthys osculus. Classification (NCBI taxonomy): domain Eukaryota; kingdom Metazoa; phylum Chordata; class Actinopteri; order Cypriniformes; family Leuciscidae; genus Rhinichthys; species Rhinichthys osculus. The sequence goes on from JARWKJ010000005.1 coordinate 32,339,813, forward strand.
GCTAACAAATGAGTTTTTTCAAAACTGCAGAAATGACTTGTGATAGTCATGGCAGCATTAGAAAGAATGTATTGAAAGCTACAAACCGATGTATTTGTAGTAGTACATGTATAATGTTTTTCACTACATTTTCCAACAAAAGTGTTTTTGAATTTATAGTGACATTATAGTTGTATATTTTCATAAAACAGAGACAATTTAGTAAATGTGAAGGAAAAAATAACAATTTAAAGAACTATAACATTCAATGAAAAATATAAATATTTCTACCAAAATTCTTCAGCACAGAGGTGACTTAAATGCATGAAATAAAAATTAAATGATCAATGTAAATATATTCTTATGATATGAAATTATACAACATGCTGTTTATTCCGGTATGATAATGACAAAGTTTAACGCTGCACTGATGCTACATTTCATTCACACAAAACCAAAGCAGCACTTGAGCTGCCTCTGACACTAGAGGCTAAGGTGGGTCAAAACTAACATATTTTTTAACAGACTTTTATAGGGCATTCGTCTAGCCAGAGAATTTGAGCCAGAACAGAGAGAGCAGCATTAAAGTCAGCATGAAATGGACAATCTATCTTAGAATCTATTTTATAAAGTAATGTTATTGATCTTATTATGAACAACATATATATTTCTCTCTTTTTTTGTCTCCATCCAATCAACAACTGGATAGAACAAAGTTATTACACATTTTCCCCCCACTTTTTCATGTGGATGTATGTCACAATAGGGTATTAGTTCTGTCGCTTCCATTGCATCATAACTTAAACAGCAGCAAAGAGTGTAAAGTTACTTCTACTACAACAGAGTGTAAAGTTACTTCTAGACCTGGGCAGAGTGTTTTTATTTTGCACCTCATTGCAGTTCTATCAAGAATTTGAGAATTCTAGAAAAAATAAATATTTTTCACTACAGCGCCTAAATTATTGACTTGAGGTTCTGGTCCATAATCTTGACCTGCTTTCTTGGCAGATTGCAGATTTTGCTTGCTTAAGGGTTTGTTGCCTTGTGCTTTTTGGATCAGTTCAGGGTGCAACTAAAATTTATTTGAAATGCGTGAAAATGGATGCATCCAGTGCTTAAAACCAGATTACAATAATAAAAAAAAGGCCAATTCAATAAGGTTTCTTAAGGCCAATTCACATTGCACCGACAGACGCTAATCAACAGACACATTTAGTTGTGTCGGATCAGTACTATCTGCATCTGACATTCACGATTGAACATATTGTTCATATTGCCTTTGCACTGTAATCTGGCTGACTGTTGGCATCCGTCAGAGTCTGTTAGTACAGTGTGAATTGACCTTTTGACCGCTCATTCTGTGTCACTTCACAAAAAAAACAACCCTAAACCAATTCAATGATTAATCAAATACAATAATGATTTATCAAATATATTAATCTCTGAATGTTTAGGCATGGGGTTAGAGGTCAGCCTTCATGGCTTTGTTTTGGAGTCAGAGTCATGGAGTCAGATTCATACAGAAACACAATCTCTTTTTAAGAATAAAAAAAAAAAAAAAAAAAAACATTCATCTGAAAGCTTACATTACTAAAAGTATTCCTGTAAGTGTTGTGGTACCAGGAACAAATCGATACACTTTTAAAGGTAGTTCACCTGTGTGACTTTTGTGTGTGTGTGTGTGTCCATAAAATGAAAGTCAATGTTCACCAAATGGTTTGATTACCAACATTCTTCACAATCTCTTTTCTTATGGTCAGCAGAAGAATGAAAATCATATAGGTTTTGAACCTAAGTAATTGAGTAAATGATGACAGAATTTTCATTTTTGGATAAACTATCTCTTTAACTGTCATGCTAGAAAGGATCCAAACTGAAGTAATTTATCATCATCTCTGGCAAAAGGCCTTCACTGGGAGTTTGGCAATGCAGCTTTAGAACTGCAGATACACATAATTTTCGCATTTAAGTACAAAACATTTTGTTGAGCCAAATCTCAGATCTACTGAGGTTTGAATTGTTCTGTACAAATAACAATCCCTTACTTTACATGTCCATTCCACAGAATTCCACTAAAGTAAAAAAAAAAAAAGTCTCAGTTTTGGCCTAGCAGTGGGTTGTCTGGGCTGTTAAATGCCACAGGTTTGTCATGCCAAAAAAAAAGAAAAGAAAAGAAAAAGCATCTGTTATTTTACTCCAGAGCCAACATCTTGATAATTGAAAAAAAAAAAATCAAATTACCACACTGTGAGGGACCAAGCAGTTAAGCAAGAGGAGTCACAAGGGAGGTTCAAAAGTAAGGGTTTTTATTTCCAAAAAATTATTACAACAAAATAAAAATAAAGTTTTGGGCCCGTAAAAGAGGTCAAAATAAACAGACAGTGACTAAAGCTCTGAACATAAGAAACTCAAAAATACAACTGACCTTCAACAAAAGAAACAAAGGGGACTTATATATTGGCTGATCAAACCAATTTTGACACACAAGGGAAGACTAACAACAGCACTACTACATAAACTACAAATAACAGCAAAACCAACCTAAAAACTTATTCCAAAAAGAAATATACTTTTACTTAACCTTAGCTCAACAACAAAAAAAATATTATAATATAAATCTAAACCCCAAAATATCTAAGGAAAAAATAAAGCTACCCCCCCGGACATAACAAGCAGTGGTAGTGTCCAATTAGGCCACCTCCCCTATAAAGCTGCTCCTGCTCCAAGCGCCACCCCTTTAAGCCAGCCGACTTCCTGGATCTTTCCCGGGTGTGGAATCCAACACTGGTAAGCTCAGAAACAAACAGAATGACAATCCAAAAGTAACTAATGGTGCGCGCTCCCAAAAAGATACTTCTGTATGGTCAACTAAATAAAGTATAATGTATGTGAAATTAAGTGTCCTGTGAGTTATTTGTAACTAAATAAATATTTGCAACAAATGTATAATGTGTATGAAAAAGTAGTATATAAACTAAAGAAAACAGCATAAACTCAGGAAAATATAAGTGCATGAGGTTACCGCTTTTAAACTGGTTGTGAGGCCATGGCTGTGGCCATCACACACCCCCCCTCTTCAGAGCTGCTGCTGGGCCAGCGAGAGAGGTAGTCTGCAGTGGTGTTGAACTTGCCAGGGATGTACTGAACTGTAAACCGGAACGGCTGCATGGCAAGGTACCACCTGGTAATCCGCCCATTGGTATATTTCATCCTCTCCAGCCACTGCAGTGCCTTATGGTCAGACTCCAAGGTAAACTCTCTGCCCATCAGGTAATACTTGAAAGAGTCCAGGGCCCATTTGATTGCCAAGGCCTCCTTTTCCACTGTTGAATAGCGGACCTCTCTGGGTAGAAGTTTCCGACTGATATATGCCACCGGATGTCGTTCCTCCTTAGGTCTTTCCTCAGGTTCCACATAGAGGGATCTGAACCTCTGCCTGTAGGTCTCAGGGTTAATATCATATTTTTTCAGAATTGTTGTTTTCACTTTATCATATTCATGAGCATCGTCTATATCCATATGCACATAGGCTCCTCTGGCCTTACCCGTCAGCAGTGGGAGGAGACGAAAAACCCAGTCCATCTTTGGCCACCGACATGCTACTGCAATTCTCTCAAAGGTAATTAGAAAATGTTCCACATCATCATTTTCTGTTAATTTTTCTAGTCTAGGCTCATGAAAAGATCGAGACTGACCTGCTGCAGACATGGTGGGGTGGATCGACTCTATAGAGGGTGAGGCTTGGGCCTTTGGATGATTCACATTCAAATCATAGTCCTCAGAGGGATCTGGCACTGTAGAAGCAGGCTCTAGTACTGGAGATGTGCGAACCTCCACCTCCTGCTGCAGAAGGCGAAACTGATGCTGTAGTGCTTTGAACTGGTACTCCTGGCGGTTAGCTTCCTCTCTCAATTTTGCTTCCCTGGTCTCCTGTTGACCCATAAATGACCGCATGATCCCAGCCAGGTCACTCAGCGTTGGCTCTCTGCCATCTTCATCCTCCCCACTTGGTGCTCCATTTAGTGCTTCACCTTCCATTGCGTCCTCACCTTCCGGCGGGTGTCCTCTCTCTATATGGGTTGACTCAGTCTTCTTATTCTCTGTCCGGCCGCCTCTTGTCGCTCTCCCTCCTCGCATACTTCCCCAAAATGGAGGAGAAAAAAAAACACTAAGATGGCGGAGGGAAAAAAAAAAAAAAAAAAAAAAAAAAAAAACACACCTTGTACTCCTCAACTGGCTAGTCCCACCGCTGCCACCATATGTGAGGGACCAAGCAGTTAAGCAAGAGGAGTCACAAGGGAGGTTCAAAAGTAAGGGTTTTTATTTCCAAAAAATTATTACAACAAAATAAAAATAAAGTTTTGGGCCCGTAAAAGAGGTCAAAATAAACAGACAGTGACTAAAGCTCTGAACATAAGAAACTCAAAAATACAACTGACCTTCAACAAAAGAAACAAAGGGGACTTATATATTGGCTGATCAAACCAATTTTGACACACAAGGGAAGACTAACAACAGCACTACTACATAAACTACAAATAACAGCAAAACCAACCTAAAAACTTATTCCAAAAAGAAATATACTTTTACTTAACCTTAGCTCAACAACAAAAAAAATATTATAATATAAATCTAAACCCCAAAATATCTAAGGAAAAAATAAAGCTACCCCCCCGGACATAACAAGCAGTGGTAGTGTCCAATTAGGCCACCTCCCCTATAAAGCTGCTCCTGCTCCAAGCGCCACCCCTTTAAGCCAGCCGACTTCCTGGATCTTTCCCGGGTGTGGAATCCAACACTGGTAAGCTCAGAAACAAACAGAATGACAATCCAAAAGTAACTAATGGTGCGCGCTCCCAAAAAGATACTTCTGTATGGTCAACTAAATAAAGTATAATGTATGTGAAATTAAGTGTCCTGTGAGTTATTTGTAACTAAATAAATATTTGCAACAAATGTATAATGTGTATGAAAAAGTAGTATATAAACTAAAGAAAACAGCATAAACTCAGGAAAATATAAGTGCATGAGGTTACCGCTTTTAAACTGGTTGTGAGGCCATGGCTGTGGCCATCACACACACCTTAAATGATCTTGTTTTATCTCCTGAATAATAAGTAAACCGTAAAAAAAATAAAGTGACCGTATGAAGCCGAGATAACTGCTGTTAAAGTGGGGTCAACCACCAAAGGGACTAGGTGGCTCAATTACAATCTATTATGTCCTCTGAAGTAAGCTCAGTAGATAAGCTGCTCTTGTCTGTGAGGACTGGAAAAGCCTTGAAATTGGAAATTGTGGTAAACATGACACGGCTATGCTGTGGCTGATAGAGAAGGGCCATTACACGGTTACTTTCGTGTTGTTGTCATGAAGAACATACCCCCGTCATGCAGACATTTATTCCAGTTTTTATACATAAGACCTGATGTATGTGATAATGTCTTTTGTGTTTACATGTCTGTATTGTGTACGTGTTTGTTTGTGTGAGTAAACACTTTGTCACAAGCTTTCTCCACTTAATACCACTGGCACTGAATTCAAAAGGGACACAAGCGTATATTAGCCTGGTTAGAGTTTTTATCTTCAGGCACTTTGATCTGACATTTTCTTGGGCGGTGACTTCCTTCACATCTCAATAATATGCTAATTACCCAGCACTGTTGAAATTTGTTTGTTAGGAATATTAATCTGCTGGAGCATGTTTTCACAAGTTTTAATAAAACCTGTGCTCAGAATGTAGATGTCCCTGAATTCCCTCCACACTCATAAACTTGGTGCGTCTGCAGTTGTAATATCATTTCACAATCAGTGGCATGAAATTAAGTACATATCATATGCTCCTCATGCATAAGTTATATGTGTACAGTGAGGTCCAAAATACTGAAACCACCAACCTGAGCTCATGAGAGAATGTGGTTATTTACGATTTCCAATGAATTCATATGATGGATAAGGAATTGTTGAGAAAATGTAACAATTCAATGCAGCATGATGCATTCAGATTTCAATGTTAGATATCAAAAAAGGTCCTATAAGTATCAATACTTTGTTGTCATTTTGATTTTTTTAGTTTTTTTTGTTTACTAAATGCAGAATGTCTCTACAGACAATAAATTCATAAAGGCAATTATTACAGATTTGTTGTACAACAAATTTTCAATTAGTAATACAATAAATTGATCTGTCGTCCTGGTAGCTGTTTATTTAAGCAATAAGGTACGAGAGGCTGTGCTGTATCGTGAATAAGTCACGGCTGAAGGGCGTTGTACGCGTTGTGCCTGCAACCCCTTCCGCCGCGACTTATTCACGATACAGCTCTAGCCTTGAGTACTTTATTGCTTTTATAAAACGATTACCACACAATACAAATATTAAAGCCAAAAATATGTATCAATGCAACTTTCATGAAGTAAAATCACTAATAGCCTTTCTTCTGCTGGAATAAAACAGCACCAGAAGTTACATTATTTCGTCTTTATAGTCTTAAAAGTCTTTATGATTGAGTCAGTCAGTAGAGAAGACTTTTATATTGAGAGGACTGAACTTGTTGTGAACACAGAGAAGCAAGATGCAACTGACAAATGATTAGCGTGTCAGGACACGGGAAAACCCTGTTAAAAGGACAAGATATCGCAGCAGACATAGGACTGACCTGAAGGAATATGCTATATCTATATATGCAGGTACACTCGCTTACTCAATCTCTCACAATACTCTATATTCTATAAGCTTCAATGAACAATATCAATGAGAACATATGTTTACGTTGCTAAGTGGGGTTGCTAGGGGTGTTGTGTAGTGATACATAGAACCGTTGGGTGAAGCGGTCGTAGCCGTGTATGGGATCAAAATCCTGCCAACTATATTGCGGCCACGAATAAAAAAATAATAAGCGTGATTCAAAAATGTAAAAACACATGTAAAAATATATTGCACAAACTGAAAAAAATAATGCAAAATGATCAGAAAACCAAAGAACGTCGTCACGGATCAAAATATAATAAGCGTGAATCAAAAAATAACAAGCATGAATAAAAAATGTAAACACATTAAAAAATATTTTGCACGAAACTTAAATTTATGTTCATGTTTTTCGCTCTTCTTTCCGTGTTCTGCGCTTGCTCTTCCAAATGTTGCGGTTCGAGTTTGATGTAAATTAGGGCGGGCTTAAGCGTCACCATTGGTCCACTAGTTCTAGATTGACAGCTCCTCCTCTAGCCAATCAATCGAAGAGGGGAGTTGACGTCACTCCAATAAGGAATAGCCATAAGGAAACCTATTTCTAAAGTCAGAAGCTTGACTCTGACGGGTAGTCTCAGTTGCCTAGCTCCACGTATGAAGAGGGCAATCAGAGGGTGTTTCCCCACTGAAACATCATCAATCTAGTGGAGGGAGCCTTAGCACTCAGAATGCACCATTACCTCCACTGGAAGTCCAGCATCGCTTAGTCGGTCCCCCTCAGGGGCCAAACATGAAGGTTCCATATCTCGGCCTGGTAATGGAATATCGTCACCTGCACCTGAAACAGGAGATCTTTCCTGTTCGATATCACCTAAGGCGAGCCGTCGAGGAGAAATTTTATTTCTGAGAACTAGACTCTGGTCGGCCAAAGAGGCACTATCAGCAAGAGGCATGACCCTTGTTGACTGACTTTCTCCAGGACTCCCGGGAGCGGAACGATCGGTGGAATCACATATAGACACTTCCTGGGCCATGCAGTCCACCCTGGCGATTGTTATAAGCGACTACCGCAGTATTGTACACTCGCACCAGAACATGGTAGCCCCTTAACTGGTAGAGGAAGTACTTCAGGGTCATAAATACAGCCATCAATTCGAGGCAATTGAGATGCTAATCGAGATGACAGCCTCTCCAGATGCTTTGGCCTGGACAGCCATTTAACACTGCACCCCAGCCCATCAGGGAAGCGTCCGTCGTTAGCATCCTGTGACGACAACATGCACCTAGAATGGGACCCAAGGGGAGAAACCAGGAGACCCCGGGTTAGAATGGATATGAATCCTGCAACGTTTAAAAATGGCACGAGGCACTAGGCCTGTGCCCTTACCCTTATTTGCCTCTGGGGATTGGGCCTTGGATGAAATCCCATGGCTCTGAGCCACAGCTGAAACGGTCTCATGTACAGAAGGACCTAAAGGTATCACGTTGGGAACAGCTGCCATAAGACTTAGAACTCTTTGAAAGTGACGGAAAGTAATTTCCTTACCTAGCCCAATATCGCTCAGGGTGTCCACTGGGCAGGAGAGAGAACGCTTTTCTTGGTGTTGAATCTCAACCCCAGGGATACAAGATGAGCGACAACAACATCCAATGCTTCGAAACGCAAGCTCTTGAGACTGGGCCAAAATCAGCCAGTCTTCTTTGTCATTTAAAATGCAGATGCCCTGGAGTCGCAACTGGGCCAGAGCTGCATCCATGCAGTTGTGTATGTGCGGGGTGACAAGGCTAGGCAGAATGGAAGAACCCGAGGTTGGAAAAGCTTCACCGCCGAAAACAAACCTCAGGAACTTCCTGTGTTGTGGCAGAATTTCTATATGAAAATATGCATCCTTGAGGTTGATTGTGACAAACCAATCTTTGTGTTGAATTTGAGACAATCATTTGACTGTCAACATTTTGAACTTTAAATATCCTGTGTCCTGGGGAACGGCAGGAAGCAACTGAATATTTAACATTTATCTGGAAACCACTGCCCCCCGAAACATCAACGGTGGCGGGGATGGAACAGCGGTGTCATGAGGATGTCTGGAAGGTGCTATTTAAAGGTGCCCTAGAATTTGAAATTGAATTTATCTTGGCATAGTTAAATAACAAGAGATCAGTGCATGGACATTACATACAGTGAGTCTCAAACACCATTGGTTTCTCCTTTTTTAAATCTCGTTTTTGAAAAACACCTCTGAAAAATAGGCGAATTTCCACATAACACCGACTGTGACGCAACAGTCGGGATCATTAATATGTATGCCTCCAAAAATTTGCATATGCCAGCCCATGTTCAATGCCAGGCGGAACTGCGCAGCCGAATCATCGGAAGTTCTGCAGGTGAAGAAACAAGCGAGGATCATAGGGAAAATGGCAGATCATGGAAACAAATGTTATGTTCCAGGCTGTGCAGGGGATGTGAGGACTTTTCATACCCTTCCCACAGAAAAGAAATGTCAACAGGTGTGGTTGATGTTTATCTATAATCGGATGCCGCAACAGTTTAATTCGAAGTTGTTAGTTTGCTCTGCCCATTTCACCACGGATTAATTTTCTAACCTGAGACAATATCAAGCATATATTTTTCTTTTTTTCCCCCAGCAGGTCAGCCTGGTATGCCTGCCGTAGTGTGCAGAGCAGTACCAGCATAACCGTCTAACTGAAACGCCTTCCCTTTGTTACAACTTAGACAAATCAGACACAATTATTTGTTATATTTAACAAATAATCTTTAAAACTCACTCCGGGATCTATGGTCCCATCCCCCCAACTATGGCAAGAACCATGACTACCATCAGATAAGATGGTTTTAGTGCTGTTAAAAATGTGGTCATGTTGTCAAGACAGAGGCCATAGGAAAGACAGAAACATACCTTAAAACAGACTTTCCTGCATTAATTTATAGACGAACTGTTCTCTAAATGAACATGCATCCCAGAACATTGTGTGAATGATTTACTGTCTTGTGTAGTGTCTTTTAATTATATATATTTTTTATACTGTGTGTTTTATGATCGAACCAACGGTCAATGTAACCTCACCTATACCATGTTTAGTCTCTATAAATTGGTACTTTGAAGATCGAAATGATCGTGTATATGATATGTCAATAGCTGCGCAACATATTAGTATTACAAGAATCTTTCATAGTTTCTTCATCAGCAACCATAACAATATTTTCCATAGCAACAATCTTTTCCATAGCTTCATTCCCTGTTTACAGTTTTATCCTGTCACTTTCTATTTTACCCATGTATGTGTGATTGTGTGATTGTGCGAATGTGTATATGTTTAGATTAGTTATGTTTGTGATTTAGTTAATAAAACTTGTGCATAATACATATTTGGTTTGGATTCTCTGCTTGCAACAAAGTTTTTTTTATGATTTAGATTTTGACTACAGACTCTTAGTACTGTACAGTAAGAAAGACATTTCCCTACCTCGGAATTTAACATTTCTTAGAATCAATAAACAATTAACACTGAGTGTTCACAGGACGAACAGGTTGATTGATTGTAATATTAATTTTACTACATTAAATTAATTCTATTACCTGATCCAAATATTCATAATTAATTATTACAAAGTTATGATTGATTATTAATATTTATTTTGAGCTAATTTGCTACACCTACCAACGTGAATGTTGTTCTACATGGCTTGGTGGGGAGTGCTGACTTTTTAAGTGACGATGATATTCCAGGAGAGATAGCCCACGAACAACTCTTCCTACTGCGGTATTATCGTATAACCACGTGCCCTTGCACCCATAATAGTCTAATACGTTGACGTCTCAGGACATAAATCTGCTCTAACTTTGAGTTCTCACTCTTTCTCCTGTGGCCAGTCTAGCTGTAATCTGGCCACTGCACGAGTGACCACCTCGAGTAACTCCTCATCCACTTTATAATCGCGGGAGGAGCACTCGAAGGTGGCGTTCTCAAAGTCCATCTCGAGATGGCTATTTTACCATTTAATTCCTTATAATTAAATGTAGCCAAATAACAGCCAGACAAAATATTAATACAAACAACTAACGTCTCAAATCAGAGGAGTATGAAATAATTTTTCAGAATTAAATGCAGTCAAATATCAACTTCCCCAGGCATTTTACAGGGAGTTCCTCAATTGATGGTATCACCTCCCCCGGATTTGAAGTTGGAACTTGCTAGTCACTTTCCCATTTCTGATCACCATATACACTCACCTAAAGGATTATTAACACCATACTAATACTGTGTTTGACCCCCTTTCGCCTTCAGAACTGCCTTAATTCTACGTGGCATTGATTCAACAAGGTGCTGAAAACATTTTTTAGAAATATTGGCCCATATTGATAGGATAGCATCTTGCAGTTGATGGAGATTTGTGGGATGCACATCCAGGGCATGAAGCTCCCGTTCCACCACATCCCAAAGATGCTCTATTGGGTTGAGATCTGGTGATTGTGGGGGCCATTTTAGTACATTGAACTCATTGTCATGTTCAAGAAACCAATTTGAAATGATTCGAGCTTTGTGACATGGTGCATTATCCTGCTGGAAGTAGCCATCAGAGGATGGGTACATGGTGGCCATAAAGGGATGGACATGGTCAGAAACAATGCTCAGTTAGGCCATGGCATTTAAACTATGCCCAATTGGCACTAAGTGTGCCAAGAAAACATCCCCCACACCATTACACCACCACCACCAGCCTGCACAGTGGTAACAAGGCATGATGGATCCATGTTCTCATTCTGTTTACGCCAAATTCTGACTCTACCATCTGAATGTCTCAACAGAAATCGAGACTCAGCAGACCAGGCAACATTTTTCCAGTCTTCAACTGTCCAATTTTGGTGAGCTCTTGCAAATTGTAGCCTCTTTTTCCTATTTGTAGTGGACATGAGTGGTACCCGGTCGGGTCTTCTGCTGTTGTAGCCCATCCGCCTCAAGGTTGTGCGTGTTGTGGCTTCACAAATGCTTTGCTGCATACCTCGGTTGTAACGAGTGGTTATTTCAGTCAAAGTTGCTCTTCTATCAGCTTGAATCAGTCGGCCCATTCTCCTCTGACCTCTAGCATCAACAAGGCATTTTCGCCCACAGGACTGCCGCATACTGGATGTTTTTCCCTTTTCACACCATTCTTTGTAAACCCTAGAAATGGTTGTGCGTGAACATCCCAGTAACTGAGCAGATTGTGAAATACTCAGACCGGCCCGTCTGGCACCAACAACAATGCCACGCTCAAAATTGCTTAAATCACCTTTCTTTCCCATTCTGACATTCAGTTTGGAGTTCAGGAGATTGTCTTGACCAGGACCACACCCCTAAATGCATTGAAGCAACTGTCATGTGATTGGTTGATTAGATAATTGCATTAATGAGAAATTGAACAGGTGTTCCTAATAATCCTTTAGGTGAGTGTATCTTAACTTGCTTGATTTGAACTTCATATGTCAACACCGAAATAAATCTGCAGCAGTCAGGGGGAGCTCCTTAATTATTATTGTAATGTTATGTGCTTTGAGACAATAGGTAATTTAACGCAGTCTCCCGTGATGCTTTGCAGACTCTACTGTTTGTGTTCATGTATTTTGGAGGAGGCGTGGCTTTTGGATAGCCCTCTGAAGGGATGGTGGAATCTAAAGATTTTAAAGCTATCTTGCTATTGCTAGCTTCTCTGAAATAGCCTACCCTATATTAAAGGTCCCGTTCTTCATGTTTTTTTTTTAAGCTTTGATTGTGTTTACAGTGTGCAATATAACATGTGTTCATGTTTTGCGTGTAAAAAAACAGTATTTTTCACACAATTTACTTATCTTTATACTGCTGTTTTCACTGTCCAAAAAACGGCCCGATGACTTCCTTGTTCTATGATGTCCCTCCTTCATAAATACGTAACGAGTTCTGATTGTGCCAGAGGTTCCTGTGTTGTGATTCGACAGCAGCTTATCGCACGTTGCCCGGAAAGGTCATGCCTCTTACCATAAATTGGAGATGCATGCGCTGCTGAAGTGCTTCTTCTCCGTGGGAGCGCAACAAGACCACACCCCCTTTTTTGTGTATTCCTGTGGGCGGAGATTAGTCAAAAAACTGTTCTAGTTACGTCATTAAAAAAGGAAGTAGAGGGATGTAGTCCAAACCGGACGTTCGCTGTATGCTTTGAAAGGGGACTTCTGTTAAATAAAATATCTCGCTAGGCATTGAACTTTGAGCTTTATAATTTTAGAGGTATTATTTATGCTCTAACAGCAACATTACACACTAACTAAAGTTTGAAAAATGGAATCGCGAAGAACGGGACCTTTAATATTATTTGAAATGTAAAAAAAAAAGGCAAAATAGAAGCTAGTGATCTCAGACTTTTGAATACCATTATACATTTCTTGTAAATAGGAAATGAGATTTGTAGTAGATAATCGGGATTTATATTGTTTGTTTTTATCAGGCTCAAGAGTTCGTGGTCGTATGTGTCCTTTCTGTGGATATCAGGATTCAGAGCATGTGATACACACTTCCTCCTTTGAAGAGTTCAATTCATACGCCATTGTAACCCACTAGAGAAAGTCAAATTCAAACCTGAGTTTTTATTGTGAAGAGAAGAGTGAGAAAGAAGCAGAAGATGTGCAATAATGGATGGAGAGATGAAATCTATGATGTTTGGAATTGGACAGAGGCAGGATAAGAATCAGTGAGAGATGGAGATGTGGAGAAAAATAGAATGGAGTGATGGAAGATGCAGGGCGTCCTCTTTTCTCTCATCACGCTTGTGTGCACTAAGTGGTGAGTGAGCTGTAGGCAGTAGCCAGAGGGTCTGGAGGGAACACTTGGCATGCTAGTGGCCTCAACTCCCCTCCACTCAGCTAGGTAACACTCCCTCTCTCTCTCTCTCTCTCTCCATCTCTCTCTCTTTCTCTATCCTCCATTCCGTCCCTGCAGGGAACACACAGCGATCAAAACAGCAGCAAACAAAGTCTACACGTACAACCCAGTCAGCCACAACAGGGCAAAACAAACACTGGACTGACTCAGTCACGCACACCCACAAACACACTCATACACACGGATATATGCACACACCACTCAAGATGACATGTAGGGAGAGAAATGCAAACATTTTACAACCATTATATAAGCACACTAATGCAGCCAAAAACACATCAAGTTGCTTTGGATAAAAGAGTCTGTTAAATGAATAAATGCAAATTATACTCTTAAAAATGAACAGGTCCTTAAATTTTTTTTTTTTTTTTTTTTAGGTTTTTTAACCTCCTTATAGGTTTAGCGAAGACCTCACATTGTTGTTTACCAGTTTAAAAAAATATATATATTTAAAATCAATGTGTATAAAGTGACAAAGTCAATTTGGCGTCAGTAGACTCACAATCCATGTGCAGTGTTTAATAAATCAAAGCCAAAAGTAAAAATACAGAGCAGACAATAGTCAAACCAGGATGGGCAAACACAAAAATCAGTTTGTAGTCAAACAGTAGATATGCAATCCGAAAGAGAGAACAGGCAGAGGTCTAAAGGCAGGAAACCTCGGAATTATAGTACTACCAAACAAGGCTTCTGTCACAGACTGCATTTCCCATGATCCTCCCTGGCACCTTACCAAGCACACGTGGAAGTCATCTAGCCCTCATCACCAGCAATAGAGCAAACACACTCCCTCAGTCATTAGCTGTGTCCATGGGCGTCGGAAGCAAAAAAAAAAATTTTGGGTGGGTCCTCCCCCAGAAAAATGTTACTGGAGTAAATGCCATTTCATGTATTCTAGTGCCTTTTAATTAAACAAGTAAACTAAACTCCGCTTCACGTCGTTCATTAAATGCACAGCTATACGTGGATTATCCCGCTGATTGCCAGCATTGACAAAATAAAGCTGTTATTGATATTTGCAACGCAATATTTGACTGGAAGGGTACAACGGGCAGTTATTTTCGTAAGTTGTGGCTCGTTGAAAAATATAATGTAGCGATTCAGCGGAAATGGAGTTTCTTTTATTAGGGCATTCCTCAAGTGGAATGGATTTGACTGACGGCGCTCTGAAAAGCGAACAGATATATGCGCCGAATTAGAGACGGTAAAAGTGTCCAATTTAATTGGTCTTAAAAAGTGGGTGGGTCTTGTCCCACCCATATACAATGGTTCCGACACCCATGACTGTGTCCCAATTCAGGGGCTGTATCCTCCGAAGGCCACATTTGAAGGCAGATTGCGTCACAGCGGCGCTACGAAAGCTGTCCCAAGTCGAAGGATCCTTCTAATGCGGCCTACCATCAGCATTGCCAAGTCCGAGGTTTTCCCGCGGAATTGTGCTACTTTTAAGTTGTTGCCGCGGATAAATATTTTTTTCCGCTCGTTGATTTCCACCCCTGTAAGTACGATTTTGACGCTCCAACACCCCCAATACATCCCTCAGACGCACAATACAGTGGAGAATTCGGCCGCCCGATGGAGAAAAGCCGATGGCTTTTTGGGCTGACCTGGCAACCCTGTCTACCGTCCTTTTTTCCCCTGGGCCGTGAAGGATAGAACGAGGAACCAGCAGCAGCCAAGAGAAAACGAGATCGAGAGGATGAGCTGATCATGATATTTAGAATGAATGTACTGATTGCATTCTCTTCTTGACAGATTGGTAGAGAAATAAACGTTTGGTTATGTGAATTCAAATTTGTAAATTAAACAATCGTAAATTAAATAGTTTTTTGTAAGTTATAATTTGTAAATGAAACAAAAAATAATTTCTGTGCATTGTTTATTTTTGTAATGCAAGTTATAACTTTTAAATGTATAATAAATAAATTATTCTGTAAATGTATTTTTGTCATGTCAATTAATTTGTACATTTGATACAAAATAAGTTGTTCTATACATTTTTTACTTACAGTCCTTTTTTACAAGATAAGTTACGTTTAATATAAGAAAAACTTAAGATAAGAAAAACTAAATAAAAGTTTAAATTAACAGTATAAATAAAACAGATTGGAAGAAAACATTTTTCTGTAGACTTTTATTGAGCTGAGTAGGAGATCCTGGTGGTGCTGCACAATAGAGACCCTGGTAAAGCCTCTGCCGGCAGGACATCATCTGGGATGAGTGCATATTACCACTGTCTACCAACAGGTTTGTGGACTCAGGCGTGGGCTGCCATGTCACTGAGATGTTCTCAGAAAGAGGGAAGAATAAAATAAATTAACTCACATACTCAAATCAAACCATCAAATATCTTAACATGCAAAACCGTTCTATGAGCTAAACTCTGCAGGACAGCAACCCTCCAGGACCGAATGTTGCCTGTCCCTGATCTATAAGACATATTTTTAGTGTTTCTATTATATACTGTTCATATTTTTTTAAACAATATCTAATATCAAAATCTAATATCCAATAAAAAGTACAATATTTGCCTTTGAGATGAAGTCGAGTTGAATAACAATCTAAAGTACTTCAAATTTATAATTTAATCCAGAGTAAATTTATGTTGTTAAATTCCACCTCTGGTTATTTGGAAAATGAAACTAACAAAATGCATATTCACATTAACAAGTTGTTGCTAGCTGTGTCCCAGGAGTTGTTCAATGGGACGGTCTGGTTTTGTCGCCTAACAACTGTGACAGCCGTTGTGACGAGCGGGGTACTGGACTTTATACTGTATATAAAACTTTATACAAGTTATGCACATAAATAAAGTTATAACGGCCTAAAAACAAAACGGGGTTGAAAACCTATCTAAAAATGTTCACCATGGTCAATTTATGTACATAACTACAACTAACGTTACAGTTACAGCTATATCTACAACTAGTACAACTAGCCTATGTAAAATCACATACTGGTAAGTCAACATTTGAACCTTTATTGTATTAGTTTTTCATTTTTATCATTGGGTACACTAGATTACTCGATTACTCAATTAAATTAAAACCCAATAATTACATTTAAAAGTGTAATCTGGCAATTTCATCTCGGTGCACAATGGGTGTCCCAATCGACATTTCTGCACGAGCGCCGCCTTTGTGCTTCGGCAAAGCCCGCACTTTCGCACCCTCCACACAAGTTACCTATCCAGTAATCATTGTGAACGCCCAATCAGATAAATGAGGGGAGGAGTTTGTGGCTGTTTGACTTTCGGTGGCATGATGTCATCAAGCCTGTCTCAAAATACACTCTCGCGTGCCCTCGCGGACTCGAGGCCAGCGCCCCTTAGGTCTGCACTACCTGATGTCACCAAGTGTGAACTCGAAGGAGGTCCACAAGGCCAAAGTGTGCCATTTGCGATCCAGCCAAGGACGCATTTTGAAGGAGCCTTCGAAGGACCTTCGAATTGGGACAGCCTTCGTCGCGCCGCGGTGACGCAATCGGCTATACTTTCCCCTTTAAACGAGTCTCGGTGCGTCCTTCGAAGGCTGCGTCGGCCACGCACTTCGAAGGACGTGGCCTTCAAAGGATGCAGCCCCTGAATTGGGACACAGCTACAGTCTGACGTCATCTGCTATTACAGACAACTTACCTTGCTATTACCTGCTTTATGTTCCTGGCTACTGCTGTTACCTCATCCAAGTCTGTCGCCAGTCATCCAAGTAATCTTCCTGTCATCCCTCGTCTCAGTGTGGTTCCCTTATGTGTGTGTGCTCCAACGTTTGTGTTAAAGACTCAAAGTTAACTATATATATATCATCTGCTAATGATCTCAACTATCATCACTTACCTGATTATGCGTTACGCATCTCCCATATCTGCAAAGACACCTACCTGTTTGAGTTTTACCTCAGTTTTGGTCATTGTGTCCAAGCCTGAGTGTGATATCTTCACAACAAGTGAGTGAACAGATATTGCTTAATCCTATGGCTAATGACTAACAGCTGATTTCAATGATGAGTCTGGGCAGAAGATTGTGGGAAATGTCCTAGAACCAGTTAGAGTTCAGAATTCGGGTGATAGCGATCTAGTGAATTGGATAGGAGAGGCAGGACACTCAGCAGGTGTGATATAAGAACATAAACGGAGGTATTGTGAGTATATGTACATGTATATATTGTGTGTACATTTATGGTTCATGCCTTTTTTTCTAGCAAGTTGTATTACTTAATAGAGTGAAAATTACATTTTCGAAAGGTATTAATGTGATGTTACAACAGTGTTTTCGGTTACACTTTTCACTTTGCAGTGTTTTTGTTACATGTTACATGTACTTGCTATAGTAATAACAGTAAATTACTCATAGATGCAACTAACGCAAATCCTAAACCTACAGTAAGTACGTGTTGTTGATTAATAATACTAAGTGCTTAAATGTATAAATAGACTGTTCAAATAAAGAGAATTTTATAGGACACCTTCAAATAAAGTAACAGTGTTTTCTACATTTTAGAATAAAAAAGCATATATATTTGGAGATGTTAGTTGCAATTTGGTAGCTTTTTTATTGTTTTTATTTTTTATTTTATTTTACTGCCTACTGTCCTTGATAAGAACATATGAGGAATGCACATCAGTACAATATTTTCTGAAGAACTAGAGATTAAAGTGATTTTTATGAACCCTAAAAAGTTTCAAATATGGCATCTGTGTTTTTGGTTCTAACTATAACCTTTATGTTTAAGAGTAATTGGAAATAAACACACCTTCAAAAGAGACAAACACTTTTTTAAATATCAGACTCCATCAGAAGAGGTTAATAGCATTAGCATTAGTATGCAGCTTCTAATTATTTCTCATAAATCATCATTGATGTTCTGTTCAGACATTGACTAAAACTGCTAAAAGAACTCCTCTGCACTGCACTCCGTCTGAAAGTGCTCTAACACAATAAAAACGCATACAAAGATTAAATGTTAAAGGCTTCTTTCATTTCATGTAGGCCTATATATTTCAGAGATCAAATTATCCACCATTTATTTAACATTACAGTCTGATATCTACACAAATTTAATTAGAAGTCGAGTAGAACATGGGGGACAAATTTAAATGTTGCATTTGACACAAGTGAAGCCCTTTTTTCTGTTTGATTTCATTTAATTTGATTTGGGCACACTTATACCATCTGCTGTGTCAGGCCTTTCTGCATGGCCTGCAACATCATTTTTGCATTATCCTCTTTAATGGCTTTCATAAATTGTGCTCTGGCTGTTTAGTTATTACTATCGCTGTGACATTTACAGTACATGCAGATTACTTTCAACATAGTACAGCAGCAACAACTCTATGATTTTAATGGCTGGAGACAATATTTGATTCCATATTAGATAAATTTATCATCCGTTCCTGGCAGTGTCTGAATATCATATTAAACCCAAGTGCAAACCAGTTGCATATTTTGGAAAACATGTTATAACTATGTAATAACAACAGTCAGTAAAAACTTTTTTTTAATGTATCTCATATTCCTCATATTCCTCATTTTAGATGTGTCTCAGAGATGTAAATGTAACGTGTTGCATAAAATAATTTCTCTTTTAAATATCTTTGTGGAACATATTGAACATTTCCTTGAAATCACACAATGGGTAATTCAAAAAGATATGTACATTTAATAATCTGTTTGTATCCACATTCATAGATCCAAATCTTAGTGTATACATTCGAAGACAGCAAGACATAAAATAAACCCCGTTTTTGGACTCACTTTATAGATGTCTGCTACTATGTCTGTAAATAAAAACTATGAATAATTCAATGTTAATTGAAACAATATACTTTTTGTGTTCATATTTTGTACTAATATTTAAAGATGCAGTCCGTAGCTTTTTTTGGGTTAACAATTATCCAAAATACATATTTGAGAAAATACATAACCAGCCAGTGTTCAAAACTATCTGCTTGCCTTAGCTCGATTCAAAGCGGTAAGCTTGTAATAATGTTTTTAATTCCAGTGGTACTGGTGGATTTCCGCGGGAGATTCGAGCATGTCTTTGCGTCATTACGTCACATCTATACACATATAGAAGGAGTCTCGGCTAGTAGGCTATATTGCGTGTGAAGATGCTGGAGGAGGAGATTTATAGATTTATATTTTCTCACAGCACTTGATATAATTAAACTTATCAATTTGATGTCGGATACAGAAAGGTTCAAACGACAATCACCAGTGACAACTAGAGATTCACCCGTTGTAAAATGCAAGACTTCGTTCGGACTTTGAAGTGGCTACAGAAAAAAAGGGACTGCAACCGGACCCATGCGAAAACAAGGATAATATCGGAAGGACATTACTGTAGTCACGCAATGCTGACGTTGTTAACATTAACAATTTGAGAACAAAGTATAATTTGCATGGTTTGACGTGATATGATAAGCGATTTTTAGATTTAATCAGCGCGATTTACTGCAATGTCAGAACCAGAACAAAAGTGTATGTTTCTTACTGAATTCAGATGACATTTTCTGGTGAAAATTCTTATGTTGGTCAAACTTCCAAAAATAATAATCTGTGATTCTGAATGCCAGTATCCACACCGGCACAGTGATTGACAGCTGCACACTCTCCTCAAACATTGTGTTCATCCGCGCTGTGCTGTGTCGAGGGTGTCGAAGTACAATTCACGTAAAGTTGATAATTCCGGGAATGACTGCAATTGCAGATTTCGAACAGAGATGGCGACAAAGAGGAAAAAAGCAGCTTTAAAGTACATACATGCAATATAAAGTGAGGCCTACCATTTTATATCCCTGCTCTCAGTAGTTTGCTATTCTCCCTAGATTAATGTTACTTTGTTCTTATTTTTTAATTATACCTTCAATTGTTGCATTCTTAATGAATAAGATTTTAACTATGGACACGCCTCTTCATTTGTACAGTTTCAGTTTAGGAAAACTTTGACAACTTTGACAAAACAACTCCAGTTAAATATGTACTGTTAAATTCTAATTAAAACACAAGGACGTGCCAACACTCTTTAAAATACTGGCATGTGCAAATTCAACAGCAACTTTTCTTCAGAAAGTGAGACAGTAAGCATACTAACTACTCTTAAGAAGAACAGATGCAGTGTTTTGACACTGTTCTCATCCACAAGGACACTAATAGAAAATATGAAACGCAAAGAGATAGTTGTGTGATATCTGGTGCCCACTGAGCTAACTTTGTTACATTCACGGTTTTGTTGGCTTCAGTGTTTTACATTAACATGTACAGTGGGGTACTAAAGTTCGAGATATTCAACATCTGGGATTCAACATATTTTCCTTTGAATATAAAAAGAACCTTTTATTATTTAAAAAATTGTAAACAAAGAAACATTGACATAATTATTATTAATAATTAATCTCTCTCTCTCTCTCTCTCTCTCTCTCTCTCTCTCTCTCTCTCTCTCTCTCTCTCTCTCTCTCTGTCCTGCCACATTCTCAGTGAGACAGATGGGATTGTGGGAGGGGGTGTTGACAATGTGAGGGACATAAATTGCAATTATTATAATTAGGTTTAGAAAACTTTTTTAAGTTCTTAAAGTCTGAACTCTGGTCCAGACTCTGATGCAAACAGGCACTAGCCTTCAGATATTGATGACATGTCTCTGAATTGAACCTCATTGGTCACCTTGGCAAGACTTCAGTGACCCATATAAATACAGAGAGGAGAAAGGTTCCTTTCTTATGGTAATGAGCATTTCAGTATGAGATGTGGAGGGGTACAGTCAGCATGTAAAAGGGTCTTAGGAAGAAAACACACATAGCACACAAACAGGTTCTCTCTCTCTCCTAACTATTTCATACGGGTCTTTCTGCAATCAACACTTTTGGCCTTGCGGATCTTTAGAAAATAAGCTCTTAAAACACTTCAGACTCTCAGTAGTTTTTTGTTTGTTTGTTTGTTTTAGCAAGCTGTGATATAACATTAGCACAACATTTTATTTTTTGTCATTTTATTGTCAAATGTCATGTCATATCTTAAATTATATATTACTGTAGGCCTATGTGTTACAACATACTGTACAGTATGTATTATGCGATGGAAATGATAATGACGTGGAAAAATGTTTTAGGACAGTTTTAATGTTTACACATATTTAAAAAAAATCAATTTTTTTGGATGAAAATCAATACCTAAGACGATCTATACCAGTTTTGAAGAAATCCTTGTATTCTACACATCCTTTCTGCCCCTATACACACATATTCTTTGTTTCTCTCTTTTTTCCCGATAGTCTCGGCATAAATCTGGGATACACATCCATGCTCCTCTCAGGGATTGAAGCTTGTAAATCGGATTTCCACTGTGTGACGTGACATTGATGTGTGAGTCATTTCAGTTTATAACTTATGATAAAACTGTGGATCGGAGCCTGCATTGATTGTAAGCTTTTAACGCCATGCTGTTCTCTCTCTCTCTCTGGGAGGGAGGAAAAAAAAAACATTGTCAAAATCCACTTTCACACTCTCAAACTATAAGTGTGTGCTTACAGTATGTAATCTCCTGCTAAAGCATCTATCCATCTGTTTTACCGATAAACGAATAGATTGTGCTTTGCAGCTTTTATTCATTACAGTATAACCCTTTTGGCGTCCAGGTAGACTGTATATGGAGCTTGAAGCCAGCAAATATTGTACTATATTTTAAATGAGAGAAAATAATAAAGTATTTGTACAGCATCTTGTATTTTGGATGTAATGCCACACTGTCTAATGAAACCGTAAAAAAAAAAAAAAAACACCTTCAGCCGTCTGTGAGAATCCTCTGAGCCCATACAACTGCTGGTTAAAGTGATGACAGCTAGAGGAAGTTGTTGACATCTTGCTGCGGTCACCTTCAGCATTGCCCAGCAGACTCAGCGGTAGCTGTCTCGCCCTCAAACACGGCAATATAGGGTAAATACTGAGCCTCAGTGATCCGTAAACTCATTAAGGACCTTTTAATTAAACGTCAGGTCATCAGCATGCAAGACACTTAGATCAAGCCTGCAGAAAGCTTTGGATGTCTCACACAAAGGAGACCTTTGAAGTATATAATGAAGGTGTTAATCAGAGGGGAAGGATCTAATTGTGAGACTTACCCTTCTCACACTGTAAGAAACGTCCTTGGTTCATCCTCGGGCTATTGGGACATACTTCAAGCATCATCAGAACCTTGTGGTCAGGCTAAAGCTATCCCCTTGTCTGAGATAAAAAGAAGAACTTATTGTGGACTTGGAAAAACATACTATTGCTGAGTAGCTCAAGGGATAAGGTTGAGTTTCATGACTTAAAGAAACTGGTGGTTATACATAAAATTTAACAATCTTAATGGAATATTCTGGGTTCAGTACAAGTTAAGCTCAGAACTTGTGGCAAAATATCTGATTACCACACACAAAAAATACCCATTCCTCTTTCTTTAAAAACAATCTTGGTTATGATAAAGCACTGAGCCTATAATAAAGGTACTGTATGGGGCCAAGACACAAACAATATGCAGGTTAAAATGTTTGTGGTGTAAAAAACAATTGCTTTCTGTGTAAAGCACAGCATTTTTCTGTGTAAAGTTATATCCAATATTACAAATTAGTTACCATGACAACATGAATCATCAAACTCTAAAATGACCTTACAAATTTATGAGAAATGTGTTACATAATTAATACAAAGTTTTAACAGAAGAAATAATGCAAGTGCTTACACTATTTTTAAACATAAGAAGTCTCTTATGGTCACCAAGGCTGCATTTATTTGATCAGGAATACAGAAAAAATAAAAATATTGTGAAATATAATTCCATTAAAATGGCAAAGCTGACTTTTCAGCATCATTACTCCAGCCTTCGGTGTTACATGATCCCTCAGAAATAATTCTATTATGCTGATTTGCTGCTCAAAAAACATGTCTTCTTATTATCTATGTTGAAAACAGTTGTGCTGCTTAATATTTTTTTTGTGGAGACTGATGCATTTTCTTTTAGGATACTTTGATGAATAGAAAATTCGAAATAACAGCGTTAATTTGTCATATAAATAATTATAAGGGTCTTTACTGTCACCTTTGATCAATTTATAAAATTAATTATCTAATTTTATTACATTAAATTAATTTCTTTAAAAAAAGTGGTTACTGACCCCAAACTTTTGAACTTATATAAAATTATTAACGTTATTACATGCTGTTTTTTTTGCTTCTTCTTCTTCTTCTTCTTCTTCTTCTTCTTCTTCTTCTTCTTCTTCTTTTTCTGTTATAATCAACATTGTTACAAACGCTGACAACTGAGGTTAACTTGTATTGAACAGAATATTCCTTTAAAATTTAGCAATCTCTTTCAACATAAACTATAATTACTTGCTTATATATTAAAAATGTGTGACAGGAAATATTTTTCTTATGCTTATATTTTAATGTGAAAAGCTCCTTCAATGTAAAAAAAAAAAGAAAGAAAAAAAGATCAATTATTAGAGAGAAGGGTAATGAAGCAAACCCTACCTATATCATAGAAGCTGAGTCAGTGCAATAGAAGCAGTTTGTGCCTCCAAAGTCAATGAGCCACAAGAAAATGAGGGAGGGGGTTAAATACGGATTTTCTCTCTCTCTCTCTCTCTGTAATAAGGGCATCATAAACATTGTTTGAGAGTCTGCTGCTGGAGTTCTCTGTTTGTAGTTTTATTTGATATCATCAAATAGAACTGTGTCCTCTCAGATGGGCGTCCTAACATAAGATCCTAACATGTGACATTTATATGTATTTGTTAATATATATACATTCATTTTTTCATTCATACATTCAACTACAAAAAATAAAAGACTAAAAAAAGTGACAAAGGCTTTATAACCTAAACATAATGTTCTCAATTAAATTCACATCTGCTCTAACACAATAATAATAATAATAAAAATATCATAGACAATCATGAAATGTTTTAATCAATGTCTGTGTGGTATTTCAGTTGTTTATTGGAGGCCTGCAGGTGTAAACATTATGGTAAAAACAAATATAATCATTGTTTTGTTCCTCCCTGGTCATTTGAGAAAGGTCAGAGCAAAGGAGGTTTCTAATTAGAATGCTCCATTAAACCCAGAGCCATTTTGTCTTTCATTGCATGTTACATGACAGTGAGGAATAATGGCGACAGATTGCTGTAAAAACTGTTTGCTTTGTTCATTGTAAAACACCTCAGTCATATTTTACAAGGTTTAAACAGCCTGCAGCTGTGAGAATCTAGTGAGATAATGAACCTGTCATAGAGTGAATTTTAGAAAGTTAGATCTTTTGGGATAGTTCACCCAAAAATGAAAATTCTGTCATTACTCACCCTCATGTCGTTCCAAACCTGTAAGACTTCATCTTCGGAACATGAAGATCTTTTTGATGACATCTGAGCGATTTCTGTCCCTTCATTGACAGCTATACGCAACTACCACTTTGATGCTTCAAAAAGTTCATAAAGAGATTGTAAAACTAATCTATATGAATTGATTGGTTTAGTCTAAATAGTCTGAAGGGACACGATCACTTTATATGATGAACAGATTGAATGTAGGCTTCTATTCACATATCAACATTGATCAGTGAACATAAACAGAAGCTCAACCGAACCTGCTTGACGTGCAAAAACAAACCTCATCCTGAAGCTCAAACGTGCTGCGTAACACAAGAATGGACCTCATTGGTTCTCGCACGTCAAGCAAACATGCTTGAGCTTCCGTTATCCACAACTGATGTGTGTGTTGATGAATATTTATTTGTGAATAAAAGTCTAAAGTAATCTGTTCAACATATAAAGCAATTGTGTCTCTTGAGAAAATTATAGACTAAACCGTGCAGCTGTCTACAAGAAAGCTCTAAGATTTCATCAAAAAGATCTTTATTTGTGTTACAAAGATGAACTCTTACGGGCTTGGAACGAAACGACGGTGAGTAATTATTGAATTTTCATATTTTGGGTGAACTATCCCTTTAAGTTTAGCCACAATTAATCTGTTTAATTTCTCCTGTTCTCTTTCTTTATAGGGCAGAATGGGGCTAGCTGTCACAATGTCTAAAACTGACTTGCCTCAGAATCAGTCAGTCAGTTAGATAAGCAGACCTTTTTAAGGAAATATTATGTTTATGAATATTTATGAGAGTATATTCATAATACATGATAGCCCTATTTGTAAAAAAAGAACACACACACACATATATATATATATATATATATATATATATATATATATATATATATATTAGGGGTGTCCCCGACTAAGGATTTTCATAGTCGAATCAGATTCGTCAAGTCCTGCCTATAGTCGACTAATAGTCGAATCATGTGTGTGGTGTTGGGGAGGGGGCGGGGCTTTAACATTTTAAAGCCGCGATGTACAGAACATCACACAAAGATATAGAAGAAAATGTATAAAAACATTTTCATTCAATAAAACCGAGAAATAACATAAATAACTGCAGAAAGGCCACACTTCAGATAGGATTTGCATTTCACATGCAAATTAAATTAAATCGGCTGAATTGCCTGTGCGAGCATGCTCTAAGTAGGCCTACAGCGCAACATCGATGCACTGAAAAATAATCACAAATTAAGAACATAATATACATTTATAATAAATAAAAATACAAAACGAAATAAGTCAGAATCAAGTCACAAGAAGCAGAACATATGTGTGCAAAATGCCTAAAGTGCAGGGGAACAAATATTCAAAACACAAGTCACAAATAGGCTAGTTAAATTAGATCACCCTGAGTGATCAATTAATAAAATAAAAATAAAGAAATTATTGAAATAACGAAAGTATGGCCAGGATTGTCAACTTTGTCTTTTTAACTGCAGAAACAACAATAAACGCTAAACTGGAGCGGCAGTCTTTTTAACTAAACGTGTTCACACTCACAGTATCCAAAAATCAAATTAGAACTGGCTGAAATGTTTTGAAATCACTTACCCATACCTGATCGAAAAAACAAAATCCAGTCTTTCACTCGGCCTGTGTCCGTTTGAGTCTTTTCAAATTGTGTGCGCGGATAAAATAGGCCTACATTCTAAAACGCTTAACGTGAAAAAAGCTTAACGGCTTTGTCCTTAAACTGTTATATTAAAAGATCAAATTCTGTACACACCTTATATTAATAAAGCATACTATATATAGCCTACAGAAAAGCAGATGAGCCCAGAATATGAACGCAAAGGGTTTTATTATAGGCTACGTTAAGCATTTTCCTACCATAGAAAACCGTTAAAGAAAAGCTACGTGACTTTCTATAGGAGAAACGCGTTGCGTTCATATTCTGGGTTAATCTGCTTATCTGCACATAGAATGGTTTCTTAAGGTGTGTAGCCTACTGTGTACATACATTAAGCACGTAAAAGTGCCATTTAAGCGTTTTAAAAGCTTTTTTCACGTTAAGCGTTTTAGAACGTCCCGAGGAAAACCAACCTGTTAACGTTGGCCGGCAGAAGTGCGATCATGGTTTTCCTGATGCTTAATCCAGCCTTGGAGAGTATCCTTTCTGATGGTGTGCATCTTTAGATTGTCTTATCCCAGACATTTTTAAAGATTTAAATCCCTGCCGACAAGACGCTCTTCTGGCGGTCACGGATCGAAAGTGAAACTAAATCTGTCATGGGGTGTTTGGAATTATTCACGCTGCGCGCACGTTAAAAAATATTTATTAAAAGCTTCTTTCTTTGCACATTTGTATCGACAGCATTATCATAATAGGCTGTATATTAACATATTGACAGAAAACCAGTAGTTTCTATGTGAAATCAGACATTGAGCACACTATAGCCAAAATGACATAATCCACGTTTAATAACACATCTGCGAAGATTCGACCGTGAGATTGGTAGTCGAATCAGGCTCCTCCTATCGAAGCATCGAATCTTCGACTATTCGGGGTCACCCCTAATATATATATATATATATATATATATATATATATATATATATATATATATATATATATATATATATATATATGTTTTACCTTAAAAAGTTTATTGAAAAACTTTTTCCCTGAGAAATATATAAAAAAGACAACTAGCCCCTTTCTCCCCATCTCATAATAAAATGTCAGAAAGAACTCTTTCAAAAAGTTATTGACAGATTTAGAATCACCTTGCAGTACATAGCCTTCACCCTATAAGCTTAGTGAGGACTTAGAGTTTTGTTCTAGCCACAGGTGTGTGTCAAATATGACCCTGTTTTTGTTTTAATAAGACTGAATGTGGCCTCTGAGAGTAAAGTAAGATAAAAATGCCTGATTGTTTAATCCTGCTCTCACGGTCATACGGAAACACACAGACTTGGGAATTGGAGTATGAGTGTGTGCAGCAGCAGCGGAGTGGAGTTTATGATTTCTGGAATCTTCTATGTCCTTGGGGCAGAGGCGGATTAGCCCCTGACTCAAACAGGATCATGAGTTAAGAGAGAGGGACCGTGACAAAGCTGGAAAATGGGAAGAGGGGAACTCTGCTGTCCCTCATCTGTCCTTTCTATGACCTTTCTCTTTCCCTCCACCGCTAGGAGAAAACCCATTATATCCCACAAACCATGATGGGTGTTTGGTAGATGCTGCCCTTTTGCACTGATCCAAGACCTGCTCTTCAGCTTTTCTTATAATGGTAATGGATTTGGCCAGGATCATGGTTTGGCTGATCTTAGATCAGGTTAAAGGGAGCTTGATGTGTTGTTGGTGTCAGGCAAAACAGCACACATGGCGGAACGTGCAGATGGAATCGATTAAGTGTCTACTTTTAATCTCCTGAGCGGGAATTTATTTGATCATTGGAACACTTGTCAAATTAGAGAGCACTGTAATTATTGTATTCCATGGGCTTAAAGCTTGTCTGAAAGTGTATGCTGAAATATTGTTTTATGGGGGTGTTATTCGCTGACTTCGTGCTTCTTTTTTTAAAGATTCCAATCTTTATATTTGAACTCTCATTCCACATCAATACTTTAATAAGGGCTACACTGTATCGGGCTGGTAAATGTGCTGATAATTCTGCCATCATTTTCATGTCATTCCAAACCCATTTTTTTCTTTGTAGAACACACAAGGTGAGTTTCTGAAGAATATCCTTGCCACTTGTCACGAGATGGTATACGAGAGACGAGAATTCAGTTGCAGAGTGATTTTTTTATTTTTTATTTTTTTTTATTATCTTTATTTAATAAGAAATACAATTTACAGACCCAAATCTACAGAAACACTCATCCTCACATTCGTACCCCAAAAACATACATGAGAAAAGGTTTCATATAATTATAATAAACATAGAATATTATTCAATTTTTTGTTATATTCATCTAATTTATTGTTACTTTCTGCTATTATCTTTTCTAACAGAAGATGCGACCTTATTACATTCTTAAAGTAACCTAAACACAAGCATGATGATACTTTAGTTTTAAAAATAAACATTTTCCCTATTAATAAAATGGTATTTATCACAAGCAAACTACCTGTAAAATGACCAAGTACAATAGTTTGAGGTGTTATGGTAAATTCTATTCCAGCCGTCTTTAACCAAACTTGGACCCTTGACCAGAATTTATATACTACTGGGCAAAAGTAAAATAAGTGCCATAGGTCTTCCTCTTCTTCCTCACATAATCTGCAATATGGATTATTTTCAATGTGATATAAATATAACTTTTTTTTAGTTGCAATTATCTTGTAAAATTTTTTTAGTTGGAATATTCTTGAATATGAATCTACAGTAGTGTTATAAATTGATCTAAAATATTCTTTCCATGGAATTGATACATTGATTTCATCTTCCCATTACTGGCAGACCCTGTGAGGAAAAAGTGCAAATCCTGCAGAATATAACTTCCAATTGTAAATTATTTTATTTAATTTTATATTATGTAACCATTTCCAGCATCGTACTTTTGGGAGACAAACCAATTGCTTGTGTTTATTTTGTAATTTTTGTTTCCAGCCAATTGGAATTGCTGAAACAATCTGATTGTATCGATACAAATCCAAACATTCATTAAATTGTATTGAGAAATCATAAAATGAAATAATGTGACCAGATGTATCTAAAAAGTCATTCACAAAGATTAAACCATTTTGAATACATATATTCCACAAAAGTGGTTGGTCTCCTATAGTAATTTCAGAGTTCATTCATAGTATCTGATTCTGCATGTCATCTGGAGTATCAGGAGGTTGGTACTGGAAATTCAACCATTCTTTAAGTACGTCTTTAAAAAAAAGGAGAAAGTTCTTTTAATTGATTCCGAAATATTTCTTTGATATGTAATGGTTTTAATTGAGAAAAAAAAGGAAATAAATTCGAACCAAAGAAATAAAAAAATTTATATAATCTTTTACTGGTAAGCCATTGTCTGTGATTATATATTTTATTAACCCAAGAAGCCTTTATCGAACTATTCATTGCTTGAAATCTTTTTAGATTTAGTCCACCATTTTCGTATGAATTGTATAAATATTGTCTCTTAATTTTATGTGGTTTACTATTCCATAAAAATTTAAAAATGTTTTGTTCAAAGCATTTAACAAAGGAAGTGTCAGGAGTTGGAAGGGTCATTATTAAATAAACAAATTGAGGGATTACCAATGAGTTAATCAATGTGACCCTACCTTGTAATGTAAGTGAACTGCTCCTCGGTGGCTGTAAAATTCTATCTACTTTTTGCATTTTTTTATCGTAGTTGTATTTGACAATATTTTTTAAATTGTCTGGTATGTGAATACCTAAAATATCTACGGAGCCATTTGTCCATCTAATAGGGGCCGAACAACTTCCCTTAACCCTCTGGGGTCTGAGGTGTTTTCGGGGTCCTTGAGATGTTTTGGCATGCTCTGACATTTCTGCTTTTTTCAGTTGCTTATAAACATATTAATGGCACAGGTGAAATTACACTCTATATAGCACACACAGGGCTACCATAATATGTGAGCAACATGTATGTACATGTTTGTATTTTTGAGAGAATATTGTTTATGCGTGGTTATTGAAAAAACTAAAAAATAAAGTTTCTAATATAAGGCCACAAATAACATACTAAATATCTGTCCACAAGACTTTTGACAAGTGGATGTTGTTGCCTAGAGTTTTTGCTTCAAATTGATCTGAAAATCATTCTGCCTAATCATTCACATAAAACAATAGATTGTTTTAAATTGTGAAAAACATTTTTTGTTTGCAAAGGCAATATGCGGATGGGCGTGAACGACCCAACCCCCTCATGAATAATTAGGCAGCTCTCACCTGAGCAGACTGCATACTAATGAGCCTTTCATTCAGGGGTGTCACACAAGAAAGAATGCAAGGACAATATATATATATATATATATATATAAATAAATAAATATGTATACACACACACTCACACACACACACACACACACACACACACACATATATATATATATATATATATATATATATATATATATATACAAACAATCAAAATATAAATGAAAGCCAAAAGCACATTTTTAGTCACCTTTTAGCCATCCACATACCATTTTTAGCCATCCACCACGGTAAAAATAAACCATTGGCATTTCAAAGTCGTTCGCGAAATGACCGCCAGGTGGCGCAAAGGGACATTTAGCAAAACGTAAGTGGGGCTAATGTCTGTAGCCTAAGGATGAAATACTACAAGTTATGGTAATTTCCAAATAAGCCTACAACAAACATTTATAGCCTACTCCGTAATTGTTGGTCATACAGATAAGATATGATCTTTTAAAACTGTAAAAGGCTAAATTATAGGCCTACACTCACAGGCTAAAGACAAAACGTTTTCTCGCTCATGTGAGAAACAGACGTTCGGGTATGTTTAAGTGAGAAAATTCCTAGCCGAGCGGTAGAACTTACGGTTAATCATCAAGATGACACGGGTTCGAATCCCGCATAAGCCTGGTCTGTTGTAAGTTTTATATTTATTTAGATTTGTCTAGCTCTAAAACTCTGTTACACCATAGTTTTTTTGCTTATATATATAAAATACAATTATCATGCATTTCCATTTTACACACAAAATAGTACCCAACAGAACGACTTTGCATCTGTATAATAATAGGCTACCAATCGTAATTTCAAAAGCAGTTCTGTATTAAATAAATTATATATAGCCTATATATATATATATATATATATATACTATATGTTTTTTTTTTTCAGGGCTGCCAACTCTCACGCACTGAGCGTGAGACTCACGCAATTGACCCAAATCTCACGCTCTCACGCTCTCATGCCACACCCCCGATTTCTCACGCTGAAGTGTCAACCCGGTCGGTCAAATTCCTAAAAGATATAGTTTATCTATAGATCTACCTGTTGAGCCACTCGTGATCGACTAGTTATACCGCAAATTAGTTAAAATATCCCGTAATCTATCTAGAGCGAGCGTGCATGCGAGACAGATTGTGCTCCAAACCATGCGCGCGCATGGCAGAGAGGTCTGTTCCCTACAACCTAGAGTTTTAAAAAACATGGTTTTAAGTAAAGTGTGATTTGCCAGGGGGGATTGGGATTTCCTTCTGGTCTAAACATCCCTGCTTCTGCTGAATTATTTTAATCCCCACACCCCTCCCTCCACAGCTAATCAATGCTATAGGCTACTTCACCAATATCAAATATATAAAATAGAGATATGCAACAGGCACGTTTAAACGACAAACAATAAAATTTAAACCAGCGTTTCAGTTGTTCATTAGTTCCAGTGGCCCTAATGCATGCACGGCTTTTAAAATTTTCACAAAGCGTGTTGATGAGATTATTTTGAATGAAATATTGAAGTTTATAATTAAGTGTTTTGGCACACCACGCCGAGTGGCCCTATGCATTTTTCTAAAGTCGGGTTTTATTCTGGCATGGTGAGTTAGTGTTCGACAAACGCGGCGGCGCATTCATTTAGATTAATTTATTTTTCTCATTATTACAGCTAAAATAACTTAATAGGCGACTCCGTAATTTTTTGGTCATACAGATAAGAGTAGAGTAGCTTACATCGTTCAAAACTGTAAACTTGTATTCATATTAGGCTAACGACAAAAACAGTATATCTGTGTCTCTGTCTCCGGGAACTGCGCGTCACAAAAATGAACCGAAAGCCACTTCAGCTCAGTCACGATAAGAAATCGGCTATGTCTAAAGCCTTTAAATGTCTAAATATTTAGGCTAATAAATGTTATCTGATTATGTAGGCTAATCCTTATGAAAACGAGAGGTACAGAGGATCTACTCAAACATGTAATGGAAGCGCTTCCCAATGAGAAAATGACAAGACAAGGGTGAAAATCTCGCTCTTATTAAATGTAGGCTAAATCGCCCTGAATTAAAATGTAAAAACAGATCAAATAATGTATTTGTCGAAATGTTGCGATATTGTTTAATTTAAGTTCATAATTATTCTATAAATGTTATTTAATTTAGCAGCATTACCATAAACTGTTATGACAGAAATATCACTAGGCTACATGTAACTTAAATAATTTAATTCCTTCATTATCAACACTGTCTAGAATAGCTATTTAAGTGTGAATTGCGACTTCTCTTTGTGTTAAGTCAGCCTCATACTCCGATAGCCTGTGGGGGGGTTGAAGGGACAGTTGCTGGACAAAGGTGTTAATGTTCCTCTTTCATATGGAGAGTGTCGGATAGCCAGCCTGATGAGCAGGCAAAATTATTGTAAGGATAAATCTGTGTCCAAATGTAGGCCCCATATCTTATTTAATTATAAATATTGTAGTTTATTTATTGTAGCCTATTTAAAGTTTTTTTCACACATAATTTCAATTGAAGTTATTGTAAGGTGAATTCAACAAGGTGTGCTGTGTCTTTGAAGCAACAATTAAAGGCTAAATAATTTTTTCGTGATTTGTATGGCTGACACGCAGCGACATATACAGTATTATCAGCTGTTTGATGTGTTTTTACCCTGAAATGTTTAATTTCGAGAGAGACGCGGCGCGCGCAGCGAGGGAGACTAAATAAACTTGTTAAAAAGAGATCCAGCGCAAGAGAGGCAAAGAGAAACGCATGTTTTTAATTTAATTATGTTTCTTTGGACAATTTTCGTTTTGTACTGTTTTAATTGTTTAATTTAGCTGTAATTTCTTTGGCAATACACATTTAAAATGTCGCAAGAATAAGATTAGCCTATAGTGTTTCTTATTTTGCATCGCAAAAGAAATAAACTCTAAACCCGATGCAACCCTGTTTAAAAAAAAAAAAAAACTGTCCCGACACTTTATTTAAACCTTGAAATGTTCGAACTTGGTTTCAAACTTAAGTAATTTTAGTGTTCTTTTACATTACACAATAATTTAGCAGACTAAAGACGAGCTTCTTCATTTTCATTTTCTGATGCAATCGGCTGACAATCTTCCTTCATCAGTTTTTGTCGTTTGTGCAGCGGCTGCGGTTCTACAGGAATGTAGCAAATTTATGTTGTAATGATAATTAAACAAAACTCTTGACTTTAAATAAGTAAACAGTTATAAACAGTTACCTATTTAAGCATCAAGGTGGTAAAACATAAACGCTGTAGGCCAACATCGGTTAACAACGAATCTCGGACCCGTTGAGATTCGATCTCAGGTCGAATGAAGCTCCTCGAAGCTCGTGTTGTTGCGTTGATCACTGAGCTACCGTCTGTACGCTGTTAATGTTGTAAAGCCTCATTGATGTAGCCTTGATGTTGAAATTTTTTCATTATTTATTCAATTACATTTCAGTAGCCTAATTTCAGTATTGTGATTATGAATTATTTTAACTACGTTTCACTTGTTGAATTCATCTGCTACCAGCTTTCAATCGCTCTGAATCAGCGCGGTGCGGCAGCAGATTACGCATTAGAGAGAATAAACCGGAATAAACAAACACTTTTCAGAGTCTATGACTGTAGCGCCTCTTAGCGGTAAAAGGCAGCAAATACACCACACATTTTACCGCCGCGGTGGAACGGCTGATGTGGGCATTGTCATGGCTTGCCTCGACATTTGCGTTTGAATAGCGCGCGTCCTCCGTGGGCGTGTCAGATTAACGCGTAATGAAGTGTAATGAGCTGGGAAAAAATACTGACAGCACTCTCTTTTCATACAGATTGCATAAACTGAGAATATTTGTTTTTTTATATAAATTACTTCATTTAAAAGAAGAGAATTCAAGCTTCATAAAGAAAAATATCTCGTGCCTGTGTGACAAGTAATCGCGGAGTTACAGTTAATCTTAGGACGCGTTTCAGAATGGACTTCACTGACAGAGAGAACGCCGAACTCGCATCATGTTTGTTTTTCTTTATTTGGTGAAAAGCACAACACTTTGTTTTTATTGTGAGTATCCACAAAAAAAATAGAAACTTAACAGGATCTAATGATGTATCACACTTATATGTAAGATCAAAATCATTTGAATTTTGAGTCTCTTTTGCACTGATAAGAAAAAAAGCGAGATAATCGCGCCGGCGCGATAGCCGACCCCAGGGGGTTAAAATCTGTACCATTTATAGTCCCTATTCTCAATATATGGCACTTCTCAAAATTTGGTTTCAAACCTGATATTTTAGAAAACATATTTAGATCTGTAATCAATGCTTCCAAAGTAGATTGTTTTGGTTGTATAAAAAAGGTTGCATCATCAGCATACATTGTAAATTTTGTCTCTATGCCATTCGGCTTCAGAACCTATGATCTCTATATTCTTTCTAATTTTAATTGCTAATATTTCAATACATATCAGGAACAAATATGGTGACAACGGACACCCCTGACGAACCCCTTGTGTTAGGGGAAATCCTGTAGATAAATGCCCATTATTTTTAACTCTACTGATGGTGTGTTTGTAGAGCGTTTCAAACCATTTGATAAAATTGTCTCCAAAATTAAAATAACGAAGACATTTCTTAATAAACTCCCATCTAACTTTATCAAAGGCCTTTTCAAAATCCGCTATAAATAATAATCCTGGCTGTTGAGTATTTTTATAAATACAGAGTGATTTATTAATAACAGACAGGCCAGGTACAAACTCCAAAACTCTGATACAACGGGAAGGAACACAAGAAACACGTAACATTGACAACGAACTAGCACAGGACTGCAGACACAGGGAGATTAAATAGGGCAACAAACAAAAGAGGTAACAAGGCAGGCAGGTGGGGGAAATTAACCAATAACGAGATAACAAGATGGGCGGGGTTACACAATAGACAGGAGAGCACATGGCACAAGGAAATAACATGACAGCCATGTGCTGACAACAGACCAGACAAACACAAACACATGACAAACCGGGAGTGTCACAGCTCTGTCACTAACCCAAGAGAAAACCCAGACAAGGGTGACAGAACTGTGACACTACCCCCCCTCAAAGGGACGCCACCTGGCGTTCCCAAGGAGGGACACCAAAAACAAGACAGGAACATCCAACATGCAAGACCAACAGAAGACAAGACAAGCAGATCAGAACACAAGTACAGAGAGGGGAGGGAGGGAGAGGAGCCAAGGAGGGACGGGAGGGTTTGGATTCCTGGCTGTGAGCCAGGGTAGTGCAAGCTGTGCAGGACACCAGGGCGGCCAGAACTGAGATGATTCCTCGGGCGGCCAGGGCGAAGCAGACTGAGCAGACGGCCAGGGTGAAGACGACAGTCCATTGGGCGGCCACGGCGGTGAAGACCCCTTGGGCGACCACGGCGGTGAAGAGCCCTCGGGCGGCCACGGCGGAGGAACAGGAACAGACCCCGGCTCAGGAACAGGCACAGACACCGGCTCAGGAACCGGCTCGGGCACAGGAACAGACACCGGCTCGGGCACAGGAATAGACACCGGCTCAGGCACAGGAACAGACACCGGCTCGGGCACAGGGACAGACACCGGCTCGGGCACAGGGACAGACACCGGCTCGGGCACAGGGACAGACACCGGCTCGGGCACAGGGACAGACACCGGCTCGGGCACAGCGACATACACCGGCTCGGGCACAGGGACAGACACCGGCTCAGGCACAGGGACAGACACCGGCTCAGGCACAGGGACAGACACCGGCTCAGGCACAGGGACAGACACCGGCTCGGGAACAGGGACAGACACCGGCTCGGGAACAGGGACACACAGCGTGGCGGAGGCCATCATGTCCGGAGACACTGGCTCAGCGGCGGCCATCTTGTACATAGACACTGGCTTGGCGGAAGTGACGTGAGCAGTCTCTGGATCGGCTGGCGTGACGTGAACAATCTCTGGATCGGCAGACGTGACGTGAACAGTCTCTGGATCGGCAGACGTGACATGAACAGTCTCTGGATCGGCAGACGTGACGTGAACAGTCTCTGGATCGGCTGCACGGGGACAACCACCGGAACGACAGCGGGCTGCACGGGCACGGCCTCTGGGAAGACAGCAGGCTGCTTGGGGACGGCCTCCGGAACGACAGCGGGCTGCTCGGGCACGGCCTCCGGGACGGCAGCGGGCTGCTCGGGCACGACCTCCGGGAAGACAGCGGGCTGCTCGGGCACGACCTCCGGGTTCTTGAGGAGGTTGGTGATCTTCCCCCTCCTCCGCCATTTCTGATGGCGATGTGCAGACTCAGGGCTGGACGGAACCAGCGGTGAAAGCTTCACGCTGGACGAGACCCGTGGTGATGTCCTTATGCTGGGCGGAACCAGCGGTGGATGGAACTCAGGGTCAAGGAGGGACCAAAGTGGAGAGTGATGCCGGGACTCACCTCTATCACCTCCTCTCCTGCGTCCCAGAAAACTTAGCCAACCAAGTTCCCTCAAAACACTGAGAATCAGTAGGAGCATTAACATGGTTGCCAGTCGCAGTCCTGGGCTTACCTCCTCTCGGCTGACCGCCGGCTGCCATGGTTTCCTCATTCCTCTGAGCACACCTGGCTAAATATTCGAACAGGGAGATCCCTTTCTCCCTCCCTGACGAAAAAAGTTCGCTCTGCTGAATCCACATTATGGCTAGTTCGTTCTGTCACGAGATGGTAGACGAGAGACGAGGATTCAGTTGTAGAATGATTTATTAATAACAGACAGGCCATGTACAAACTCCAAAACTCTGATACAACGGGAAGGAACACAAGAAACACGTAACATTGACAACGAACTAGCACAGGACTGCAGACACAGGGAGATTAAATAGGGCAACAAACAAAAGCGGTAACAAGGCAGGCAGGTGGGGGAAATTAACCAATAATGAGATAACAAGATGGACGGGGTTAGACAATAGACAGGAGAGCACATGTGTTACGTTCCACGTGCGTTTTGTTTTCACTGATCTGTTTCACGTGTTGGCCATTATGTTCATTGTGTTTCTCTTTCGTCCCTAGTTCACTATCTCTGCTCGCAGGATTGCTGTGATTGGCTGAGCCGGACGTTAGTCATCATTGAGGCGACGTTCCAGAACCAATCAAAGGCCGTTCAGCTGGTTTTAAGAGAGTGGCGCGTTCATTCACTCTCTCTCTCCCTCCTGTGGCGCGTTCATTCACTCTCTCCTGTGGCGTGTTGAGCTCTGTGTAGCGAACTGAGTGATGTGCGATGTATTGGTGTGTGTTTATTCTATATCATAGAGGCATTACGATAATCTGGGAGGACGAACGGTAGGTCAGTATGCCGCGGTATACACTGCTCGTAGGTCTGTCTCTGTTATACACACTAGGTTAGTGGTGAGCGCCAACCTTTGTACTTTTGTTATTTAGTTAGGTTAGTCAGCGCCGCGTGCGTGAAGATTGCGGTTTCTTTTTCACATTTTGTTTTGAGTAGGGTTAGGGTTAGCGTAAGGATTGTTTTTGTTATATTATGTTCTTTCCTTTGGCGCCACTTTTTGTTTGTCTCCCAGTCTTTTTTTCATTGCATTGTACATAGCGCATCCATTGTCATGTTACTGGAACTAGTGGCTTCGGCTTTTCTGTGAATAAAATCCAGTAATTTTTCTCTTTCAAAGTTTGTCTGACATGTTCTTCCAGTCTACTTCACATCTAGCAGCATATTAATATGTTAATGGTACGATATTCCCTAGGCCTTTTAAAGATCGTAACAACATGGCACAAGGAAATAACATGACAGCCATGTGCTGACAACAGACCAGACAAACACAAACACATGACAAACCGGGAGTGTCACAGCTCTGTCACTAACTCAAGAGAAAACCCAGACAAGGGTGACAGAACTGTGACACCACTCTTTTCAATATCATGAAAGTGATTTAAGTGAATGACGTGTGTCAAGCTTCAGAATGACATAAATGTATAGTCCATTTGATTAATGCCTAATAATTCATAAGATAGCTTTGTAGGAATGACAGCTTTAAGGGAACATAATTGACACCATTATTCACAAAATATCTCCTAGTTCGCCTAGGCGCGTTAATGAGAAAATGAATATGTTGATCAAGTTCATGAAAAGACTCTTTATTTTTTTAAATGATGAGAGAACTTCCATTTTGGGGTTAACTATATATTTAAAGATTCTTTCATAAATCTGACTGAACTCAATAAATGATTTGAACACAGTAGTTAACAGCTCAGGAGTGGAATATCACTAGTGAATAAATACCAAATGAATGAAATGGTCTGGTCATACACATCTATGATTCAGAAGTCTTCACTATAATGCACACATCACACAAAACACTTTTTGTGATATAACATTATAGTGCTTTTTATCGTTTTTGAAGTTTCACAGCTTGAGTCTTCATTTAACCCTTATGTGCTGTTGGGGATGTTTTCAGCCACTACGGGGTATTTTTTAGTCTTAATTTGGTCATAACTTTCTCTGTGTTTCAGCAAATGGAATGATTTTTGGTGACAAATCTTATTTTGACACATATTTTGGGAAAATGCTTTGAAAATTTTCAAAAACTCAACAGTACACTGTGGGCAAATTCACTACCCTTTCGTTATGTTCGTGGCTGAAAACAGACACTACTTTAAACTGCTGTAAAAATGTATCAGATAAATATTTGTTTCAAATTTTTTCGCATAAATTTATTAATCAACCTCAGTCCTGATCAAAACTACTAAATGTTTAAAAAATTCAGGATTTTAACTCTTTAATTGCCAAATTCATATATGATGTCACTGATTTGGGGGAAAAACACACAAAATGACTTATTTTTAATATAAAATGGGATTGTGGACTGGATTTTTTTTTACCTTTTATCACAGTCTTGGACATGTCAAAGATTAGAAACAACATTGGTTTTGATGCATTGTTAGTTTTTGTGCAGCATCAGATTTTAACTTTTTCTCCCTCATTTACTGTTCGTGGCTGTTTTTGCCCCATTGACTTCTATTATAACCACATTTTTTTATTGCAAAGCCATGACACCATATAATCATTTTTGATTGTTGGTGGTTTTACCTGTTGGGAAGAGGTAAAATTTGTAATTTTTACTGTTGATAACCAGGTGGCACCATTAACCCTTTAGATAGGCCTGTGCAAAAAAAAGCTTAGTTCCCTTTCGAGGGAACTCGCGATGCGTCACTTGACGCTTTGGGAACGCCCCCAGCGTGCATGCGTCTGAGCATCAATGTCAACTAGTCCAATGGAAAGAATGAGCGTCACGGGCGGGTGACGTCATGACCAGGAAGGGATAAAGGCTCGCCCGGTGAAACGCGGATTTAGCTTCTGCGTCTCAGCAAGCGATCTGTGTCATTTTGTCTCTGTCTATTTACTGTTGTCTGTTGCGGAAAAGGATGGAAACTAAACAAGTGTACAAACAGTGTGCTTCTCCCTGCCCGCGTTATTTAACGGGTGGGGACACACACAAGCTTTGTGTCGTTTGTTTGGGAGTGGAGCATGCGGTCTCAGCCTTCGAGGGGGCTGAGTGCCAGCATTGTGAGATGTTACCGCTTCGCATGCTCCGCTCTCGCCTGTCACTCTTTGATAAAGAGAGTGGGCAGGCTCGCGATCCACAGGGATCAGGACCCGCGTCTGCTGAGGCAGCGCGGAGAATGCATTCCTGGGGATCGCAAAAGGATCTTTCGGAGGGGTTGGAGACGGGTCCGAGGGCTCTTTCTCCTTCCTTACCCGAGAGATCCAGTGCTCTCTCCCCGGTGTCGGAAGCACGCTCTGCGGTTTCTTTCGCCCGGGGAGAGAGCCCTCCATTACTTTATTGCTCTTCCTCCGAGGAGGTTGATGCGATGAGTGTGGAGAGTGTAAGCACACACATGGGGGAAAGAGATTCACAATTTATTTCCCCAGCATATGATGAGCTGGTGGATGTTATGTCGCGGGCTGTAGAGAAATTAAATATTGAATGGCCATCTGAGAAGAAGGGCGCTCGTCCCAAAAGCAAATTAGATGAGCGCTTTTTATCTTCCACCACATTATCTCCACCACGAGGGCTTCCATTTTTTCCCGATTTGCACAATGAAATTTCTAAATCGTGGAATAAACCATACTCATCACGTCTTTTCAGCCCTCATGTTAACACTTATTCGAGAATAAGAGGGCTGAAAGAGTATGGTTATGAGGCGATGCCCCAGGCGGAAGAGAATTTAGCCAGTTATCTTTCCCCTGGTCCCGCATCGTCTCTGAAAGCCTCGGCTTTGCCCACTAGACCGCTTAAAGCCACTTCGGTGTTAGTGGGCAAAGCTTATACGGCAGCAGGTCAAGCTGGAGCATGTCTGCATACTATGGCATTGCTCCAGGCTTATCAAGCTGACCTGCTGGGGGATCTGGATAGTAGTGAGGGAGTCAGTCATGACGATATTCGTGAACTTCGTCGGGCTACCGATCTTTCTCTCAGGGCTACTAAGGAGACCGCCAGAGCAATTGGGCGGTCTATGGCAGCCTTGGTAGCTACTGAGAGACATTTGTGGTTAAATCTGTCTGAAATTAAAGAAAAAGATCGAGCTTTTTTATTAGATGCTCCGCTTGAACCTTCTGGTCTCTTCGGCGACGCAGTCCACGCGGTCGTCGAGAGATTTCAGGAGTCAAAGAAACAAGCGGACGTTTTTAAAAAGGTCCTCACGAGACCGTTCTGCCAACCCTGCCACCCTTGGTGCTTCAGGGCGCAGCGGTCTCCAGCGAGTCGCTGATGCTATGCTGCGGCACAGCATCGGTTTCGCGCCCTCTGAGGGGGGCCTTAGAGCGGCCAGTTCAGGTAGTTCCTGCCATTATGTTTCAGGCTCCGGAATTGGCTGTCTCGATAACACCAGAGACCAGCCTCGAGAGGCTGGTTCCCTTAGTAAATTTTCTGGCAGCGTGGAAGCTTCTGCCGAATATTTCTCATTGGGTCCTGCAGATTGTAGAGAAAGGATACAGAATCCAGTTTGGTTCTCGTCCTCCTCGTTACAACGGGGTGCTGCCCACAGTGGTGCATCCCGAGCAGGCTCTGGTAATGGAGCAAGAGGTAAAGGCCCTGTTAGCAAAGGAAGCTATAGAACAGGTGTACTCACCCGACAGAGAGTCGGGTTTTTACAGCCGTTATTTCATTGTTCCAAAAAAGGATGGGGGGTTGCGTCCCATTTTAGATCTTCGTCTGTTGAATCGTTCAGTACAGAAACTCAAGTTCAAGATGCTGACACTCAAACAGATCGTGACTCAAATCAGATCCGAGGACTGGTTTGTCACGATAGATCTTAAGGACGCCTACTTCCATATCTCCATCCTCCCTCAGCACAGGAAGTTCCTAAGGTTTTCTTTCGGGGGCAAAGAATACCAATATCGGGTTCTTCCTTTCGGTCTAGCTTTATCACCCCGCACGTTCACGAAATGCGTGGATGCAGCTCTAGCCCCTCTCAGGCTTCAGGGCATACGTATTCTGAACTACATCGACGACTGGCTGATTCTGGCGGAATCAGAGCAGTTGGCGGTTCGGCACCGAGGTGTCGTTCTCGCCCATATGCAGATGTTGGGGTTGAGGCTCAACGCCAAGAAGAGTGTTCTTTCTCCAGTACAGAGAACCACTTTCCTTGGTGTGGTATGGGATTCAGTGACGATGCGGGCCACTCTATCGCCCGTTCGTGTAGCTGCTATCCTGACAGCCACCAAAGAGCTAAAGCTAGGCCAGTCACGCACTGTGAAACAGTTCGAGAGACTGTTGGGTCTCTTGGCGGCAGCGTCCAACGTGATTCCTTTTGGCCTGCTGTACATGAGACCTCTACAGTGGTGGCTAAGGACCAGAGGGTTCTCCCCGAGGGGAAACCCACTTCGTATGATCAAGGTCACGCGGCGGTGCCTTCGTGCCTTGATTATATGGAGGAAACATTGGTTCTTAACCCAGGGTCCGGTATTGGGAGCTCTTTGCCATCGTGTTACGATCTCGACAGATGCTTCCCTCACCGGCTGGGGAGCGGTAATGGAAGGCCGCTCGGTTCAGGGTCTGTGGAAAAGTCATCATCTTTCGTGGCACATCAATTGCCTGGAGATGATGGCTGTCTTCAATGCGTTGAGACAGTTTCTCCCAGACCTGAGGGGCCATCATGTGCTTGTACGAACAGACAACACATCAGTGGTTTCTTATCTGAACCGTCAGGGGGGTCTGCGGTCGCGTCCGCTCTGCAAACTGGCGCACCAGATCCTCCTGTGGTCTCTGGGGAAGGTACTCTCCCTGAGGGCAGTGTATATTCCTGGGGACCAGAATGTGGGGGCAGACATCCTGTCGAGGCAGGAGCTGAGGCCAGGGGACTGGAGACTCCACCCCGAGGCGGTGGAGAAAATTTGGGAGTTTTACGGCCAAGCAGAGGTGGATCTGTTTGCGTCTCAGCACACGACGCACTGTCCACTTTGGTTCTCCCTTACTCACCCAGCCCCCCTGGGGCTGGATGCTATGGTGCAGACGTGGCCGAGGCTACGTCTGTACACATTTCCCCCTGTTGCTCTGCTCCCAGGAGTTCTGGAACGAGTCCGCCAGTACGGAATAAGCCTACTGCTTGTAGCACCACGCTGGCCGAGTCGGATCTGGTTTGCGGACCTGATCAATCTCTTAGACGGTCCTCCCTTGGAGATCCCGATCAGGAGAGACCTTCTGTCCCAGGCCGGGGGCACAATATTTCACCCTCGACCAGAGATTTGGAACCTGTGGGTTTGGCCTCTGAGGGGGCCCAACTCATAGAGAGTGGTCTCTCAGCTGAGGCTGCTGAGACCATCCTAAGCTCCAGAGCTCCAGCTACTAGGAAACTATATGCGCTGAAATGGAAAGTTTTTTTCTGTATGGTGTCACCGACATCAGTGGGATCCGGTTAACTGTTCTGTGAACACA
Organism: Rhinichthys osculus; assembly: GCA_029959095.1. NCBI lineage: Eukaryota > Metazoa > Chordata > Actinopteri > Cypriniformes > Leuciscidae > Rhinichthys > Rhinichthys osculus. The sequence goes on from JARWKJ010000005.1 coordinate 32,383,599, forward strand.
GTACTCGAGTTCTTGCAGGAGCGCTTTACGTCAGGTTTATGTCCTTCCACACTTAAGGTTTACGTGGCGGCCATTGCGGCTTACCACGCCCTGGTTGGGGGCACATCGTTGGGTCGAGACCCCCTGATTACACGTTTCCTTCGTGGCACATTGAGGCTGAGGCCTGCAACTCGCACTAGGGTGCCAGCTTGGGATTTGGCAATAGTACTAGAAGGCCTGTCTAGGGCTCCATTCGAGCCCTTAGATTCGGTTTCAGAGAAATTTCTTACCCTTAAGACTATCTTTCTGCTAGCTATTTCGTCCCTTAAGAGAGTTGGAGACCTTCAGGCCCTTTCGGTTTCCCCCACTTGCCTTGAGTTTGCACCGGGGATGGTCAAGGCATTCTTATATCCAAAACAGGGATACGTCCCTAAGGTGCCGACCTTGATTCCGAGGCCTATCGTGCTGCAGGCTTTCTGTCCTCCTCCTTTTACATCTGCGGACCAGGAAAGGCTGAACCTCTTGTGTCCAGTGCGAGCACTGGATACTTATGTTCATCGGACATCTTCTATGAGGAAGTCCGACCAGTTATTTATTTGCTTTGGATCACCTAAGAAGGGTCTTCCTGCTTCTAAACAGACGGTTAGCAAGTGGATAGTCGAGGCTATTTCACTTGGTAAATGGTAAATGGTAAATGGACTGCATTTATATAGCGCTTTCACAGACCCAATGGCCACCAAAGCGCTTTACAATTTGCCTCACATTCACCCATTCACTCACTCATTCATACACCGACGGGCGACGGCAGCCATGCAAGGCGCCATCCAGCTCGTCGGGAGCAGCTGGAGTTAGGTGTCTTGCTCATGGACACCTCGACACTTGGTCAGGTGGAACCGAGGATTGAACCACCAACCTTCCGGTTTGTAGACAACCAACATGAACCACTGAGCCACTGCCGCCCCAGAGTACACTTGCATACGAGTACTCTGACCATCCGTGTCCCTTGGTGGTCAGAGCTCACTCAACGAGGGGTATGGCGGCCTCTAAAGCCTTGTTATTTGGGGTTTCCCTCCAAGACGTTTGTGATGCGGCAGGCTGGTCCTCACCGCTCACATTCGTCAGGTTTTACAGTTTGGACCTGGATGCTGCCCCAGGTTCTCAGGTGCTTAGTGCTTAGTTCCAACAGACTGACACTCAGGTACTTGGAATTCTGGCGTTTTGGGTATTCTCGTTCCCAAAGCGTCAAGTGACGCATCGCGAGTTCCCTCGAAAGGGAACGTCTCAGGTTACTACTGTAACCATAGTTCCCTGAGAAAGGGAACGAGACGATGCGTCACCCTGCCATACTTCCTGCTTCCCTGTGATCGGCTTGCTTCGACTTTTTGAAGCTAATGCCGCGTCATGGCGTCACCCGCCCGTGACGCTAATTCTTTCCATTGGACTAGTTGACATTGATGCTCAGACGCATGTACGCTGGGGGCGTTCCCAAAGCGTCAAGTGACGCATCGTCTCGTTCCCTTTCTCAAGGAACTATGGTTACAGTAGTAACCTGAGACGTTTCTGGCTTTTACATGGAGTTATATGGAGTATAATAGCATATTAAAGTGTGTGTGTGTGTGTGTGTGTGTGTGTGTGGCCTGGTAAACCCTACGTTATGGGGACAAAATGTCCCCACAAGGATGGCAATATCCGAAATCCTTGTTCGTGTGGGGACATTTTTTGGTCCCCACACGAACAAGGATTTCGGATATTGCCATCCTTGTGGGGACATTTTGTCCCCATAACGTAGGGTTTACCAGGCCACACACACACACACACACACACACACACACACACACACTTTAATATGTGTGTGTGTGTGTGTGTGTGTGTGAGAGAGAGAGAGAGAGAGAGAGAGAGAGAGAGAGAGAGAGAGAGTGTGAGAACTCACCTTGATGCGTCTGAGAAAACAAAAATATGCACCTCAGCTCTCAGAACTACATGGAGTAAACAAAAACAAAGTAAGTGTATTTATGCATCTGCTGCCTTTTGATGGTGAGTAATGCAGACTAAACTTGAGTAAAGTTGATTTTAAGACTCAAAAAAGATAGATATACTGATACTTGCCTAGTCAGCAACCTAAAGGGAATGCATTTGGGTAAATGACGACTGTTTGGTCAGGTTTTATGTTAATAAGTCGGACAAAGACTCTTCCAAGAAGTGTGTGTGTGTGTGTGTGTGTGTGTGTGTGTGTGTGTGTGTGTGTGTGCGCGCGCATGGAAAAGACGGGCATGACAAGAGAACTAAGATGGCGGGCCACCCCGGATTGTAAACCTCATCTCCTTTCGGTAGCCAGAGGACCTGTTGCATCATCTGGTAACACACTGACACTCTGTTAGGAGTGATTGCTGCATTTGGATTGGATTACAATCCTTTTCCTTTCATTTTTTTCCAATCTTCCCTGAACTGGATTGGATCTGACGTTTTTTACATTGAACACGAACTGAACTTTATTGCAAAAAGTACACAGCTTTATTGCATACAAACTGAACTTTATTACATTATTTGCATGAACTGAAAAGGTGTATTAAACACATTGAAGTGAACTCAAACTGAGTTGCGGTACCAAAGTATTCATATTAGTTAATGTTTTATTGTTCTTTGTTGTGATGTGATTGTGTTTGCTTTACGTATGACTAAGTTGCTCTTTTCTTTTACCTGTGGAAAAAAGGGGGAAATTGGTTTACTCCTAATTATTAACTAATTGGACTAATCACACAGCCCCGGCAGATTTGCTAAATTAAATCTTTTCCAGAATACAGAAAAAAGGGGATTTCATTCTACTTTACCTCTTAATTTATTTTATTATTATTATTATTTTTTTTCCCCCACTGATCCAAACTACTGTTTCTATGTTGCTGTGTTAACAGTAAAAAATATTCAACTTATTCAACGTCTGGTCTCCATCATAAGTTTTATGTTCTTCCACCCCACTCCATTAGAACCTAGAACTGGTCCAGTAGCATAAGTGTTGTATTTTAGGACTCAAGTGTTACAAAATTGGCGAGCCAGCCAGGAGTGGTCAAGGCAGATATAAAACTAATAATCAGAGACCAGATAACATTTCATGATGGAAGTAGTTCAAACAAGCAGTGTAAAAATTCCTAACTCAGTTATAGATAGTGGGGTAGTTGGCACAGACACTGACGAAGAACTATATGACTTCCCTAAACAGTATGGGTCTATTCACAGGATAATTGAAGTGGACTCCCCTGAGTCAGAGACAGACAAACGAATATGCATGTGGCGCAGCCGTGCAGTCCCTTTCACCTATGTTGCCATACAAACTTCACGGATTACACGCTAAGACCCAAACTGACATTACTTACCACATTAGATCCCTAGCCAGTGTCTACACGCCTGTAGCCAGTAAATCAGTTACACAGACCTACCCTTCTGAGTTGAAAGAGATAGCAAAACTGACTGGTAAAGATTTAGCGGCTGTCCTCCAAGAAGAACTATCTGTCATCAGTGAAGCTGTTGACTTGGAAACCACAGAAACCCAAAATGGTGAAATTGAACCAAACTCAATACACAGCCCAGAGCAACACGTTCCAGAAACTGCTACCCAAGTTAGCCCCCTACTTAGCACAGTTCACAAGCCATATGTTCTGCAGGAATGTAACTGGTCTCCACCAAAGGCACCCTCTGAAAGAACAGCACAGCCTGCTCTGAAATTTCCTGATGTCAATCCACCCGAAGTACAGAGAGTAATAGTTGAACACATAGTAACAAACGAAGAATCTGCTATGCAAGTACACACACCCCTAAGGCTTCGACCGTTCTCTGGGCATTGCCCTCACCCCAGCAATGAAGTAGACTATGAGACATGGCGTTCTAATGTAGAGCTGCTCCTCAAAGACACAAAACAGCCAGACCTATACAAGTCACAGAAAGTCCTTGAAAGCCTTTTATCACCTGCTATCGACCTAGCTAAGCACCTGACACCTGAATCTCCCCCATGCATGTATTTGAATGTCCTAGACTCTACTTTCGGCACAGTCGAAGACGGAGATGACTGCTTTGCAAGGTACCTTAATACTATGCAAGACAATGGTGAGAAGCCCTCCGTTTACCTTCAGAGGCTGCAAGTGATACTGAACGCCGCCTTCGGGAGGGGAGGTGTACCTACAAGCGACCTTGACCGACAACTTTTAAGACAATTCGTTAGGAGTTGTTGGGACAACATCATAATATCAGAGTTACAGTTAGAACTGAGGAAGCAGAACCCAGCTACCTTTGCAGAACTTCTCTTGTTAATCCGCACAGCAGAGGACAAGATAACCTCCAAAGCGTCCCGCATGAAGCAGTATTTCAATGCGTCAAAGCAGAAAGCGTCATCCCATTATCAAGGTGCTTATTTCCAGTATGAGGAAGAGTGTACACCATCACCATCTATCAATCACAGCTCACCCGAATTACACAGAAGGACAGTCGAAAAACATCAACTAAGCCAGCTGACAAACCAGTAACCCCAAAGTCAGTTGTTACGAAGTCTGCAGCCGAAACTACAAGCCCTCAAAAGCCACAGTTTCACAGCCGAGATGCAAATAACAACAAAAATAATAGGCCGAAACCCTGGTACTGCTTCAGGTGTGGAGAGGACGGGCACATCAAACCCCAGTGTGACAGTGAGCCAAATTCCTCATTAGTAGCTACAAAACAGAGACAGCTAAAAGAGAAACAACTAGCGTGGGATGTTGATAATAACACATCAAAACCTGATCATTTAAACTTGTTCCAGTTCCGGTTGGGGGACAGACAGGGACTGAAACACAAGCAAAGTGTCCCAAGAAGAAACATTGCTCCTCTTACGCACATTCCCACATGAGGAAACAGTCAATAACCCTGCCAAAAGGACTAATTGGAGCCAAGTGCACTGCACAAGTGACTGTAGGTGAAAGACATTGTAGCTGTTTGTTAGATACAGGCTCTCAAGTGACAACAATCCCCAATTCTTTCTATCAAGAGAACCTGTCTTATCTACCAATCCACTCATTGAACAACTTGCTTGAAGTAGAAGTCCCTTACATTGGGTATGTTGAAATGACATTCAAGTTCCCTAAGAGTTCATTAGGAAAAGACATTGAGGTGCCCTCACTAGCCCTGATTGTGCCTGACATGCGCTCCACCCTGTCGTCAGTTTTGGTAGGCACCATCACCTTAGATGTCCTTTATGAACAGTATGCAGACACTGTGCTTCAGAATTATGATTCATTGCCTTATGGCTGTAAAGTTTTCTTGAAGACCCTTGAAGACAGGAAAATATGGTCTGTTGATTCCAATCTGGGAGAGGTGAGACTACACAGCAGTGGTTGTGAGACTATTGTAGCTGGTCAGACCCAAGTCCTCAAAGGAACAGTGAATCACAGAACACCTAATGCAGAAGGATGGTTGGTGGTAGAATCACCAAAATCAGCCCCCTTGCCAGGTGGCATGATGGTGACAGACGGCCTAACAAGTTTACCATCTAAACTTCCACATTGCATTTCAGTTATCATTAAGAATGAGTCAGACCATGATATTACCCTGTCTCCAAAAGCTGTGATAGCAGAAATACACACCATTAAGAGTGTTCAGTCCATTGAGCCTCTCAATTCAGACTCTCAAACAAAGCCTGACCACAAACCAAAACTCAGTTTTGACTTTGGAAACTCCTCTGTACCCAGTGAATGGAAAGAGAGGATAACTAAAAGATTAAACTCCATGCCAGAAGTGTTCGCACAGCATGAGCTTGACTTTGGTCGCACTGACAAAATGAGACATTGTATAAAACTTAGCGATGAGTCGCCGTTTAACTCTCTGGGGTCTAAGGTGTTGTTGGGGTCCTTGATATGTTTTGACATGCCCTGACATTTGTGCTTTTATTCAGTTGCTCATAAACATATTAATGGCACAGGTGAAATTACACTCTATTTAGCACAAACAGGGCTACCATAATATGTGAGCAACATGTATGTACATGTTTGTATTTTTGAGAGAATATTGTTTATGCATGGTTATTGAAAAAACTAAAAATTAAAGTTTCTGAAATAAGGCCACAAAACACATACTAAATATGTGTACACAAGACTTTTGACTAATGGATGTTGTCGCCTAGAGTTTTTGCTTCAAAATGATCTGAATATCATCCTGCCTAATCATTCACATAAAACAATAGATTGTTTTAAATTGTGAAAAAAAAAATTTGTTTGGAAAGGCAATATGCGTGGCCCAACCCCCTCATGAATAATTAGGTGGTTCTCACTTGAGAAGACAATGACCCTGCACAATGAGCCTTTAATTCAGGTGTGTCACACAAGAAAGAATGCAAGGGCAATATGTGTGTCAGGGCTCACAGAAGGAACAGACTGGATGGTAAGTTTATAAAGTTTATTTGTGCAGATGGATATTCAGTCGGAGATAACAGGTAAGGATCAAATGACTTTGAAACATTAAACAGGCTTAGCTGAATGGATAATGTCCTTTTCTCTCTTGCAGATGGGTAGGATGCAGTCACACCAAAGATGGATGGATTCAGAAGGATCGGGAAGCTGGTAAGTAGCAGGTTGGATGAAGGAGAGTCTGTGAGTCATGTATCGACGAGACCAGACAGTGACTGCGGGACAATATCCATTTAGATTAATTTGCGCATCCAATAAATGCGTGAGAGTTTTATAGTCCATGCTGGTGATGGGACACACACAGGTGACGGTGATCATGATGAGGATGATGAGGTGCAGGTGATGATGACCGGGAATGCTGGGAAGTGTAGTGAAGACACAGATGAAGGAGGTGAATGTGACAATGTGTGTGTGTGTGTGTGTGTGTATACATACATACACACACACACACACACATATATTATATATATATATATATATATATGAAGAGTTTGGTTCCAAAACGCAATAAATCCATTTAGATTAATTTGAGTAAAAATGTGTTTTCTTTACCAAGAAAGTGGAAAGATGAAAACCACTATTTTCTGTTTCAAACTTTCACATAGCATTTGTAGGTCATAATAACAAAAAAAAATCAAATCCAGGTTTTGATTTTCAAAGATTTATCATAAAAACGGATTATTTTTTTTCCCCAAAATGCAATGAATCCATTTAAAAAAAAAATCTAAATGCAATTAATCCATTGAATCAATATAAAAGGTTTTTTTTTTCATATTGAAACTGTTGAAAATACACAACAACTTAAGTTTATTAGTATAATATTTTTATTAAGAACTGTAAAGAAGATTGAAAACATTTTTCCTCCTCCCGAGTGCCTCATCTTCTTAATCTCCTCACGTAAATGATTCGATTTCGATGCCTTACGTTTCTTACCCACCGCAGAAACAACCACAGGTTCATCAATGCCGTCAACATTATTCATTTTTTTGTTTGTTTGTTGATCGAAAAGTACAAAATAGATAAGAAAAACTAGGAAGCCGGGTGTATTTAAGGCGCTGCCGTTACTGTTTACATTGCGTGGAATGGTGCGTTGTGATTGGTTGAGAGCGGATATATCGCATTCTGCAGAGAAGGGAGACTGGCGTTTGTCGCGGTTTGGAAAGAAAGGGAGAAAACATGACAGAATAACACGGCGGATATCGCATTTTACTTAAAATTAAACATTGACTTTTCAATACCAACCAGATACAATACTGATTTTTGCAGTAACTAATTTTTTTTTTTTTTAAATGGCGTTTATCGCGTTTTGGAACCAAACTCTTCATATATATGTAAAATCAAAATACAAATAAAAGTCAAAAGCACATTTTTAGTCATACCTGGAAACAAATCCTGGTCAAATAGGTTATATGGGCCATTCTATGGAATTGGTTCAAAGCTAGAGTTGGAAACATCTTGAAAAGAAAATTGTATTATTTTTTAAAGTAGGCCAATACATTTTATCATACATATTTCAAAGTTAAGGATTCATTATTTTGATCTAGCTTGCATTGGAACAAACACCATAAGAGTTGATTAGTTTATTTTTGACAAAACATACTATATATTTAACATATGAGCAGAAACTGTCTAACAAAAGCTTATTTGATGTCTATTTTATAGTAAAAACTTTATAATCTATCCAAAACTAGTCAACGAAATATGTATTTTATTTTGTCTGTAACACTGCACATCTGTTCGTTCGTTCATTCACACACACACACAGACACCCGATTCATTTAAACAGTCTTTTTGGTTTTACAGATACTATTCTATATCGCGATTAGAACAGATCTCAGTAGGCTATAGCAATATAGTTTGGATGTGTTCATGTAAAATAATGTAGGAGCGAGAGTGAATGAACGGCACAGATGTTGTAATAACATCGCGCGCGCATCTGTGCCATTCATTCATTCACACACAGACACGCAATTCATATTTAAACAGTCTTTGTGCAGTTTAACGTTACAGACACTATTCAACAACGCGATTAGAACAAAGCACTTAAGAATAAATAACTTACTTCATCAGCTGAATCCGTTGCTCCTCGAAATGAAACTACCAGCACTTCTGAGGTAACTTTTCCAGGATTATTACGATAGTATTATTCCTCACAGCGCAGCAAGACGAGGTAAAGTACAAGATTCTTATTAAACTGGATGTTTTATCCAGCTGATGTGGGCGTTTTCATGGCTTGCCTCAACATTTGCGTTTGAATAGCGCGCGCTCTCAGTGGGCGTGTTCACATTAACACGTCATACGCTATAATTAGCTGAAAGGAAAAAGACTGACATCTCTCTCTTTTCATACAGATTACATAAACTGAGAATAGTTTTTTTTTTATATATATAAATTACTTCAGCTTCAGAATTTCAGCTTCATAAAGAGAAATCTTTCGTGTCTCTTTGACAAGTATTGACTTACAGTTAATTTTTTGGACGCGTTTCAGAATGGACTTCACTCACAGAGAGAAGGCAAAATGCGCATCATGTTTATTTTTCTTTATTTGACAAAAAGCACAACACTTTGTTTTTATTGTGAGTATACACAAAAAAATAGACACTGAACAGCATCGAATGATGTATAACACTTATATGTAAGATCAAAATCAGCAGAGTATTTGGAGTCTCTTTTGAGAAAATGTTTGAAATTTTTATAAGAAAAAAAGTGAGCTGGTATCGCCGGCGATACCGCCGACCCCAGAGGGTTAAGCATAGGGTAAGGCCTATACACCCTCAAGACATAGAAGCTGTGCGTAACCATCTCCAACAACTTCTGGATGTGGAAGTCATCCGCGAGTCAAAATCCCTTTTCTCTTCACCGATTGTAGTTGTCAGGAAAAAGAATGGTGACATTAGACTCTGCATTGACTACAGAAAACTGAACCTTCAAACAGTAAAAGATTCATATGCCTTACCCAATTTGGAAGAATCCTTTTCGGCCCTGACTGGGTCCAAATGGTTCTCTGTGCTAGATCTCAAATCCGGTTTCTATCAGATTGAAATGGAGGAAGCAGATAAGCACAAAACTGCATTTGTCTGCCCAGTAGGATTCTTTGAGTTCAACAGGGTGCCTCAAGGGATAACGAATGCCCCTAGCACATTCCAGAGGCTCATGGAACGCTGCATAGGAGAGCTGAACTTAAAGCAAGCCCTAGTTTTTCTGGATGATCTTATCATTTTCTCCCCGACGCTGGAAGAACATGAGGAGAGGCTGGTGTGAGTACTCAACCGACTAAGAGAGTATGGCCTGAAGCTCTCACCGGAAAAATGCAAGTTCTTTCAGACATCTTTAAAGTACTTAGGCCACATCGTATCTGAGAAAGGCATCGAAACGGATCCGGAGAAGACAACGGCTTTAAAAACCTGGCCAAAACCCAACACTTTGAAAGAGTTGAGAACCTTTCTGGGATTCTGTGGCTACTACCGCAGATTCGTCAAAGATTACTCAAAGATCGTTAAGCCACTCAACAAGCACACTGCTGGATACCCACCATTGAGAAAACGTCTCAATACTTCAGTGAGAGTTGAAAATTTCCACAATCCAAAAGATCTCTTTGGGGATCGATGGACCCCTGGTTGCCAGACAGCTTTCGACACTCTCATTGGGAAGGTAACCGCTGCCCCCATCCTCGGATTCGCCGATCCCAAGTTGTCTAAGGTACTACACACAGATGCCAGCATCTCAGGTCTCGGTGCTGCCCTGTACCAGGAACTAACAGGACAGAAACGGGTCATCGCTTACGCGAGCCGTGGGCTATCAAAGTGTGAAAGCAGGTACCCCGCCCACAAATTAGAGTTCCTTGCTCTTAAATCGACCGTGACGGAAAAATTCCAGGATTACTTGTATGGGAGTCCATTTCTTGTTGTCACTGACAGTAACCCGTTAACATATATCCTCACCTCTGCTAAGCTCGATGCCACAAGCTACAGATGGTTGGCTGCTTTGTCAACATTTGACTTCCAGCTACAGTACAGGGCTGAAAAACAAAATCAGGATGCAGATGGATTGTCCAGACGGCCACACAGCAGATTACCTGACGATACATTATCACAGAAAGAGCTGGAAAGAATACAACAGTTCACAAAGAGGCATTTGGAACCCGATCATGTGTCTCTGGATGAGAACACCATTAAAGCCCTCTGTGATAAACACTTGGTTCATCTGGTGATCGACAACCCTCCTGTGGAGACATCACCCAATACCACTTATGTTATGTCCCTTGCCCACCATCCAAAGGCTCTTCCAGGAAGCTTTGAAGAAGATGATCAATTCGGTGGCTTACCTGTCATAACTCATTTGCACCAGATGAGCTAAGAGGCAAACAAAGAGCAGACATCTGTATCCGTGAGGCAATCAGACAAATGGAGGCAGGAGGAACCATTCCACCATCCCTCCGAAAAGAACTCCCTGAGTTAGGCCTCTTGTTAAGAGAATGGACCAGACTTGAAATCCTGAATGGTATGCTGTATCGAAAGCGGCAAGAGGGTACGCAAGTTTACCATCAACTTGTGCTGCCTGAAACTATGAGACACTTGGTTCTGAAAAGCCTGCACGACGACATGGGCCACATGGGTGTCGAACGGACCCTAGATCTTGTTCGGAAACGGTTTTATTGGCCTAAGATGTCAGCCTATGTGGAAAGAAAAATCAAGACCTGCAACCGTTGTGTACGGCGCAAGTCCTTACCTGAAAAGGCCACACCACTTGTTAATATAATAGCTACAAGGCCACTTGAACTCGCATTCATGGGTTTCCTCTTAGTGGAGCCAGGTTCCAACAATATCAAAGACATTCTGGTCATTACTGACCACTTCACTAAGTACGCAGTGGATATTCCCACGCCGAACCAAAAGGCTCGAACAGTAGCTAAGTGCTTGTGGGACCACTTCTCCGTCCACTACGGCATCCCTGAGAAGCTTCATAGCGATCAAGGACCTGACTTTGAATCCCGGATCATAAGAGAGTTGTGTGAGCTCATTGGTACCAATAAAGTGAGAACAACACCATATAATCCAAGAGGGAACCCCGTTGAGCGTTTCAATAGGACCCTGCTTAACGTGCTTGGAACCCTTGAGGATCAGAAGAAGAGTCAATGGAGAGATTATGTCAAACCTGGCATAACCTTAGTATATGTACCTTGTACTAAAAACGAAGTGACTGGGTTTACTCCATACGAGTTGATGTTCGGGCGACAACCAAGACTGCCTGTCGACCTAGCTTTTGGTTTACCTGTCAATCATCAGCCAGGATCACACTCACAGTATGTCCGTAACCTAAGGTCTCAACTACAAGACAGTTATAGAGCAGCTACAGAGACTGCAAAGAAGACAGCGGATCGCAACAAAGAAAGATTTGATAAGCACATTGTGAATTCCACCTTGGAGGAAGGCGATAGCGTCTTGGTCAGGAACGTCCGCCTCCGAGGCAAACACAAATTAGCTGACCGGTTGGAGTCAGGAGTATATGTCGTCTTGAAACGGTCTGAAGGTGTTCCTGTGTATACTGTGAAACCCGAAATTGGAGAAGGCCCACAAAGAACCCTTCATCGTGATCTCCTGCTGCCATGCGGTTTCCTCCCCATGACCCAAGTGGAAGATGAAGCTGATATGACAAAGGTAGCTAGGCGGCCACAAACTCTACAAAATGCCAAGAGTGACAATTTTGATGAAGCTGATGAGAAAGATTCCCAATCTGATCTTGAGGAATATTGTTATGACAGTTCAAGAAGCCTTAGAGTGGAAATCCTAGGTTCAGACCGTTCCTCAGCAACTGTGGAATACTTACCAGGAAGAATTGCACCAGAGCCTTCCAAGTTGTTGACCACCATTGGGCAAGATCTTTCAGATGTAACTTTCCCTGAAAATGATAACCTACCTGATCCCGAAGATAACTTCTCTGATCTTGAAGAGAGAAACGTACCAGATCTGAGGAGAGAAACTTACCAGATCCTGAGGAAGGAAACTTACCTAGTCCTGCGAAGGATAACTTAAACGATGGACCGAGACCTGAAAGAGAATTGAACAGTGTTCATTGTCCTCTGCAAACTACTCCAGAAAGGAATGGAAGCAGAGTTGTCATAGATGAAACTGAATCTGTAGCAGCTGCACGCACCAGTTTGTACAGCTACAGAGGAAGAGAGAAGTGGAGAGATCGAGAGCAGATTCATTTTGAGTTTAACTTGAGTAAAGTTGATTTTAAGACTCAAAAAAGATAGATATACTGATACTTGCCTAGTCAGCAACCTAAAGGGAATGCATCACTGTTTGGTCAGGTTTTATGTTTCAGTTAAAAAGTCGGACAAAGACTCTTCCAAGAAGTGCGTGTGTTTGCGTGCGCGCCAGGGTTCTAAATTAACACCCGCCAACCCGCCAAATGCGGGTTAAAATTAATTTTGGCGGGTGTTAATAAAAACTTACTAGCCAGTTTGGCAGGTGATGCATAAGGCTCTGTTCTCGGTCATTTATCCCCCTGGCAGTACTTCCTACATTTCCCATGAACACTGTGCCGTAATGCTACGTGATGACGTTTCATACGCCCATTGGCTGCGCGTAGAACCAGCGCGAGAAATGATCATGGAAATTGGAAACGAACGGAGCGTACGCGTCCGTCCGTCCACCAGAAAACACAAGGAAGATGAAGAACGAGCCAGAGCAGGGAGCATAGACTGAAAGAGGAGGGAGCTAGTAAAGTAAAGTAAAAAGTTTTTTACAAAAAGTTGTTTAATGTTTTCTTTTAGTTGAAAACATTAAACAACAAAAAATATTAACAACAAAAGCATTTAAGCAGCACAAACGGGGAAAAACGCAAAAGAAAAAAAAGAAAAGCAGACTGCGCAGTTATCGTACAGAACGTAGCTACATACTCGAGTTAGCATATGATTATCGTGTTTATATTGTTTCACGTTCATGTTGAGAAAAACAATAATATCCACATGCTCGAGTGAGAAAACGCGCTGCGCTGACACAGACGTTGCAGAGACACAGTGAAGTAACAGCATGCGTTTTTCTGTTCTTAAACCTGTCTCCCTCAACGAAACTTAAAGGAAGCATCAAAATCATTTTACTACCAGAAGATATCGGGGTACAGCTGCTGACCTGCAGTCTTTAATGCAGTGATGGACAGCTGCTTCCTCAGTCGACTGGTGTTTCTTTGGATTTCATGTGATTTCTCATTGTGGTAGTGATATTATGATAACTCAGTTAAATAAATAATTGATTTAACGTAATTCCATTTTGTAATAGGCTATCATTTTCATCTAAGTAATTCCAAACTTCGCGAGGCAGACAACGACATTATGTGATCAAATACAATCCACTTGTTAAACGCTCCACCCAGTGCATTTAATTATAACTGCGAAAACATTTTTTAATAGTATTTTATTTTTTGAATAATAATTACAGATCGAAAATTCGAATATTCATGCACATCCCTAATAGATAGATAGATGGATCCCAAACTTGAAATGAAATGTTTGCACTTTCTGTGTTGTATTGTACTTTATATGTGTTTTTCATGCCAACAATGTTAAAAAAATGATCAAATGCATTCAGTGGCACTCATAATTTCTCTTATTTTCACCGGAAAAAAATTGGCTAGTGGATATTCTAAATGGCTGGTAACTTTAGAAAGTTACCACGTTGGCTGGTGATCAAAAAAGTTAATTTAGAACCCTGGTGCGCGCGTGGAAAAGACATGTATGACAAGAGAACTAAGATGGCGGTTGTAAACCTCATTTCCTTTCGGTAGTCAGAGGACCTGTTGCATCATCTGGTAACACACTGATGCTCTGTTAGGAGTGATTGCTGCATTTGGATTGGATTACAATCCTTTTCCTTTAATTTTTTTCCGATCTTCCCTGAACTGGATTGGATCTGATGTTTTTACATTGAACACAAACTGAACTTTATTGCAAAAAGTACACAGCTTTATTGCACACAAACTGAACTTTATTACATTATTTGCATGAACTGAAAATGTGTATTATACACATTGAAGTGAACTCAAACTGAGTTGCAGTACCAAAGTATTCATATTAGTTAATGTTTTATTGTTCTTTGTTGTGATGTGATTGTGTTTGCTTTAAGTACGACTAAGTTGCTCTTTTCTTTTACCTGTGGAAAAAAAGGGGAAATTGGTTTACTCCTAATTATTAACTTGGACTAATCTCCCAGGGGTGCGTTTCCTAAAGCCAACTATGGTCGCAAGTTCCGTCGTTACCAATAGAGTTCAATGGAAATTGCGATCATAGTTGGATAATGATGCTTTCGGGAAACGCACTCCAGCCCGGGCAGATTTGCTAAATTAAATATTTTCCAGAATACAGAAAAAAGGGGATTTCTGTCATGATTCTGCCCTCGTGTCCTTGATTTTCTAGTCTTGAGGCAGGATCATGACAGAATCATGTTTTGTGTGCAAGCACATGGTCTTGTGTTTTGAGCCATGTGCTTGTGTTGTCTCGTTACGTTACCCCGCCCCCTTGTTATCCTCGTCTCGTTATCCTCGTCTCGTCATCATTGTCTAGTCAGTTTCACCTGTCCTTGTCTAGTCAGCTTCACCTGTCTTTGTCATTATGTCTCCCTTTTTAATATCCTTGTGTTTGCTGTCCTGTGCCGGTTCATTGCCTTACGTGCCATGTCTATACCCAGTGAGTACCTTGTCGAGTGTTTTGTCTTAAGAGTTGCTATCTAGTAAAAGTCTGTCTTGTTCCTGTATAGTTTTATGTCAAAGCCTTAGTCTAGTGTGGTTAGTCGTTTTCTTTACCTTGTACTGTTTTGCCCCCTCGTGGGTTTTGTTTTCTGTTTTCTGTTATAATAAACGTTGTGTGTTTGCGAACCGTCTGCGCTTGGGTTCTTCTGCTATACTCATAACAGATTTCACTCTACTTTACCTCTTTATTATTTTATTATTATTATTTCCCACTGATCCAAACTACTGTTTCTATGTTGCTGTGCTAACAGTAAATTCTTCAACGTATTTAACGTCTGGTCTCCATCATAAGTTTTATGTTCTTCCACCCCACTCCATTAGAACCTAGAACTGGTCCAGTAGCATAAGTGTTGTATTTTAGGACTCAAGTGTTACACAGTTCTCCTCAAAAGCCTTCAGAGGAAACCCAGCTTTCCACAGTCTTAAACTTGCATACACTTTTTGGAGGTTAAACCCAATGACAACCTACCTCTTGCTTTTTCCTTATCTCTCGCCGTCATTTCTGACACCCACAGTGCCTTGCTGCAGCTCCCTGTGGCCCCGTATCTAATATTTCTGAAGAGCACAAGAGGCCTTTCAATACTCTCCCTCACCTGCCTCCTTTAAAATCCGATAGCGAAATCCGTCCACACAGCCCCCCCTCGCGTTCCGGATCAATAATGTCAACAGGAGCCCGAGTGTGTGCTGAGACACTTTTATCGATGTGCTTTCCCAGCTTAAGCACCAGAGGAAATCACAGTAGCAGGGGGTTCTTGAGTTTGAAGCACCCCAGAACAGAGAGGGTTTCTCTGGGTCAGGGTGGTGCAGCTCAGCCCCTGTAAGCGAGAGTGACTGAATCCCTTACAAAGGTCCGAAGATCTGGGTGATTGTGATTAAGCACTGCAGTTGTGCCGAGGGCCGTCTCTTGTCCTTTTCCCAGCAGTGGTTGTTAATGTTGCTTTGGTCTTTGATGATGAAGCGGCGTGGGGTTGATGCCAGATATCAGTTCTGACTGGGTAAAAAGTGATTTTAGACTTCCAGTGGATTCAACTTAAGGCTCACTGCTCTGGACATACCTTGTTGTAACAATTGTGTAAACTCAGCAATAAGCAGCCAAAGGATTCTGAGATATAGTTAGTGCAAGAGCATTCTGCAGAGCAGTAAAAAAAATTATGGAAATGACTTCATAGAAAAAAGCAGGAATTTATATCATTGACCGTTCCAGACCCCCATGCCTGTGTCAAAGTCATTGAATCTCTTAAAATAATAATCTGATCATTTGGCCTCTTTATGATGAGGCATAATTAGTTCAGGTTGTTAAATGTGATGTGGTGATAATTTTGAATTAATAATCATAATAAAAACTATGTATACATACACTCACATGTATTCAAAGCTAAAGGTGCATTGTGTATATTTAGGACGATCTGTTGACAGAAATGCATACATAACTATGTTTTCAGTGGTGTATAAAGACCTTACTTAATGTACCGTTATGTTTTTATTACCTTAGAATGAACCATTTCTATCTACATACACTGCGGGTCCTCTTGCATTGAAATGCACCGACATGTTTCTACAGTAGCTCTAAACGGACAAACGAGTTTCGTCACCATGTTGTTCTTCGTGCAAAGGAGCTATCTAAAGTCAGCGAATATATCGTAGATATAACATATCGTTTTACTGAATAATAAAGTAAACATAATTTCTTAATTTATTCTTGTAAAGAAACCTAATTGATGAACTAGCTACTCTCTGCTGTCTCAGACGACGACATCTTTTCCTGTCTGCCAGCGTAACTTTTGTTGGTTGCAATTTGTAACCTCACCACTCAATGCTGCTAAATATCACACACTGCACCTTGAAGGAGAATGTGTCATGACTTTTTACATAATGGTTACACCACATGACATTAACCCTCATGTGGTCTTCGGGTCATTTTGACCCGGAGAAGATTTTCTTTTTCCCAAAAATACTAGTTAATGTTATCGCATTGGACTGAAACTTAGTGACTTTGTTCCCAAAGGGTATAACTACTTCTCAAATGTTTTTTGAAAATTTTCGTACTTTTTTAGGGGGGGTTTGTTACTAGGGGTGGGAGAAAAAATCGATCCATCGATGCATCGCGATTCTCTCTCCAATGATTCTGGATCGATTCTGAGAATTCCAGAATCGATTCTGAGCTTAGTTTTTAACCAGATGTGCGATGACGTTGAGTTTGCTTTAGTATTCTGCTTGCTTCACCACTCGAACCTTCCGTAAAATAATCTTTCATAAAGTTCGGAAAGGTTGAAGCGAATTACAAGGACATTCACAGGCTTCATTGCACAGGATACGCTGTGAGAGACGCGCGCTTTCTTTGATGTTACACTTGAAGTGTGCTGTTTCGCCCGTCGGTATTTTCCTTACAAATGCTCTATGCGTAGTCATCATTTATGTGGTTTGGAATGCAGTGGGCTTATAAATTTAAAATGTGAACCTCACTAACAGAAGGCTGCTTTCAATTTCAAATGCTGACGCGCGCTTTGTTTGTGAGACTGCTCGCGCATGCGGCTGTGCGACTCCGTGTAGTGGTTTAATGTACTTGTGCAAAATTAACGTAAACACAGCCAGTTGTGTCTTAAGGGATTAAACGGACATGACACACCGCATTACTTCTTTTATTTCAAAAGAGATGCGTGTGTGAATGCAGCTTAATAGATCTCCCGCAGTCTATGATGTCGTAGTAAAAAACAACAGTAAAGATGAAGAAAAATCACTCACAGTTCTTGAATGGAAAACGTTCAGATAATCTATAGGCTACTGAAAGCACTTTTTGTTTGTTGTTTGTCATATTTTTCTATGCTCCTCTTTATTATTTGTTATATTAGTTATATTAGTTTAAAATTCTTAACATACAACTGTTTTTAATAAAAACAAATTAATTTGTAATTATTTTTAAAAAAGTACTTAAGTACTTATGTAAAGTAATTAATTAATAAGGGAAGGGGGGGGGGTAGATAAAGAATCGTTCTGGAATCAGATCGTGACTCCCAGAATCGGAATCGAATCGGATCGTGAGGTGACCAAAGATTCCCACCCCTATTTGTTACCTTGTTACACTTGTGGTCTTCCCGGGTCAAATGACCAGCCTATAAAAAATAGCTTATAAATCACTCATTATACCATATTTTCACCAAATCTTGGATTCAATTTTTTGTCAACTTGTTCTCTTTCAATTAGGACTGGTTTTGTATTTTCATTTGCATATGATTAATCGTGGGCCTCATTTATCTAAGAGTAGGCATCTCATTTTTTGAGTAAAAACATTTTTTTTAAAAAACAATTTTGAAAAAAAAAAATTTATTATTTTTTTTTTTTCAAAATTAGTACTGTTGATCACACTAGTCTACTTTAATGTTTCACCGGGAAGTTTGTTTTGAAAAAACTTTTATTTTGTAAAAAATGGTACATAGTCACACTTGTGGTCTTCCCGGGTCAAAATGACCAGCCTATAAAAAATACTTATAAATCACTCATTATACCATATTTTCACCCAATCTTGGATTCAATCTTTTTGTCAACTTGTTCTCATTCAATTAGGACTGGTTTTGTATTTCCATTTGCATCTAATTAATCGTGGGCCTCATTTATCTGAGAGTAGGCATCTAATTTTTTGAGTAAAAAAAATGTCTCGGTTACGTATGTAACCCTAGTTCCCTGATGGGGAACGAGACGCTGCGTCAAACGCTGCGGGAACGCCCCTGCGTTGTGCGTCATGAAGCACGTATGGAATCAGCCCAATGGAGAGATGAAACGTCATAGGCGGGTGACGTCATCGACCAGGAAACTATAAAGCACCCCAAAAACATAAGAAACCACCGACGTGTTGTCTGACAGAACTAACACATGATGACCTCTCAGGTCTGCTAGGAAGTGCTTCAGAGCCTGAAACACCGCCAACATCTCTAGACAGTTTATATGCCATGAAAGATGATGGTCCTGCCACAGACCTTGGGCTGGACGACCACTCATGACCGCCCCCCATACCTGTGAGGGAAGCATCCGTCGTTAGCGTTACGCGACGACAAAGAGCCCCCAGCACAGGATCTTTGGATAGGAACCAAGTTTATTTCCACATGACCAGAGCACGAAGGCAGCGCCTCGTGACTTTGATCATGCGGAGCGGATTTCCCCTCGGGGAGAATCCCTTAGTCCTGAGCCACCACTGTAGCGGTCTCATGTACAACAGGCCGCAAGGTATAACGTTGGACGCTGCTGCCATCAGACCCAACAGTCTCTGAAACTGTTTCACAGTGAGTAGCTGGCCTAGCTTTACTTGTTTCACAGCTGAGAGAATCGAAGCGATGCGGGTCGGAGAGAGTCGCGCCCGCATCGAAACCGAATCCCAAATGACACCCAGAAAAGTGGTCTTCTGAGACGGAGATAGTACACTTTTCTTTGCGTTCAGCCTCAACCCCAACTTTCTGATATGAGCGAGGACGACATCTCGATGCCGAACCGCCATCTGCTCCGTCTGAGCTAAAATCAACCAATCGTCGATATAATTGAGAATACGAATGCCCTGAAGCCTCAGAGGCACTAGTGCTGCATCCATGCATTTCGTGAAAGTGCGGGGAGATAAGGCTAGGCCGAACGGAAGAACCCTGTATTGGTACGCCTCGCCCCCGAAGGCGAACCTCAGGAACTTCCTGTGTTGTGGAAGGATGGAAATGTGGAAGTATGCGTCCTTTAGATCTATCGTGACAAACCAGTCCTCGGACCTGATTTGAGACACGATCTGCTTGATAGTGAGCATCTTGAATTTTAGCTTCCCTACCGAGCGATTCAACAGGCGCAGGTCTAAAATTGGATGCAACCCCCCATCCTTCTTCGGAACAATGAAATATCGGCTGTAATAACCTGACTCCAAACTGGGAGGAGGAACCCGTTCTATAGCCTCCTTTTGAAGGAGAGTTTTCACCTCTTGTTCCATTACCAGAACCTGCTCGGGGCCCACAACTGTGTGCAGAACCCCTCTGAATTTTGGTGGACGACACCTGAACTGGATAGCATAACCCTTTTCTACTGTCTGCAGGACCCAATGAGATATTCTTGGAAGGCTTTTCCACTCTGCCAGAAAATCTACTAAGGGTACCAGTCTCTCGAGACTGGCCTCTGGTGTAACTTGAGCAGCAAACACAGCGCCCTGTAATGGCGCACCGGCAGGGAACGAAAGGTTTAACTGCTCTGAGACCCTCCTCAGAGGGAGCGAGCGTCCCTCGGGAAAGCGCTCGCTGGGACCACCTACGCCCCGGCATGAAGGCGGGGTTGGCAGGACGGGCCCCTGAGGGCACCGTAAAAAGAGGTGAACACCTTTCCGCCTCGGTGGGGACCACCCTCAGTATCCTGAACGCCTTGGCGTCAGGACTTCTTCTTAGCCGAAGCCTTCTTAGCCAATATAACTGTCCTCAGATCAGTTCTATTGCTAGAAGGCTTCGGCTGAGAGTGCCGCGGCTGAGCCCACTGTCCAGCAGGGGGAGCACGAGACGCGACACTCTGCTTCTGCTGCGCCCTTTGTGACGAGCTCGTAGACGGCCGGGGCTGCTCGCGGGAGCAGCCCCGGGGACGTGCCCCAGGGACGTGAACTTTTAAAGGAAGAAACTTTTTAAAAGCTGCTGTTTGTTTTTTCTCTTCCTGGAATTTGTCGACAATCGAATTCACCGCATCACCAAACAAACCCAGGGGAGAGAGAGGAGCGTCTAAAAGAAAAGCCTTTTCTTTCTCTTTTATGTTCGTCTGATTTAACCAAATATGTCTTTCTGCGGCCACCAGAGCTGCCATAGAACGACCCACTAGCTTGGCCGATCTCTGGTGGCACGCAGGGATAAATCAGCAGCCTGACGCAGTTCGCGAACTACGTCAGTACTGACCTCCTCACTCTCACTCACGTCCCTTAGCAGATCAGCCTGGTATGCCTGCAAGATTGACATCGTATGCAGGCATGACGCAGCTTGACCCGCCGCCGAATACGCTTTACCCACCAAAGCCGAGGTGTTTCTTAAAGGCTTAGTGGGTAATGCCGGTGCCTTAAAAGATGATGCTGCTTCGGGGGAGAGATGGCTCGCAAGCGTCTCATCCACGGGAGGCAAAGCACCATAACCATAAGCCTTAGCCCCCATAATATTTGAATATGTTGAAGTCTGGGGACTAAAAACTCTATATGATACTGGTTTTCTCCATGATTTCGACACCTCGGTGTGGAGATCATGGAAAAACGGCAGGCACCGGCGTGGAGGCTGCACACGTGACGGCAAAAATCTCTCATCAAGTTTTGATTTAGAAACAGACACCTGTCTAGTCACTGGCCACTCGATACTGAGTTTTTCAACAGCTCTCGTTAAAACCTCTATAAGCTCATCACTTTCGGGAGTGTGGGGTGGCGAATCCTCCACATCTCCTTCAACACTGACAACATCCAGCTCCTCAGAACTGGATAGTTGCAGTATTGGTGCCTCAACCCGAATGGAAGAAACCGCAGAGCGTGCTTCCGAACCTGGGACTGAGGCACTGGATCTCACAGGTGAAGGGAGAGATAAGGCAGCGCCCATCTCAACCCCCGCTGAGAGATCCATCTGCGACCCCCACGATAAGCGCCGCCGCTCTGCCTCGGCAGAAGCGGGACCCGAACCGCGGGGAGCGCGCACCGAACCACTCTCCTCAAAGAGCGCCCGGCGGGAGCGGAGCGTCCTTAACAGCAGACGCTCGCAATGCTCACAGTCAGCTCCCTCGAGAGCTGACTGGGCATGCTGCACTCCCAAACAAACAACGCAAAGAACGTGTGTATCCCCGCCCGTTAGATAGCGCGAGCAGGGAGGAACACACTTCTTAATCTGTTGTTCGTCCGCCATTCTCTCAATATAAATTGTTTGTGTGGTGCAGAGTATGTAAGACAGACAATATCACACAGGGACAGATTCACATGTAGCGCGACTGAAGGCACAGAAGCTACTGCGCTTATGTTTTTGGGGTGCTTTATAGTTTCCTGGTTGATGACGTCACCCGCCTATGACGTTTCATCTCTCCATTGGGCTGATTCCATACGTGCTTCATGACGCACAACGCAGGGGCGTTCCCACAGCGTTTGACGCAGCTCGAAGATCCCTTGAAAGGGAACTTTATTTTTGAATAGTTTTGGATTTTTTTTTTTTTTTTTTTTAATTGGTACTGTTGATCACACTAGTCTACTTTAAGTGTGTGTGTGTGTGTGTGATAATGTCAGATAGATGAATGGATATTAGATGCAGTTCAGGGTAGGATCAATTTCATCACTGTGAAAAAGAATGTGTCATTCAGAAAATAGTGTGTGTGTGTGTGTGTGTGTGTGTGTGTGTGTGTGTGTGTGTGTGTGTGTGTGTGTGTGTGTGCGGCGTGCGCGCATGTATCCACGCATGCACATGTCCAAGGGCTCTATGTCTTCAAGCACACATGTACATATGTGAACATGAACATGAACATGCTCCTGACAACTACATTTTTCTCTAATTTTTAGTCTCCCCCATTCACTTTCAATGACCGGGAACACCGCAAGTGTGACTCTGTCATTTTGTGCAAAAAAAAACACACATTTCAAAACAAACGGTGTCATTAAATATTAAAGTAGACAAGTGTGATCAACAGTGCAATTTTTTTTCATATTTTACTCAATATTGCCAAAATTATTAACAAATAATGCTTTTTTCACTCAAAAACTGAAGTGCATAAGCTCGGATAAATGACTCCTACAATTAAACCGTTTGAAAATTAAATACAAAACCAGTCCTAATTGAAAGAGAACAAGTTGACAAAAAGATTGAATCCAAGATTGGGTGAAAATATGGTATAATGAGTGATTTATAAGCTATTTTTTATAGGCCGGTCATTTTGACCCGGGAAGACCACAGGTGTTATAGGGTTTTGAACACCACATGAGGATGAGGGTTGAATTTAATCTATTTTTCTTACAAATGGTATAAACATTTAAAAAAACAAACATTAAATCAACATGAATACAAAGTGGATTTCTGAGAACTGTTTTAAACTAGTATTTAAAAATATTTTTAGACATTCTAATTTGTCATTGAACCATTAATTATTGAGGTGAAAGAAGTTGTGCAAAAACTTCAGTATAACTTAGTATTACATTTGTTCTTCATTTAGACATTTGAGGTGATTATACTGTATATACATTAAAACTTTGTTCTTATAAATTGTCTCTAAATCCTACTCATCTTCTAAAGCCCACACACATGAATATCCTCTGCTCTCAGGAACGGCCGCTGTGGAGGAGTCGGCTGACATTACGTATATGTGTGTTTTTACTGAAGTGCTTTTCATGTTCAAGTCAACAAATCCACTTAACCTTTCCTTCTTTTCTTTTCTTGCTATTTTTTTGGATGCTTACTGTTTTTTAGAGTCTGTAGAGGCCAGAAAAGTGAGCAAATGTTTTTGAAAAAGTTTTGATTGTCTTTTGAGTGTACAAAGCTTCCATAGTGTGCCTTTGTGTGTATGCGTATATCTGTCTGTCTTTGAGCACTATTTCAGGGAACTGACAAAATAAGGAGATGAACTGATGAACTCTGCCAGAATACAAAAAGCAAACAAAACAGACAGTGTTATTTTAGCAATGGCATAATAACATTTTACACTAAGCAATTTATAGAGCTTCAAGTCTGGAACTCACATTCAGGCATACATTTACAACATGATGTGCTTGTGAATAAGAAAACTCTTATTCCCTCTCTGAAGCGTAGGGTTTGATTAGCTTGGCATGTCTTTTGATTAATAGAAACCCATTTCCATTTTTGTTTCTTTACCACATATTAAAGATGGATGTTTTATATTAAGTGAAAGCTTTAAGCTGTGTAGTTTTTCATGGGTCTCTGTCTGGGCCATCCTTTGATTTAAATTTTGTGTTTTATTCATGTTAATATGTGTGTTAATTCCTTTTCATGTGCACAGAGCTGCATTTATTTCTGGTACCGCTGTTAACATTTCAGTGATGTTGACATTAATGTGCTTCTCCCAGCTGAAAAAACATAGGGGCCACCAGCTTTGGGACTCTCAGAGCATTTATTCATCAAATGGCCAGAGGAGAGCAGGGCTTACCACTCAAAGAGAGAGTAGAGGTAAGCTCCATAAATATAACACAGACACATACACACATTCTGAACCTCTTTTAAACCACACTGGCTTAGAGCTGAAGTGTAAGCCTAAGGCAGGGCTTGCTCTCCTTATTGTAAAATGTGGCTGTATTAAACAGACTCTGAATGCTGCAGGGACTTCTGGGACAGTGAGAAGCCACCGTTAGGGAGACCTCTCATAAAACCTTGTTCCAGACCCTGCATTCACCCAGCATGCATTTCTGCGCTAGTTCAGGCTGGTTGAGTGCAAAAAAAAAAAAAAAAAAAAAAAACACATTTTCTTAATCAGTATTTTGTCTTGTTTTTCAGAAAAAAAATTGTTAAATTTGCTTGAGAAGCAAAATTCGCATAAGATATTTAGACTTGATTTCAGAGAATATATATGTTGAATATATATGGACGCTGGTAGATTACTTCAACTTTGCCCTATAGATAGATGGATCATCTTTTGCGATGGACAATGTTGAAGAGGATCCCATTCCCAGCGTCCAGTCCCACATAACATCAGTCACCACTTCAGACCTAGAGCCCACCATGGATAAGGGGCTAGACCCCACTGCAGAACTATAGAGAGCCAGCTGATACCAGCCACAGACACTGAGCCAGAACATGTACCTGCTACCAAGCCACAGCTAGCAGCCTCGTCTGTCCCGGAAAAGAAGCCTAAGGTCCCAGGTGTGTGAGCCAGACGTTCCATCTGCGCCAGTGGGAATATTATTGGAGCTGGAAGAAGAGAAGTGGCTGATCCACTGGGAGATGTAAGTATCGCTTCCCACCATGATTTCTGCCCATGTTCCTCTTCTGCCTCTGCTGGTCCCATCCTGCACAGAGTTGTCTTCAGCACCGCTGGTCCCATCCTGCATAGTCTGTGTCATTTAACCCTTAAATTCATGAATGTTTCGTCAATCATTATTATAGACCCGGGTTGCTAAAGACCCACATACACTCACTGGCCACTTTATTAGGTACACCTGTCCAACTGCTCGTTAACACTTAATTTCTAAGCAGCCAATCACATGGCGGCAACTCAGTGCATTTAGGCATGTAGACATGGTCAAGACAATCTCCTGCAGTTCAAACCGAGCATCAGTATGGGCAAGAAAGTTGATTTGAGTGACTTTGAACGTGGCATGATTGTTGGTGCCAGAAGGGCTGGTCTGAGTATTTCAGAAACTGCTAATCTACTGGGATTTTCACGCACAACCATCTCTAGGGTTTACAGAGAATGGTCCGAAAAAGAAAAAACATCCAGTGAGCGGCAGTTCTGTGGGCGGAAATGCCTTGTTGATGCCAGAGGTCAGAGGAGAATGGCCAGACTGGTTCGAGCTGATAGAAGGGCAACAGTGACTGAAATAACCACTCGTTACAACCGAGGTATGCAGCAAAGCATTTGTGAAGCCACAACACGCACAACCTTGAGGCGGATGGGCTACAACAGCAGAAGACCCCACCGGGTACCACTCATCTCCACTACAAATAGGAAAAAGAGGCTACAATTTGCAAGAGCTCACCAAAATTGAACAGTTGAAGACTGGAAAAATGTTGCCTGGTCTGATGAGTCTCGATTTCTGTTGAGACATTCAGATGTTAGAGTCAGAATTTGGCGTAAACAGAATGAGAACATGGAACCATCATGCCTTGTTACCACTGTGCAGGCTGGTGGTGGTGGTGGTGTAATGGTGTGGGGGATGTTTTCCTGGCACACTTTAGGCCCCTTAGTGCCAATTGGGCATCGTTTAAATGCCACGGCCTACCTGAGCATTGTTTCTGACCATGTCCATCCCTTTATGGCCACCATGTACCCATCCTCTGATGGCTACTTCCACCATGTCACAAAGCTCTAATCATTTCAAATTGGTTTCTTGAACATGACAATGAGTTTACTGTACTAAAATGGCCTCCACAGTCACCAGATCTCAACCCAATAGAGCATCTTTGGGATGTGGTGGAACGGGAGATTCGCATCATGGATGTGCAGCCGACAAATCTGCGGCAACTGTGTGATGCCATCATGTCAATATGGACCAAACTCCCTGAGGAATGCTTCCAGCACCTTGTTGAATCTATGCCACGAAGAATTGAGGCAGTTCTGAAGGCAAAAGGGGGTCCAACCCGTTACTAGCATGGGGTACCTAATAAAGTGGCCGGTGAGTGTATGTATCTAACACGCATGGATCTCTACTTGTCGTGATAATATAAAACTCTCCTGATATTAGAGTAACAATTACAGAAGAATAAAATAAAGCATATTTTGTTCACTTTTGGAGCTTGGAAGGGTAGTTTGAGCAGATGTTTTATACCATCATCACTGTCCTCGTAATTTCCCAGTACATTCAGCATCTTGCTCATATTCACAACCTCAAACATATTCTCAAAACTATAATTTTCAACATCTTCAAAATCAATATTTTGATCGCTGACAGCTTCTTCACCAGATCCACCATCAAGTGACAGTGACACTAATATTTGATTGTGTTCAGTACTTGCTCTGCAGTAAATCGCTGAGCCATTTCAAGTTTTGCTGATGATACTTCCTATTCTTTTGTTTTCTGCCTGCAGTAACTATGAGTGAAACGTCACTTCATCATTGTGTATCAGACATTGCCACCTTGTGGAATATTGGTGAATTGCATTTATTCAGTCATCAAAGATTCAATTATTGTTGTGCAGAAAAAAAATACTGTTACACACCTCTGGTCGTTAGCAACCCTATACAATTTTTACAAAAAAATGTATGGGTAAACAGGCAATCAAGTGTCTTATTATATTGTTTATAAAGAATTGATTGAGGAATACTAAGAAGGTTGATGTCTAACTTTAAAAAAAAATGAATGAGGAGGAGGGTAGTGAATGACTTCACGGGTCACTAGATATCTGAGGTATGTGTTTAAGGGTTAATAAAACGAATTTGTTCATCACTCTTCGTCATCCGTGTGGATTAATGTTACAGCCATTGATCAGTTATTTTTCATTAATTGGTCAATATTTCCCTGCTGAAAAATCCAGCATTGCTGGTTACCAGCATACGGTTTGTTTTGCATGCTGTACCCAACTTGGGATGCTGGTGTGCAGGTGGATCAGCATATGTTGTCTTTTGGGTGCTGGTACGATCCCAGCAAGACCACAACAAAAGTTGTGTATGTTGTGTGTATTTGTGTATGTTGTTACATATCATGTTTCGTATTGTGTGTTCATAGTTAATGACCAAGATGATTTTCCAAATAAATATTTAATAAATTATTTAATAAAGAAAAATGTTGCTGGTTACATGTTTACATACAATCCCCAGTGTTAAACAAACACTGCTCAGTTTCCATATGGTCCCAATCTATAGAGAGAAAAAGTAACACTGAAGCAATATTGCAGATTCACTCTACAAATGAAGATTGAGCATTAGTGATGACAACTGTGGTTAACAAGCATAATCACTGAAGATCAGAGGAACAACAAGAACAGAAAGAAGATATGAGGAGAAACACAACAACTACCACTGACTTACAGCCACACAGCCTTAGATGAAATCAACAGCATGAGCATGATTATACAACTCCAAAAACAGTATTACCATATCACTTATTACAAACCAGTTTGGCTTTATTTCTTTCCGTACATGTACAAAGGTTGTTGAAGTCTTTTGGGAGTCACCATTATGGTGATTATTGTTCCATTTAGTTGGGCACTTGGTTGAATTAGTTATCTTTCATCAATTGTTGAAAGTGCATGCTATCACCATTTTCAACAATATTTCATGCTCCTGACTGCAATGACATACCTTTTACTATGTGCACTTTTTGGAATCAGTGACTGACAGCTGGATTTTGACATATGTATGTGACTTCCCAGTATGAAGGTCTTTAAAAAACAGCAATTTTTATTTTTGAACGTTTAATCAAGTTGCCACCTGTCCCAATGATAAAGCTCTTCTCATAACACAAGTTATTGAACAAACGGATTATGATGTATTTGGCCTTTGTCTGTTTCCATATCTCTAAATGTTTTTGTTTTGCAATGTACACAAGCTCTTTTTAACTGATTTGTGTACATATCCTTTGAAACAGGAGACAAATAAGTTGATCCTTTGAAATGTTTCACCTGTCACGGTCTGGGTTTTGTGTCCTGCCAGGTTCTATGGTTCCCTGTCTTGTCTATTAGTTATCCCAGGTGTTTCTGATTAACCAAGCCCCCTTGTTATCTTGTCTAGTTCGTTTGTCCCTGATTATTTAAGCCCTGTGTTTCAGCCTTGTCTTTGTGAGTTCTTATATGTCTTACAGTTCGCTGTAGCACGTTAAAGTTAACATTGATGTTGGTTGTTCCTGTTCTTGTATCCTGGTCCCGAGTCCTGTATCCAGTCTAATCTGTATAGTTTGTGGTCTGTTAAATAAAGCGTGTGCTGCATTTGGATCCTGCCTAATCTCTGCTTCAGCCGCACCTCGTTACATCGCCAGTTTGAATTTTTACTTTATGCAAAACTTCAGATGACATTGATTATTGATATAATTTTTTTTCAGTTCTACTTTTAGCAGGTGAGCAAAATAAATTACAAAGTTATATATTACAATAATTCAAATGTTTTAATTTTATATTGTTATTCTTTTACATCATTAATATGTTACATATAGAAATATGCAAGTAAAAACAATGCTTGTCCCCAAAACACTGCTTGTATACAGACAACTGGCCTACTCAAACTCAACCCCGCAAGACCAGCTTCAACAGCTCCGGTTTGCTTGAGAACAGCATGATTATGTTGGTCCACCAGCTAAACCAACACTATACCAGCACTAACCAGCTTGGAACAGCATGGAATTCTTGCTGGTTTATGCTGGATTTTTCAGCAAAAAAAAAAAAAGTAAATGTGTGAATAAGAAGGAAAGCATTAAATCCCACAGTTACACGCAGTACATCGCTCACATGTCAGCCGTGCCAGCTTGTTAATGTTTTAATAGATTCACATTTTAAGTGACGTATAAAATTGACTAAACAAGCAACAAGCTAATGTTCCTGCATTCATTCTGCCAACCAGCTACTAAATAACAAAGCAGAAACACTGTACAGACAATAGTTTCAGAAATCCAGGGCATTAAATACAGAGAAAGCTTAATTCAGAATGGTTTCCAAACAAAGCTGTACATAACACAGAATGGTGTTTCAAGGCTTGTTCCGGTGAAACAACTGAGTGATCAAACAGTCTGGCCTTGATTTAGTGCCTGCTCCAAACTCCCCAGCAATTTTCCCAGGCCAATTCATAAAGATGCACAATAGATAATCAAGTGTAATTTATATTCACTGCAGCATGTGTGTGTGTCATAAGCATGGAATATCACTCAAGTATATCTGTGTCATACAGGATATTATGCTGGGATTTGCTTTTTTTTTTTTTTTTACTTTTAGTGTGAGGTTGTTGCATTGAAGTGAGAGATGGAGAAAGCTGATAAATCTACGTCTGGATGTTGTGTCTATATGTTATAGATATATTTCACCGAACATCTGCATCAGTGCATACTGAGTGGAATTGTTTGAACGGTAGTAAACCGCATTCGCAAAATAAAACCAAATTCGTGGACACAATGTAGAAATTCAAACGGAAAAAAAATATAATGGCTTACCGTATCACTCAGTTGAATAATTTTCCATCTTCTCAGACTCTAAACCCCACTTATCGTCACAGGCGCAAATTAGTTTATTCAGATGACAAATTCTTCCGTCTTCATGTAACGTTAACGTCCTCCATTTTCTGCTGTGTCACAGGCAACTAATGTTTGAAACATGAACCGAAGCTCACAAAAGCTTAAAAATTGCTCACAAATTCACAGACACTGTTTATCTTGATAACAGCAATGATTATTCTGTTCTGTTGAGTCCCGCTGACAATCAAGTTTGCCTGTAGTACCCTAGCTACTGTCTGTTCGTGTCACATTTGATCTGAATTGAGCGCGAAAGAAATCAATCCCACAATGCAATGCCTTTACAGTATGATACTGTATTATGAATTTATCGTGTTGAAAGCAGAAATGTGCTGTATATTTACAGCTGTTCTGTAAAAGATACAGCCTAATACTGTATTATGGAGATACCGTACAATACTGTAAGAAATTACCTGTAAATTTACAGCAAAGGGTTGCAGTGTGGGTGCTTTAACCTTCGTCTGTCTGTTCAGCGTTAAATAATTAATAGGTATCAATGCAAACAATGTAGCTGCACAGATCTTGGGCTGCCTGATCTTGATTTGAATGAAAACAGAACTTCTCCAACTCAATCTAGAAAGTGCTTCTTGTCTTCCCAGCCACTCCAACAATGCAATACAACTCCACCATTCAGCACTACACTGTAAAAAAAATACCGTTTAATTTACAGTAACTGACTGGCAACAATTAGCCAGTATGTTGCTGTGAATACTTTTTACAGTAAATGTACCATACTTCCATTTACAGTATTTTGTGTATTCACTGTGAAATCAAAAACAATTAAACACTGTGATTTTAGTTGTATTTACAGTATTGATTGTTTTACTGTAGAAGAAATATTAATTAAATACTGTGATTTCAATTGAAAAATACAGTAGTTTACTTTACTTTACTATTTACAGTACTATAGTGGCTAAATTGTGATTTTTTACAGTAATGCTTTGACTACTGTGATTTCAACTGTAATGCTTAGTCTACTGTGATTTTGTCATGTGGACAAGGTTTTAATGTAAACTTTACAACATTCTACTGTAAAAATCATATACAGTAATGTTACTGTGAAATCTAAAGTAAATAACTGTAGATTTCACAGCCATTATTTACAGTGTAAAAAATTATTGCATCGACAGCCAGTGATGCGAAGAGATGTTTAACGTGCGAATCACACGATAAACCGCTCTTCGCTTCACTGGCTGTCAGTTGCTGCTTGAACCGAGTTCAAAACATGGCTACTTGCATATAGAACAACTCCTGCCTCTGCAACTTTCTATCTACTCTTAATCACAAAACCTTCATCTTTTCCAGAAGCATGTTCTCAGTAAGTGAGCGTAATTGCAAACAAAAAAGACAAAATCACTTTTTTGAACGTTCACTGTTCTTCGCTGGTGGACTGATCTTTCAAACCCTTCCTGAATCCCTTCAAGAAATTTCTAAAGACTCTGGGAGACCTTGATTCAGTCATGTTAATAACAAAAACAAAACTATTTTTTTTTAGCTGATGCTTCTCTGAGCAATTTGGAGTTTTGTATTTCTTTCTTAGAATGAACGCTTATGTTAATTGCTCAATCAAATCTTTCTATATAAAAGTCTACAAAATGAATGAATATAAATGTAAATCCAAAAATACAAACACACTTAAAATGCATGGAAGCACTTGACCAGCAACACAATGTTCTGCTCAGTTTGGCCTGAGTGGACTTTAAAGGCCAAACCAGTTAATTCAAGGTCGAAACTTATTCAACATCTGAAACTTATCCAAAGTTCCCTACACAGGAGACAACCCACCAAAGTATCAAACTTAATTAGTGCTCAACCCCCCTTCAACTCTTTAGATGAAAGAAGGTAATTTAACCTGTCTGGGACAGAACGAGAACAAAATGTTGGACGCCTACACACCTGTGAGAGATTCCCAGTGAGACCCAAAGCTCTGATCCAGTTAAAACCTGTCAATCCATCTCTCCCTTTCCCTCTCTCTAAATCTCTCCCCGTCTATCCTTTAATCCTTAGTCCTAAATGGTAATGACAGCTCAAAACAGATTTGAAAGAATTCATAAGATGAGAAAAAAAAAAGAAGACAAATTTAACACAGTTGGAGCTTTTGTTGTTGCAGAACGTAGCAGAACCGCACTGTTTATTCTGCATACTGATAAAAATGCTGGGATTCTCATCGAGCTCAGCATCTCCCATAATCCTTTGCTGTGGGATGATAAACTGCTGTGGGGTGTTTCTAGAAAACGTGGATGTAGTTTCTAGAATACTTGAGTGGGGAAAGGAGGATTCAGGGATGCTATATAGTCTCTTCAGGGTAGTTCAGCTTGTCATAACAACTCACATTTTAATGCTCTTTTTCTTTCTCTCTATCCATCTCTCCCTCTCTTTTCCTCTGTCTCTTGCTTCATGTCAGCCGTTAATTGTGTTTTGATGTTCTTGCAGACTTGTGATGGTGCTTCTACCCTTTCAAGCCCAAACACAGCAGAGAGTTGTCCATTCACACGAACACACACACACAAATGCAGTTGTCTCTTCAAATATACATCAAACCTGCTGTCAGCTCACAGACATGCAAGTTTGCATGCACTTTTGCATACATCCATATGCAATGGGTTCAGACAAATACATGCCACTTTCTATTTTACTATTGTCTGTTATTATTTGTCCAACCAATTCCCGATCATTTTCATCTTTCTCTGTTTCTTCCCCAACCCCTAATCTCATAGAGTCCCCCACCGCCACACACACAGTGCGACACACAGTCAGCCAGTGCTTATGTCAGATGCAATGATGTCAGATGAGGTCTTTGCATGTGAAGTGTGTGCATGTCTTTAGCGATTCCCCAGCTCCTCTGCCCCTGACCCCACCTCGCACTGCTGTGGAAGTAAATATTTGCACGCAATCATGAACTGTTGAGGGATGCCTGTAACCCTTGCTGCATTAAATATTAAACGCCTTAGATTCAAGTAGGGAAGGGGAAAAAAGTAAGGAAGGGGAAAGAGAAATGTGTGAAGTGTGGTAGGAAGAATGAAGATGTAAACGCCTTATATATATATATATATATATATATATATATATATATATATACTATACATTCCCATTCAAAAGTGTGTGGTTTTGTCATGTTTTTAAAAAAAACTATTTTATGCTCACCATGGGTGCATTTATTTGATCGAAAATACAGTAAAAACTGTAATATTGTGAAATATTACTACAATTTAAAATAAAATTATTTTAATATATTTTAAAATGTAATTTATGATGGCACAGCTGCGTATATATATACACTAAATAAAGTGAACAGCAGTGGAGTGGGAACTTCCTCACCATAATTTGACTGCTGGCAAATTGCAGTTCTTCAGACCTGCAGAAGAGCTACAGTTCCTATTCAGAGGAAAAGTACCCACAGTTGCTCAGTGGTAGCTGAGTCCACTTGTTACTAGGATCTGTGGAACAAAAGAAGGAAAAATCAGAATGTTCTCGTCCAAAAGATGTACCTCCTGAACACTGTGCAGTTGTACTGCACCAAAGATTCTTTTAAAGGCGAGATTATGTTCTTTGTTTCATCAAAAATAGTTCTCCTCATGTTCTTCGGAGGAGTAAATGCTTATAGCCTCTTATTTCATAACAGTGGGCTGAGTTCAAGTACCACAGTTTGGGTTTTAGTGCTGCGTTTTCACCAACCACCTACACGAAGACACACATACACACACTCTGTTATGCACATGCACATCCAGGCTCTCGAGGGAAGCTGAAGAGATGGAGAAAACACTAGGGGATGGAGGCAGGTGTATTTTTAGCTGTGTAGTGCAAAAGAGTTAGCAGAGAGCTCTTGTCAATGCTAAGCAGGACATTTCATCCGTCTGCGGTTATGTATTGGTGTGTGTGGTTGTGTATGTGTGTAGCTGAGTGCTTTCAAGTATAATTATCTCACATTACCTGTTCGGTATTGTGAGGATGAGTGTGGAGGAGAAAGAATCTGTTCCAAAACCTAGTAAGCTGCCTTACTGCCTTCTGCCTATATAGGCAGTATCCTAACTGAAATGGAGCATCACAATGGGGTGTTCACACTGACAACGATAAATCGCTGAGGTCACTGAAACACTGTGCTGTTGGTTTGTGGTAGGCGTTGCTATTTTGCCGTATTAGCTGGCGGATCCCTGTTTGCCCTCCCATTGTTGTTTCAATTTGTTGTTACTCATTTGCATTAACATTATTTCCAACTCTCATTGTAACTGAATGATGTCCCAATGCTTTGTCGCTACTAAATGCTTTCAGTGTGAACATCCCTTTAGTGAACATGATGCAAATAGATTGTCATACAAATGCAAACTGCATGTTATACCAATATAACTCTAAAGTCATTACTCACAATACAAGTTTCAATAGAGGTGCCCAAAAACAACAGAATACTTTAAGCATAAATATATATAGCACACACTGATTGGACATGAAATATTAGGTTTTTAATTATTTTAAAATTTAATTATTTATTATCAATACTTATGCATATTGAATAAACTATATGTATACACAAAATCACACAAAATATCCCTAAAAAGTACCAGTGATATTTATTAAGAAACCAAAAAGTGCTCAATGCACCACATAAAATGTTCTATTTACATTACCGCCAGTGTTCTAATTGATGATGTGTATTATGCATTTTGATATTATTGTATATATTGATATTCAAACGTTTGGGGTTGGTAAGATTTATTTTAATATTTTTGAATGAAGTATTGTATGTTCAAGGCTTTACTAGATCAAAAAATCAATATTGTGATATATTATTACTATTTTAAAGTAAATATGTTAATATTTTAATATTTTAATTTTAATATTTTAATTTTAATATAATTTAAAATGCAATTTATTCCTGTGATGACAAAGCAGTATCATTCCTCCAGCCTTCAGTGTCACGTGATTTTTCAGAAATCATTCTAATATGCTGATTTGGTGCTGAAGAAACATGTCTTATTATTATCCATGTTGAAAACAGTTGTGCTGCTTAATATTTGTATGGAAGCCATGACATTAAAGTTCTAAACAACAGCATTTATTTAAAATAAAATCATATGTAACATTAAATTTCTTTACAGTCACTTTTAATAAAAGAAAATAAAAGACTGACCCCAAACTTTTGCACAGTATAGTGTTAGTCTGTGAAATTTGTTGACTATGTGTAATATACATTAACTGGAAGAACTACTGTATGGTAAATAACTCGTAGATATAACTGGCATCCGGTTTTCTGCTTTTACTTAAACTATGATGATGAAAACATTCTGTCATTATACTAAGACTTTTTGCCTCTTAATATATTCTTGATGCTTTTTATGGATATTGTGGTTTTTTTTTTTTTGTTCAGGTAATACATTTTTTAAGCATATACACTAAAAGTAATGTGGTTGTAGTCATTTCTCTAAACATTTCTCCTGCTTTGTCTTCCTTTTTCCACCATCTTTGAATTCCCCTGAATGTTTTTCCATCGTCTCTGGGCGCGTTCATATGTAAATTGTGCGAGCTTATTTCGTCCATTAGATTGAAAGATCTGAAAAAGCCCATACATTTACCTGCCTATATACCCTCCCCTTGAAGAAATCAGGACAGAAGTGGTTGGTTGAAAGTGGACAAAAGAGACGGATTGAAACACCAGGTATAAACGTGTATGTGTCTCCCTCATCCACTTGCAATCCGATCGACCAAAATGCATCTTAATACCAGGTGTAAACAATGCCTAAATTTGGAATAAAGGCAGTACTGCCTTGAAATTTGGCTAAAAATGATAATAGGTATCTTAGGAGGGAGCAAAAATATGTTGCCTAATTTTTGGAACATTGTGAAAGAGTTAAATTTTTGGATAAATGTCCTGGCACACACACACTGAAACAGCATCAAGTATATGCGTGCACACCTGCTCTTCTCTCGCTGTGCTTAGACATATTTGCACATGCCTGTTAGCTCAACATTCCGTGCCGGTTCACAGCTGTCATAATCGAGTCACCTTTTCTGCCAAATCAATCTCTCACTTCTGCAGCATTTACACACCCATTTAATGCTCTGTGCATGCGGAGACAATAAAACTGGCTCTGATGTAGACAGGAAGCGGCACAATTCAGAGTTATGAATGTCTACCAGCTGATGAATGTGTTAATTGCTTTTCCACAATCCACTGCCGTTGCTGGACAAAGTTCAACGGGGTGCGTATGTGTGTGGGAAAATACGTGACGGGAGTGTTTTTTTTTTTCTCTTCTGTATCTACCAGCAAGGCCCAGCCCAGAAGCTTGTGACATGTCTGGACCAGACAGCCCTCCCAATTCAACACTTGCCAGAATATCTATATGGCATGAATGTACAATCAGGCCCCTGGTTCCTCTCCAGAAAGCTCTAACAGAAATCAATAGTCATTCCCGGGGCTGATTATACAAAAGATCCCCACAAACCTCTTTGCAATTCCAATGCTTTCAGACCGCTAGGCCTCAGTGCATGAATTTGTCCTTCCCACCTGACAGGGACGTTAGTGATGACAGAACAATTGACATCTTCTTCATCTGCGTGCGCTGTATGAAAAGACAGATCTTTGCATCATATTCTGTTTTATTAGATGAGCCTGAATGACCTTGCTTTGGTGATGAAAATAAAGAAGTCAGCGCAGATGTAGAGAAATGCGCCTGTGCTTGCGTCTGTAGACTAAGTGGGTTTGCATTGATTGAGAGGGAGGTGCAATCTATAGCCGTGTGTCAGTGGCTGGCAAGGACAGAGTGAGCAGAACACACACGGGTGTGTGTGGATGACGGATATACACAGCACAGTTTTTGTCTCAGTAAAACTCGATGATGTTCAGTTTAATCAGTGGCAGGAAGTTTGTGAACACCTAATAACCCTGTTATCATTTAATCACCCTCATGTCGTTCCATACTAATGATGGATTTCTTTATTCTGCTGAGCACAAAAGAAGATATTGTTTCAGCCATTTTTTATCCAAATAAAATATAGACACATGATTCTCCCTGGTTCTCACACCTCACATAACCAAACGTCATGATGTTTCAGGTTTGTGTCGATACATTACATGACACAAAAAACATGATTCTTTGCCCTTTTTATATATAAACACTACCATTGAAATGTTTTGAGTCTGAAAGAGTTTTTAAATGATTTTGAAAGAAGTTTATTGCGCTCTTAGAAGAAACGGTTCTAGAACCTTACATTTTTGTTCTCTTTCATAGGTTCACTCAACGCTCCTCAGCTTTAAGATGCAGTGGGAACGCCCTCTGGGTGTGCCGATTGTCTGAAGCCCTTATAGAATCATGCCAATTCATTGGCTGATGGC
This sequence comes from Rhinichthys osculus, assembly GCA_029959095.1. Lineage (NCBI taxonomy): Eukaryota > Metazoa > Chordata > Actinopteri > Cypriniformes > Leuciscidae > Rhinichthys > Rhinichthys osculus. The sequence continues at coordinate 32,420,899 of JARWKJ010000005.1, forward strand.
GCGGGTGCTGCCCCGACGCTCTTACGTCGTAACATTATATACGCTTGCACGCGATCTGCTCCTCCGATTTCTCTGCCTTCACAAAGTGGCCATTTTATGCCCTTCGCTTTCGGTTTTTCTGAGCAAGAAAAATTTGGATTACAACTGCTTCGTCGTCTTGGTCGAGGGAAATGGAGTGACTCCTGAAGCTGTCAAAGAGCTTCGTAAAGCCACCGATCTGGCCCTAAGAGCCACCAAGCACACCGCACGCGCTGTAGGCCGTTCTATGGCGGGTGCGGTTGCCGCAGAGCGCCATTTATGGCTCAATCTCATGGAGATCTGGGACAAGGAGAAAGTTTTTCTCCTAGACGCCCCTATTTCACAGTCTGGTCTGTTTGGGGAGGCGGTCAACACGGTGGTTGAGAAATTCCGAGCTGCTAAGTCTCGAGCGGAGCGGAGTTCTAGAGCGGAGTTCCCTACTAGGAGGAGTGACCCGGCTCATCCCCCACCAACCACGGTTTGGGGAGCCCGTGGCCGCCCTTTTCCCCGCCAGCGACCTCACAGGCGTCTTCAGTTGAAGCGGTCCAACAAACCGGCCACTCCAGCTCCCTCGAGCCGTTCCTGACCCTCTGGTCAGAAAAAGGAGAGCTCCACTCCATCTAAGAGGTTGGGACAGACCGCGCAAGTGTTTCTGCCCGCCTCTATCCCGCTCTTCTTTTCCTACCCTGTCACCTTCGCCACCCAGCGTGTTTCGAAGTGCAGTCCCTATTTTACCCTTTTCACTCAGTCCGGCGCGGGAGGAAGGATACGCATGTTGCTCTCTCCCCTCACCCCCGATGCATTCTATCTACAGCCGTTATTTCCTAGTCCCGAAGAAGGGCGGCAGCCTGCAACCCATACTAGACATCCGCCGACTAAATTTCTCCCTTTACAAAGGAAAATTCAAGATGTTGACGCTGAAAGCTATCATATCTCAAATTCAGTCGGGAGATTGGTTCATGACAGTAGACCTCAAGAATGCATATTTCCACATCCAGGTCGTACGACGACAAAGGAGGTTCCTCAGGTTCGCCTTTGGAGAAAGAGCGTACCTCCCCTTTGGCCTCGCTCTAGCAACGAGGACGTTCACGAAATGTATGGATGCTGCTCTGGCCCCGTTTCGGCTCCAGGGCATCCGAATTCTCAATTACCTAGACGATTGGCTCATTTTAGCCCACTCCAGGGAGTTAGTGACTCACCACAGGGACATTGTCCTTCGTCATATTCAGTCTCTCGGTTTGAGGTTAAATACGGAGATGAGCGTTCTTACCCCAGCTCAACTCACAGTTTTCTTGGGGGTGCACATGGATTCCGTTCTTATGCAGGGCTGCTTGGCTCCTGCGCGGATTTCCAGTCTAGTGACATGTTTGGCCCGCTTCACGCTAGGCCATCATGTTTCTGTGGGCACTTGCCGCAGGCTTCTGGGCCTCATGGCCGCAGCCTCCCCCGTGCTATCCCTAGGTCTGATCCACATGAGACCTTTTCTGTGGTGGATGAAGCTCTCAGGGGCTCGGCCCACGGGTCCAGCCCTTCGCCTATTGAAGGTGTCGCACAGTTGCTTCCGCACCCTGTCAATTTGGCGGGACCCCCTCTTCCTTCGGAAAGGGGTCAGCATGGGAGCGGTATTCCGTCACCAGATGATTACGACGGATGCCTCTCTGACCGACTGGGGAGTGGTTTTCGAAGGCAGACCAGCATGTGGGATCTGGACTCGCGAGACTCTCTCTTGGCACATAAACAGCTTGGAGCTGAGAGCTGTCTTCCTGGCTCTGTATCACTTTCTCCCTTTTCTCAAAGGACACCATGTCATTGTCAGAACAGACAATATGGACAGGCATGCGCGTCACCTCTTCCTGTGGTCCCAGAACAAGTTCCTCTCTCTGAGGGCAGTTCATGTTCCAGGGATTCTGAACCTCGCAGCAGATTTCCTGTCGAGGCAGAAGCTCAGGTCAGGGGAATGGATGTTGAACCGCCAGACGGTGGCCCTGATCTGGGAGGTGTTCGGGGAAGCGAAAGTGGACCTCTTTGCATCTCAGGAGTCGTCCCAATGCCCGCTCTGGTTCTCCCTGAGTCCACCAGCTCCATTGGGGATAGATGCATTCGCCCACCTGTGGCCGATGCGGAAACTCTACGCCTTCCTGCCCATCAAGTTGATCCAGGTGGTTCTGCCCAGAGTGAGGGAGAGCGGAGTCCGCCTCCTTCTTATAGCCCCATTCCGGCCGTCCCGGCCATGGTTTTCGGAGCTCATTCCTCTGCTGGAATCCTCCCCCTGGGAGATCCCGGTCAGGGAGGATCTACTTTCCCAACTTCAGGGCAGGATATGACATCCTCACCCCGACATTTGGAAGCTGTACGTTTGGCCCATCAGAGGCCGCTAGCTTTAAGCTTTGGTCTCCCAGCTGATGTTCAGGAAACCATCGCAAGTGTGAGAGCCCCTTCTAAGAGGAAGCTGTATTCCTCCAAGTGGAGGGTCTTTGAGTCATGGTGCTCAGCACATGCTAAGAACCCAGTTAGCTGCCCAGCTGGCTCAGTGCTGGAATTCCTGCAAGAGAAGTTTGTTTCTGGAGCGGCCGCTACCACTCTCAGAGTACACGTCGCGGTTATTTCCGCTCATAGAGAGTCGGACGAGATTCCCCTGTGTAAACTTAGGCTAGTTTCAGCCTTTATGCGTGGGGTGAGGCGCCTAAAACCGGCACGCTCCCCTGGAGTTCCCTTTTGGGACCTGTCAGTCATCTTGGAGGGCTTGAAAGAGGTTCCCTTCGAGCCCTTGGTGTCAGTCCCGGAGTCTGATTCTGACTCTTAAGGTTGCTCTTTTGTTAGTTTTAACTTCGTTGAAGCGGATAGGGGACTTACAGGCTCTCTCTATTAGTGAGTCATGCTTGGACTTCGCTCCTGGTCTGGTCAAGGTTACCTTAAGACCGAGACCAGGGTATGTACCCAAGGTTCTGTCCACAACGTTCCGCTCTCAGGTTATTAAACTTTATGCTTTCCATCCTCCTCCTTTTGCCTCTGAGGAGGATAGGAAACTTAACTTGCTCTGCCCGGTTCGAGCTTTGAAGTTCTATGTGGACCGCTCGGGCGGTTGGAGGAAATCAAACCAGCTCTTGGTATGTTTTGGTGCTGGCCGCCTCGTGCTTGCCGCATCAAAGCAGAGGATTTCCCACTGGGTTACGGAAGCTATTTCACTGGCCTATGAGGTGCGTGGCCTGCCTTCACCTCTTAGCATCAGAGCACATTCCACTAGAAGTGTGGCTTCCTCTCAAGCACTTTTTAGATGGGCCCTCTTGGACGATATTTGTGTGGCGGCAGGCTGGTCCTCTCCGCACACTTTTGTCAGATTCTATAGTTTGGATCTTGACATGACTCCAGGTTCCCTAGTTTTATCTGCTTGAACCGGTCGTGTAAAAATATCTGGTCTTGTACTAGCTATGGCAGCGCAAATACGAATACAAATACAAATACCTTGGCGAGTTTGGTATTTTGTTCCCACTGCGTCTTAAAGCTATGCAGCGTTGAGTGAAAGAGAACGTCTCTGGTTACTTACGTAACCTATGTTCTCTGAATAGACTCTGCGTTCGCTGCCAAGCTCCTTGCGCTGCCGACAAGTTTTCTTTTTCAGCAGAGAAAACTGAGGAGCAGATGGCGCCATCAGCCAATGAATTGGGGTGATTCTATAAGGGCTTCAGACAATCGGCACACCCAGAGGGCGTTCCCACTGCGTCTTAAAGCTACGCAGCGTCTCGTTCCCTATTCAGAAAACGTCTCAGGTTACGTATGTAACCCTGGTTCCCTGAGAGGGAACGAGACGCTGCGTTTGAGACGCGGTGGGAACGCTCTGCGTGATTGCGTCATGAAGCACGTGTAAAATCAGTCCAATGGAAGCCCGATACGTCATGGGTGACGTCATAGACCAGGAAACTATAAAGCACCCTTGAAAACAGACCGCGACAGCTTCTGAAAAAGTCTGAAGCAAGTCGATCAGGGCATGCAGGAAGTATGGCAGGCAAACGCAGCGTCTCGTTCCCTCTCAGGGAACCAGGGTTACATACGTAACCTGAGACGTTCCCTTTCAAGGGAACTTCGAGCTGCGTTTGAGACGCGGTGGGAACCCCATACCCACTACGCCATAGTGACAAATGCCCGTTCTGTGTGAAGTCCTTGCGCACACTAAGAAGCAAGCAACCTCGCCCCTGGAGTGGAGAGGTCAAGGTCATAAAACCTGACAAATGTATGCGGAAAGGACCACCCTGCCGCATTACAAATATCAGGAAGGGAAACACCCGAAATTAAGGCCGTAGAGGCCGCCATACTCCTAGTAGAATGGGCCCGTACAGCCATAGGTGAAGGCTGACCGGCCGCTTCATAAGCCAATGAAATAGCCTCGACTATCCATTTGCTCATCACCTGTTTAGATGCAGGGCACCCTCTCCTGAGTGACCCAAAACAGACAAATAATTGTTCAGACTTACGCCACAGGGCATCTCTGTGAACGTAGGCATCTAATGCCCGAACTGGACATAACAGGTTCAGTTGTTCCTGATCTGGGGTATTAAAAGGTGGAGGATAAAAGGCCTGCAGCACTATTGGGCCCCCAACATTAACTGGGACCTTAGGAATATAACCCGGCCTAGGGTAAAGAAATGCTTTCACCATACCAGGTGCAAATTCCAAACATGAAGGAGCAACCGACAGGGCATGCAATTCTCCAATTCTCTTGATTGATGAAATAGCGAGGAGAATAAAGCTTCAAAGGTGAGGAATTTTTCTGAAACCTCTTCAAGAGGCTCAAAGGGAGCCAAAGCCAGACCCTCAAGTACAACGGCCAAATCCCAAGCCGGTGCTCTAGAGTGCAGTGCAGGTCTCAACCTCAATGTACCACGGAGAAAACAAGTAATTAGAGGATCTCTCCCTATAGAAGTACCCCCCAGAGGGATATGGTAGGCCGATATAGCCGCCACATAAACTTTTAAGGTGGAAGGAGATAATCCAGCAGAGAAACGGTCTTGCAGGAAATCGAGAACTGGACCAACAGGGCAGTTAACAGGATCTAACTGACGCTCACCACACCAGGTGGAGAAAAATTTCCATTTCAATGCATATAGTTTTCTCGTGGAAGGAGCTCTGGATTGGAGAATGGTCTCAACGACCTCAGTCGAGAGACCGGATTCTATGAGCCGGGCCCCCTCAGAGGCCGAGCCCACAGTATCCAAACTCCAAATGAGGGTGAACTCCCAGGAGCAAAGATATCGGGAAATGCGTACCGGTGTAGCGTCAACCACACCTAATACAACACATCCAGTCCAAGCGGAGCTGGATGTGTGAGGGAGAACCAAATAGAGCAATGCGTTGTACAAACGATGTGAAAGGTCGACTAGACTTTAGTTGACCAAAGTTCTTCCTAAGAAGCTCCACCACCTCGGGTGAAGTCTACAATCCCTGGGCCTCAGCCCCTGCCTCAACAGGATATCTGCTCTGATATACGAGACCATCAGTGTGTTGACCGCCATTCGCCGATCGACCACTCATGATCGCCCCCACTCGTGAGGGAAGCATCCGTCGATAGCAATATGCGTCGACAAGAAGCCCCCAACACTGGGCCTGGGCGAGGAACCAAGGTTCTTCCACATGACGAGGCACGAAGGCATAGCCGCGTGACCTTGATCATGCGAAAACATATTTCCCCTCGGAGAAAACCCCTTGGTACCGAGCCACCACTGCAGGGGTTTCATGTGCAGAAGGCCAAAAGTAATCACGTTGGACGCAGCTGCCATGAGACCCACCAGTCTGAAACTGTTTCACAGTGAGTGACTGGCCTAGATATACCCCAATACGGCTGTGAGAATCGCTAAACCTAGAAAAGTGGTCCTCAGAGCACACTCTTCTTGGCGTTGAGAGGCAACCCCAACATCCTTAAATGAGACAGAACGACATCTCGATGCCGAACTGCCATAAACTCAGATTGAGCTAGGATCAACCAATCATTGATGTAGTATAATACGCGGATGCCCTGGAGTTTCAGAGGAGCCAGAGCTGCATCCACGCATACTGTAAAGGTGTGGGGTAATAAACCTAGGCCGAATGGGAGAACCCGATAATGGTATGCTTCGCCCCCGAAAGCAAACCTCAGGAACCTCCCTCATCCTCTTTCGGAAACAAAGAAGTAATGGCTGTCTGCTGGGAGGAGTAACCCCTTCTACAGCTCCTTTTGCAGAAGTGACAGTACTTCCTGCTCCATAACCAAAGCCTGCTCGGGGTCCACAAATGAGAGGAAGACCCCTAGAAATCTGGGTGGACGAGAACCGAACTGAATTCTGAAATCCTTTTCTATAGTGTGCAGGACCCACAGAGAAATATGTGGCAGTAGTTTTCACGCTGCCAGAAATTCTACTAGGGGAACCAGTCTCTCAAGACTGGCCTCTGGATTTGTTTGAACAGTCACTACGGCGCCCTGAAGCGGTGAACCGGCAGGGAACAACCGAACTGACCATTCTACGACCCTCCTCGGAGGATTGCATGGGGACGCTGACACCTCGGTGCCCTGAACGGCGAACCGGCAGGGAACAACCGAACTGGCAGCGCTGCAACCCTCCTCAGAGAGTTGCACCCCAGAGGGTGCAGAGGAAAAATGATTTCTCAAAACCGTCCCTTGGTTGAACAGTCACTACGGTGCCCTGAAGCGGCGAACCGGCAGGGAACAACCGAACTGACCGTTCTACGATCCTCCTCGGAGGATTGTATGGGGACGCTGACACCTCTGCGCCCTGAACGGCAAACCGGCAGGGAACAACCGAACTGGCAGCGCTGCGACCCTCCTCAGAGAGTCGCACCCCAGAGGTCGCCGAGGAGAAACGATTTCTCAAAACTGTCCCTGCCCCGGAGGAGCCCTCAGAAGCCTGATAGCCTCGTTTTTTTGCGACAGGACTTCTAGTCTAAGCTTTATTAGAGATGATGACAGTCCTCAGATCTTGCCCACCTCTAACTAGCTTAGTTCCTACGACCCTCCTCGGAGGATCGTTGGAAAAAGCAGGCACTTCGGCGCCCTGAAACGGCGAACCGGCAGGGAAACCGAACTAACTGCTCTTCTTTTTAAATTTTTTATTTGAAGGCTCGTTTGGGGATACTGACACCTTGGTGCCCTGAAACGGCGAACCGGCAGGGAAACCGAACTGGCAGTGCTGCGACCCTCCTCAGAGAGTCGCACCCCAAAGGGCGCTGAGGAGAAACGATTTCTCAAAACCGTCCCTACCCCAGAGGGGACCACCCTTAGAAGCCTGATCGCCTCGGCGTCAGGGCTTCTTCTTTGTCCAAGCTATTTTAGAGATAAAACAGTCCTCAGATCTTGCATGTCTCTAACTGGCTAGACTGCGACCGCCACCCAGGTACCCCTCAATTGCGGAGGAGCCCGAATGGCGACGCTCTGACTTGCACTTTGTGCTGAGAGGAGCTAAAATAGGCCAAGACTGCTCCGCCCAGCAGTCTCAGGAACATTAGATTGGTGAGGAAGAAACCTCTGGAACGCCGCTGAATGGTTTATTTCTTAATTTTCTTGAAAGCGGAGCGTCCAGAAGAACAGACATAATTATATCTTTATTTCAGAAAAACTATAAAAATATATATATAAATATATTTAACTCTGTGGCCACCAGCGGGAAACAACCGAACTGGCAGCACTGCGACCCTCCTCAGAGAGTCGCCCCTCACATACATCCATGTCCTATATACTTTACCCACCCGCTAAAAATGTATTCATTATTTAAGATGGCTGGTGGGTAACGTCGGGGTTAATAACGATAACGCCGACTCGGGAGAGAGAAAGCTCGCAAGCGTCTCTTTAACCCGAGGCAATGTCATACTATGATACTTAATACCCAAACATTACTATAGTCAGACATCTGGGGATAAACACATAAAATACAAACCGGTTTATTCCACGATCTCGACACCTCAGTGTGGAGATAGGGAAAAACCACAGTCCCCGACGAGGAGGCTGAGATACAGAGTTTTCCTGTTTTAAGATACAGTTCATCTAACAAACTCTTCTTTATTTTCAATCTCATAATGTTCAGCTGGCCAGTAAATATTTAACTGGCAACAGCACTAGATAAAACCTCCTTTTTCTTTAAAAAAGCTCCTCTTTACATTCAGAGTTATGAGCTGGAAAATGTATTCATTGAAAACTCAAACATCTGCCTTTTTATTAAGATTTGTATTTGTTTTGTTCTCTTTCTTTTTAAACAAAACACTAACGATACCAATTCCTCGGAACTGGAAATCGCAGCACACTAGATCTGGCATGTGAAAGCTGAGAAAGGGCGGAGCCCGTCCCAACCCCCGCTGTCAGATCCGTTTTCGAACCCCGAAATACGAGCCGTCTCCGAGCCTCGGCAACAGAGAGACCCGCTCGGGGAACGCGAACCGAACCGTCCTCCTCAAAGAACCCCCGACGGGAGCGGAGCGTCCTCACGGACAGCTTCTCGCAATGCACAGTCAGATCCCTCGAGAAATGACTGTTGCATGCTCCACTCCCAAACAGCAACAAAAAGCTGATGTGTTCCCACCCGTGATGTAACGAGGGCAGGGAACAACACAACGTCTATAATATTGCTTTGCTTGCCATAATGATAGATAGTTATATATATATTGGGCTTGACAAACAACAATAAATAGACAAGGACAGAATCACAGAGAGCGCTTGCTGAAGACAACAGAAGCTGTCGCGGTCTGTTTTCAAGGGTGCTTTATAGTTTCCTGGTCTATGACGTCACCCATGACGTATCGGGCTTCCATTGGACTGATTTTACACGTGCTTCATGACGCAATCACGCAGAGCGTTCCCACCGCGTCTCAAACGCAGCTCGAAGTTCCCTTGAAAGGGAACATAGGTGAGTAACCAGAGATGTTTTCATGCCTTAAAATAGCTTGAATGTAACTCTGGTTACAACCACTCTGGTGGTTCTATGAATATGCTAATTATTCCCGCCTCCTTTCACTCACACCAGCTCCAGAGATCCACTCGTTGATGATCACACGTTGACGTGATTGGTTACGAGGTAGTTTGTAACGTAAGAAACACCAGCGGTTTCAAACCGCGTTTTTGAGACTGTCTTTGGTTCACTGCAGTTTTAAGGATGAAATACTCAGCAATGGTGCTGACATGAATTTACATATGGTTTGTCTTAAAGCACATTAAAAACACCACATACACATTTAAACAACATTAAAAGCATGATTTTTACCACAGGGGGACTTTAAGGGGTTCTGTTAGATGCTTCATATATATAACATTTTAGGGGTTCCCATCATGGGATAATGTATTTAGTTTTAATTAATTATTTTTTTATTAGCTGTTTTTTATTAGACAAATAGCTGTTTTTTCTGATGTCCTGTAAAGCTTAGTCAAATCTGAGTGAACCTCTAGATCTGAATGAAATTGGCTGAAGCACAATCTTTTTTTCACAATATAATTTTTTTAGGTAACACCATTGACCTGTGGTGAACAGTTGTTGCTAGACAAATATAAAAATATAAATGACTTGAAGTGGTTTTCTGAAGACGAACCAACAAGAAACAAGAAATCATCTGTGCAGAAATCCTAGAAACACTTCAGATATCAAACTCCACACTCTTTTCCTAACAAGAGTGCTGAGTGTTGGATAAATGTAATAAGTAAAACATTAAAGGGTTAGTTCACCCAAAAATTAAAATTCTGTCAGTAATTACTCACCCTCATGTTAAAACCCCGTAAGACGTTCGTTCATCTTCGGACCACAAATTAAGATATTTTTGATTAAATCTGAGAGCTGGATCACTCTTCCATGGGCTTCTATGTAATTGAAACTTGCCGGCCCAGAAAGTTAGTAAAGACAATGTTTAAAATAGCCCAAGTGACTACTGGCTCAACCTTAAGTTTATCAAGCGACGAGAATACTTTTTGTGCGCAAAAAAAACACAGAAAAAAACTACTTTATTCAACTATTCATTTTCTTCTGTGTGGGCCTCTGAGTGAGTTCACGTACGGCCCCATTTACACTGGATGGTTCAAGTGACTCAATTCCGATTTTTTCCTCTCATGTGGCACAGATCGGATATGACAAAAAAGCACATGGATTCCAATATTCTCAGATCGGTTTCAGACCACACTCATATGTGGAAATAAATCTGATATGAATCGGATACGTACATTTGCGTCTGCCATGCAAGGAGACAAATCGGATATTCCCCAGTAAATGAGAGTCGTATACGTCATTAAAAAAGGGATGTCAACTCGGGTGGACACCAACTGCGATCACATGACTTATTAATGGCGCAATGGAGGACGAAGCCTCAACACAGTGGAGTAATGCGGAGGTTATGTGTTTTTGCCGCATCCAAAAGTCCCTCTGAACCGATGTAGCAGCAATTATCGCTAAATTCGCCCAGGCTGCAACAAGGGCTCTCCTCTTTTTTCTCCGCCTTACGAGAGCAATGTTTTGCTGACCTTTGAAAATAGTGCGGAAAGCAAAACACTGGATAATCATTTTGTCTGCATCTGCATCCATTGCATATTGTGCTGTTTTACTTCCTTTTCCGGGTCAGAATGTCTACATTGGGTTGTTTTGGCAGTGTATAGTGTAAATGCAAATATCGGATACGGGTCATTTTTTAAAAGAGCGGGTGTCACGGTTTCAGAGAATGCGGACCCAAATGCAGAGATGGCAGGCGATGTGATGAGCTTGAAAATGCATTAAACAAAAATCCATGCAACAAAAGGTTTCCAAAAACAGCAGGCAAGGTTATCCAAAAAAACAAAGGAACCACGGGAATAAGTAACACAGATACAAAACAGGCAGACTTATACACAGCACTCCGACACAGAAAATAAAATGACCTGACAACAGACAAGGGAAACACAGAGACTGAAAACAAGGAACAGGTGACAATATAGGGCTGGGGAACAGGTGAAACACATTAGACAATCACAAGGGCGGGAAAACTCAAAGACAGGAAGTAAAACAAGACAGAAAACCAGACTACCAAAATAAAACAGGAAACAGAAACCAACAATCCTGACAGCGGGTCGTCAAAAAAATCGGATATAGTCAGCAAAATCGGAATTGGGCATCAATACCTGCAGTGTAAATGCTGCCTACAACAGCACAGTGCTTCTGGGTTGTACGTCAGAACGTAGGCTCACTATTGGCCAGCATCACACGCATCACACACATGACCAGCTTCGGCCAATAGTGAGCCTACGTTCTGACGTACAACCCAGATGCGCTGTGCTGTTACACTATGTGAACTCACTCAGAGGCCCACTCAGAAGAAAATGAATAGTTGAATAAAGTCGTTATTTTAGGGTTTTTTTGCGTACAAAAAGTATTCTCGTCGCTTGATAAACCTATGGTTGAGCCACTGTAGTCACTTGGACTATTTTAACAATGTCTTTACTAACTTTCTGGGCCGCCAAGTTGCATAGAGTGAGTCAGCTCTCAGATTTAATCAAAAATATCTTAATTTGTGTTCCAAAGATGAACTAAAGTTTTACGGGGTTGGAGCAACATGAGGTTGAGTAATTACTGACAGAATTTGCATTTTTGGGACTAACTAACTCTTTAAAAATATGCTTTGTTTTTACTGTTTAATATATTTCATTTCAAAATGTTTTTGGTTGAAGCTCCTCAAGAGACAAACCATGAACTTTGTAATCGTGGTCCATTGATTGCCATTGTTCCTTGCTCAAAAGAACAGCTTTGATGAGTATGAGCTTTTAGTAGTGCAGTATAACAGTTAGAAAAAAACCTCTATGCATTTTACAAGCTTTTGGTGAAAAATGTTGAAACATCATGATAAAGTTAAAAACATGGGGATTTTTTCTGTATTTAGTACTACTAATTTTAAAATTTCTAATGCCTATTTAGAAAGGAATGACACTCCAGTATTTTATCCACCTAGTATAGAAATTGACAATCAAAAAACAGGTAACAGGTCTATTCCACGGGATGCCGATGATGACTTCTCCCAGGAAATAGACATTTTCTCAAAATGTGGCATAAATAAATGTTATTTTGGCTGTTTCATTCTTTCTTTCTTTCTTTCTTTCTTTCTTTCTTTCTTTCTTTCTTTCTTTCTTTCTTTCTTTCTCTCTCACTCTCTCGCACTTTCCTTGTCATTGGACGTTAATCTTAATCAGCATTCCATTGCTGTTAGTTATGGCCAGTGAATTTTAAAAGCCAATTCAATTTTAAATATTTTGAGGATCATTTCTATGGCCCCGTGGTTATCTGTTGGCAGGAAGAGTTTATGGGGTGTAATAGCAGTTCACAGTTAATACTGGCAGTCATAAGATTAGTCACCAATTTACTTTCTGTAGTCGGACAGAAGTCACTGACCCCATATCAGTTTTACCCCTTGGCACAGACCGCCTAGGTTTAGCACTGAAAAAGCTTGAACTGTGTGTAGATGAAAACACTCAATGAAGGGCACTGTGCTGAATTTGAGCCCTGGAGAATGAGCAGTATGAGCTTTATTTAGCTTATGGCATGAAATTCACAAGAGACCATTCTTGAGATTAAATGATTATGTGTTCTTATGATATGTTCATAGCTGACTTAGTTTGTTTCTAATTATATCTAATGGTTTGTACGCATTGTTATCTGGGGATTTAAATAGCTTTTCATTCATTTTGTTGCTCCAGATGGCAGAATTTTGAACAAATATGTCTCTCTAAATGGTTACTCAGCATGCATTAGGCAGAAAGAGGAAAGACGCAGAAGTTTAGTTATTTTCTTTGTACAACTTCAAAATCAACTATGACATACAGAGTTTGGCAAGTCGATGACAAAACTGTTTTTTACAGCATGAAAATGAAGAATAATGGGGAGAGTGCTAAGAAGGTCAGTGACGTCAGGTCATTTATTAAAATATATTTTTATATGCACTTGACACATGAAATAACATGATTACACCTCTTCTATAATGTCTCTGTGTGTGTGCGTGCTCGTGTTCATGTACATATGGTTTATGAGGACACATATGTGTGACATGGGTACAACATAAACACTTCCTGTCTCCTCGTAAACCATGGCTTAAAAATCATAATAAACTATATGCCAACTACCTGTCATTAGTATGGAAACTTGTTTCCGCCACAGAATAAAACATTTTAAAGGATAATTGCGACTTTCTATCTCACAATTTCGAGTTCACATCTCGCAATTCTGACTTTATTTCTCAGAATTCCGAGATATGAACTCGTGTTATAAAGTCGTAATTGCATGATATAAAGTCGTAATTGCATGTTATACAGTCAGAATTGTGAGACATAAACTCACAATTGCGAGAAATAAACTTGCAATTTTTTTGCAAAGGTTTATATCTCACAATTCTAACCTGAGAAATAAATTCAGAATTGCGAGATGTAAACTCGAAATTGTGAGATAGAAAGTCATTACATTGAAATTCTTTAAAAATAATTTGTATAAGTCATTAGGCTACATTGAAATCCTTTATAAATTGATACATTTAAAATACAAAGGGAAAATCTAAAGGTACTTTACAATAACTTTCCATGTGTTTTAAACTAAATTAAAAAAATAAAATAAAAAGATTTATCGTGGAAACTCTTATAAGTCGTTGAGCCAAGATACGGATGATGAAAGAGGTGGCAGAGAGGTGCCGAAGAGGTAGAGAAGGTCATTAAAACTTCTTCTCACCCGGAACAGGTGTTGTTTTAAGGATCCTCTGAATGTCGAGTGGCCGGATCCTCCCCACCAGGCTGGCTGCTTGTAATTAAAACCGACCATAAAAAAATGTACCGCTCACCTCGACTCCCTTTTTCTCCTCTGCGTTCTCTCCTCCCCTCATTTATACCCTCTTCCTTCCTCTCTCTTTCTCCCAGCTTGAGTTCAGGAGAGGAGGAAAACATGTGCTTGAGCTGTCAGGGCTGAAGCAGCAGATTGGAGCTTAGTGTCATGCTGTGTGGGGGAAACTGAGGCAAAGTGTACAGCCTGCTGGGGGACACTGGGTGGCAGACCCAGGGGTCCTGCAGGATCATAATCCATATGGGGGGAAAAGCTGGTGCCGGCTCCATATCTGTGGCCATGTCTGGAAGTGAGACGACAACATCAGTGCACTGCTGTCTTTTGCTCTGTGTCTGTCTGTGTGTTTGTGTCTCTGTTTCCGATCAATACTATTGACTGTGCACCCCTGCAAGGACACTAATGATGCTTTTATTGTCATTTCTAAAAGGGAAGCTTCTCTCGGTTATCAAAAATTGGTATTTTTCTGTGACTTGTTTATAGTTTGTCCTTTGTAAACCCTCCCGGGCCTCAACTAGATTAAACTAAAACTTTGCACCAATTAACTTTCAGCAAGCTCTTTCAATTTGCACTTTATCATGAATCCATTGATTTGCGCTTTTTTGTTGTTGATGTTGTTAACAGGTCAAAACTGTGTCCCCTATCTGGCAGTGAGAGATGGTGATGATAAGCATACGCTGTAGTAACAGTGGCACAGATGCAGAGCGTGCATCATGTTTCTAATGGGACAACTAGAGGAACACTTGGAGCCAGATGCTGAGTGTAGCCATGAACCTGATACAGCCTCTATCTGATGATGGATTAAAGAGAGAAAGAAATGAATCTCACATCTACTCACCACACTGTTTAGCTCGTTGATATATTTGCACGCTTTGACATTGAGCCTTTGTAGTGACGACATGGCTAGACTCAAGGCCTTTGCCTTTGTCCGGGACAGGTTAGTGCACAGATATTACAAAATGACACACATGTTGTCATCAATGCATGAAATAGATCTTAAGAGGTGCACACACAAGAGCCTTATATCATTCATTCAAGTAAGTCTGCAGTCAATCAAGGTAGAGGTCTGTTCACACACAAAAAAGGTTATCCAGTATAGTCCTAGTAGCAGAACTGCACACCCAGCTTAGTTAAAACTGTGAAATAATGTTTACTACCACTACTTACTGGTAGGTCATGAAAATAATATTAAACAGTGTTGTTATTATCATTTACTAAAGCTGAAACTAAAACTGTTTGGTAATTGAAATAAAGCTGGAATAAAATTAAATATAAATATTAGATGAAAGAAAACCATGGGAAAAAAAAACAGATATAGAATTTAGAAATGTTGCCGTGGCAACTAACGAAAATAAATACATTTTCTTGAAGTACTAAAACTACTGAAACTAAAACTGTAATAAAATACATTAAAGCTAAACAGAAATATAAAAAAAATATAAAAATGACAAAAACAAAAGATTACTGAAACTAAAATTATATTGATATTAAACAATATTGTTTAATAATATTACTTTTGGACTTACTTATGTCACCGTTATGTTCAGTTAGTTTCTGTTTTCATGGACTTTCAGTTTGTTTTCATTTGTCACGTGTCTTCCCTGTTCAGATTCCCGCCACTCATTTGTCTCCTTGGTTACCATCATTATTAGATTGTGTGTTTCAGCTGTGTCTAGATTATAACCTTGTTATCTTTAGTATATTAGTTACGTATCCTGTGTTACCTGTCCATTCACCGTTGTTACCTATGTGTGTGTTATTCTACTAACTGTTTGGATCACTACCTGTTTAGATTATAAGTAAACTTTGTGTTGGAACCTTGATCTTCTGTGTCTTCGTCTGCCTGCCTGCACATACCCGTGACAGATAACCGGAGCACAAAAAATGGCTATAAGAGAGCGATTTATCGCAGTGGCTCAGGAGTGCCATCATTCATTGCTGTTTTTTTTTTTTTTGTCTTGCCATCACCAGCCAACTCGACGACGAGATCCTGAAGAACTTGTTCTGGATCGGGGCGACACCACAGGGCTTAACTGAATGGAGGCCGTCATTAGGTGTCTGGAGAACGTCCGGCCCCGATTTAGAGCACAGCCAGACCCAGAGCCGGATTTACCACCTTCGACCGCAGAAAATTTACGAGAGCCCCACGCAGACGTTGAGGGACCACCCACCGCGACGAGTGAGTCAGAGCCCGAGGACAAGAGGACAGCGCTCACCATCACCCCGGAAGTGGAGCCCCCGAGCGAGTCTGACTTGGGGTGTGAGCCCGCGACACACACTGATGAACGTCAGTGAGGAAGGATCTACTCCTACCCAAGCCTACCCAGCATCTAAAGTTTAAAGACAGCACAAAGAACTACCTGAATGATAATTCGTCTGTTGTAACTTCATAGCTGATTAAAGACAGCATTAAGAGCGATATGGACGGTGATTTGCTCATTTCATTGATCTGTGTGGACTGTGCCTTACTCTCGTGTCACCTCCATCACCACAGAGCTCAGTCAGTCCTCCAGACCCGCTGCTGCTGGAAGCTTGCAGCCCTTCGCCGTCTCTGGGGATGCCCTACCATGACGTCGAGCCTCAGGTCGTACAACCACCAGCAGCGCCCGTGCAAGTGGATCCTGTGGCTCCGCCTTCGTCTTCGGATAACTTTGCTGCATCTCGGCCCGTCGACCTGACTGCTCCGCCTTGGCTCCTCCCACTTCCACCTCCACCAGACCAGATCTTCCGCTACGCTCCGTTCCTCCACCCCTATGGCAGCAGAGGGCTTTTCCTTTCCTTTCGGCGTCGCCTCTGTTCTCAGTCACACCGGCATCGCCTCAGTCTTCGGGTACTCTGGCTTCGCCTCCTATGCTCGTCACCACGGCATCGCCTGGGTCTCCAGCACCAACGATATTACTCCGCTCCATCGGCCCTCCGTCTGCGCCATCGGATCCTGGGCCCCCGTCTCCGTTGGTCGTCCCCCAGATGTCGGCAGCCACATCCTTCCGCCTTCATCTCCAAAGTGGACTGTCTGTCTTGTTTATCACCTTGTTATCTTTAGTATATTAGTTACTTTGTATCCTGAGTTCCCTGTCCGGTCACCGTTATACCTATGTGTTTGTTATTCTATTACCTGTTTGGATCGCTACCCGTTTGGATTATTAACTGTGTGTTGGAACCTTATTTCGATATAATCTATTTCGGCAACACTTAACAGTATGGTTTTCTTTGTTGACATCAGTCAACTGCATTAGTTAACATTATTTTTTAAGATCAAATGTTGTATGTGTTAACAGTTATATATGAATTAATACATTCTGTAAAAATGTATTCCTCACTGTTAGTTCATAGTTAATGCACTATAGTTAATTTGTTAATGTTAACAAATGAGATTTTATTGTAAAGTGTTATCTCTATTTCAGATAGCCCCACCCCTAAATGGCACTTAATCAACTGTGATTGGTTGCTTTAGATGTTAACCAGTCCTTCTCTTCCTGTAGTGGGCGGTTCTCAGCCAGAATGAGCTGCAGCGAGGACTAGATTTTAAGCAGCAAGTCAAAAGTTTAACATTGGCATTAAATCTATATATTCCAGGCCCCCTCTGGATTTGAATGTCTACAGTCTTGATATGTTTCATCCCTATGCATTTTGATCATCACTGTATAGATTTTTGTCCTCCATCAATAAGGTTGACCAGGCAGCCAGCTATAGACAGTATGGGGGCAATGGGACAGTTCTCCAATAAAGAATATATTTCCACAACATTCTAACCGTCTTTGTGAGTCTAGATCTTTCCTAGGATAACAATATTAGCTAGAAAGTGATGTCTGCAGGATTAAGTGTAGTTTCAGGAATGTTTCTGCTAGATTAGGTATTTACTGGGGGTTTAAGGCTCATGTATTTATCGAGGATTGAATATAGGACAACACACACATGAATATAATAAATACCACATGAGAAGCGACCAAATAAATACCTAAATGTACACTACCGTTCAAAAGTTTGGATTCAATTTCTTTATAGAGAAATCAAATTAATACTTTTATTTAACAAGGATGCATTAGATTAATCAAAAGTGACAGTAAATAGATTTATAATGTTACAAAAGATCAGGAATGAATAAATATAAAAACATATTAATATTAAAATAAATTATTATTATTTACATTAATTTTAAATTGTAATAATATTTCACAATATTAGTGTTGTATTTTTGATAAAATAAATACAGCCTTAGTGATCATAAGAGACTACTTCAAAATCTTAGCGACCCCAAACTTTTGAACACTAGTGTGTTCATAAACATACTGATTCTCAACACACACATATGTGCCATTACTTGACCTTAAGATGTCTCTGCCCTCACGAACCACTTTGTTTGTTTTAATTTACAAGCCATCTTCTCAATTCATACCACCTCAAAATGCCAATGCATTAGATATCACACATCTTGAATGATCCATGCTGATTAATGAATATAAGAAAGCATCATCTGCATTAGCGTTTGCATTAGTCAGCTGCACTTCCAGAATACTTGTGCATCATGGGAGAATATGTCCAAATGAGTCAGCCGTTCCTCTTGGTGCTGATGTTGTGGCTAGCTCTTTCCGCAGCTGCGGGTCCAGCTGTTATGGCTACAGAACCATATTGGGAGTTGCATCATGCATATAAAGACAAACAGTCAAACATGTGGTCATGACAAAGTGGCTGTGCATATTTGTGTGAATCTGACTGTCAAAATGCACGGGGATGTGTCAATGTGCGTGTTTGAAGGTGTGCAAACTGCTGTACAAAATGTTCTAAATATGGGTGAACATGCGTTAGAGTGTGCATGAATAAATTGTTTTGCAATTACACGAAGGATTGCGGAAACATATTGCACAGTAGTCCTTGGGGACAGCGAGAGGGAAGCAATTTAAATCTGTTGCCATAAGTTTATTATGTTGTGGAGTGTTTGTTTTATGATAGGATGAGTGTGTGCACATTCAGATGAGAGTGGATTTCAAGAGCTAGTCATCGCAAATCTACACTGTTTAAAGTGGTAAGTATTGTAATGGACGAAGGAAAATGTCCAATAATTTATTTTTAATGGGAGGTGAGTGGGTGGACTGACTGGTGTAGTATAAATATAGACAGACATGTGAAAACAGTGCATATAAAACACCTTTGATGCTGTAATGATGATTGGTTCAGATGGTGAGAGATTAGGGGTTTTATACTATCTAAGGAAGAATTTTACAAGACATTTTACATGGTGCTACAACATACTCACTTGCTGTTATCGCAGTGTGTTACAATGCCACTTTGGTAGGCTAGTGAAAGACAGAACAAATAACATGCCGGTCAGACGTCATTCACCACCACTATGCTTTAAACAGCAGTTCAACTTGAGAAAATAAGATGCTGTTACTTTGGCTTCCTTAAATCTAGGAGCTCCAACATTTAATCAATACTCAAATTGAATGAAGTAGTTAAAGTGTTGTGTGTAATTGGAATCAAAACACGATTGATCTAATTACACAATTCTCTCTTAACAGAGGTCGAGGGGTTATCTGAGACAAGGTTGTTTTTGTCGGTTTTCCGACTGGTTTATTGACCTCAACAGCCACCACATACTGACAGAGCTCCTTTCGTTAAAAAATCCTTTGGTTTCAGGTATGCCCTTTTTGTTGTAACATGTCAGTCTTCCTCTCGAAATTCTATTCTTGGACTTTCAATCAATACGCTCACAAGGCTATACATTCCTCGCCCGTGTCTGTTTCATTAAGTGCGTTTGATTCTCCCTCCGCCCCTTGAGCAGTGTATCACCTCTTCTAGTGAATCTTCCCCCTTAGCCACACTTCACCAGGCCACAAAATCAATCAATACAGTAATTAATGCAAACACGCCAGGTGTTCTGTCTGGAGCTGAGAACCATGAGGGGAAGTTCAAGGCTTTGTTTTATCTCCATGTAACTCTGTGTGAAAATTTGTGACTCAGAAAATAGATTCTTCTCATTCACTTGACAGCTGTTGTATGTTGGATTGATTATGGGCATGAGTGGGATGTTTGCATAAAAAAAAAACAAAAAAACACTTTCAGGCAAGAATTAACCAATTAACGTTAATATAACATATTTTGAAATGAAATAAAAGCTCAATTTGAATTATTTGTTTTAATGTTGGTAAACATGGCTATAGGCCCTACAGAAGAACATGATAGCCCTACAGTTTTCTGTGGTATATTGATTAAAGATTTAGACATGAAGTTAAAGGTTTACATGGGGTGTAGGTTTAACATGGTGTTATAATGTTAGTTAAAATACATTGTTTGTTACAGTTATTTTCATGTATACATTATGTGTTATTATTAGCCAATCAGATTTGATCTCATGGGTTTCACATGTGAGCTCATGTGTTTCACGTGGGAATTGTACATTTCACATGTGATCTCATGGGTTTCACACATGAGCTCATGGGTTTCACATGTGATAATAGGTTTCACATGGGAATTTTACGTTTCACATGGGAATTTTACATTTGTTGCACGTGATCACATGGGCTTTACAAAAATGTTTCAAAAGCACACATTTCCCATGTGCAAAACACGTGTTTCACATGTGATCCACATATTTCATATGTGCTTTTAACATGTTTTTACATGTTAAATTTTACATGTGCAAAATCACATGAGCATGATCCCGCGCCGAGAAATCTTCTTTGTGTCAGGATCGCTTTGTCCCGCCGTGGCGGCTTATCTCCGGGACGAACGAAATGACTTTTTAACGATTTCATGCCGGTCACATGTGACCAAACAAGTTTTTTCACATGTGAAATTCATGTTTTTTTTCTGTAAGGGAGAGCAAGTCAGAATCATTTTGTCTGCATGTGTCGACACTGCAATACCTCTAAAAGAGTGACTTGATCGGGCCGATGAGTGCATGTCGCTGTCCGTGGTGCTGAAGTGATAGCCTGCCACAGTGAAAACGGGAGGTCAGTGAGCTACTGAAAAGTTAGAATCACATTCAGATCGCTGTTTATCGACCGGTTGTAATGATCTAAATGAACATTGATTGTGTAGGGGTGCTAATAATTGACCGATAGACTATTTAATCAACATCGTCACGCTGTCCCCGTGGGCCGAGTTTGGTCCAATGATGCCAAGCACACGCTCTCTCCATTTATTTGCACTTCCTCCCTTCTCGTTCTTTTGCGGCAGCAGATTAGAGTTCACACGCCATTAGTCACGGTGGGGTGTTGCGCTCGGATCCCGCGCCGAGAAATCTTCTTTGTGTCAGGATCGCTTTGTCCCGCCGTGGCGGCTTATCTCCGGGACGAACGCACAATTACTTTTTAACGATTTCATGCCGGTTCATTACGAGAGCAGAGGCCCGCGCACAGAGACTTATAAAAGGTAATCAGACATAATTAAGCTCGCACCGGTGCCTATCGTATAGAAGAATGTGGTCAAATTCAGTGCTGTGACCCATGCTATTATAGACCTAAGAGGCCTTTTCACGTGAGTATCTCCCTATCTTTCTTTCTCTCTTTGAATATGAAAGTGGGTATGTGTTAAAATTATTCACAAAAATACATTCAAAGACAATATATAGTGCCAATATATAATCCCCATTTGGTCCAAACTTTGTGTAATATGCATTTTGACCTCTATTCAATACTGACCCTAACAAATACAAATGTCTCTTTTAAAGGACCCAAGGTCTAAAAGCTTAATGGTGCTCTTATGGCAGCCAGTGGAAAGACAGAGCGAGGATGCTTTCATCTTTTTGTAAGAGGATGAAAACTCTGGCAGGTTTAAAGAGACTGCCAGTGCATGTACATTATCAATCTTGCAAGTGACAGCTTCATAGATGAGAGTCCGGGAGTCTCGTGGTGTGGAGAAAACCAAACAGCTGTGCTCCTTTTAACCATCATTTGATGTTTTCTTTTCCCAGCCAATCATCCATTTTTCAACTAGGAGACGAATCTTGTCATCTTCTCAGTGTTAGGTATGATGTTCTTGAAACCAAAAGCACAAACAGCACACACACATACACACGCACGCACACACACACACACACACACACACACACACACACACACACACACACACACACACACACACACACACACACACACACACACACACACACACACACAGCCTTTAAATGGTACAATGGACTATTGAGAAGCCTTTACTGTATATGTCCTTTTGTTTTCTGCTGAAGAGATTCAGAAATATAGATCTGTGATAGCTCTGTTCTTTTCCAAACAATAAATGGAAACAGATGGAAAAACAATTTAACACAGCCATGACAACAGCTCAGCTTAAGAATAAGAAATAAATGTTATATAAAATCTGGCATTCCGTAAATACAGTAAAAAGATTTAACGAACAAACATTTGATTATGATAGGGTATTTAGATTGTTTATCATGAAGTGATCATGCCAATTACAGTGTGTCAGATCTCTTTACATATTTACTGATAAACTTTGACAGCATGCGAAATGAGATTGCAGCACTTACCGACCCTCTGTCATGAGCTTCCCTGAGTGTATATTACACATAATATTCCTACAAAAGCCAATCAAAAATAACCAAACTTGTACTGACATATTGTATTTAATGGGTAGTGACTGTGTAAGCATTTATACCTGTACAGTAAATTCCCATAGTTTGTGCTTTTTGACAGAAATAATATTTTGCCTGGTTCCTTAAATCTGAAAAAAAAGTCTATACCCCTGAAGAAAATAACAATATTAAAAAAGAATAAGTCATAAACAGTGTATATCAGATGCACCGTATATCCTTAACTACTAACTATACTCTCAATATATACTTGTGAAAACACATTTAAAGACAAGAGTTGTGTAAAATAAGCATTTGACCTTAATTCAATATGGCCTACTACAACAAATATCTCTCAAGTTCTAAAAGCTTAAAGGGATTGTTCACCCAAAAATGAAAATTCTGTCACCTACGCTTCAGAAAGTTCATAAAGAGATCGTAAAACTAATCCATATGAATTGAGCAGTTTAGTCCAAATTTTCTGAAGAGGCTCGATCAATTTATATGATGAACAGATTTAATTTAGGCTTTTATTGATCAGTGAGCATAAACAGAAGCTCAACCGAACCTGATTGATGAGCAAAAACAAACCTTATCCTGAAGCTCAAACGTGCTGCGTAACACAATAGTGAACCTTACTGGTTCTCGCACGTCAAGCGAACATGCTTGAGCTTCCGTTTTCCACAACTGATGTGTGAATTGATGAATGCTTACATGTGAATAAAAGGCCAAATTCAATCTGTTCATCCTATAAAGCGATTGTGCCTCTTCAGAAAATGTTGGACTAAACCGCTCAATTCATATGGATTAGTTTTAGTTGAAGTGTCAGTTGCATCAATAGCTGTCAATGGAGGGACAGAAAGCTCTCAGATTTAATCAAAAAGATTTTCATTTGTGTTCCGAAGATGAAATAAAGTATTAAGACTTTAGAACGACATGAGGCTGAGTAATTAATGACAGAATTTTCATTTTTGGGTGAACTATCCCTTTAATGGTGCTCTTCTGGCAGCCAGTGGATAGAAAGAGTGTGGAATTTTTTTGTGAGAGGATGAAAACAAAAGTAGTACAACACCATAGCAAAAACATTTGGTCAAATTTACATTATACTGTATTCCTGGCTTCTAATTGATGTACAAAGTATATACTATACTGTGAAGTATATACTATATATTTGACTGCAAGCAGGGCCAGGTGTAGCAGATTGTCACAGTTATTCTTAGTTTGATGTGTTTTGGTTTCATTTTCAAGGACTTTTAGTATGTTTATCTTTGCTTCCTGTCTCTGTGTTCCCGTTTATTATCAGTTACCATTGTTTTTCATTATCATTAAATAGCGCACACCTGTCAGTACTTTTGTTCGATATCCTATGTATATATGCTGTCTGTTTCAGTTCCTCTTTTTCTGGTGTTGTTTGTGCTAACTTGCATAGGCCTACTGTTGCGTCGATTCTTCTATTGTTTATTAAAGTTGCTTATTTTAAACTACTGCTTCAAAATGTACATACGACTTGCAAATGATGTACAAACTGATGAGACCATATTAAAAATATGTTTATTTATGTTCTGAAGATGAATGGAAGTCTTATGGGTTTGGAACGAGGATGAGTAAATGATGAGGGTTTTTTGTTTCATTTTGGGGTGAACTATCCTTTAAGCACTTCACCACAATAGCCCACAGTCCAGTCCACCAGCATTAATTGTTTATAAAATATAATATTTTTTTAATAGCAGAAAATGATCAACCTGATATTGATTTCACAGTAAAATTCAGTATTTTAATTTAATAAATTACTGTTAAATATTAAGTTATGGCTTCATTACACATGGCAACATATGCACTTGCCTACAGTACATATCGGATGTTCACACACTGTGTGTATTACTACTGCTTAGCCAGCATAACCTAATTCAAGCAAGCTCCTATATTAAAAACCTATTTTCCGCAAAACCTCATGTCTCCAGTCAATCAATAAATTACATTCAGCATATTGTGTATGCATGATGGCATCGGATGACCTTTAAATGGCTGCGCAAAAATAACCATCCTGAATGGATTGTATGTAGGGGATATAAGAGGGAAGGAGGGAGTTATTTTCACATCTGAGACCATTAGACGCCAGTTAGATGTCTGAATTACACAGGCATGACAAGCAGTGGACACTCACAAGCAGGATATCCGCAAGCAATTAATAGGATCTCGACCACAATAGATAAATCAGGTCACATATTTGCACAGTTGTTTTAAGTGTGAATTATAACCAGTTTTTATTCAGAGGTGAACTGTATCTAAAAAAAAATGCATAGAGTAATCTGCATTATATGCAATTGCATAATTAAAACTAGTAATGAAACAAGGCCTAATGTCTCACACGGGATGAAGAGGATTAAGTTAAATTAATCTACTGCAATGCTGCTACTATATTTGCAGAATCTGTAAAGTGGCTACAACACTGTGCTAATGCCCAGATTCCCATCATGCATTGTGGGATGAATAAATTATGGTTGCATTTTTGTACAATTTGCTGCTCTGTTTTGTTGTTAATGTTGTTGTTGTCACTTTTAGTTACCTGTGATGTTTTGTTTTATTTATTTATTTATTTATCTAAAATTTAGTCTGGATTTCCATCATTGCTGAGTATGCTATGCTGAGTGTTGAGATTTGTGCATGGTTGACAACAAGCTACAGCAGACCAATATCATCAGAAACAACATTTAGCTTGCTACAATAGTATGTTTAACTATTTTGTCCTTATACAATATTGCGATGTGCAGGTCCAGATTTTCAGTCAGTCTTAAGTCATTATTTAATTTAGTTGTTGTTCTCCATGTAACAGTGCAACCACACCATGTTCTGTTCTGAAGCACTGTTACATCAGCTGCATGGGAGGGAATTAATATTAAATGAATAAGGTAGAAGTTTCCAGCCAAAAAGTTTTCTTCTTTTTTTACAGTAATGTGTTGTGTTCTGACTGAAAATGGTGTAGGCTGCATTGATTTCATATTAAAATTCTGAATTTTGTTGTAAGTAATTGCTACAGTATATTCTTGTTAAATATATTCTACCAAAATTATATAGTGCACAATATTTTTCATGCATTAATATAGTAAAGGAAGTTAAGCTTACTGTTATTGCAATTGTTGAAACGGGCTGAAGACATTTTTCAGTTGTGTCAATTATGATGGAAACGAATTACATCGAGCCTAACTTATGCAGATTGAGGGTGTTCCGTCAGCCAGATGCAGACGAAATACTTACCGTGTATGTGCCATGTTTTAAATAAGCAAGCCGGACTTCCCTAGCCTTGAAAGAACCCACAGACAGCACAGAGTGGAAACGAACACCCTCTAGTGCTGATGAGCTGGTCTTCCGTCTAGATCCTCAAAACTCACTTGGGCTTTTCACCTCAGGATCGCGTTTCGCGTGCCCGAGACTGAAAGCGTCGTGGAAGCTCTCGTTTCAGCCTGGACTGTCTGTGTGCGCGAGACTGATTCGATAAGTTTATGCGCGTAATACTCGCCAGGCTCGTGTCGACGGCACGTAGAGTCAAGAAGAGAAGCGCGTGTTAACGTTTAGAGAAGGGGGAAGCCCGTTAATGGATATTGACGACCGGAGAACATAACTAGTATATCGTTATCTCAAGTGTTGACAACCAGACATCGTTAGTGATAACTTATCTCACAGCCTCTATCCTATTTAATGGGTAAATTCTGTAAGTTTTTCAAGTGCCGCCGGTAGTTGTGCGTAATGGGCTGGCATTTCTGTCGCTCTGTGTCCGCGGCTTCGCGGTGCGGGGAACGAGGCGGCTGACGCGCAAATCGTGTACAATAGTTAAATGAATTGTATTACTGGATATTTCGTCGTGGACTATTTTCTTTAGTAACTCTCACCGACTTACGTCCACAACTGGATACAAAAAAATGACTTTTCAAAGATTTTTCTTCGTGTTTGCTTTACCGGGATTGATGTTGTCGGACCCCGGCCATTCAAACCAAGGTGAGTTATAATGAACAGGTTGATAATATCATAGCATAATGCCTATTCATTTGCATAGTGTGTATGTTTATTGTGCGTATTGTGTGCAAAGGAGATGCTAAAATCGCATTCAGCCTTTCAATTTGACCAGAATAGCCTATTTATTTGGCTAATGACACTTGTACCCAATTCAGAACATTGCACTTTGTTTTTTGGATTGCAGCTCAGTGCAGGAAATAAACGCACTGTTCACTGTCGTTCTCTAGTTCTGCAGGCTTATATGCTCAGCATCACTCAAACTGGGTACCCATAAGCTATGGAAGACCGGGGAATGTTGTAACACATTCAACGCCTAAAACTTGTGTGATTTGCGCTCTTAAACACTGATAGGAAATTCCCACATTTGTCTGTCATAGTAAAGTAGGTTATACATTTACAACTCTGTAAATCAAGGTCAAACGTACAAAGAGTGCTCTTGACACTATACCTGAGTTGGTTATACTAATTGAAAACAAAGGAATTTTAAATTCTATTTATGAATTTGTGCAAATAAAATGTATTGGATCAAAAATGCACCTCCAACCCAACCTGCTTAATTTTATACATTTCATTATTCAAAATTGCAAACAAAGGCCTATAAGAAACATTTTTACTTCAAAACTAACAGCAAATAAAACTGCAACCAATACAGAAATACATCAAAATCGTATGCTAACAATTCTAAAACAGTTTGTGAGTGTATGTCACTCTCACAACTCTCTGACGCTGTCTCATTTTATGCAATCTTTGTGGTTCTAGTAGAAATACAATGAAACGTAGTGCTGCCTTCCTTGTCAAAAGCTTATTTTGATGTTAGAAAAAGAGAACCTGGTGGTTCTAATGATGAACTGTCAGGAAACAAGTCCAAAAAGGAGTACAACAGCTTGTACATCAGTCTGAAATGCATTTAGTATCTTAAGGGCAACTAAAGGTAAGGTTGTACAGATTTTTCAGATTTTTTTTTTCTGAAAGTTCATTAACATTCATTAAAATAATCACAAACAAATTTTAAATCAGGCATGACATTTAACTTCTTACCTCAAAATTGTGTTTTGTCCAGTAAATAGTTTATATGTTTACACATAAACAATCATCTCAGGAGGGTGATGGGCATGTATAACTGTGATGTCAGCCTAATTTATATTATTTAAAATTAGTTAAACTACACCATCAGTTTAACTAATTTTAAATAATATTAATTAGGGTGACATTACAGTTATACATGCCCATCACCCTCCTGAGGTGATTGTAGACGTTTATGTGTAAACATAAACAATGTGTATGTACAACTTTGTACAACTCACCCTGTATTACAACACTCCTGGGTCTAACCTGTCTAATGTACTGAATTGCAGTGATGGCAATTCCTCATCGAACCTGTGTCCCCTTTCACCCTGCTTGTTCCCATTACTCCTCCCTTCTGTTTACACTCGCAGTTCGCAGTGGTCATTCACACACCAAATTAGGTAATGGCAGTATTTTGAATACGAACATTACAAGAACAAGTGACTCTTATGTTATGTCTGTGTTGTGAAAGAGGGAGCATATTTGTGTGGGATGTGCAGAAGATAGAAAGAGAACACTCAAACCATCTGAGTTGGCTTGCACGGCATTTAAAAACTTTTTTTCCCAATTATGAGTCATCTTATTTCTCCCGAGCTGCATGGGATGAAAAGCAGTTATTTAACAGGTCACTGTTTTCTCAGTTTAAACCATCACACATTAAACAATAGATCGATACAGTCCCTTCCAGTGTGAAGCTATAAAAATGTAAATTGAGGGTTTGCTGAACACTCAAACATAAATCCCTATTCGCGATTAACACTGATGATAATATCCAATTAGTATGCATACAGAGATGGCCCTACATGACCTCGCAATTTATGAAACTGTTGTACTGCCATATAATAGGCTGCTATATTCTTTAGCACACGAATCAAATGGTTTTGTATTTCATATGCTTCTCTTTACCTCAAAAAAAAAAAAAAAAAAAAAGAAGGAACATTTTGCAGGGCACTCATTGTAGAACTCTTCAAAGCCCTTAAAAATCCATTTAAAAGAAGTCTGAATAAGCTTCTCTGAATAAGCTTATCACGCAATCTCATGTCTTCTCTCCTCCTCATGCTCGTAGCTGAATCTCGAATGCCTCTTTGACCCTCTTGTAAAACTAGTCACTATTTAAGCGCAGGTCTGTAAAAAGCCACGCTTAAAACCACCTTTTTGCACTGATGCTTGACGTGCTGCTCTTGCCAATCATGCTCAACTGTCACCTCAAACCAAGAAAAACTAGAAAAGGGGTATTAGATCGCTGTAAGATAGCAATGTTCTCAAGCCATACTCGAATCAGTCCAGAGTGGTATTTAAGTGTTCAACAAGGTTTTTTTTTAACCTCCCTTTCCTCGTTTTTCATGCCTGCCATTGGTCAAAATGTGAGCAGATAAAGTGTGAATAATCCATTTTGATGTGCCCATTTTAGAGGACAGTCTAAAATGGGCATGATTCGGATGACTTTGGAATGTATATTGCTGTTCATAGCTTCCTGTAACATGGTTGAACAAAATTCAGAATTTAAGAATCTTGTGTTTTAGTTCATGACTGAATTGGAATTTATTTCTTCACAACGTTACACACAGTCATTTGTCATGCCAGCAATCAAAAGTTTGTCTTCAAACAATGTTATTTTAGTATGCTTGATGTACTATTAGTCCGTTAACTCGCCAATG